>OY755245.1:65757297-66423519 GCA_963576725.1 Azorinus chamasolen
GTGTAGAATCATATATATATAATTATATATATAAAAAACCCCAGCTCCATGTCCTATAGGAGCTGTCTGATCTACGTCAGTCTACTATCTTTGCAAAGGCGAAGGAAGGCAAATTTGTGGAGTAAAGACGTAATACAAGAAATAAATTAGTATTCATGATTGTTAGTGTTTTGCATGAATATTTATCAGGTAAAGACTTAAGCCTATTAAACCCCTCCTGTATAATGTCCAGACTGGGAGGTGGCCAAAATTCTTGTGGTTCCTGAACCTCACCCAGAGTTATTAAAAATAAAATTCTTAAGGTCAAAATAGAAACTTGTACAATCTTAAAACAGTTTGAATTAGTTTATTCCATTCAGTAATAAATAGATTCTATCTGAAACAAGAGGGCCATGATGGCCCTGAAATCGCTCACCAGAGGGAAATATTTTTAAAGTTTCAACTACATGTATGTTTCTAAACAAAACTGGACACCTGTTTTGTGGGGTGTTATTTGACCCTTTCTCTGTATAATTATAATGGCAAGCTTTCTGGGATGATTTGCTTTATTATAAATATTTTCTAAGTCCAATACCGAACGTTTACCGACCGTTAACTTGGAAAGCATATATCGCACAAAAATATGTGGAAAAGTTTCATTTTCCATTACATTTTACTACGCATAACCTAACAACTCCTTGATATATTGCGTATTTAGAAACGAACGACAACCCTTGTAGAGCACGTTTCGTAACAAAACCAGTTCACACCTGAACGTTTCGAACCCCTTCAGAATTAGAGTACTGATGATTGTTTCAAAGCAGAAATTGTATAAAAATCGCGATTTCAACAATTTATACAAACGGAATTGTTATGGAAATGGAAAATTAAAACTTGTTAAGAATAACTGGTGATAATAACCATTGTGATAAATAGAGCATTTGCCTTAGTGATAAATAGAGCATTTGCTCCATAAGAGTAAATGCACTATTTATCACAATGGTTTCAAATCTACACGATTCTGAAATTTTCCTTTTCTCTAATTAACCCTTTTCCTCATATAAACATGTTTTCACGCATTTGCAAACAGAGTAGACCCAGATTTACCTCTTTGAATAAGCAGACGACATTTCTAACATATGACAACCCTATCACAGCTTAGCAGGACTTAACCAAAATTAGCACACAGTTTGAACTCAGATCTGACACATACCAGTATGTAACTTTATATGTGGTTTGTATATGAGTTAATTTACTCCTATGGAGCAAATGCTCTATTTATCACAATGGTTTGAAATCTACACAATTCTTCTCTAATTAATGCTCCTTATCAGTAGATTTATTCAAAGAGGTAGGATCTGAAAAAAGCCTTTGTGATAAATAGAGCATTTGCTAATCATTGTGATAAATAGAGCAAAAGCTCCATAGGAGTAAATGTTCTATTTATCACAAAAGTTTCAAATCTACACAATTCTGAAATTTTCCTTTTCTATAATTAATGCTCCTTATCAGTAGATTTATTCAAAGCGGTTGGATCTGAAAAAAGCTTTTGTGATAAATGGAGCATTTGCTCCATAGGAGTAAATGCTCTATTTATCACAATGGTTTCAAATCTACACAATTCTGAAATTTTCCTTTTCTCTAATTAATGCTCCTTATCAGTAGATTTATTCAAAGAGGTATAATGGTCACTTTATGAAACCATTGTGATAAATAGAGCATTTGCCTTTGTGATAAATAGAGCATTTGCTCCATAAGAGTAAATGCACTATTTATCACAATGGTTTCAAATCTAAACAATTCTGAAATTTTCCTTTTCTCTAATTAACCCTTTTCCTCATATAAACATGTTTTCACGCATTTGCAAATAAGAGTAGACCCAGATTTACCTCTTTGAATAAGCAGACAACATTTCTAACAGATGACAACCCTATCACTGCTTAGCATGACTTGACCAAAATTAGCACACAGTTTGGATTCTGATCTGACACAGACCGGTATATGTGGTTTGTATATGAGTTAATTTACTCCTATAGAGCAAATGCTCTATTTATCACAATGGTTTGAAATCTATACAATTCTGAAATGTTCCTTATCAGTAGATTTATTCAAAGAGGTAGGATCTGAATAAGCCTTTGTGATAAATAGAGCATTTGCTAACCATTATGATAAATAGAGCAAAAGCTCCATAGGAGTAAATGTTCTATTTGTCACAATGGTGTCAAATCTACACAATTCTGAAATTTTCCTTTTCTATAATTAATACTCCTTATCAGTAGATTTATTCAAAGAGGTAGGCTCTGAAAAAAGCCTTTGTGATAAATAGAGCATTTGCTCCATAGGTGTAAATGCTCTATTTATCACCATGGTTTCAAATCTACACAATTCTGAAATTTTCCTTTTCTCTAATTAATGCTCCTTATCAGTAGATTTATTCAAAGAGGTAGGATCTGAAAAAAGCCTTTGTGATAAATAGAGCATTTTCTCCATAGGTGTAAATGCTCTATTTATCACCATGGTTTCAAATCTACACAATTCTGAAATTTTCCTTTTCTCTAATTAATGCTCCTTATCAGTAGATTTATTCAAAGAGGTAAAATAGTCACTTTATGAAACCATTGTGATAAATAGAGCATTTTCTCCATAGGAGTAAATGCTCTATTTATCACAATGGTTTCAAATCTACACAATTCTGAAATTTTTCAAGAGGCAGATTCTGAAAATATCCTATGAGGGAATGGGTTAAAAAACAGTGTGAGCAAACAGAGACTAATTCTGAAGCAGACAAACTTGATAGAGTTTTGACCAGGAACTTGACCTATTCAGTGATTATGCAACACAGATGGAGTGACCTCAATCCCTCTAGTTCAGAGGAACCTTTATAGTGTAAAATAATATTTTAAAGTATAACCAACTGGGCAGGGCCAATTTTAACCTCAGAACTATGATATTTACCAATGTCAATAAGGAATACTAAGTAAATCTATACACCAAATATCTAAGCTCTGTGACATGTAGTTTTTGACAAAAAGATTTTTGAAGTTTTCCCCATGCCTAACCTAAGTGAGGCCAGCATTCTGCTACTTGTACAGAAAACAACAGTCAGCTAGAAAAAACTGGCCACCCCTCGGGCCGTGGCGGGGCCAATTTTGACCCCAGGGGCATTATTTATATAACTTTTGTAGAGGACCTATAGGTGATGCTATGTGCCAAAGATGAAAGCTGAGAACCCTGTAGATTCAGAGGAGAAGACTTTTAAAGTTCAAATTGTTGACGCCGGACGACGGACGACAGACATCAGGCGATCACAAAAGCTCACCCTGAGCACTTTGTGCTCTGGTGAGCTAAAAAAAATACCTATTCATTTAATAATCGATGTTAAACAGTGTCACGAACACTTCTCAAACAGTTTGGATCCAAATGAGATGCTCAGGTGTTTCGACAGAATTAAAACTGTTGGTGAATCAAACGCAGCTTGATAAAAAATAACCCTTTATCATGGAAAGCACAATATGACAAATATTTACAAACAGTGTGTATCCAGGCGAGACTCTGGAGAAAATTCGAGGGCTTGGTGCAAAACTCAAAATGGTGTACATGTATCATCAGAATCCCAGCTGTTGGACAATCAGTCAAAATTTCTAAAAAGCGTGTACATATCAGAAGAAAAGAAAAATCTTAAACAGAACAGAAATTAAGCAAACCCATTTTACAGCACAACTACGATTAACCCTTTCCCTGTTCTATGTTTATTCAAAACTTCAAATACCTACAGAAGATTCATGGACAAAATACAGTAGAACCCCTCTAATGCGACCGACCACTTAATGAACTAGAGGTTTGTTTTTGTCACAAAAACAGATGTCTCCCCCTCCCATCCTCTTTCCAATACACAAGTGTAATGTCTGTAACTCCAAACTTATCAGGGTCTAATTTTTAAGTCATCAGGGGCAATAACTCCAACATTGTCAGGGGAAGACAATTCAAAAGCCCCAGGTACACAAAACACATGATAGTCACCATTCTTGTGAAGTTTGGTGACTCTAGTACTAGTGGTTTCAGAGATACATGTGACACAAAGTAAAGTTTCTCTTATTTTAAGTCATAAGGGGCAGTAACTCCAAAGTTATATGGGGGAAACAATTAAAAAGCCCCAGATGCACAACAACTCATGCTGGTGAACATTCCTGTGAAGTTTGGTGACTCTAGCCCTACTGGTTTCAGAGATACGTGCAGCACAAAGGTTCTGTAATTTTAAGTTAACATAACAGGGACAGTAACTCAAGAAATATCAGGGGGGGGGGGGCCAATTAAAACAAGAGGGCCATGAGGCCCTGAAGCGCTCACCTGAGATAACCTCAGGGGCAGGGCCTTTTTTGACCACAAGAAATCATGTGGACAACCTTGGTAGAGAACCACAAGGCAAAGCAGTATGCCATTAATTAAAGGTCTAAGCCTTATGATTTCAGAGAAAAATAATATTTCATATTTTTCCCCGTCGAAAAAACTGATAAGCCCTGAGGCAGGGCCAAGTTTCGCCCAGTGGTCAGGGTCGTAAGTTAAACATTCTTGGCAGAGGACCACAAGCCACAGATACATATTTATAGAGGACCAGTAGATCATGTTAGTCATACCAAATATCAATGGTCTAGGCCTTACAGTTTCAGTAGATTTATGAAAAACTGATAAGCCCTTGGGCGGGGCCATTTTTGGCCCGGGGGTCATAATTTGAACAATATTTGTAGAGGACCATAAGTTCATGCTACATACCAAATATCAAAGGTCTAGGCTTTACAGTTTTAGAGAAGAAGATTTTTAAAGATTTTCCTATGAAAAACTGATAAGCCCTTGGGCGGGGCCATTTTTGGCCCGGGGGTCATAATTTGGACACTATTTGTAGAGGACCATAAGATCATGCTACATATTAAATATCAAGGGTCTAGGCCTTACAGCTTCAGAGAAGAAGATTTTCAAAGATTTTCCAATGAAAAACTGATAAGCCCTTGGGCGGGGCCATTTTTGGCCCGGGGGTCATAATTTGAACAATATTTGTAGAGGACCATAAATCATGCTACATACCAAATATCAAAGGTCTAGGCCTTACAGTTTCAGAGAAGAAGATTTTTAAAGATTTTCCTATGAAAAACTGATAAGCCCTTGGGCGGGGCCATTTTTGGCCCAGGGGTCATAATTCGAACAATATTTGTAGAGGACCATAAGATCATGCTACATACCAAATATCAAAGGTCTAGGCTTTACAGTTTCAGAGAAGAAGATTTTTAAAGATTTTCCTATGAAAAACTGATAAGCCCTTGGGCGGGGCCATTTTTGGCCCAGGGGTCATAATTTGAACAATATTTGTAGAGGACCATAAGATCATGCTACATACCTAATATCAAAGGTTTAAGCCTTACAGTTTCAGAGAAGAAGATTTTTAAAGTTTTTCCTATGAAAAACTGATAAGCCCTTGGGCGGGGCCATTTTTGGCCCAGGGGTCATAATTTGAACAATATTTGTAGAGGACCATAAGATCATGCTACATACCAAATATCAAAGGTCTAGGCTTTACAGTTTCAGAGAAGAAGATTTTTAAAGATTTTCCTATGAAAAACTGATAAGCCCTTGGGCGGGGCCATTTTTGGCCCGGGGGTCATAATTTGAACAATATTTGTAGAGGACCATAAGATCATGCTACATACCAAATATCAAAGGTCTAGGCTTTACAGTTTCAGAGAAGAAGATTTTTAAAGATTTTCCTATGAAAATTCCATATTACCATATATGGAAATATTGACCAAGCCCTCTGGCGGCCATGTTTTTTGCCCGATCAAAATTCTTTTAACAACTTTTAAAGTCTATCAACTGAGAAACATTTTGGTGAAAACTATATTCAAATCCAACAAGTCATTCTGGAGAAGAAGATTTTTCTAGATATTGTGTCCGGTTGCCATGGCAACAAGACCGATGGCCCCGCCCACTATCTTTTAACAACTTTTGAAGCACCCACCCACAGTATGTATCTGACCAAGTTTGGTTACAATTGGGCAGTCGGTTTCAGAGAAGAAGTCGTTTGAAATTGTTGACGGACAGACAGACGGACGGACCTACTGGCGGGTAGTTGTGTGACTGCGATGCCTGTGTGACAACGAAATTTACTTATGTGACAACTCAAAAAGTGTACGCACTGCACCACACTTATGCAGCAGTCACAGAAGTATTTTTAGACATCAGTCACAGAAGCAAGTTTGATTACCAAAGTCCATATGAATTCTATATGAATTACCTCAGTATTTTAGTATATCTTTTTTTTAACCTCAGTATTTTAGTATATCTTTTTTTAATAAGGATCAATCAGCATCCTGGTAATCCTATTAAAATAGGTGACCCAACAAAAGAATTCTGCAGAATTAAATGTCTTGCATACCCACGATTCCACATACATCTGTAGCCAAAGTATGTCTGGTGTGTGAAGCACTTGTACCTTTTGGGTAACAGAGCTAGCAAACAAGCTATTGCTCAAGGTAAATGTAGGTCACAGAGGTCAAGGTCAGAGGTCACCAAACTGTGATGCAACATGCTATACTCAATGAGGCACATCAGCACATGAAGTTGAAGCTGCAGTACTTTTGTCTATAACTTTAGCCAAGGTCATAGGTCACTAAACTCCAATGCAACATGCTGTTCTCATCAAAATGCATGAGCATGTGAAGCTGAGCAACTGTAGCTGCAGTACTTTTTTAGCAAAAAATGGATAAGGAGCCCTCTGATCAGTGTCTACACTGTTTGCATAGGAAAGCTGCCACAGAAATATAAGAATATGATTTGGGAGTCACACAAGAGACAAAACATGGACAACACTGTCACAGAAGTAAATAATATGACTTGGGTGTCACACAAGACATGGACAACACTGTCACAGAAGTAAAAGAATATGACTTGGGAGTCACACAAGTGACAAGACATGGACAACACTGTCACAGAAGTAAAGGAATATAACTTGGGAGTCACACAAGACATGGACAACAGTCACAGAAGTAAAGGAATATAACTTGGGTGTCACACAAGACATGGACAACACTGTCACAGAAGTAAAGGAATATAACTTGGGAGTCACACAAGACATGGACAACTGTCACAGAAGTAAAGGAATATAACTTGGGAGTCACACAAGCCATGGACAACACTGTCACATAAGTAAAAGAATTACTTGGGAGTCACACAAGACATGGACAGCAGAAGAGGGCAATATGGTGAACATTTATATGAAGTTATTTTGAAATCTGGTCAGCGGTTTGGGAGGAAATGTCATTTAAAGCAATTGTGTAGTTTTGATGCAATCTCGCATAAGCTCGCATTCCTGAAGAAAAAAACCCACCTTTAATTGATTCAAGCAGACAAAAAAATTAAGAATGACAAAGGGTTGTTTTAGATATCTACTTTAGAATCTCCAAACTGGTATTGAGAGATATTTATACTGTTAACTTTTAATTTAAATCACACTTGTGTAAATAAAATTCATGTACATATGGAAATCTTAATTTCTAATAGACAATTTAAGGTAAAATTTCTCGGCAGTAAATAAAACTTCGAATGGTGCAATTTTGAGGCATCCGACATTAAATTTTGTTTAAATCTTTGATTATAAAAGAATAAAATCTGTACTTGATAAATCACCCACTTTTGAACAAACAAAACGGGTCAAAATTGAAAAATTGGGCAGGGGTTCCCCCTAGGCAGTGCCACACAATGTATACACCCCTTGTAATAGACCCTCCCAAGATGGTTGGACAAGACAGAGATTTTATAAAGACGAGTAGGCTGGGACAGATTCCATTTATACATCTTAATATGGAATCATACCTACTCGCAGAATAACAAGGATAGAGAATGGCAAAATTTCACTCACCTTGTTAAAGAAAGTTTTATCCTTTGTATAAAGCTATGCTTATTTTGGCACTGGCAATCAGAAAAATCAACTAACATTTAGCGAGTTAGCCATGTCGCATCTGTTATTAGTTACTAATGTCAGAAATGCACTGGCTGAAACAAAATGCCATGACGTGAAAAACCATGTATGACATATGAATATTTTCTCCAATTATACAGATTGTAAATTCAATTGCATGGTATTATGTATTTAAAAACAATCCAAATACTCGTTAAATAGGATTTCTGTAATAGAAAATCTGTTTTAAAGATTGGATACTCACGTAATCGAAGTATCAGTGACCGTAGATGAGTAATTTTGAAGTGGGTGGGGTACACGTTTTATCATCCGTTTTCATGGGAGTTTCATCGTTGCAAGACAATTAATCCTGTACCAGGAGTTTTCTGTTTGATCAGCTAATGATATTTTAGCTATTCTCTCCTGTACTATAAATTGTTGAGACAGACTTTACCCAAGTTTAAATTGGCCTTTCAAATTACCAACAGGGTACACTATTTGACTGTTTTCCTAGACTGGTCCAAGTGTGATCTCTATTACTCAGGCGCATACAACAAAACACAGAAAAATGGAATGCGTCTCAACCACCCTGATCAAATGAAATAAGACACCAGTCAACTTAATGAAAACTGTGGTCTTGTCCAATCCCCATGGAACCCAACTCTGTCCAACGTTGATCAATGTGTCCAACTATCTTGTGCTGCAGTTTGTATGGACACCAAGGATTTGTCACAGAAGTAAATTTAAGCCAGTTTGGACACATTTTCTTGTGTGACTGTCACAGAAGACAAAATTGCAGCACAAGTACCTATTTTTTCAAGGAATTCGCAGCACAAGTAGACCCTCGTCAACACGGACGGACGGACAGACGGACAGACGGACGACGGACGCCGGACACAGGGGTATCACAAAAGCTCACCTTGAGCACTTTGTGCTCTGGTGAGCTAAAAACCCAAGGTGCACAACAACTCATGCTGGTGAACATTCCTGTGAAGATTGGTGACTCTAGCCATAGTGGTTTTAAAGGTATGCATGACACAAAGTTTGTCTAATTTTATGTAATCATATCAGGGGCAATAACTCCAAAGTTATCAAGGGGAGACAATTCAAAAATCCCAGGTGCACAACCACTCATGCTGGTCAACATTACTGTGAAGTTTGGTGACTCTAGCCCTAGTGGTTTCAGAGATATGCATGACACTAAGTAAAGTTTGTCTCATTTTAAGTAATCAGGGGCAGTGACTCCAAAGTTAACAGGGGCAGACAATTAAAAAAACCAAAGAGCAAAACAACTCATGCTTGTGAACAATCCTGTGAAGTTTGGTGACGCTAGCCCTACTGGTTTCAGAGATACGCGCGACACAAAGTTTGTATAAATTTAAGTATTCATATCAGGGGCAATAACTCAAGAATTATCAGGGGGAGACAATTCAAAAACCATAGGTGCACAACAACTCATGCTGGTGAACATTCCTGTGAAGTTTGGTGACTCTAGTACTAGTGGTTTCAGAGATACACGCGACACAGTTTTTCTAATTTTAAGTCATCAGGGGCAATAACTCCAAAGTTATCAGGGGGAGACAATTAAAAAAAAACCCAGGTGCACAACAACTCATGCTGCTAAACATTCCTGTGAAGTTTGGTGACTCTAGCCCAACTGGTTTCAGAGATACGCGCGACACAAGTTTGTGACGGACAGACAGACAGACAGACAGACAGACAGACAGACGGACGGACGGACAGATGGACAGACAGACAACTCTGGCAAAAACAATATATCTCCCCATAAATGGGGGAGACATAATAAACATGGAGGTCTTTATAAGCAGGTGGTTGCTTAATGCAGGACAAAAGTAATGCAGAAAGCTCCTCTAGGAGCTTTCTGCATTACTTTTGTCCTGCATTAAGCTATCACCTGCATCTAGCACCCAGAATTATACCTCTTTTAGGTGGTCGCAATAGCGGTTTTACTGTAGTTATGATGAAAAATTGAAGATGGAACATTGTAGCCATTTTAGAAACTGAAACAAATTTATCAAATTCCATCAGCAAATAAAGTTGACCCTTATCAGGCAGATGGTTTCTACAGGAGCTGTCTGATATGGGTCTACTCAATTTGCAAATGCATGGAAAGGCGTTTATATGAAGGAAAGGGTCAACCCAATTTCCCTCATATTGGCGCCTCTGTAAAAGTCACCTGTTGAAATCATGGTGATAAATAGAGCATTTGCTCCTATAGGATTTTCCCTTTCTCTAGCGAATGCTCCTTTTCAGTAGATTTATTCAGTGATTGGATCTAAGAATAGCCTATGAGGTAATGGGTTAAGAGTCTTTAATCAAAGATTAACATTACTGATTTAAAGGATTAACGATTTAAGTCTTAGTGCAAAATATCAATTCTTAGTGCACAAAGTCAAAGGAGTTGAAATGCACCGAAAGCAAATGAACTAATACCCCATAACTGAGCATCTCTCTGAGAAAAAGGACTTGTGCCATTGCCATCAGAGAGATCCAGATCAGTCATCATGTCTCTGATAAGCATTCTGATACAAGTTTATGCTGTATTGGAACGACTACAGATTCTAACGAGTGAAAATCAGAGCAATGCAATAAGACCCTTTTCCCCACAGACTGACTTAATTTGCTGGTCCAGACTCCAGAGTACACGAGCTGTGAAAGGACTTTTCCAGAGAACATGAACTGTGAAAGGACTGTCCCAAAGTACACGAACTTAGAAATGACTGTCTCAGAGTACATGAACTGAAATAACACTGGTTCAAGGTGCAGTAGCTGTGAAATGACTGACCCAGAGTACATTCACACTGTGAAATGGCACTGGTTCAGAGTACACGGACTGCAAAATGACTATCCCAGGGTACAACAAGAGATGTTTGTAAAACATGTATACCCCCCCAGACCCCCTGACCTAAAAACAATAGGGGTCATCAAGTGGTCATGACTATTTGAAGATCCTAAGCCAAACCCTTGAGCAGTTATTGATCGGAAACAATCTCACAAGTTAACCCTTTCCCTCATATAAACATGTTTTCACGCATCTGCAAACAGAGTAGACCCAGATCAGACGACTCCTATAGGAGCCGTCTGATCAGGGTCTGCTCTGTTTGCTTATGGTGTAATATAGGTCTGATTCTACAGCTTCTGCCTGAGCCAAAACATCCTGTGTTCATATGTCATTATAAAAAATAATCTTATTAATATTCATGACGTCATTATTTCTTACATGAATATACAACAGGGAAAGGGTTAAGGTCATGGTGATCTTGACCTTTGACCTAAAAAACGATAGGGGTCATCTAGTGATTATGACTAATCACCTCAGCAAGTTTGAAGATCCTAAGCCAAACCTTTAAGCATTTATTGATCGGACACCATTTCACAAGTTCAGGTTATGGTGACCTTGACATAGTGACCTAAAAAACAACAGGGTCATGTAGTGGTCATAACCAACCACCACGGCAAGTTTGATGATCCTACGCCAAGCTGTTTATCAGTTACTGATAGGAAACCGTTCGATCTACCGATCGACAGACATGTACAAAGCAATATACCCCAATTTTTTCAAAGGGGGGAGGGGTTATAATAACTGTGAAATGAATATCCCAATGTAAATTTACTGTCATATGACACTATTTCAGAGTAAATTAACTGTCATATGGCACTGTTTCAGAGTAAATTAATTGTGAAGTTACTATCCAAGAGTAATTGAATGTGAAATGACAATAGTTCTGATTTCAGTAAGTGTGGAATGACACAATTTCAGCTTACATCAGCTGTGAAATAACTGTTCCAGAGTGCATTAAATGTGAAATGACACTGGTCTAGAGTGCATTAACTATTACATGATGGTGCAAGAGCACAATCATTAACTATGAAATGAAACTGGTCCAAATACAGTTGTTATTTAGTGAAACTTGTCCAGAGTACAGTAACTGTTAAATGAAACTGGTCCAAATACAGTTGTTATTTAGTGAAACTTGTCCAGAGTACAGTAACTGTTAAATGAAACTGGTCCAAATACAGTTGTTATTTAGTGAAACTTGTCCAGAGTACAGTAACTGTTAAATGAAACTGGTCCAAATACAGTTGTTATTTAGTGAAACTTGTCCAGAGTACAGTAACTGTTAAATGACACTGGTCCAAAGTACAATAGTTGTTAAATGACACTGATGTAGAGTACTGTAACTGTTAAATGATGTTGCAAGAGTGCATTAACTATGAAATGAAACTGGTCCAAAATACAGTTGTTTAATGAAACTCCCCAGAGTACAGTTCCTGTTAAATGGAGTTGGTCCAGAGTAGAATAGTTGTTAAATGATGCTGGCCCTGAGTAATGTAATTTGAATGATTCTCGTCCACCAGAGTAGAATAGTAGTTAAATGACTGACATTAGTCCAAAGTACAGTAGTTGTTAAATGACACTTGTCCAAAGTACATGTACAGTAATTAAATGATGCTAGTCCAGAGTACACTGGTTGTTAAATGACATGTGTCCAGAGTTAAGTAACTATTAAGCGATGCTAGTCCAGAGTACAATTATCTCATGATGGTCTAGATCACATTAACTGTGAACTGACATTATTTCCAATTACAGTAACTGACACTGGTCTAGACAATAGCAAAGGCAAGATGAAGCTGCTCCTGAGTGCAGTATCTGTTAAATGGCACTGGTCCAGAGTACAGTAACTTAAAGTACAGTATACAGCATCTATTAAATGGCTCTGGTTCAAGCATAGTGACAGATTATAATGCTGTGAAACAGTACAGCAATTGTTGAATGATGCTGGTCTAGAATACAGTAACTGTTGAATGATGTTCATCAAGAGTACAGTAACTGGTAAATCAATGTGGTTCTGGCAGGAAATATCTGTCACATGTTCTTTCCAAAGGGAATTAGCTTTGACTGGTCATATAAGGGAAACAACTCCTGAGTTGACCAATGATATGAGGGGTTTGTATCTCATGATATGCTGGTCACCCTTTTCGAGGTCCACTATCTCTTCTCTGAAATGAGAAAACAGAATCTTTAACAGTATGATTTAGTCATAAAAAAGGATAACCCAGCACCATCAGATTTCTTTCATTTGATTTTTTTATGTTGAGCCCTCTTATTGTCACAATGGCCACTGAGTGCATATTGTAGTCCTGTCTGATTTGTCTAGCCATACAACAGAGACATAAACAAACTGTACAAACTAATCCTTTACTAACCCATTCCCTGATAATGACGCTTTTCAATGCACCTGTAAAGGTCACTTTTTGAAACCATTGTGATAAATAAAGCATTTTCTCAATAGGAACAAATGCTCTATATTTATCACAAGTTTCAAAATTACATTATTCTGAAAAATATCCTTTTTTTAAATAAATGCTCCTTTTCAGTAAATTTATTCAAAGAGGTTGAGCCTAAAAATAGCCAGTGAGGGAATGGGTTAATAAAAAAAAACATTGTACATACTTATTAGCTGAATTCTCTTTATGGTATTTGAACACAGGAATTCTTTAACCATGGCAGATCTATATTTACCATGGCAGATCTATATAATCAGATTTATAAGCAAACAGAGCAGACCCTTATTAGACAGCTGTCTGGTAACAAGAGTGTTTGGAGGAACACATGTGTCACCTGCTCGCAGCTGACACAACTAGAACTATCACTAAAGGTGATAAATACCCCTGCATGGCAGCTTTGATTGCAAATTCAAGTTTGTGACACCAACTACCCATGTAACAGTTCAAAACCACTAAAATACTTAAAGTTCAAAGGGAGATAATTTTGCAATGCCCAGCGTTAAACACATGAAAACTGTGTCATGCACATCTGCTATCTGTGGTTATAATGTATGGAAAGTATCAATTGAATAACTTTAAAATTGAAGGAGGAGCCTAGCCCTAAACACATGAAAATTGAGTGTTGCTCATCTACTATTCATGGTTATTATGTATAGCACTTAAACACTGAATAACTTTATACTGAAGGAGGAGTTTGTAACACCAACGCCACATTTTTCATGCCAAAATGACAAAAAACTATATGTAAGTTCAAGGGGAGATAAATCTGCAATGCCCTGCGCCAAACATATGAAAAATTGTGTCTTACACATTTGTTTGTTGTTATTATGTATGACAAGTACCACTTACACTGAATCATTTTCAAACAGCAAACAGAAGGAGGAGTTTGTGACACCAACTCCACATGTTTCATGCCAAAATGAAAGAAAATACTCTAAGTTCAATGGGGGATAATTCTGCAATGCCCAACAGTAAACACGTGAAAGTTATGTCATGCATATCTACCATTTGTGGTTATTATGTATACCAAATATAAATTCAACAACTTTAAAAGTGAATGAGAAGTTTGCAACACAAACTACCCATGTTCAAATGCGGACGGACAGACCGCCTGCATGACCGACCGACCGGCTGCCGGACAGGCTGATTCCAGTATACCCCCTCAAACAAGTTTGCGGGGTAATAAAAACTGTTCATATGCTGGAGTGAAATCAGAACAAAGGGGAATAACTCAAAAAATATTGTATGCAGAGTAATGGACCTTAGTTACATCAATGGTCCTCAATGAGAGGAAGACACATGTGAAATTTGAAAGCTCTATAATAATTAGTTTAGAAATGACAGCCAAAAAATTTAAAGTGTGAACAATGGGGAATAACTCAAAAAGTATTGTGTGCAGAGTGATGGACCTTAGTTACACCAATGGCCCTCAATCAGAGGAAGACACATGTGAAATTTGAAAGCTCTATAATGATTAGTTTAGAAATGACAGCCACAAAAAGAAAGTGTGACAGACAGACAGACAGACTGACAGACGACGGAAAAGTGATCCCTAAGTGACACACTGCCTCTCGGCAGGTGACACAAAAATAGTGATACCATTAATATTTATTTTTGGCCATGGCAGAAATCGCAGAACCAGAGCTACATCATAAGCAAATGGATCAGACTCTCATAAGACTGCTCTTACAGGAGCCATCTGATCTGGGTCAACTCTGAAAAGACATTTTCATCACAGGAAAGGGTTAACCAACCCATTACCTGTTTATGCCAGGCGCGGATTTAGAGGGGTGTACACTCCCCCCCCCCCCCCCCCCCCCCCTAAAATTGCCAAAACAATTTTTTAGTAATATTTTAAATCTATATACAGCAAAACCTCTATATAATGACTACTAAATTGTGTTAATTAGTTGGTATTTAGAGCAGGTGGCTGCTTAAAAGCAAGGTGAAAGTAAAAGTTACTTTCACCTTGCTTTAAGCAGCCACTTGCCTCTAACACAGCTCTTTTTCAACATGTATTACAAACACACTATTTATTTATCAAACATAAAAATTTATGCCCCCCACCCCCCCATTTCCAAAACAATTTCTACCCCCCCCCCCCCCCCCAATCTGAAATCCTGGATCCGCACCTGTATGCAAGAAATAACAACCATCATGGATATTTATTAACTGAATTTTTATAATGGTATATGAACAAATCCGATATACAATGTATATCATAATTATACAGAAACCGAACAGACACTCCTTTATGAGCCATCTTATCTCAAGTCCTCTCTGATTGCAAAGGTGTGAAAAGAGGTTTATATGAGGGAGATAGTAAAGTTTCATCAACCCGTAATCATCAGTTAAGCATGGTAAAAAAACCCAGACATCATAATTGTGTTAAACAGTTTGGACCTCTGACCAAATGTCATGTTATTCAGCATCTAATCTGTATCCAAAATATTTGCATAAGCTACCATTAGTAATAAGTTATTATAACTTTCATATCGGTCATAGCATCAGATTCTAGCTGTACGATCAAGGGCACTGCAATGTTTTCTTGATAGCATTTTTTTAAGCCTAGATAAATCCCAAGCTGTAAGATTTCCCATTATGTGTTTTTTCTCTGATATGTCAATTAATCATAATGCCCAAGGCCATTATGAGGACACAAAGTTACTGTATGTATGTACAGTAAAACCTCCTTAACCCTTTCCTCCATAGGCTATTATTAGACACAACCTCTTTGAATCAATCTACTAAAAAGGAGCACTTACTAGAGAAAAGGAAAAGTTAAGAATTGTGTACAAATGTAGTTTTGAAACCATTGTGATGATAGAGCATTTGCTCCTATAGGAGCAAATGCTCTATTTATCACAATGGTTCCACAGAGTGACTTTTACAGAGGTGTAGAAAGGCGTGTTTATGAAGGAAAGGGTTTAAACTCTTTATCTCTTCAAATATTCACAAAATAAATACTCATTACTGACATCATGAATATTAATTTTAAAGTTTTATGACGGCATTATGTACACATGATCTTTTGGGTGAGGCAGAAGCTGTAGTATCAGATCTATATTATACCATGAACAAACAGAGTAGATCCTGATCAGACAGTTCCTACAGGAGCCATCTGATCTGGATCTACTCTGTACACAAATGCGAGCGTTTATTTGAATTCAATGCTGAAGATTCAAAATGGTATGGCCCATCATTGTTTAACTATAAGAGTCCATTCAGTAAGAAAGACTTGACTCTTTACTCCATGAATATTCATGTAAGAAATGATGACATCATGAATATTAATTAGATCATAATTGCATTTGGACATAGAAATTTAGCAATTTAACCATCTGACATTGAAAGAATAATTAAATTTTGTCACAATGGTTTCAAAAAAGTTACTTTTACAGGTGTCAATATGAGAGAAAGAGTTTAAACACTGGTTATTATTCCATTCTGATAATATAGGGCTGAAAGGGTTACATGCAAAGTTACAGTAGACCCCCCTCTAATGCGACCACTTAATGAATAAACATGGCTGTCTTTATAAGCAGGTGGTTGCTTAATGCAGGACAAAAGTAATGCAGAAAGCTCCTCTGGGAGCTTTCTGCATTACTTTTATCCTGCATTAAGCTACTACCTGCCTCTACAACTCAGAATTATAACTCTTTTAGGTGGTCGCATTACAGAGGTTTTACTGTACTTGAATCTCATCCAGATGCATTAAACTGTTCATAAAGGTTATTACCACTTTAGCCTTGGAGTGGCCATATCTGTGTTACTGCAGTTCATTCACCCTATCCAACACATTCTCTCTCATTGCCTAAGGGGTCACAGAGTTATCTCTTGTTTCCACACATGGCCGAGACCAGTGACCATGAATGAACTCTGCCTTTTAAACCTCTGAAATCCACAAATCCATCATTGGAAAGGAAGAAGTCAAAATGGAGTATATCATTTTATTTTGCACACCCTTACCAGAAGAGTCCAACTGCAGAATCTGATTTGAGTCTACATCGTTTGCTAATGGAATGCTTAGCAATTGTCACTTTCTTCAATCTTAAGCTTGACTTTTGTCAATAACTTCAATGCTATAGTGAACAGAGCTTACAGTTGATTACTTCAATCCTGAATGACTTTGTCATTTACTTCAATTCTATACTCAACTTGGTCGGTTACTTACAGTCTCAACTCAGCTTTGTCAATTACTTCACAAAGCTTGTTGATTATTTCAATCCTTAACCCTTTACTCCATAAATACACCTTTGCCATCAGAGCAGATCATGGCCCGCTCTGTTTGCTTAAGGATGCAACACAGATATGATTCTACAGCTTCTGCCATGACTGAAAATTCTTATGTTCAGGTGTCCTTATAAACAATTATCTAATTAGTAAAATTTTATGAAATAATTATTTCTCACAAGAAAATGCATGCAGTAAAGGGTTAACCCATCAATTTCTTCAATCTCAACCCCGCTTTAACCCCGCTTAGTTGATTCTTTTAATCTTAACCCTTTCCTCCATAAGCTATTTCTTTTTATTTTTAGAATTTTGTAGTTTGAAACCATTGTAATAAGTAGAGCATAAATTTTGCTCCTATAATGCTCTATTTATCGCAACAATTTCAGTAAGTGGTTATTAGAGAGGTGTAGAAAGGCGTATTTATGGAGGAAAGGGTTAAACCCTACATGATAAGTCCCTTCAATCCTAATATAAATATGTTAGGACAATGTACCAATATTCCTTTAATCTAGATCCAGACTGTGAAGAATATCACAAGTATGTCAGAATTAACCCTTTACTCCATGAATATTCATGTTAGAAATAATGACATGATAAATATTGATTATATTAATCTTATAGGAGCCATCTGGTCTGGATCTACTCTGTTTTTCAAATGCGTGAAAACACGTTTATCCCTTTCCTTCATAAATACGCTTTTCTACGCCTCTGTAAAATTAACCATTGAAATTGAGCATTTGCTCCCATAGGAGCAAATGCTCTATTTATCACAATGGTTTCAAACTACAAAATTCTAAAACAAATTCCTTTCCTCTAATCAATGCTCCTTTTTGGTAGATTCATTCAAAGAGGACTCATACCATTAAAACCTGATGAGCAACTTCATTTTGAATATTCAGCAAACAAAAGGCTTAACATCCATTAGTTAAACCATTCCTCCATAGACTATTCTTAGACCCAACCTCTTTGAATAAATCTACCCAAAAGGAGCATTTACTAGCGAAAAGGATTTTTTTTTCAGAATTGTGTAGTTTTGAAACCGTTGTCATAGACTATGGAGCAAATGCTCTATTTATCACAATGGTTTCATTAAATGTCTTTTACAGAGTCGTAGAAAAGCATATTTATGGAGGAAAAGGTTAAAACATTATTTGGATCATGGTGATTAATTTAACCCTTCACCTGATAGACATGCATTTGTAATCACAGTAGACCCTAAATAGATTGCTCTTGATCAGGGTCTGCTCTGGTTGCTTATAGAATAATTATAGATCTGATTTCTCAGTTTCTCCCACAGCCAAACTTCCTGTTTTCATATGCATCATAAAAACCAAACTAACAAATTTTATGATGCAATATTATAGCTTACATCAATATACATGAAGTACAGGGTTAGAAAATTACTTGGGTGTATTTAAAGTAAGAATATGTAACACATGTAATTCTAAGATGACCTTTGACCTGATATGGCCTTAGCTGAACTTTTGAACTCTATGTCTATTATCTACTGGTATACAATGCCTACTTCCCCAGCACTACTAGATCAGAAATTGGATACAGGCCACCTATAAGAAGGGGTATCATACCATGTGTATTTGCAGAAGCTGTCTGCTAAAACTGTCAAAGTAGAAATTTCTTCCATTTCTCATCAAGTCCAGAGTGTCAAACAATTAGGCATGTAACAAATCATACATATAACCCAATGAACTGAAAGTATTTTTGGCCCCATTTTAACTCATTTACAATACTGGTAATAATAATAATTTTGCATTATTTTAGCATTTAAATAAAAAAAAAATGAAATCTATTGGGATTTATTTTCTCAAAATTGGAATTTGTTTTACTGTTTTATATTGGGACTGGGTCCTTTTAACCCTTTCCTTCATAAATATGCCTTTCTACATACACCTCTGTAAAAACCATCAATTGAAACCATTATGATAAATAGAGCATTTTGCTCTTATAGGAGCAAATGGTCTATTTATCACAATGGTTTCAAACTACAAAATTAAAAAAAAATCCTTTTCTCTAGTTAATGCTCCTTTTGGGTAGATTTATTCAAAGTGGTTGGATCTATAAATAGCCTATGAGGGAATGGGTTAACCCTCGACTCCATAAACACGCCTTTCTATGCCTTTGCAAACAGTGTAGACTCCTATAGGAGCCGTCTGACCTGGGTCTGCTCTATTTGCTTATGTTGCAAAATTGATATGATTCTAATTTCTGCCAACTACATCACTATTTCTCACATGAATATTCATGGAGGAAAGTGTTACACATGCGACAAATAATAAAGAGCCAAAACAACATTGATATGCAGTACACCTCTCTATAATGACCACTAACAATTATTGTGTTATTAGTTTATATATAATTAAAGGAGCATTCTGTTTTACTTTCACCTTGCTTTAAACAGCCACCTGCCTTTAACACAAAATACTTGATGTAATCTAGTGGTCGTTATAGAGAGTTTTACTGTATTATTTAATTACATGTATTATAAAGTCTATGTAATGTTTTATTCTCAAATTTCTTGTGGTAATAGTAATGTTGATGATCTGAGATTGTAATTCTGTAGCATCAAACTTTGAATATTTGACACTTTGAAAAAATATGCTTCCAGACTTAGAGCAGACAACAAATTTACAGGTCACATGATATTCAACTCTTTGCACGCTAGTGGCAACACTGTGATTACCTATGCAAACAGTTTGGATCCAGATGAGATGCCGCATAATGCGGCGTCTCATCAGGATCCAAACTGTTTGTCATTTTAATAATATTTTTGCAAAGAAATTAGAGAAAACTTGTTTTAAGAATTGAAGCAGATGACAATTGTTGCAGACGAAAAATTACGTAGCATACAAAGAGTTAAAGAGTGAACATATTAGGTGAGTGAAACTAGGTTACAGTAGCATGATTTTAGTTATACTATGACATGCTCATAACAGAGCATGCAACTAACAGGGCATGCACTGAGCACGCTAATACCACCACATGACATTTACGTGAAAGTTTCCAAACTACAGTAAAACCACTGATAGTTCGAACAATAAACAAGCATCATTATTTATCTATAAGAAATATGGTTACTAAGCTTAATGCAGGGTGAAAGTCATGCAGAAAGCTCCTAAAAAAGAGCTTTCTGCATGACTTTTCACATGCATTTAGCAAGCCACCTGATTAAAAAGGCATCAATTTTTCATTACTAAAATTTCGAAGTATCAAGTTTTTATTGTATTTATCTCTTTGCAAGCCGATTTAATGTTTTGTACCACATTTATCAAAATGATCTTTTTTTTCTAACATTACCTTTCAAAAATACAGTAAGAGTTTCAAACAGTTTGTATAACGATCAGACTGCGAGTTACCGGACATCTCATTTGCATCCAAAACTGTCTACATACAAGGTATAGTAGGTATAATACAAATTCATTGCCAGTATACGAAAAAAATGCTGGCATGGCAGCATTAGTCAGATGATAAAACTGTCATGGTCGAACATTTATTTTTACCCTACAAATATGACATTGCGATATTGATATTCCAAGAAAGAGCTTCCAGACGTTTCAGCAATGAGTAATTTTTATTCTGCACACAAACCGAATTCCACTTAAATCCTTTGAATATAACAAACAACTATTTGCAAATAGTGTAGACCTTGACCAGAGGGTCTATACACTTCTAAGAGACTTTTGTTCAGGTCTGCACTGTTAAATCTGGTTGGTACTCATTACAACTCTCTGGAAGGTGGTTGTAGTACTAGTAAATTTAGGTTTGGCAAAATAAATAATAAACAACCCTTTACTCCATGAATATTCATGTAACAATTTTTTAAATAATGTCATGAATATTAATTAGAATTATTTTAATAATGGCATATGAAGACGGGACATGTTGGCCATGGCAGAAACTCTAGAATCATATTTGATTATCTATATTACCATATTTCATAAACAGAGCAGACTGGGCTGATCAGACAGCACTTACAGGAGCCGTCTGATCTGGGTCTACTCTGTTTGCAAAGGGTAGAAAGGCATTTCATTTAGTAAGCAAACAAAGCAGTCTAATTCTTATCACTGTTCCTACATTTAGAGCTACTGTATATAAAATGAATCTTTTCCATTTGTATAGACTTCTAAGGGCTTCTCTTTCAGGTAAAAGGTTAACCCTTTCCTCCATAAATACGCCTTTCTATGCCTCTGTAATAACCACTTCTTGAAACCATTGTGGTAAATCTAGCATTAAATTTTGCTCCTATAGGAGCAAATGCTCTATTTATCACAATGGTTTCAAACTACAAAATTCTAAAATGTTACTTTCCTCTAGTAAATGCTCCTTTTGGGTAGATTCATTCAAAGAGGGTGGATCTAAAAATATCCTATGGAGGAAAGGGATAAAATGAGTCTTTTCCATTTGTAAAGGCTTCAAAGGGCATCTCTATCAGATAAAAGGTTAACCAGCTAGTACATTGACAACAAATCATGATAACAAATGTAAATAGTTTGGATCTAGATCAGACTTGGCATATCATCTGGATCTTTGACAAGATTTTTGAGAGGAATAATAATTCTGGAAAGAAAGTAAAATGAGTTTTGCAACTTAATGTAGTAGAAGACGAGAATTTTTAAAAAACAAACATTTGCAGACGAAAAACTGCTTAGCATGCAATGAGTTAAATAGCAGATTAGGGCAGAAAAAAACGAGACGTGTTTGACAAGTTATAAATATAAGCCTTATCTAAATCCGCCACAAATTTGAAAACTGTCAAACCCTGAATCAGCTGGTCAAGTAACCGGAGAATGAACTGAAGCCAAGACCAATCCCAATTATGTTTTTAGAGTTTGACTTGTGAATCATGGCTGGCTATATTTGTTCTTTAAATCTTTTGCTGGCACATTTACTGTTGTCTGCAAAATGGTGCCATCTGCTACAACTGTCAGTATTGAATTTGTTTTGCTTTTATTTATAACAAGAGGGCCAGAATGGCCCTGAAGCGCTCACCAGACAATCAGAGGAGAAGATTTTCAAAGTTTTCACTATATGTTTCTATAGAGAACTAGCCGGCCCTGGGGCGGGCCAATTTTGCCCCAGGGAAATAATTTAGAAAAACTTGTATGGGACCTGAACACCTTGCTATGAGCCAAATATGAGAGCTGAGATTAACCTTCCAGTTTCAGAGAAGAAGTTTTTCAAAGTTTTCTCAATATGTTTCTATTGAAAACTGTCTACTACCCCTGTGGCAGGGCCAATTTTGACCCCAGGGTCATAATTTATATAAATTTTGTAGAGGACCTGAACATGATGCTCTGTGCCAAATATGAAAGCTGAGAGCCTTCCAGTTTCAGAGAAGAAGATTTTCAAAGATTTCACTATTTGTTTCTATTGAAAACTGCCCCACCCCCAACTGGGATGGGGCCAATTTTGACCCAGGGGCCATACTTTATATAATTTTTGTAAAAGACCTGAACATGATGCTATGTGCCAAATATGAAAGCTGAGAACCATCCAGTTTCAGACGAAAAGATTTTCAAGGATTTCACTATTTGTTTCTATTGAAAACTGGCCACCCCTGGGGCGGGGCCAATTTTGACCCCAGGGCCATAATTTATATAACTTTTGTAGAGGACCTGAACATGATGCTCTGTGCCAAATATGAAAGCTGAGAACCTTCCAGTTTCAGACAAGAAGATTTTCAAAGATTTCACTATTTGTTTCTGAAAACTGCCCACCCCTGGGGCGGGGCCAATTTTGACCCCGCGGCCATAAATAATATAACTTTTGTAGAGGACCTGAACATGATGCTATGTGCCAAATATGAAAGCTGAGAACCTTCGAGTTTCAGAGGAGAAGATTTTCAAAGATTTTACTATTTGTTTCTTTTGAAACCTGCCAACCCCTGGGGCGGGGCCAATTTTGACCCTGGGGCCATAATTTATATAACTTTTGTAGAGGACCTGAACATGATGCTATGTGCCAAATATGAAAGCTGAGAGCCTTCCAGTTTCAGAGGAGAAGATTTTCAAAGATTTCACTATTTGTTTCTATTGAAAACTGCCCACCCCTGGGGCGGGGCCAATTTTGACCCAGGGGCCATAATTTATATAACTTTTGTAGAGGACCTGAACATGATGCTATGTGCCAAATATGAAAGCTGAGAGCCTTCCAGTTTCAGAGAAGAAGATTTTCAAAGTTTGCACTATATGATTCTATTGAAAACTGCCCACCCCTGGGGCGGGGCCAATTTTGACCCCAGGGCCATAATTTATATAACTTTTGTAGAGGACCTGAACATGATGCTATGTGCCAATTATGAAAGCTGAGAAGCTTCTGGTTTCAGAGGAGAAGATTTTCAAAGTTTTACTATATGTTTCTATTGAAATCAAGGCACCCCTGGGGCGGGGTCAATTTTGACCCCAGGGGCATAATTTATATAACTTTTGTAGAGGACCTGAATATGATGCTATGTGCCAAAGATGAAAGTTGAGATCCCTGTAGATTCAGAGGAGAAGATTTTTAAAGGTTCAAATTGTTGACGACGGACGACGAACGACGGACGCCGACGGACGACGGACAACGGGCGATCACAATAGCTCACCCTGAGCACTTTGTGCTCTGGTGAGCTAAAAACCATAACCACAATATCAAACATTTTGGATCCTAACGAGACAATAAGTAAAACTTGACATCTCATCTGAATACAAGCTGAATTTAGAAAGTAAAGCTGTTCACAGATTTGTCCATAACGTCAAGTGAGTAATCTGTTTCTTCAATGATAACTGGTTGAATAGCTTAATCCTTTTAATGCTAAATTGAATGATTGTTTAGCCCTTTACTCCATGATAAACATGTAAGAAATAATGACTTCATGCATATTAATTAGCTGCATTTTTAAAATTACATATGAAGGTAAACAGTGCAGAATCTCAGATCTTTATTATGTCATAAGCAAACAGAGCAGATCCTGATCAGACAGCTCCTATAGGTCTATTGCAAAGGCGTAGAAAGATGTATTTATGGAGTAAAGGGTTAATGGTACTAAGTGTCAATACAGTAAAACTTCGATTATTCGAACACTAAAATACGTATTATTATCGATCTTTAAGACAGGTGGCAGCTTAATGCATGGTGAAAGTCATGCAGAAAGCTCCTCTAGGAGCGTTCTGCATGACTTTCACCATGCATTAAGCAGCCACCTGCCTAAAAGGGTCTAAATTCTTCTATACCGAAAATTCGAATAATCGAGGTTTTACTGTAGTTATTTTGAATGAAAAACAGTCTACAAGAAGCCCTCTTATCTTGGTCTACAGTTAAAATTATTTGCAAATGACAGAAATCTTAAATTTCCCACATTCAAATGGTCAATTTAAATATAATACTAGACCTAGCAGGGATACTAATAAAACTCATTTATTGAAACCACTGTGATAAATAGAGCATTAATGTTTGCTCTATATGAGCAAATGCTCTATTTATCACAATGGTTACAAAACCACACAATTCTGAACTTCTCCTTTTCTATAGTTAATGCTCCTTTTTGGTAGAGTAATTCAAGAGGTTGGGTCTAAAAATTGTCTAAGCGGGAACGAGTTAATGACTTTGCAAACAGAGTAGACCCAGTTTAAATGGTTCCTGCAGGAGTCATCTGATCTGTCTGCTGTTTGCTTATGAAATGGTATGGATCTGATTCTACAGCTAACTAGAAAACTGACTCAGTCAGAGAGGGCCCTGCAGATGATCTTTTGTTGAATATGGCATTTTTGATAAATCAAGGGCAGATAACTCTGGACATCAACCCAAAAACCAAAGGTGTCATCCTCTCATAATACTAAGCATATGCTCTTAATATGAACCAAATATGTGAAGTACTGTTTGAGTTATCGCATCACATCAAGTGTTAACAAAAGTTGATGGCATTTTCGATGAATCAAGGGCAGACAACTCTGGACATAGTGATCTGATTCAACCCAAAAACTATAGGTGTCTTCCCCCGGATGATACTAAGCATATGCCCTTAATATGAAACCAATATTTGAAGTACTCTGGAGTTATTGCATCACATCAAAATTGCTGACAGAAGTTTATAGCATTTTTGAAGATTCAAGGGCAGATAACTCTAGACATAGCCAACCGATTCAACCCAAAAACTATAGGCGTCTTCCTCTGATGATACTAAGCATATGCCCTTAATATGAAACCAATATGTGAATTACTGTTTGAGTTATCGCGTCACATCAAAATTGTTGACAGCATTTTTGAAGATTCAAGGGCAAATAACTCTAGACAAAGTGATCAGATTAAACCCAAAAACTATAGGCGTCTCCTCTGATGATACTAAGCATATGCCTTTAATATGAAACAAGCATGTGAATTACTGAGTTATCGCGTCACATCAAAATTGTTGACGGACGGACGGAAAATGTGATTCCTATAGGGCTCCTGCATTTTCAATGCAGGGCCCTAATATTCATGATGTCATTATTTCTCACATGAATATTAATCAGGAAAATGGTGAAGTACCTATATTTCAACAACCTTTAACTATCACATGGTTCATACAGATTTTCCCAACACAAAATCAGGGCCTTTTTAGGGACTCCATTCACTAAATTTAGGGTCTCAAGTATGTCACAGATTACGGTATGTTTTTGACTATAACTCATTTCTAATAAGAAGTACACTTACAACTAACTTATACCTAAACTGTTTTCAGCTCTGTTACCTTGTCACTGATCTTGCTTTCCAGCTTTGTATTTAGAATACGTTCCCAGATGAATCCCCCCACCCATCTAAACTAAAGTTCTCATCCCCGAATTATTATATGTTTGAAATGAAAATTATGGACAGGAAATCTAAGTTTTAGGGCCAGTGTGAACAAATATATGGCCTTTTTCGGGCCCATCTTCAAATTTAGGGACTTTTCAAGACACCCGTCCAAATTTAGGGCCTTTTCAAGACTGTATGAACCATGTATAACCAAACTACTCCAGTCAAGGCCAAACTTATGGTGGCCATTAACCCTTAAACATTTTCTTATCTTGTGATTTTATGAATGAGTTTATTTATTTTGGACCTACCTTGTAGGTCTATGTCCTCCTTCTTGAGACCTTGGTAACAATGGCCTTTAAGGACATAGCATTTATCAAACTGTTATCTATTGCTAACACCTCAACGACAACTAATAAATCTCAAACTATCCAATGAAGTACATTTAAAAGCAAAGCAGAATGACAGATCCTCTTTGTAACATTGCCAAATGACCTACAAGACAAACAAATACAACAAATCTTTTTTTCAAATTTTGCTGACATGATAGAAAGATAAGACCATATATGAGTACATAGCACTTGTTACAATATAGGACAGCGAATTTCCCCTCACCCAGAGCTAATGACAAAGGTGTGTATTCAAATATCAAATTTTGCTAGGAGCCCTCTGATCACAGTGTGTAATGTTTGCAAATACAAGTACACTCAATTTCTGCATTTTCAGTTCATTCAAAAGCAAATTTTTTTTAAGTTACCGGTACTAGAAATTTCGAGGTAGTGAGTGGGGTCAGTTGGGTTTTACAGCACTGCAACTCTATGTTCTGTCCATTTCAACAAATTTTGTCACAATCTGAATTGAGATTTTTTTTAATTTCCGGTCAGACTTAATTTAATCAACTTCATTTGATGCAATTTTTTTTCAGGAGCTCCCATGCTAAATATCCCTCTATTCCATGCAGTTGCAAGGAAGAAAATGCTGATAATGCATAAAAATAAAATTGAGTGACAAAATTTAATGAAATGGACTGTAGGTAGAGTCATAATCCTCTAGAGTGAATTGTGTCTGTTTGAACCCATAACTCTGCAGAAAATGGATGAACCGGAAGCGGAATAAAATATGGACATCTAGACTGACATGGTGCTGATCAATCCTATGAAGTTTCATGAAAATGCGACCAAAGGTTTTTAGAGAAACCGCACAGGCAAAATTTTCCTACTCGCAGGTGACACAAAAACTGTAAATCCACTGAGTGTGAAAATCAGAACAAAGGGGAATAACTCAGAAAGTATTGCATGTGGAGTGACAAACCTTAGTTACGTCAATGGTCCTCAATGAGAGGAAGACGCATGTGCAATTTGAAAGCTCTATACTGAGTAGTTTAGAAATGACGGCCAAAATAAAGAAAGTGATGGACAGCGAAAATCAAATAAAAGGGGAATTACTAAAAAGGTATTGCATGTAGAGTGATGATCCTTAATTACTTCAATGGTCCTCAATGAGAGGAAGACACATGTGAAATTTGAAAGCTCTATAATGATAAGTTTAGAAATGACTGCAAAAAACAAAGTGTGACGGACATACAGATGGACAGACGACGGAAAAGTGATCCCTAAGTAACTACCTCTTGGCAGGTGACACAAGACCAATGAGAGGATCAAACAGTTTGGATCTTGATGAGACACCGAGTTACAGTTGGCATTTCATCTGGGTCCAATCTGTTTGCAAAGGTTGTCAATGATTAACCGACACAATGAATGCGCATTCAACGATATCTCTGGCATTTCCAAACAGTGTAGACCCAGATAAAAAAGGCTCCTAGTAAGTACTCTGATAAGGGTCTGTAATGTTTGTCATCCAAAATCTTGTAAACTTTAACTTCAACCTAAATGGGCTATAAATTTTAGGTTGAAGTTAAAGTTAACTCTTTTAAACAAGCCAGATACGCCCTTTGCAAACCGTGTAGACCCAGATGATAGGGATCCTTCAGGAGCCCTCTAATCAGGGTCTGCACTGTTTGTCATGTTACACTTTCCTTTTTAAAAAAGTCATGAATATTCATGGTAAGATTGACTTGTTTCAACTTTGTAATAGTCTTTTCCGATTTTTAAAGGGTTAAACCTTTCCCTGTTTTATATTTAGACCAATTTCAATACCTACCGAATATTCATGGACAAAAAAGTTATAATGAAATATGGAATGTGGAACATTGTAACCATTTTAGAAACTAAAGAAACAGATCTATCAAATTCTAATAGCAAACAGAGCAGACCCTGATCAGACGGCTCCTCTAGGAGCCGTCTGATCTGGGTCTACTCTGTTTGCAAATGCCTGAAAACATGTTTATATGAGGGAAAGGGTTAAGCAATTATGGACCATCCACCATTCAAAGGGTTAGCCAACAGTTTTTCAATCCATTTATGGGGTTAAACCTAGGCCATATCAGGTCACCTACACAATAGCCAACCTTCAGTCTTAACATTTCATACAATGGTTATTTGCAAATATTTGTCTGTTTCAATGCTCAAGGTAGATTCTTCTTCCATTTTTTGTCAAAAACATGATCAGGACGTCAAAGAGTTTGGATTCAAATGAGAAAAAACGGGTGCATTGAGAGATTCAACTGGATATAAAGTATTTGTACTAATCACAAATTGTCCGTTAAGGTGTGGAATGCAAGACACATGTTTACCATTGGCCTACTGACCCCATTATTTGGGTATTCAGGTGACCACTAGCCACTCACCTGACCACTGTCGGCTGACCACTGTCGACAACCTGGACTGTCTAACCTTTTGCTCACTGGCAGTGTATTTGTGTCAACATATGCTAATATACTGTATACAAATTAAATGTAGTATGCTTAAAATTTAGTGTCTCATCAACTAAACTGTTTGACACAGAATATTTTTTTTTTAAAAGAAAAATGAATGAGAACCATCTTTCAGACCTTATAGTCTATTACTCATGCTAAGAGTTAAACCTTTCAGTACATACTACAGCAACTTTTGGCAGCAAAACAATGTCATCTGCTGCAATTCTACATGTATGATTTTCTTTTATTTTCATTACAAACATACTCTTAGTATCACACATTTAGAACTGATGCGATGCAGAGTTATTCAGCATCTGATCTAAATTCAAAGTGTTTGTAAATGTCATCATCAAATGGTCATCAGTGTTGATCACGATATACAGGCATGTACGTCCTTTCTGTCACTGACTATATATGTGAAGGTCAAGTAACTTTTGCCTGAACAAAAATATTGTCTGCCTCATAATTCAAGTTAATTTTGTTTCTTCATTTCATAGTGACCCTTTGTAACCTGCAGATTGTTCATATAAAAAATACTGACATGATGAATATTAGTTTGCAGAATGTTTAGCATGGAATATGAATACCAGGGTCCATGCTTATAAAGCTTTTAGTTGAGCCTGAGAACGTTCTCAAGCATTTGATTGGTCAGATTTGAGCATCAAAAGCTTGAGAACTCAAATCTGACCAATCAAACGCTTGAGAACGAAACTCAGACTCAACTAAAAGCTTTATAAGCATGGACCCAGATGTTTTTGCCATTGCAGAAACCATAGAATTAGCCAAAGCAAAACACCTCTAGACTTGACGAGTATTGTAACATTTAGCATAAATATCTGTCTTGGGGACAGGTGGCACCTTAATGCAGTGTTGAAAGTCCTATCTGAGCTTTCTGTACGACTTTCACCCTGTATTAAGCAGCAACCTGCCTAAAAATATAAAACTTCTTCTCTACTAGAATTCTGATTTAGAGGGTTTTTACTGTATACATTATTACATAAACAAACAGAGTAGGCAGGTCTGCTGTCTTGTCTTGGTCTACTCTGTTTACAAATATGTAACTGTGCATAAGGTATAAGATTTATTAAACCTTTTCCCTGTTGTCTTGAATTATAATTCATGTAAGATATAATAAATGACATCACGCATATTTATCAGCTGGACTTTTATAATGGCAAATGTACAGGACATTTTTGGTATTGGTAGAAACCGTAGTCAGGTCTTTATCATTCCATTTGCAAACAGAGCAGACCCTGATCAGACAGATCCTACAGAAGCTGTCTGATCTTGGTCTGTTTGAAAAAGGTGTGAATTGGTATTTACATGAAGGAAAGGGATAAGACATTTTATACTCATCTTTGAAAAGAGACATTTAATAAAAAAGTCATTGAACTTTAACCATTTTCTTCATATATACACCTTTTCAAACAGAGTAGACCCAGATCTAACAACTCAATCAGTCGTCTGATCTGAGTCTGCTCTGATTGCTTATGAAATTAAATAGACTCAATTCCATAAAACCAGTCATATTGTTACATTACTCAAATGAATATTTATCTGGTAAAGGTTTACAAATCTTAAAAGCCCTGCAAGAACCTGATGAGATAATAAGGCAAGTACCTGATGAGATATTAATTGGTCAGCAGCAATTCTGGCTTTGTTTTCAGTGCACTATATATATGTAAAAACCTTTTAACCCTTTTCCCTTTCTTCCATAGGCTATTTTTAGATCCAACCTCTTTCAATGAATCTACCGAAAAGGAACATTAACTACAGAAAAGGATTTTTTTTTAGAATTTTGTAGACTGAAACCATTGTGATAAATAGAGCATTTGCTCCTATAGGAGCAAATGCTCTAATAATTTTATCACAATGGTTTCAAGAAGTGACTATTACAGAGGCGTAGAAAGGTGTATTTATGGAGGAAAGAATAACCTTCATAAATATGCCTTTCTACGCCTTTGCAAACAAGAGTAAACCCAGATAAGACAGCGCTGTCTGATCAGGGTCTGCTCTGTTAAATTAAGAAGTACTATAGATATGATTAAACAGTTTCTACTATGGTGAAAAATTCTCAAGTCCATGAGCCATTACCAGTATATATAAACAAGAAACGCGGCCATGCCACGAAACCAGGTTTTCAAAGTGCTACCAAATCATTTTATCAACAGCCTACAATTTTATATAAAGTTAATAATCATATCATGTCATATAAACAATTCCGTTACGGTGCTTACATGCTAGAAATGTTGTGATGTTTGAATTACGTGTTATTTCTTGATAAAGGCTGCGGCCTAAATCTTGAAAACAGAGTAATTTGTATATAATTTTATCTAATTAATATTCCCTGTGGAATAAAATTAACATAGTACAGTAAAACCTCTCTTTAACGACCACTAAATTGTGTTAATTATTTGGTATTTAAGGCAGGTGACCACTTAAAGCAAGGTGAAAGTAAAACAGAACGCTCGTTCTGTTTTACTTTCACCTTGCTTGAGCTTGTTTAAGCAGCCACCTGCCTTTAACACAAAATACTCGATATAATTTAGTGGCTGTTATAGAGAGGTTTTACTGTATTTAAATTTATGCGCCTTATCTGGATCTCTGACTATATATCCATCCCATTGTTAACCCTGAGCAGTCGAAGTAATTATTTGTCTGCAACAATTGCTGTCTGCTTTTATTCTGAAAATAAAATTCTCCTCATGTCTTTGCAAATGTATTGTCAGAGTGTCAAACACAGTTTGTGATCCTGATGAGATGCTGTATTATGTGACGTCTCATCTGGATCCAAATGTTTGCATAGGTAATCACGGTACTACTGCAAGCATGCCAATAGCTAACCCTTACCCTCATATAAATGTGTTTTCACGCATTTGCAAATAGAGTAGATCAGACGGTTCCTAGAGGAGCCGTCTGATCAGGGTCTGCTCTGTTTGCCTATAGAAATTGATAGATCTGTTTCTTTGCTTTCTAAAATATCTACAATGTTCCACCTACCATATTTCTGTATAACTTTTTTGTTAATGGATATTCAGTAGCTATCGAAATTTGGCCTAAATACAGACCTGGGAAAGGGTTAAGTGAACTTGAACTCATGGACCTGCTGATTCAGCAATTCCAACAGCAAACCACATAGGGGGTCAGACGAAAATGCACTCAGATCACATGTACAGTCTCAGCTTCAGTGTATACCCAAATACGAAAATCATCATTTCTCCACAAAACCCTATACTGTGATAAACTTTTTAGAATCGTCTCGAAGATGCAGGGTTTATTGGAGAAATGGGGGAGCTATTATTGAAAAATATTTAAATGTACGCATCTTATCTAGACCTCTGCATATCAATTCAGAAGTAGTCTTGTGTTTTTGTGTGATCCCATTGTGTACATACCATTTATATGACTTACAACACAATGTTTACTGTTTAAAGCTTGCTTTACCCTTTCCCTGTTCTATGGTATTTTTTTCTCTCCAAATTTCAGTACCTACTCAATATTCATGGACAAAATAGTTATAATGAAGTATAGAAGGAGGGACATTGTAGCCATTTTAGAAACTAAAGATCTATTTTCTAGAAACTAAAGAAACAGATCTATCAAGTTCTCATAATTAGCATACAGAGCAGATCCTGATCAGACGGCTCCTATAGGAGCCATCTGATCTGGGTCTACTCTGTTATGCATGAAAAGGCATTTATGATGGAAACGGTTAACCATTTATTTGACGGAGACACGCTTTTCATGCCTATGCAAAAAAAGTACACCTAGATCTGACAGTTCCTATAGGAGCTGTCTGAGCATGATCTGCTGTAATTGATTAAGGGGGCCTTCACACCATGACGTTCTAGTCAACTTTCTCTGGACATTTCAATCGTTCAATTTTTGAGCGTTCTAGATTGAGGATGACACATCTGGCGTGTGATTAACGTGTGTCTAACGCGCGAGAAGCGTGTAACAGCGACCAAGTAAGATCACCAACTTTCATTCAACACTCTTCTGGCGCTATCCCAGCGACCATGGGCGACTACAAACGTTTCCTCAAACACCATAGAACGCTGACCAGAACGTCATGGTGTGATAGACTCATTATGACAGATGATATATTTGATGCTACAGCTTCTTCCATTGCCATTTACATGTATTCCTGTACTCATATGGCATTATAAAATTCCATTAATTAAAATTTACACTGTCATTATTTCTTACACAACTATTCATGAGGGAAAGGGGTAAACTTTTTCAGGAGCTGACCAATATAGACCTACTCTGTCTCTATAGTGTAATGGACAGACAGACTGGCTGACAGACCAACCAATTCCAGTACAATACCTCACAAGGTTCAACGTTTATTCAGGGTTCATAATATTATGGGTCCCTGACTCTTTGACCTTGAACACATGCAAGAACATTTGAAAAATCACCAAAGTCACCCGGACAACAGGAACACAAATTGTTTGTCTTAACAATGTAACAAACACATCTGTAATGCTGTCATGTAGAATTGTCGTTTACATTAAGGGCTTGGTGCAAAACTATTCTAACTCCTTCACTAAAGTGAAGGAGTTAGAATAGTTTTCCACCAAGCCCTTTTCTACTCCCTTGTCCATTAGCCTTTAACATGATAGAGAACTTTCCTTTCAATGATTTCTGCAAACAGACAAGACCCAGATCAGGAGCCATCTAATCAGGCTTTCCTCTACTTCTTTCGGAAATAATATAGATATGATTCTACAGTTCTGCCATTGGTAAAATTTTCTTTGTTTCAAGTACCATTATAAAAAATCAGCTAATTAATATTCATACAGTAATTATTTTGTACATGAATAAGGTTAAACCTTGACAACATACCTTTTAGCAAATTGGGGTCTATAATTAGTAATGATGTTTAACACGTATGGTTTGGACCCAAATTGTTTAAGATGGTGATGTTTGAATAGGAAATAGTTAAATATACAATTTTGAAAAACAAAAAAATTAGTTTCGATGGCAAAGTATTGTGATAAACAAAAAGGTGTCCTTGATAGTAACAAATGGCCCTAATATATCAACCCTTTCAATGTTCAGTACTCATATAAGACAACATGAATATTTATTAGCTCATTTTCTACAATATAAACTTTTTAAGGGATTTTTTTGCTTTGACAAAAACTGTACAATCAGATCTATATGTCAATAGCAAACAGAGCAGACCCTGACCAGATGGCTCCTATATAGGAGCTGTCTGATATGCATCTAGGCTCTACTTGCAAATGTGAGAAAAAGCGTTTATATAAAGGAAAAGGTTAAATCTTGACCTTAGAAATAACACAACCTGTTGGAATTAACATCAAAAGTTAACACCAGTTGTACACATATTCATATCATAAAAATAATGCTTACAACCCATTTTCCAACAGTGTATATACCGTATAAGTGGTTTTTTACGCGGGACGCAAATTTCACGAATCTTCCTCAAATTAAATTTTCACGTCTTTATTATTCGCGGAAACTGGGTGACAATTAATTTTTCACGGAAACGAAATAAAAATCGTTCTTATCTTACCATGTTGTTTTGTATCTTTTTAGTAAAACAGCCATTGCAAATGGCACATTCCGAACTAAGGGAAGTAACTCTTAGTAACTCTGATAATAAGAGAGAAATATATCAATTTACATGACCTTTTATAAACGAATAACATTCACTCATTTGGGCATGTTGTTTGTTTAAACAGTTTGAACTAACTTCGTTGTGGGGGGTATAATAATTATCTGACACCAGTGATTGTTCACCCACATAACACTGTAATTTACCTGTATCACAATCACTGGGCGTATGTTGGCTGATTCGGATCAATCATCCAATTCACACCTCGGACTGATAGGTATGACTCCAATACAAACTCTCTTAATTACATGTTAAACTAACTTCGACTTAAATACCGAAAACGCAGTCAGTTCGACCTCGTCTTAAAAACTTATATGATAGAGAATAAATAGGAAGAAAAACTAGTCAGCTGCAATCACTGCTATTGCGATTAATTATAATGATATCTTTGAACACTCGATTACCAAATTGGAACAAATTCTCCTTTGATACCCATTTCTATAATATGTAATCATGCACACCGCATAAACTAAGGATATACATGTGTCAAATGGCGGTGAAGGATGTTTTCGTTTTATATTTTGTAGAAAGTTGTCCTCTGTTGCATGGGGAGAGAATTGAAGGAATTTTAGCGGATTATATTTACGCGTGTTTGATGGAAATGCGAACATAGCGAAAATTTCCTTCTCGCAAAAAAATCCACTTTTACGGTATTCTGATACTTTAATCTAAAAACAATCGACAACATTCGTCTCCCAACTACCTCCCAAACCAAAAGCAACAACACTTCATGGCGTTTTATTGGAATCTCAGAGGTCTACATAAAGATACGTAAAATTAACGTATTTTCAAGCATCGCCTCTTTAATTTCTTCACCAAACCCTATACTGTGACCTGTTGACTCTTTAGAACTGTCTCAAAGAGATAATTCTAAACAGTGGTAACAGTATAGGGTTTCCTGGAGAAATGACCACTTTAGTATTCGGGTACACATCATTATCTGTAGCACTGAAATCAGCTTAGAAAGGCAGACAAACTTTGTACCCACAAAATGTTAATGATATAAAGTCAAATTTCCATAAATTTTCCTTGACCAAAAACATTGGTATTTGCCCACCCTAAATGATAATCTATAAGCAATATTAATAAATGTTGGTCTCCACTCTCCATCAGCCAACCCTTACCACCATGTCTGATTCTGCACTTTCTGAAAAACCGCCAGACAATCAATTATTGTGCTTCAAAGTACAGTAAAACCCCACTAATGCGACCACCAAAAAGGGGCATAATTCTGGGTGGCAGAGGCAGGTGGTAGCTTAATGCAGGACGAAAGTTATGCAGAAAGCTCCTATAGGAGCTTTCTGCATAACTTTCGTCCTGCATTAAGCAACCACCTGCTTTAGACGACATCAGTGGCTGTTTATTAAGTGGTCGCATTAGTGGGGTTTCACTGTAGTAGATTAATTTGATCACTGGACTTTAATTTGATTACTGCCTTGTTACTGCCAAACAATGAAACTCGTTAACTTTTACCTAATGAAAGTAAGTAACAAAACAATAGCTTTGTGCAGCGCCAACGCTTGTCTGATTTGGTGCTTGTCCAGCTAAATTTAAAAAAAATAGAAAAAAATAAAGGGCAATAACTCCAAAATTCTGAAATCAAGAGTTATAGTTCTTATGTAAGAGCCTTCCCCTCAATGAGATCTACTAACCTATGAAGTTTCATGTACCTCTTAAACTTTTCGAGTAATGAGCTACATTAAAGTTATTTGCACGACGATGACAATGACAACTACGACCCAGTGATCACAATAGCTCAACTTTTCTTCGAAACAGATGAGCTAAAAACCAACATGAATATTTATTTGCTGAATATAAACATAGGATGCCACAGCATAATATGTAGAGAATTTAGAAAATGCTATGTAAACAGCAAACAGACTCCTACAGATAAGCCATCTGATCAGGGACTATTCTGTTAACAAGGTTTAAAACACACAATAAGAGCAAAACAAATGCCTATCATCTATGGTAGATGCACACTTGAATTAATTACTATTAACCCTTTGAATGTGGAAATTTCGAAGTGAAATTTAACTATAGAGTTCATTATGACTGTATGAAAGACTTAAATCTACAAGAGGATGTTGAACGGCAAACTGCAGATCCTGATCAGAGGATTTCTCTTGGAATCCACTGACCTGGGTCTACACTGCTTGCAAATGCCAGTGCACTTATACAAAATATTAAACTGTTTAATCCTTACAACACTGAATTTTCATACAGACTATTCCCAATTCCCAAACTCAAACAGGTCAAGCATTCGGTGAATATATTTCGGGAATTTTCTAAAGAAAAGTGTAACAGGACAAACAATGCAGACCCTGATGAGAGGGCTCCTCTAGGAGCCCTCTCATCTGGGTCTACACTGTTTGCAAATGACATTTGTGACTCAAGTCCCGCATTGTAATGGTTAGTATTACAACACCAACAGACAGGACTATATGTATACCTCTGTCTGACATCTAGTTCAAACAGGCAGCCAAATCTATTTTTGGCTTGAACTTGAACTTGACATGCTTTTCTAAAAATAGACCAAACACACAGTCAGGTGTGTACGTACCAATCGGAAAGCTGCACTGTTAAATTATACTGCACTCAGTTTGGATCCAGATAAGATGCCAGAGCATGTTCAAAGAAGTTTGTCATTTTATCTTGATGCTTATTGTTTTGGGCATAACCATAAATACAAATAAAACTTTGAATTCCAATAAGTATCGACAATATCTTGCATCAAATTAATATTCATGGAGTAAAAGCTGAACTAAGCATGCAACGAGCGGCACTGGCCAACAACTTGGATCAGAATGAGTTGCCTAGTAGCTTGACCTCCCATCAGTATCCAAACTATCTGACATTTTTTCGATATCATAGTTCTCAGCAGATTCTTTTAACCCTTCTCTTGCTGAATTTTAAAATACATTTCTCCTTCTTTACCCATGCCCTGTTGTATAATTACATATATCTTCACTGTGTACAAGTATATCGCTGTGCAATCACTACTGTGGAGTACATTGGTTGCACATTCAACTTGTAAATAGTGCAGACCCTGATGAGACAGCTCCTGCAGGAGCTGTCTCATCTGGGTCTTCACTTATTTACAGGTATGTATATTGACGTGAACAGCAAGCGAAGGGTTAAAGTACGGTAAAAACTTGATACTACCAAGTGCCAACACTCAAATACCCACCATTATTGATTTTTAACACAGGTGGCAGCTTAATGCAGGGTGAAAGTCATAAAGAAAGCTCATCTGGGAGCTTTCTGCATGACTTTCACCCTGTATTAAGTAGGCACCTGCCTCTAGAGACATAAATCCTTCATAACTAAAATTTTGTAGTATGGTTTTTTTTAATGTACATACAAATGGCAACAGATTAACCATTCACGTCCTTTGCAAACAGTGTAGACCCAGATATGAGGGCTCCTAGAGGAGCCCTCTCATCAGGGTCTGCCTGTTTGTCATTGTACACTTTTCTTTAGAAAATACCTATAATTTTATATTCACGGTATGCTTGACCCGTTTGATTTTGGGAATAGTCTATTTGAAAATTCAGCGTAATAAGGATAAAGTGTTTAATCAGCCAACAGAAAGATCTGGGTTATCCCTTAACCCTTTCCTTCATAAATACGCCTTTCTACGCCTCTGTAAAAGTCACTCTTTTAAACCATTGTGATAAATAGAGCATTTGCTCCTAAGGAGCAAAAAAATTATTGCTCTATTTATCACAATGGTTTCAGAACTACAAAATTATAAAAAAAAATCCTTTTCTCTAGTTACAATGCTCCTTTTCGGTAGATTTACTCAGAGGTTGGATCTATTAATAGCCTATGAGGGAATGGGTTAAAAAATCTGTACATCAAATTATGAGTACCAGTGCAAACAGTTCAAATCCAGATGAGATGATTAGAGTGATATACAGTTTGTATCTTGACGAGACACCAGGCTACTTGTTTGCATAGGTAATCATAAATTCAAGGCAAACATGTACTCAGTCCTTCCCTGCTTAATATTCATGTAAGGAAAAATTACATTGTGAATATTTATTAGCTGAATTTTTATGATGGCATATATTATATACACAAGATGTTTTGCTTTAGGCAGAAACTGTAGAATCGGATCTATATTATACCATAAGCAAACAGAGCAGACCAAAATAGGACAGCTCCTAGGAGCCATCGAATCTGGGTCTACTCTGTTTGCAAATGTGTGAAAAGGCATTAATATGAAAGAAAGAGTTCACAATCTAGTGGATTTATTTCCTCTTCAACCTGCAGCTTATCAGTGAATCATTGATAAAGAAAGCATGTCAGACTGACTTGAGAAATATGTCAAGGTGGCTTTGATGGCTTCATAACAGTTTACTGTTGTTTGCATAATGATTTCAAAGTTATTACTTTCCCAATTTGACCTGAGACACGATTAATCTTCGGTGTGTTTATCAGAATTGTTCGTAATACTCTTGTGACAAAAAATAGCAAAACTAAAGTCAGTAATAATAATGTTCCACGAGGATTGTATTCTTATACCCATTCTTACCCCTTCCTAAATTTATCCAAAGATTACTGATGATAATAAACAGAATATGCACAAGTCTCAGGTCGGATTGGGAGGGTAATACTTTAACACATTCTTCTCCAATATTTATCAAACATTGTGGTGTCAACGCATCCAACAGTTTGGATATGGATGCTTATCCCTCTGAATGATGAGTATTTAAAGTTGAATGATCCACCATTGTTTAACCATTTCCCTGTTGAATATTCATGTAAGAAATAGTGACACGAGTATTTATCAGCTGAAAAGTTATAGCAGTGACAGTGTGTAGGTTTATCGTCACTTGTACCACCTTGCTGTGAAAGCGCACTTTTATGGTGACGTGGTAGAGTGCATGACTGCGAACCTGGCGACCCAGATTCGATCCTGGGTCTGAGCGGGTATGTTTCTCTGTAAAAACACCCAGTTACATTTGGCGCCCAACAGGGGACTGTGACTGTATGAGCTCAGAGTTTTATTCCCATTTGTTCTTATACCCATAGAAATTTGGGATGAATTTCAACTTGCTGGGGGGATTATGTCACAGTGTGTAGGTTTATCATCACTTGTACGGCCTTGCTGTAAAAGCGCGCTTTTATGATGACGTGGTAGAGTGCATGACTGTGAACTTGGCGACCCGGGTTCGATCCCAGGTCTGAGCGGATCACCAAGTTACAGTGGCATAATTATTATATACACAAATGTTAGTCTCGAGATCTATTTACATAAGCAATCAGAGCAGACCCTGATCAGACAGCTCCTATAAGAGTCAGCTGATCTGGGCCTACTCTGTTTGCAAATGCATGAAAACATGTTTATATAAGGGAAAGGGTTAAGTAACAGTCTTCTTTTAACCCTTTACTTATGAATGAATATTGATGCCTTTAAAAACAGTCTACACTGATCTAGGTCTGCACTGTGTGCAAATGTCAAAATGCACATTCAAAGGATTAGTTACACATTTCATTTGAATCCAAGATGTGAATTACTTCAAAGCCAAAAGTATAAGGAATATGTTTTTAATCCTTTTAACACTTTGCTTGCTATTCACGTCAATATACCTACCTGTAAATAGTGAAGACCCAGATGAGACAGCTCCTGTAGGAGCTGTCTCATCAGGGTCTGCACTATTTACAAGTTGATTGTGCAACCAGTGCACTCCACAGCAGAGATTGCTTGTACACAGTAAAGATATATGTAATTCTACAACAGGACATGGGTAAAGAAGGAGAAATGTATTTTAAAATTCAGCAAGCGAAGGGTTAATACTTGATCATGGCCATTCATGCTAAAAAAAAAAAATTCATACTAATTCTTTTATAATAGCACTATGTACAAGGGAATTTTGACAGTTGAAGATACTGTAGAATCACATATATAGAGAATATTTGGTTCCTAGCTTTGAATGAGAAATGTTATCTGGCAAGGCGGATGAATATATCAGGTGAGCCGAAGGCGAACCTGATATATTCAGAAGCTGAGCCAGATAACATTTCTCATTCAAAGCTAGGAACCAAATATTCTATTTATCCTTGTCACGACAGCAAAATATAAAATTATTTTATTTTATACCGAATGTACCACAAAATGCACCGCAACGTATACCCGACTCTACTGGCTCTAGACTGTTGATGACGTCACTATAAAGGCGTTATTACGTCACTGGGATTCCACTGAAAAAATGTTCAAAACAAAACCGTTGCCCCGGTTGGTTATGTGAGAAAAAGAACCTGTCACTTGATGTTTGAGACAAGCTGATCTAAACCTCGTCTAGAATAGAAAAGTCGAGGCTAGCTTAATAACATTTCAATTCTAGACTCGGTTGAGATAGACGCCGATAGAATTAAAATAGAACTGACTATAGAATACAGGATCTAGACGATTTATGATTCTTGATGTGGATTTATCTAAACACGGTAATTTCGCGACAGACAACTAGATCTAGTCTAGATCTAGATCTACTAGGTCTAAGAATATAAGTTTGAGAGAATGAAGTGAAAGAATTATTTAGTTTAATGGGTATCGATTGCAATCAATTCGCTTTGGTAAACTTTTTTTATTCAGTAGATCTAGATCTAGATCTACTAGGTAGACGTAAATTTGTGTATTCACAAAATAAACGTCTCGGTAAAAAACTTTTTTTAAAAAAAAAAGTAGTTTCGGCTACAGGTCATGTGACCAACTGACATATTAACATCGGTCATGTGACCTACTGACATAATAACAAAAAGTTTATCAGGCACCTTGTTATCCGTCAGGAAAATAGGCACGTGACAGGATAAATATTATTTTATAAACATACAAAGGAGACCCTGATCAGGCATCTCCCCTACAGTTAGGGGTGAAACGATTCAAAAGAATTCGATTCGATTCGATTTCGATTTTTTACAACACGATTCGATTATTTTCGATTCGATTCGATGTAAGATTGTAATAAACAGAATGCACTATGTCGAATAAATCCTGTGTATTAACAACTCTGAAAACAGACTGCTTGGACATATACAAGTGGAAAAAATCATAATAGCCTAGTCATAGATAGATTTGACTTTAACAGCCAAACCTTTCTTTCTACAGTTTGTTTTTGGAAGTTCTTTTTTATAACTGGTCACTAAACCCAAGCAATATGGTAACACTAACATAATCAGTCTTGGCTAATTGTCTAATTGACTAAACAGCCTAACTCTGTAGAACGTGTAAGTTTTTCTGAAAAAAGAATTTTAGCACTTGGAGGAGATGTTATGTCTCTCTTCATCTGATACAGATAGCTATCAGTTGAAGAGAGATATGACATCTCCCTGTCTCTGAGCAAAAAGCACTAGACATTGCTGCGAGTATATTTTAGCCAGTTATCTATACACAGCTTCATAAATTTTAAGCATACACAAATTTGCAACCAAGTTTACTGGAAGAAGACGAAATGTAAATTGCAATACCGTGTTTCCGTCCCATACGATTTGACAGATTTGTCGTATTTCCTGTGTTGCAGAGAATATTTGTAAAATAATCTTACATGTTGGTTTATTTGTGTTGTTGCTCTCGCGAAATCTGAAATCTCAACATTTTGGAGCGATAGTTTTTCGGGGTAGCACGTAGATTGACAGCTTCAGCATCCGACATTTTGAGAGAACACAAAGACGCTTGAATAAAGCGCCCAGGCGATCAGACTAAGTGCAACGATTGCAATGTGTTATTTGATTGGCTAAAACAATTCGCCTTCATCCAATCGATTTGGATCTATCAGAATTCGATGAGTATGTTTGTTTTGACAGCTCTAATGCGGGAAAACAAGTATTTCGACTTTTCACAGCGAATTTCCATAGGTTAGTTTCATTTCGCTACCAATCATTAAGAAACTAGCCTTTTGTAATAAAAAAATCGAATCGAAAATGACATCTGTTGAACCGAATTGAAACGAACCAAATCGAGGGCAAAAGATTGCGGTTCAATTCACATCGCGATTAATCGTTTCACCCTTACCTACAGTCTACTCTATTTGCAAAGCCATTAAAAGGTGTACTCATCGAGTGATGGATTAACTCTTTGCATGCTTTACTGAAATAATTTTTGTCATCTGCTCCATTTTTGTCTGCAATATGTTCAAATAGAACTATCACTAAATCAGGGTGAAACGATTAATCGCAATGTGAATTGAACCGCGATCTTTTGCCCTCGATTCGGTTCGGTTCAATTCGGTTCAACAGATGTAATTTTCGATTCGATTTTTATTATAAAAGGCTAGTTTCTTAATGATTGGTAGCGAAATGAAAATAACCTATGAAAATTCGCCGTGAAAAGTCGAAATACTTGTTTTCCCGTATTAGAGCTGTCAAAACAAACATACTCATCGAATTGTGGTAGATCAAAATCGATTGGATGAAGGCCAATTGTTTTCAGCCAATCAAATAACACGTTGCACATAGTCTGGTCGTCTGGGCGCTTTATTCAAGCGTCTTTGCGTTCTCTCAAAATGTCGGATGCTGAAGCTGTCAATCTACGTACTACCCCGAAAAACTATCGCTCCAAAATATGGAGATTTCAGATTTCGCGAGAGCAACAACACAAATAATCTAACATGGAAGATTATTTTACAAATATTCTCTGCAATAAAGGAAATACGACAAATCTGCCAAATCGTATGGAACGGAAACACGGTATATTGCAATTTACATTTCGTCATCTTCCAGTAAACTTGGTTGCAAATTTGTGTATGCTTAAAATTTATGAAGCTGTGTATTGATAACTGGCTAAAATATACTTACAGTAATGTCTAGTGCTTTTTGCTCAGAGACAGGGAGATGTCATATCTCTCTTCAACTGATAGCTATCTGTATCAGATGAAGAGAGACTCTCATAACATCTCCTCCAAGTGTTAAATTATTTTTTTCAGAAAAAACTTACACGTTCAACAGAGTTAGGCTGTTTAGTCAATTAGACAATTAGCCAAGACTGATTATGTTATTGTTACCATATTGCTTGGTTTTAGTGACCAGTTATAAAAAAAGAACTTCCAAAAACAAACTGCAGAAAGGTTTGGCTGTTAAAGTCAAATCTATCTGTGACTAGGCTATTATGGGTTTTTCCACCTGTATATGTCCAAGGAGTCTGTTTTCAGAGTTGTTACTACACAGGATTTATTGGACATAGTGCATTCTGTTTATTACAATCATAAATCGAATCGAATCGAAAATAATCGAATCGTGTTGTAAAAAATCGAAATCGAATCGAATCGAATTTTTTTGAATCGTTTCACCCCTATCACTAAAGGTGATGAATACCCCCACACGACAGCCTTGATTGCAAATCCAAGTTTTGAACATGTAACAAGACCAAATAACAAAAATACCCAAAGTTCAAATAGAGAAAATTCTGTAATTTATGCCAAGTATCAAGTGAATCAGGTTGAAATTGAAGGAGGGGAGTTCAAAGTACAAGATTTTGCCTGCCAATTTCAAGGCCAAAGGTCAAGGTCAAGGAGACCTGAAATTTGTGTATTGCACATCTATTACTCCTGAGTAACATTTATGCCAAGTATCAAGTAAATCAGGTCGAAAGTGAAGGAGGAGTTCGCCGTACAAGATTTTGCCTGCCAATTTTAAGACCAATTTCAAGGCCAAAGGTCAAGGTCACAGAGATTTTAAATGTGTGTCTTGCACATCTACTACTCCTGAGTAACATTTATGCCAAGTATCAAGTGAATCAGGTTGAAAGTGAAGGAGGAGTTCAAAGTACAAGATTTTGCCTGCAAATTTTAAGACCAATTTCAAGGCCAACGGTCAAGGTCAAGGTCAAGGTCACAGAGACCTGAAATTTGTGTCTTGCACATCTACTACTCCTGAGTACTATTTATGTCAAGTATCAAATGAATCAGGTTGAAAGTGAAGGAGGAGTTTGCCGTACAGGATTTTGCTTGCCAATTTTAAGACCAATTTCAAGGCCAAAGGTCAAGGTCACAGAGATTTTAAATTTGTGTCTTGCACATTTACTACTCCTGAGTAACATTTATGCCAAGTATCAAAAGAATCAGGTTGAAATTGAAGGAGGAGTTCAAAGTACAAGATTTTGCCTGCCAATTTAAAGACCAATTTCAAGACCCAAGGTCAAGGTCACAGAGACCTGAAATTTGTGTCTTGCACATATACTACTCCTGAGTAACATTTATGCCAAGTATCAAGTGAATCAGGTTGAAATTGAAGGAGGAGTTCAAAGTACAAGATTTTGCCTGCCAATTTAAAGACCAATTTCAAGACTCAAGGTCAAGGTCACAGAGACCTGAAATTTGTGTCTTGCACATATACTACTCCTGAGTAACATTTATGCCAAGTATCAAGTGAATCTGGTTGAAATTGAAGGAGGAGTTCAAAGTACAAGATTTTGCCTGCCAATTTCAAGACCAATTTCAAGGCCAAAGGTCATGGTCAAGGTCACAGATACCTGAAATTTGTGTCTTGCACATCTACTACTCCTGATTAACAATTATGCCAAGTGTCAAGTGAATCGGGTTGAAACTGAAGGAGGAGTTCGCCGTACAAGATTTTGCAGACAGACCGACCGACCGACCAACCGACCGACCGACAGGCTGATTCCAGTATACCCCCCTCAAACTTTGTTTGTGGGGGTATAATAAATATATAAAATTCCCGCCTGATTTTTCTTTGCAGAATTCAAGTCTTAGAGAAAAACAGTTTATGCAATTACTTTTTGTCAAGCCGACTTGCAAACCCAAATGACAGCCCAGTCGCCATGCAGTGTATTGCCACATTTGTGCATTAGTCTGACAGTCTTTCATTTCGTCCTGTTGACATCATACATGCTTCCGTGGTTCTGTTATTGCAAGTATTTTTCTTGCCGATTCATTACATGTACCTGTGATACTCTGTGTTTTATTAAAAAAATCCTGTCAATGTCTTTTGGTTGTTATTTAGGTCTATTTTCGGTTTGTTTATTTTATTTTGTTCATCCGGGGTTTTACATCGAGGTAATGGGTTAACCATCTGCCATTCAATGTGAAATGGCCCATCAATGTTTAATTACCGAGTCCACTCAGTGTGTCAGATTATAATTTGTGGCAGGATTCTGAATGATAAACAGTGCATACCCTGATCAGTCGGCTCCACTAGGTGCTCTCTGATGAGTCTGATCTGGAGCTACACTATTTGCACATGCCAGTACACTGTATCTCACATTCAAAATGTTAAAGCTGAGTAACCTAAATGTACTGAATGTGTGTGTGTGTGTGTGAGCCATCATTCTCAGCTAAAATTCCTTCCTTCAAATGCATGTACATGTAAAGGTGGTTCATCTTTGAATGTTTCAAGGAAATCCTCAAAATAAAGCCAAAATTTCTCAAACAGTCAGTAAATAAAGTCTACATGGTTTGCTTTCTTCAGTACTGTGTAACAAGTAAAGTATGTATATCACGGCCATGGATATACCTTTATGTTCTTCCCTTTCATAACACTTTCCCTGTTCTATGTTTGGTCCAAATGTTAATACCCATTGAATATTCATGAACAAAATACTTATAATCGAATCTGGAAGGTGGTACATTGTAGCTATTTTAGAAAGTAAAGACACAGATCTATCAAATTCCATAAGCAAACAGGGCAGACTCTGATCAGACGGCTCCTCTATGAGCCGTCTGATCTGGGTCTACTCTGTTTGCAAATGCGTGAAAACATGTTTCTATGAGGGAAAGGGATATACAGATAAGCTAACTAAACAGTCACCTACAATTTGAGCTGACACAGCAAGGAAGGTTAACTCTTTCCCTCATATAAACTCTTTTACATGTCTTTGTAAACAGAGTAGACCCAGATAGGAGCCGTCTGATCAGGGTCTGTTTTATTTGCTTATGAAATGATAAAACAAATCAGACTCTACAGTTTCTATAATCACCAAACATTCAAGTGTACATATACAATTACATGAATATTTATGAATTAAAGGGTTAATTACATACTGTGATCCTAACAACAGTGACTAATTTCCAGCAGTGGCAGCAGCTTGTATGATTCACTTCATCTTATAACCCCTAGCCTGCTGTAAAAATGTCTGCCTAATCCTTTACTCCATAAATACTCCTTTCCATGCCTTTGCAGAGTAGACCCAGATCAGACAGCTCCTACAGGAGCCTTCTAATCAGGGTCTGCCCTGTTTACTTATCATAACCCTTTTATTGTGGGAAACGAGTCATTAATTTCCATTGCAAACAGTGTAGACCAAGATGAGAGGGCCCTAGAGGAACCCTCATATCAGGATCTGCACTGTTTGTCATGTTAAACTTTTCTTTTAAAAATATCATATCAATGGTAAGCTTGACTTGTTTGCATTGTGGGAATATCTCATTTGAAAATTAGCATTGAAATGGTAATATGACGACCTGTAACAATATTCACTTTTTACTTTTTCAAGCTTTTGACAAACCATTGACAATCAATTATGTCAAGAGCTTGGATCTTGCCAAGACGTGGAGTTACTTGGTGTCTCATCTGGATTCAAACTGATTGTAAATACCAGTCAGGCTGCACATAGCAAGTTAGCAGGAGTGTTAACCCTTTCCTTCATATAAATGTGTTTTCATGCATTTGTAAACAGAGTAAACCCAGATTAGACGGCTCTATAGGAATTTGCTAATGGAATTTGATAGATCTGTTTCTTTAGTTTCTAAAATGACTTATTATAAAAGTCCCACCTTCTATATTTCATTCTTTGTCCGTGAATATTTAGTAGGTACTGAAATTTGGAATAAATACAGTACAGGGAAAGGGTTAACTCTTCAGAGGCTAGAAGCTAATCTGTGATTTCTAATGAAAACAATTTGGGTCTGCATGAGAATACTTAAATTTTTCAGCAATTCATCTGAATCCGAAGTTTTTGCAAAGGTCATGAAAATTTCCCCATGCTGATGAATGAAATAATTTTTGCACATTGTCAGTCAATATCCATTTTTTTTTTCAACTTTAAAACGTGTAGGCCGTGGCCTACATGTCCTATAGGAAGCTACGTCCCTGATTATAGGACAGAGATGCCTACCTAGCAATATTGTTCCTAAATCAGACACTTTTCATTTTGTGTTATATAGTGAAGAAAATTCCATTAACTCTGGCAAAAATGGTTGAGAATATAATTATTCTGTATGTACATTTTCATATCAACAATGACCATCTGTGAAAGCTTGGAGTAAATCCTCCCATTGGTGTATGAGGAGTTGGACAGCTATATGCTATATGAAATTTCTGAAGTCCCACAACTCTGCTAAATATCATAATATCAGAGCATATTTTCCCTTCTTTACGCACATCTTCACATCAACATTGTTCATCTGTTGAAAGCTTGAAGTAAATCTTGCCATTGATGTATGACGAGCAAACAGAGCAGATCTGATCAGATGACTCCTGGAGGAGCCATTGATCTGGGTCTAACCTGTTTGCAAAGGTGTCAAAAAGCGTTTATATGACGTGTTCATTTGTGGGTGAAGTGCAAGTTCATGTAGCTATATTATTTAACCATTCTACGCATTAAATATAACGGTCTTCCTTAAAACTGTTAAAGTCAATGTTTCTTTCATTTCCATCAATAAAAGCCATTTCTCATTACCTGGCTTCTCATCAGGATCCATGATGTTAACAAAGGTACAAGTTCACCACACGAATTGTAGTTATGACAGATTGTTATGACAATGATCAATGAAGAACTGAGACAGAATGTCCCAGATGCTAAACGTGTATATTACGCAGCTAGAACAGCAGACTGTTCGTTGTATGACTAATGAAATGTATACATTTGTTTCCTACAGTCCATCAGTATGTTTCATCAACATCTGCTACTGTTTGGTACATTTATGATACAGAGAACCAGATGTAATGCAAAATTTAAAACATTGTCAAGGTTAGCTCCTTTGTTTTTCAACAAAACCTTATGTTAAGACCATTCTTAAGAATCCCCTCTTTGGTCAAAACATAAGGTTTTATGGAGGAATGACGATTTTAGTATTTGAATACATATATTTATCTATTTATGCTATTATATCAATTCATAAATGAAATCATCCATATTACCAAGAGTATTCGGGCCGACAAACTTAGCCTTTCGGCAAAAAGAGGAGACCAAGATCAAATATCTCCTGAAGGAGCAGTTTGACCAAGATTTACACTATTCTATTTCACTCCAAGTAATCAAAATGGTGCCTTGTAGTAGACTTATTCAAGCTTTACAAACCCATGGAGAGGGAAGACTGGATGTCTGAATACTCAGTGAAAATACAGTGGCTGGTAGAGTTAATGCAGGGCAAAAGTAATGCAAAAAGCTCCTATAGGAGTTTTCTGCATTACTTTTAACCTGCATTAAGCTACCACCTGCATTACGGACCCATATTTAGACTTCTTTTTAATGGTCACTTAAGACAGGTTCTATTGTAGAAAATAGTTGTGCATCAATTCTGGCAACAAAGATGTCACTTTATAGTCAGTTTAACTTTTTACTCCATAGTTACATGAGCTTATGCCTTTACAAACAGAGTAGATCCACATGAGCTGTCTGACCAGGGTCTGCTTTGTTTGTTTATGGGATAATATTTATCTGATTCCAGTGTCTTCCATAGCCAAAACATCCTGTGTTCACTTGCCATTATAAAAATTTGGCTAATTACAGTTGTGCCCCTTTTGTTACACATGTGTCCAGTTTGTTACGTCTGTGCCATTGTTACATATGAAACCAAAACCTCATCTACCAAATAAATATATTCAAACGAACATACCCTGTATCTAGAGTCTCTTCCTCCACAAGTACACCCTCCGTTGATTCATTGACTCTGAGGAACACATATTTGTCTAAATTAGGTCGAGGCGCTGAAATTAGAAAACATCACTCTGGTTAACCGAATAAACACAATATAGGCTAACTCGTCTTATCATCAGGATCTGAACAATTATTGTTTGACACAATAACTAGAAAACTAACTTGCAGATGATCTTTTGCTGAATATGGCATTTTTGATAAATCAAGGGCAAATAACTCTAGACATGGTGATCTCATTCAACCCAAAAACTATAGGTGTCTTCCTCTCATAATACTAAACCTATGCCCTTAACCCTTTCCCTGTTCTATGTTTATTTCAAATTTCAATACCCACTGAATATTCATGGACAAAATAGTTACAATGAAACCTTGAAGGTGGACCATTGTAGCCATTTTAGAAAGCAAAGAAACAGAACTATTCAAATTCCACTAGCAAACAGAGCAGACCCTGATCAGACGGCTCCTCTAGGAGACGTCTGATCTGGGTCTACTCTGTTTGCAAACGCGTGAAAACACGTTTACATAAGGGAAAGGGTTAATATGAACCAAATATGTGAGGTACTGTTTGAATTATCACGTCACATTAAAAGTGTTGACAAAAGTTGATGGCATTTTGGATGAATCACGGGCAAATAACTCTAGATATAGTGATCTGATTCAACCCAAATACTATAGGTGTCTTCCTCTGATGATACTTATATGAAACCAATATGTGAAGTACTGTTTGAGTTACATAAGTATTGATGGAGGGACAGACAGATGGACGGACAGACAGAAAATGTGATTCCTACAGGGCTCCTGCATTTTCAATGCAGGACCCTAATAAAAATATTTGATAGGTGAACAGTATACTGTACTTAAAGAATGGAATATTTTTTAACACAGAAGGGTTTTTATAACTAAACCTAAACATCCTGCAAAACAAATTTAACTCTATTCTCCAGGAATATTCATGCAAGAAATAATGATGTCATGAATATTAACTCCATTAATTTGTTAAACATGATGACACATGATGACGGACACAATGTCATGATGATAACAATAGCTCACCTTGGCACTTTGTGCCGGGTGAACTAAAAACATGTACATATCCCTAAACAAATGGCAGCCGGTCTAGAATTGTGACCTTTGATCTTGTGAAGTGTGACATTCATGTAATAAAAGTAACTATATCCCATTGATACACCATTGAGCAGACCCAGAGCAGATGAATCCTGTAGGACAGGAGGCCTGGGTCTACTCTGTTTGCTTATGAAATAATAAATTTTGATTTAACAATTTCTTCAATGGCCTAAATATTTGTGTTTATGTGTCATTATGAAAATTCAGCATACATGTACATGTATTAATATTCATGATCGAATCATTTATTAAATGAATATTCAGAGTAAAGGGTAAAAATCTGCAGAAGAAATTACAGCTGCAGTCTAATACAATCCTTTACCTTAATAGTAAAATTCATATAGGAAATAATGACATCATGAATATTTATCAGCTGCATTTTTATAATCAAACATAAACACAGGATATTTATACCGAGAGAAACTGTAAAATCACATCTATACAACTCCATAAGCAAACAGAACAGGTTCCATGCTTATAAAGCTTTTTATTTCAGTCTGATTTTGTTCTCAAGCTTTTGATTGGTCAGATTTGAGCCAAAGGCTCAAATCTGACCAATCAAAAACTTGAGAATGAACAGACTCAACTTAAAAGTTTTATAAGCATGGATACAGATGTCATCAAATTACAGGAGCTGATCTGGGTCTACTCTGCTTTCAAAAGTTTGAGAAGACACTTATATGACAGAGGGAAAGGGTTGAAAAACAAAATATCAGTGTCAAACAGTATAGATCCTGATCAAGACACCAATTTACTCATCCAGATGCACACTGTTTGCAACGTTATCATGAATCTGCCTAATAAGACTGTACTGAGCTCCAGGTAAGTGGTAATTGAATAGTCACATACAAAAGTCATAATTTCTCAACTCAAATTGTAACTGAAGGTCACCTTGTAAAACAGTTCAGGTGAGCTAGATATGCAGCATTCCAAAGGTTAGGTCTAACAAATTGTCCTCTACAACATGTCAAAGCACAAACAAGTACACCTTGTGTTACATAACTAGATAAACAGGTTAACCCTTCGACTACGACATAGTTTCAAAAAGGAATGCTCCCTTAGTGTTAATCTGTTACCTCATATGCTATTTTTAGACCCAACCGCTTTGAATAAATCAACCAAAAACGAGCATTTACTAGCAAAAAGGAAAAAAATTACAATTGTGTAGTTTTGAACCCATTGTGATAAATAGAGCATTTGCTCCTATGGAGCAAATGCTGTTTATCACAATGGTTTCAACAAATGAGTTTTACAGAGTCGTCAAAATAAGGGAATGGGCTAAACAAAAGAGTCCGCCCAGAGTGCTTACTGTGCTAGAGGATGCTGAATGTAAGGGGTTCCACTAAGGGCTTTCTGTTCTGAGTTTACGGAGTTAGCAAATTCAAGTACACCCATTTCCTGTACTCAAATTGTTAAAATGTAACGCTGGTTTGTATAATAAAGAATGTCTGTAAAATATAGCTAACCCTTTCCCTCAGAAAAATGCCTCTTCACACATTTGCAGAGTTGACCCAGATCACACTATAGGATCAGGGTCTGCTGTTTGCCTTTGACATGAGTTTGCTGATAGAGCAGATTTAGCACAGAGACGGATTCTATGGGAGCTGTCTGATTAGGGAAGAGTATAATATAGCTCTAATTCCAAACCACATGACCATCCTCACATATAGCTGATTTGAAGGAAATCCCTCTAATGGTGTAGGAGGAGTTAGCTGCACAAGAATTTTAACAGACAGCAAAAGATTTTTTCGCTATATATTCTATTGCAGGAAAATCGAGTTGGTGCACAAGATTTTTTCGCTATAAGGAAAAACTACAAAGGGCCATAACTTCTGTCAAAATTGTTGCAACCAAAATTCCAAACCACATGACCATCCTCACATATATATGGTTTATATGTAAAAGTTTGAAGTAAATCCCTCAAATAGTGTAGGAGGAGTTAGCTGCACAAGATTTTTTCGCTATATATTCTATATAAGGAAAAAATACAAAGGTCCATAACTTCTGTCAAAATTGTTGCAGCCAAAATTCCAAACCACATGACCATCCTCACATATAGCGGATTCATATGTAAACTTTTGAAGGAAATCCCTCTAGTGGTGTAGGAGGAGTTAGCTGCACAGACAGACGGACAGACAGACTTTCTGCACAACATCAATATGTCTCCCTCCCCTAAAGGGGGGAGACATACAGTAAAACTTCGATTATTCGAACACTAAAATACGTATTATTATCGATCTTTAAGACAGGTGGCAACTTAATGCATGGTGAAAGTCATGCAGAAAGCTCCTCTAGGAGCTTTCTGCATGACTTTCACCATGCATTAAGCAGCCACCTGCCTAAAAGGGTCTAAATTCTTCTATAACGAAAATTCGAATAATCGAGGTTTTACTGTAATTATAAAGAAGACGGCACAATGAAGGCCCTATATTGTTCACCTGTAAATTGTAGCACAAGATAGAAATTAACTAGTCATAACCATTGTCCGAAACAAAAAAGAAAAGAGAGTCAAAGTAGTTTCAAAATTATTGAATATGTTCAAAATGCAAGGTAGTTAGAATTAATTATAAAGTATGGCCACCTGAGGACTACTCATACAAAATACCATTCACATTGGACCAATGGTTTTGGGGGAAGATTTGAATTTAGCCTCACCCCTGGTGGCTATGTTATTTCCAGACAACACCATTTCAGCCATTTTGACAAAGAATCACTATTCCAACCAAATGCCAGTTAAATTGGACCGTTAATTTTGGAGAATATTTATATTAGGAAATTTAGTCCCGCAACTGGCAGCCATTTTTTTGTTTGCATATCAAGTTAGTTTTATTAACTTTGGTTGAGAGTCAACAGAAGACTATTCCTAATTTCCTACTAAATAATTTTTTTTTCAATGGCAGGAACTGTCGAGTTTTCATAAGCCAACAGAGCAGACCCAGACCAGACAGTTCTTACACGAGCCATCTGATCTGAGTCTACTCTGCAAATGTACATTGAAGCGTATTTATAGAGTAAAGTGTTAATATGTATATACACCAACATTGCTACAACCAAGTTGATATGTAAAATAAAAACATGGTTGGATTGGGGATGCATTTCCTTGTTATGTCTATATAAAATACCTTCCAAAATGAATGGTCTAATTTGAATGGTGTTTGGTAGGAAAATGGCAGAACCTCATCCTGTATTAAGGGGCCATTTCTTGCACATGTATGGTAGTTTTATAAAGCAGCGGTTGCTTACTGCAGGGTAAAAGTAATGCAGACAGCTGCTATAGGACCTTTTGACCAGCATTAACCCTTTCCCTGTTCTGTATTTAGGTCAAAGTTCAATACCTACTGAATATTCATTAACAAAATAGTTACAAAGAAATAGGGAATGTGGAACGTTGTAGACATTTTAGAAAGCAAAGAAACGTATCTATCAAATTCTATTAGCAAACAGAGTAGACCCTGTCTTATTATTACTCCCTTTGCAAAGGGGTAGAAGGTCATATTTTTGGAGTAAAGGATTAACCCATTCTGCTCTGTGATTGTTAAAGTCCATGTTATTATTTCTTACATGAATATTCATGAAGTAAAGGCACCCATGTTTATTGGTCTCTGTGAAAAAGGTTAAATGTTTATTGATCTAAGACTCAAAGTCATGTGACAATAGACTGATAATGCCCAGATTTTATCTAGTTTTGGGTGTCAAGGCCAGTGGGTTCTTACCCTGGAAGTTCGATGTTTACCTCTTACCCTGTTTACTACTCAGGCTAAGATATACTGACATCATGAGTATTTGTTTGCTGTAGTTTTATTACAGCATATGTATACAGGTGGTTTTGGAATTTGGAGAAACTGTAGTCTGATGAATAAGTAAACAGAGCAGACCCTGATAGGATTGCTCCTGAAGTCAGATCTGGGTCTACCCTGTTTGTAAATGTGCGAAAAAGTGAAGGAAAGGGTTACCTCAATGCACACTAAGAAATTAATGTCTTCAAATTTTGTAGTCTGTTACAAACTCTGAAAGTGAATTGTCTGTTGTTGTTTTTTTCAAAAATCATGAACAGTGTCAAACAGCTGGATCCTCTTCAGACCCTGACTTACTCTCATCTAGACCGAACGTATCTGCACAGGTGATCCCCAATTCTTCACTACTGTGTACACAGTTAACACTGAATGTAGGATGTGATCTACATGGCAAACAGGGTAGACCCAGATTGAAGGGGTTGTTGAGGAGTGCCTGATCAGGGTCTGCACTGTTCATCATTCCAACTTCTGTATAGCAAAGCTACACTCACACTGAACCATGTTTAATCAATCCTTTATGTCTATATCCCGGTATAACCCCCTCTAAGTAAACCAGACATCCAATTAGTATAAATATGTTTTGGAGACAGGTGGCAGCTTAATGCAGGGTGAAAGTCATGCAGAAAGCTCCTAGAGGAGCTTTCTGCATGATTTTCACCCTGCATTAAACAGCCACATGCCTGATAGTATCTAAAATTCTTCTAAAATTCCTATTTAGAGGGGTTTTACTATATACTGTAGCAGTATTTGTTTTAAATTACCTATATAAACAGATGGGATCAAGACAACACCCTAAGTCCCTACATTGAAAAATATTCGGTTATACTTTTGGGGAGAAATGGAAGAAAATTTAACTTTAGAGTTGTAGAAAATAACAATTTTGCAGATGACAACAGCCAGGGCATAAATGTGTTGACTGTACACGAACATGCTCTTATATATGTATACATCAGTCTATGCTGTTATCGCTCATCTTTTAAGTATCAAACTATCAGACAGATATGATTACTTAACCTTTTCTCTGTTGAATATTCAGGTAAGATATAATGGCACCATTAATTATTTATTTTAATTCATATTTAATTTATTTGCTTATTTTTTTAATGGGTCTACTTTGTTTGCAAAGCCATTTATAGGAAGTAAAGGGTTAGCTTTTACATCTATGATCATGTAAAGACGATGGCAATTGTTCAAATGAAAAATTATTCAGCACGCAAAGAGTTAAATTCAATTTTTGTCCATTATTAAACATTTCACCTGAAGAACATTCATGTAAGAAATAATCACATTAACCCTTTCCCTCATAAAAACGTGTTTTCATGCATTTGCAAACAGAGTAGACTCAGATCAGACGGCTCCTAGAGGAGCCATCTGATCAGGGTCTACTCTGTTTGCTAATAGAATTTAAAAGATCTGTGTCTTTACTTTGTAAAATGTCTGCCGTGTTCCACCTTCCATATTTCATTTTAACTATTTTGTCAATGAATATTCAGCAAGTATTGAAATTCATAATAAATATAGAACAGGGAAAGGGTTTTAAATATTACCGTACTTTATTTGATATAGGTTGCAGTGGCAATAGAAAACAATGAAGCATTGGCTATGGCATTACCTGTAGAATTCTATATACAGTAAAAACCCTCTAAACTGGACATTAAATTTAGCATACATATCAGTCTTGGAGACAGGTGGCAGCTTAATGCAGCGTGAATATCATGCAGAAAGCTCTTCTAGGAGCTTTCCGTGCGACTTTCACCCTGCATAAAGTAGCCACCTGCCTAGAATTTTCTAAATTGTCTTTACTAAAATTCCAGTTTAGAGAGGTTTTACTGTATGACAGTTTAAAGCTTGAATAGAGAGAGAGGCTTCTAATTTTGATTTAGACATGTTGCATAATTCACCGCTAGCGTAAAGAGTGTTAATCAGGGCCTCCCCTTTTCAAAATCTTTTTTTTTGGTTGCAAAGTTATAGAAATTCCTATGAAACACTGGTATTATGTCCTATAATAGGCCAAATAAAATAAATTGTTGTGAACTTAATATATAATTTGCTTTTTTTGTACTATTTCGCTTTCACTGATAACATTTTAAAATATGTTAAATATGCTAATAATACACTCAACATTCAAAACATATTTGTCCTAATTTAGGGTTGTTTATGCAACACTTCTCAATGTGAAGGACAAAGCAATATACAATGTATACAATCATGATTACCACTGTAAATACTTCAATGTTAAACCTAGATTTTTTTTCTTGTGTATTTCTTCTAACGGGAACCATCTTGTGATCAGAATGCCATACAGGTTGGATCCTGGTGAGATGCTGAGTTACTCAGCAATCTCAACCAAACCGAATGCAAAGGCAATTTTTTTGTACAAGGGAGGTTATCATGTTTACAATATTATTTTAAGTCCCTATGGTTATGTCCCTTACAATTACTAATAACACCATGAGGCGAATACGATATGTATTACGAATATCGAGTTGCCGATATGAATATTTATTCATGAATATGAATACTATAATGTTCACTGCCAACATTATTACAGTGAACTCTGCTGACTAGATTATAGTACTTACTTGATACTTAAAACAATGTGGAATGGTATTGTTCAAAACATGTATGTTATTGTTGAAGAGCTTTGGCTTGGTTTGGTTTTTAATGGGTTTTATGTTGCTTCAACAGTACTTCAGTCATATCACGACATCCAGCTAATTACAGTTGAAGGAAGAGCTCAGAGTTTCTTCCGTCCACAGAACAAATTGCATTTTTGTGCACAGGAGAGCAAACAATGACTAGACATGACTATAGACGAGGCAAATATTGCCTGAAACACACATGACTAAAACAATTACCTAGGTAGTAGGTAATACTACTAGGTAGCAAGTACTTGGTAACTTGTAATAAAATATTATTCTGGAGGAATAAAAGTATGTCCACATTTTCTAGAAAAAATAGTCTCTTTCATAACGAAATCCAGTTCATAAATATTTCGGTGCTGGCAGCAGCATAAATGGATTCACAAATAAATTCTACTAGTCAATAGTGGTTAAGTACCTTTTTTTTATCTCATGTATAAGCAACTGTCGTAAGGATGACAACCAATTAAATATTAAAATTGGAAGCTTCCCAATACCATGGTGGCATATTTCGCAGACAGTTTGTATTCCAATATAAAGTATTCGGAACACCAAAGTGTTTCCACACAGCCGACATGTATTTTTCAGGAGGTTCCATTTCGACAGTTTGCTTGTAAATGTTGCTAAACCTGTTGTTTACGTAGTTTTTTACCATGTCGTAAAATGGGAATTCCCATATATAATTGAGTTTGAAATTTATTTTTTTATGAATTCAATCAAATTTTTAAATTCGTCAATATATTAACCCTTTCCTCCATATGCTATTTTTAGACACAAGCTCTTTGAATAAATCTACCGAAAGGAGCATTAACTAGAGAAAAGGAAAAGTTTTGAATTTCGTAGTTTGAAACCATTGTGATAAATAGAGCATTTGCTCCTATAGGAGCAAATGCTCTATTTATCACAATGGTTTCATAAAGTGACTTTTACAGAGGCGTAGAAAGGCGTATTCATGGAGGAAAGGGTTAAAACCATTTGATTTTTGGTAAACCAACATGAAATACTGGCCCCGACTATTCATTTCAACGTCATTAAATTATCAGTCAACTATTGTGGATGCTGGATGGGGTTATATGAAGAAGGTTGTGAAACTCTGAAACTCACCATGCAATGACTGCATTTTGGGCAAATTTCTTATTGTTAAAGTGCATTAAAATAATTTCAGTTTACATTATGCACTTTTCTCATTCTCATGAATCTATATTCATATTTTTTTTTGTTTTGGACATGGCAAACAAAATTTGGACAAAGCTGTATTCGATTTAATCGAATATTCAAAAGTTTCGTTACAGCACAAGTAGTTTGCATAACAGAACCCGGAGTCTTTTGTGACTGACTTTGTGCTAATGCACATGGTAAGGAAGTATTTGTATCATGTCATAAGCAAACAGAGCAGACCCCGATCCTACTGGAGCTGTCTGATCTGGGTCCACTCTGTTTAAAAGATGTAGAAAGGCATATTTATGGAGTAAAAGGATTGTAGAGTGGGAAACAGGCATCCCAACACCTATTATTAAGAGAAAACCATACCTGTCTGCTTAGGATTTAGGGACTGGAGGTTCTGTGGCATGTGACGCAATGCTAGACTTTGTAAATGTGCCTCCATGTTTTCTGCATAACTGTAAACACAAATAAGGGTAAAACAGATACTTCAAAATGTTAGCTATGAATCTGAGGAATTGTATTTCAGCTAAAACTGTTCATGTATATTGTATAAAAAACAACTCTAAGAGCACCGCATATAAGTGCCAAAGCTTGTCTGTTGAATTGTAGGCTAGCCCTTGTGATGTGAACAAGTTTGTGCAGTTCAATTATTGAATAAGATTTGAATGAATAGTAAAGAAGTAATAACGTTAGTGATGTGAACAAGTTTGTGCAGTTCAATTATTGAATAAGATATGAATGAATAGTAAAGAAGTAATAACGTTAAAGTTCCCCGACGACAATGTGCACACCAGATTTAAGACAAAAGTTCTGTTTTTTTCTTCGATAACAGTCAAGCTAATAATAGTGCTTGTCTGAAAGTATTTCAATTTAGTTTAGAAAGCAAACTTTTTGTCAACCTCATTGCTAAACATGATACTTTATTCCTTTCCCTGCTGAATATTTTTATCAGAAATAATGACACCATGAATATTTGGTTCGATTATTTTTTATACTGACATATGAAAACGACATTAAGGCTCAGGCAGAAATTGTAGACTCAAGATTTGCATTATACCATTAGCAAACAGAGCAGACCCTGATCATATGGCTCCTATCGGAGTAATCTGATCTGGGTCTACTCTGTCTGCAAATGTGTGAAAACTTGTTTATATGAGAGAAAGGGTTAATGAAGCATTTTGTGTTTCTAGATTATCACCATGACGTTTTGAATTGAGATTTTCCAAACATACCGGTATACATGTTTGTTTAATCAGAACAACAGATTTAGGTGCGTACATATACTAAAATTGTCAATTCTCAACAAAACCCTATGTTGTGACTACTCTCAAAGAGACGATTCTAACGAGTGGTCACAATATAGGGTTTGAAGGAGAAATAAAGAAGTTAAATCTTGAAAATGTTTTAATTTCCACATCTTATCTGTACCTCCGTTTAATTTTACTTCATTTTACACAATAGGCACATACTTTTGTGGCATTGAACACTGTAGACCCAGATCATAGGGCTCCTGGATGTGACATAAGATCAGGGTCTGCACCATTTGCTATTCCCAATTCTTTTCAACATATGTTATCCCTTCATTATTCATACTGAACAAAATGATGGATTTGTCTATTATAAATACAGTCAGTGATTAATCTAGGTCTGCGTCCTGCGTCAGAGACGCATTAAAATAGCAGAAAACGCATCATTCTGAAGTGTAAGCGTCCTAAAGGATGCATTAAAATATGGTTGCGTGTACAGTGATTAATCTAGAAATTTGAACCATGAGTCCCAGGACTCACTAATCTGAAAACAATGAGTCCCAGAGGAAAACTATGAGTCCCAAACTAAATTGATGAGTCCCAAAGCATAAAATCAAATGAAAACTGATGTTAAATCGGAATTCTGCAGTTACATTCTAGTTTTGGAACATTTACTGCATTATAGTTACAAGTATAACCAGGTTTCCTGGCTAGTCTCATCAATTAGCTGTTAACTTTTCCCTGTTCTGTTTATACCAAGTACAAGTACTGTACCTAGTGAATATTCATGGAAAAAGTAGTTATAATCAAATATGGAAGGTGGAATATTGTAGACATTTCAGAAACTTTAAAGAAACTGATCTATCAAACTCCATTAGCAAATAGCAGACCCTTTTCTGACAAGTTCTATAGGAGCTGTCTGATCTGGGTCTACTCTGTTTGCAAATGTGTGAAGGAAAGGGTTAAGACAGCATGGATGTCGAATATTGTCAAAACCTAAAGTAGATCGATACCACCATTCAGAGTACCCATGTGTGGACTACTTACCTGGCACGAAGCAACAAAATGATATATTCGATGGTGTTTCAATAGTGTGTACATTTACCATGCAATGTTTGGCCTGATATTTGTCGCATATGCAGCAAAACATGAAATCAAGTCGACCGTCCGTTGCCTAACAGAAGTCAACTAGGAGCAAGTCGCCAACCACTTTGGTCAGAACTCTTTCTCTCTTTAAGCTGACAGTCGTTATTTTCCTCCATTAAATTGGATTCGGGATCCTTATTTTGATCCACGAACGTTGAAATCATGTCACTGGGACACAACTGACCTAAAATCGTTTGATTTGAATTGATCTTAGCGACTATTTTCGGTAGCAGCATCTTGGATTATCCGGGGTCTTTCGGTGCTGCCATTTTAAAAGGAACGTTTTCATTGGCTCATTACGAACATCCTGCTGCATACTAGCCAATCAAAATCATTGTTGTAAAATACATACAACAGTCGGATGTTGATATCGCTACGGTGTTCTAGTAGTTTCACTACGTGAAATTAACTTCAACGGCTACACGCAGTGATTAATCTAGGTCTGCGTCCTGCGTCAGAGACGCATTAAAATATTTTGAATTCATGTTTACTTGCTGCCACTTAGGCATCGGGTAAATATGATACATAAAGTGTGATTACTTTCCATATCAGAAACTGTAGAATCAGATCTATATTCTTTCAAAAGCAAACACAGCAGACACTGATTCTACAGGAGCTGTCTGATCTTGGTTTATTATATTTGCAATGGTGATAAACTTTTACCTGTTTTATGTTTATTACAAATTTCAATACCTACTGAATATTCATGGACAAAATAGTTATAATGAAATATGGAAAGTGTAAATATTAGCCATTTAACCCTTTCCTCCATTAATACTCCTTTCTACGCCTCTGTAAAAATCACTTATTGAAACCATTGTGATAATTAGAGCATTTGCTTCTAAGGAGCAAAAGCTCTATTTATCACAATGGTTTCAGAGCTACAAAATTCTAAAATTTTCCTTTTCTCTAGTTAATGTTCCTTTTTGGTAGATTTATTCAAAGAGGTTGGATCTAAATATAGCCCATGAGGGAATGGATTAAGGAAGAAAAGAAACTGTTCTTTTCAAACTCCATTAGCAATTAGAGCAGACCCTTATCAGACATCTCCTATAGGATTAACTATTGCAATTATCGATAATCCCAAAACACTATAGCCAATATCCATCAAGGTTTTGTTTCAAAACCAAAACAAATACTTTTGCCCAAGTAACTATTACAATACATTTGTAGTTCGGTGTACACTCCTATAAAATTTAAAACTATCATGTTAACCCATTCCTATGTATTGAAGCCTCTGAAAAATTTACTTTTTGAAACCAATGTGATAAATACAGTATAATGTTCCTATGGAGCAAGTGCTTTATTTATCACAATAGCTTCAAAACTACAAAATTCTAAAAGTTTCCTTTTCTCTAGGAAATGCTCCTTTTCTGTAGTTCTACTCAAAGGGGTTGGGTCTTAAAACAGCCTATGAGAGAATGGGTTAAACATGATCAATTGCAAATAGCTTGGATCCAGAATAAACATTAAGTAACTAGACATCTCATGAGGACTTGGTCTCTTAACCCTCTCCTTCATATATACACCTTTTCACGCATTTGCAAAAAGAGTACTCCCAGACCAGACATTCCTATAGGGGCCATCTGTTCTGTTTGCTATTGACACAATATAGATCTAATTTTGGGTTAACCCTTTCCCTGTTCTTTGTTTATTCCGAATTTCAATACCTACTGAATATTCATGGACAAAATAGCTATAATGAAATATCATATTGAAGGTGGAATATTATTGCCATTTTAGCAATAGCAAACAGAGCAGACCCTGATCAGACGACTCCTATAGGAAAACTTGTTTATATGAAGGAAAGAGTTAAGCACTAAGCTGGTCATGTATTAAACCTTTCCTTTATATAAATGCCTTTTACAAACAGTGTAGACCCAGATCAGGCAGCTCCTACAGGAGCTGTCTGATCAGGGTCTGCTCTGTTTGATCATGGTATAACACTGATCTGATTCTGCAGTTTCTGCCTGAACAAAAATGTCCTGTGTTCATAATCTAATCAATATTCATGATGCCACCGTTTCTTACATGAATCTGCAACAGGGAAAGGGTTAAACAGTCGAAAATTTACTCTGACAGATGTCTACATGTTAAGCATTTTTTTAAACTGATATCATGTCATAATGTACATACTCCCTGGCAAATGCAAACTCCTCAGGAGAAAGTTTGGACGGGTCATCATCCTTTCTTTGCTGTTCTTCTTCCAACACCTGACTGGTAAACTGCTCAATCTACAACAATAAATCTGGAACCATCACTTCAGAGGTAACAGTGGTATCATCACTTAAACATTCTGTCCTGGGACTGAGGAGACTTGATTTTGTCATCAGTGTCCAACAAATCAACTGCCTGGAGCCCACATGCTAAAAATAGTTTTCATTTTCAAATTGCACTGACAGTTCTCAAAATTCTCTGAACATTCCTTGACCGTATAAATTTTCAATGTCCCCGACTTTTCCCTGACACATGGAAACCCTGCTCTGATACTGTAATTAACCCTTTCCTCTATAAATACGCCTTTCTACGCCTCTGTAAAAATCACTTCTTGAAACCTTTGTGATAAATACAGCATTTGCTCCTATAGGAGCAAATGCTCTATTTATCACAATGGTTTCAAACAACAAAATTCTAAAATTTTACTTTTCTTAGTAAATGCTCCTTTTGGGTAGATTCATTCAAAGAGGTTGAGTCTAAAAATAGCCTATGGGGGAATGGGTTTAGATGCTATAGTTATAAAAACAGCAAAGAATTTGGCATTTTTCTAACAAAAACATTATATAAATTCCTAGATAATTGCATGAGGTAAAGATGACCTACTGTAAAACATAATTACCAGGAATCTGGAGCCAGTATAAGAGACATTTAACCCTTAACTTGCTGAATTTTAAAATACATTTCTCCTTCTTTACCCATGCCCTGTTGTATAATTACATATATCTTCACTGTGTACATGTATTTCGCTGTGCAATCACTGCTGTGGAGTGCACTGGTTGCACAATCAACTTGTAAATAGTGCAGACCCTGATGAGACAGCTCCTGCAGGAGCTGTCTCATCTGGGTCTTCACTATTTACAGGTAGGTATATTGACGTGAATAGCAAGTGAAGGGTTAAGTATATTCTTGTATGTTTCTCACCTTGTGTAATCGGCATCGCAAGTAACTAGTTATTATGTACCTAATTCTGTCAATCTGAAAAAATAATAACATGAAATCAGTCAGTACATCTAGTCTGCTAAAACTAAATAAATATGCAGATTAACCCATATTCAGTGAGTAGCATGGTCTTACCGTCTATCGAACCTCTTAACCTTTGACCACGAACAGAAAATGTTTACCGTGAATATTGAAGAAAAAAATAAATCAGCAGTTCAAAATAATCTTTTATACATACATGAGTAATTTTATTCTCATCCATTAATTCCCAAACAATCTAGTGTTCCCCACCACCCGCATAACAAAAACAAAAATGGCTGCCAGAAAAATATCACCTGCTTATCGAACCTTTATTTTAGAAATTGTTTACTGTAACATAATACTCATAATCATGTGTTTTCATCATGGGCACGCGACCTTTGCATAAGCTGAAGAGGTCAGAGCTGTCAAACATTTTCAATGTGGTACACTTTTCAATTGATGTTGATATTCTATGACGTATTAAGAGTTTTCTCATGTTTAGCATAGTTGAAGGAAAAATAAACTGTATTGACCTGTTTATGACGCATATTTTGTTTTTAAAGCTACGAGGCGTTGTTTACACACAAAGCAACGGTACTCATGATTTTATGATATAGTGTGCACTTGTGCTTGCGTAAAAACACAGAAAAATAAAAGGTTCGATAAACAGGTGGGGTTCGATACAAGGTGAGTCTACGATATATTTAAAGCAATGTGTCTATAAATTACATATTTCAGAACTCTATAAAAACAAAATACAGTATATTGGCTATATTTCGAGGACCACCGTGAATCAGCAAAAACCTCGGATTATCGCCATACTCAAAAGAACCGAGAGCATTATCTGTCATTTCCTAAGAGCATTGTTTGACGACGACAGGAAGCGTATTTCTTCAGTCGGTGTAATCATTTTTTAACTTTATCAAAAACTTCAACCTGTATAATGCATTGATTCTTTCCTTGTATAAGTGATAACGGAAAACAAAATTCACATCGGTGACAGAGTTTCACTGTAATTTGTATGGGTCCGTTCATTGGACACTTCACAATAATCTCAAAACTTGTTTCAAATTATTTAGACATATCCCAAGAACAGTCGTAGTGTATATCGTTATTTTGCATAATTTTCCATTTGTCGACATTTATTTAGTTGTGGATGTTGAGTTGGGTGCACAAACAATCATTTTTGTTTTGTTCCAGTGTTGTTTCACAGTGAAGAAAATCAGGGCGAGTGATCAAGTTATGAAATTAAAAATCGGAACACTCGGCTTTTTCGTCTGAAATACTCTTCAAAAGTTATTCTCGTTCGTCTCTCGTAGCAAGAGTCTGCTTGAACGAGACTGTCTAAAAGTACCTAAAATGTTGCGAATTTCAAAGTAATACACGACAAACACTGCAAAATTTCAAAATTCAAAGGAGAAAGACGTTATATGGTACACTTTCACCTGTACCGAAAAATCACTACACGTTTGCGAACATGTGCAAATTATGATTGTGACTCTTTGTTTATTAGACTTTAGTCTATTAAATTCTCATCATCATTTACTCCAAAGTAAAGTCTACATTCAATGAATGTGTTTTTCACACATTTAGAAGATCTAATGCCCCAAAAGGCTACGAAAGGGTATCGAGAAGGTGTGAATAATTACCTCAAAGGTGAGAAAACACCATGCTCGAAACAATCAATAAAAGGCTCCAGAATGATCCGCGGGACCAGCACACATGCCCGAATTTTCGGATTATCGCTATTCGGATTAATGCAGGTATTTTCAATGAGATTTGATAGAATTTGAGCCAGGACCTCAAAATTCTTTCGGAATAGGTGTGTGTCTCGGAAGAACGAGAGTCTATATAATGCCATTATACTGTACAATGTAGTTTGTTTAAACATTAAATGATTTCCATGTTCAATATTCATATAAGAAATAATATCATGAATATTTATCAGCTTTAAACGTTTATAATGGTATACAGTGTTCTAGCAAGCGCAAGCAATTGTGTCTAATTCATGGCTCATAACTCTTACCCCGTTACCTCATAGGCTATTTAAGATCCAACCTCTTTAAATACAGTAAAACCCCGCTAATGCAACCACCTAAAAGAGGTACAATTCTGATTGCTAGATGAAGTCGGTAGCTTAATGCAGGACAAAAGTAATACAGAAAACTCCTAGAGGTGCTTTCTGCATTACTTTTGCCCTGCATTAAGCAATCACCTGTTTATAAAGACAACCATGTTTATTCATTAAGTGGTCCCATTAGAGGGGTTCTATTGTATATGTACCAAAAAGGAGTATTAACTAGAGAAAAGGATTTTTTTTAGAATTTTGTAATTTGAAACAATTGTGATAAACAGAGCATTTGCTCTATTTATCACAATGGTTTCAACACGTGACTTTTGCAGAGGCGTCAATATGAGGGAATGGGTTAAAGTGCTTGTGGCTATTTGACTAGTTATCGATTATGGTACGGGCAATATGGCCATATTTAATCTCATGAAGTTTGGCGAAGATCTGATTAAAACTGGTTGACTTAGAGAGCAAACTTAGAGAGTGGATAAGGCTAAAATAATCAATTTTAGCTAATTCTAGGACCATAACTAAGTGCCTAAGCCATTCAGTTGGTAATTGAACATGTCCGAGATATTACCACAAACATTTTCACTGATATGGTGAGAGTCAGAAAGCTAAAGACCTGAAAATGCTAAAGACCTTAAAATGCTAAAGTAGGCAATTGTTGCAAATTCAAAGACCATAAATCTAAAGTGCCTGAGACTATTTAACCGGTTACCAAACTTTGCAAAGATATTACCACAAACGTTATATAAAAATGGCATACATATACGGAGTAAAAGACTTACCTCCATTCTGTGCAGGCTGACTTTGAAGTCGCCCTTTTTGGCACGGGCTATGTTTTCCTCCATTTCTGCAATTTGTTCCAACATACAGTCAACGAGATCTGTTTTTGCCTCAAGTAGTTCTGGTGCAAATTTTTCATTAAACCATGCCTGAAACAGAACAAAATTGTCACATAAATGTGTACATGAACCTGGTATACATGTATTTGGCATTTTTTTTCTGTTTATTTATATTGAGTTTTACATTCCTTTAATAGTATTTCAGTTCTATTGTGACAGGCGGAGGAAACCCCCAGAGGTTTTTCTGTGCATGAAAAATGTAGCAACAAAACACTAACAGCCTACCACTTATAAACATACACGACACATCTTGCCCATTTCCCATGAAATAGTATACTGACAGAAAACAGCCAACTTTTCTGATTGGCAACACATCATGCCTGAATTTTTTCTCTTCGTTTTCAATGTTGCACTTCTTAAGTGCACATAAGTATTGAATTTTAGACAATTTCATCTGCTTTTTTGTCAAGATAGGGCCATAATTATGCACATACTCCTATATTTTTTCCATGAGCGAATTTAGCATTTTATGCCTGAATCATGTATAGATAATTACGTAGGGCCGTCATTGTAACTTGTGATACCGTAGTGTTTCCCCCAGGGTCCAATGAGGGCACGGTAATTTCTGTTGAAAAGGGCATTTTTACGCGCGACAAACCATCTTATTAGGGCATTTTAACTTTTTGCCTATTTGGAATATTACATTGAGTAATGTAGTCTTCTATTCCTTATGCTATTCTCTATTCTATACCCATCACCATCTATTATATCATATATTACATCATATCTTATTTCTATTCGTTTCTATTCCTTAATCTATTCAACACTATTCTTTATTTTATTCTCTACCCATCCCAATTTATCCCCCATGTATCCCAATTCTTTCTATGCTCTATTCAATGTTCATCCCCATCTACAATATACACATAATTTTTTGGTAATATTCCTAATCCATTTTATTAAATTCCATTTTCTGTTCTATTTCTATCTATTCTTCTGTAATTCCTATTCCTTTCAATTATATTTTTGAAGATGTTGGGGAATACCATTATATCTATTATCATTCTCTAAATACTATTATCATATTTGTAATTACTTTTTATATTATTTTAATTATACATGTATTATGTTATTATTGTCATTTATATTGTATTTAATATTATTATTGTCAGTATTGTATTCTATCTTTTTTAATTCATGATGAATACAATCACCTTCTTTGAACTTTATATTTTAAAGTAAACAATTTTAATAAGTCACAATGAGTCTTTATAAATGTCCCATTCAGTTCATTTTTTAAAGAAATGAGCAGCTTTTTAGTCCTATCCACTACAACAAAATTTAATCAGAAGTATGTTCACAGATCTCTCTAAGCTATTTATTAAATTATAGACTATTACTACCACTACAGAACAAATGTATTTCATTTGCAAAATAAATTTTTCCGAATTTTAGTTCTGTCCGAATATTGGTACTTTGTCCTTTGCACTTTACTGTTTATAGCTTCATTTCCGGTTTGTAACGTGCATCAAATCAGACCAAATAAAATTTAGATAAAATTGATTATGTGTGTAGTTGACATCCATGATATGTCATACTCACTACAAAAGCCATTTTATTTGAATATATTGCCAAATATCTACAAAATATTCGTAACTGCCTCCCTGAACTGAGAAGTAGATCTAGCACCAAACTTCCAAAGTCCGTGATTTGAGCCAAACAATTTGGAGTTCATTTTTCTGATGAAAAAACAAAAACTAATTAAAGTTATGTTATTTGAATGCCAATTTGTTAACTTAGAACTAAATTCAATCACACAAAATAATTATTTACTTTTTATTTTCTGAAAATAAGATTTTGACGTCAGTTTTATTTTCTTGTACAATGACCCTGATTATTATAACTGCATTGCAAATTAGTGACCAGCAGACCGTGAAGAAAGACATGCAGTGTTGACACATTGGTAATACACACATGCCAAGGTAACTAACACAACAGACTGATCACTTAATCCCTTCAAATGGTAATATAGCTTTTATAGGGATCACAATTACTCAGTACTCAGCATGGTATTTAGGGCACGGCGCGGCAATCTTTGATGAGGGGCAACATGGCGCAGTATAAAAGAGGCATGGCGCTGCGCCGTGCTAAAAAGGCCTAGGGGAAACACTATACCGGTGAAACATCGATTTCAAAGTTCGGATGATATATCAATACAGAATTTATAAGTATCAATACATTTTCAATGAATAATCTAGAAAAACTCTGATTAAATGTGTTTTGAGTCGTACCCATCTGTTTGATTATCATTGCTCCAGTTCACTTTTTGTTATTTACAGTGTTTTACGACATTAAATACTAAGACTTGGGCTTGCACTAAATCCGGGTAATTTTGTGAAATGAATACAGTATTCAGTCCAAATAAAATATTCTGTGTTACTCGGAGTGATCTCCCTTGTCAATTTGTGCGAGCGGGTAGAGATCACTGCGTTTGAGGTTGACACGACAAAGATAGCCGGGTACCAATGGCCTCATAGTGAAAGAGGAAACCAGCAAATTTAAAATGTCAACAACATTGTGTGATTTTGTCTTGCTTGGGCTATGGGCAAAAAAACAGCCCCACTTCCACAAAAACTTCATTGTATCAGGCATATTTTATGGCATAACCCAAAAACGTTGGTGAAAAAGGGTCCAGGCTTACAGGTGTGTTACATATGATTTGCGGCCTTAAGGCACTTTGTACCAAACAACAATATTCAAAAAACGTTTGCTGAAAGTTGCATGGCTTTTCGACCGGATATAGACTTTTCCAGCAACAGCTTTATTTAATTTCAACACATCTGATAGAAAATAACAGTGAATACGCGAGTTGGGAATAAACAGATAGACAGAGTTGTATCATAAAGTTGATCTTTTGGAATATTCCTCCATGGTTCATTTGTTCTACATATGCCTTGATAAGGTTGTATTGTGCCAACTATCTTATTTCTGGCCAAAAAATGTTTTGTATAACCACCTTTAAGCATCATCTAGCCAATACACTTCTAACAAGAGCACCGCAAGACGGGGCAATATACGCCCGAAGGCTGTTCTATAAAATTATGTTGAAAAATAAAGGAGGAGTTAGTTGCACAAGAAATTGTTACCCGAAACTATCAAAGGGCAATAACTCTAGAATGAAAAATGATATGAGAGTTATCTCACTGATATGCACAACTACACATCAGTATCTATCATTCCTGAAAGTTTTAAGAAATTATGTTGAAAAATAAAGGAGGAGTTAGTTGCACAAGAAATTGCTACCCGAAACTATCAAAGGGCAATAACTCCAGAATGAAAAATGATATGAGAGTTATCTCACTGATATGCACAACTACACATCAATATCTATCATTCCTGAAAGTTTGAAGAAATTCTGTTGAAAAATAAAGGAGGAGTTAGTTGCACAAGAAATTGCTATCCGAAACTATCAAAGGGCAATAACTCCAGAATGAAAAATGATATGAGAGTTATCTCACTGATATGCACAACTACACATCAGTATCTATCATTCCTGAAAGTTTGAAGAAATTATGTTGAAAAATAAAGGAGGAGTTAGTTGCACAAGAAATTGCTAACGGACGGACGGACAGACGACATGCGCCATACCATAATACGTCCCTTCGGGCGTATAACAAGTAGTCAAGCATAGTTTACTCCATGAATAAGACCTTTAGAACTGAAATTGTCTGGACTAACAGCTGGGTGAGAATGGCTGTTAATGAAAAAAAGAGGAAAATTGGCGGGGTCAAGGGGGCCACCCAAACGCCGCAAAACGAAATATAGCTTTTCTTAGCACTTCAGGAACCTTCTGCAATTTCACTTGGGTCTGTCATTCATGTGTTTTTAACAGTTATACTTGAGTTTTATGTCATACATGATGAGCTGCATTTCAAACAAACCACTTGTAGAACATGTCCATACAATTTATATTCAGTTTATTATTAGATCCATTCAACAGTGCCATATTAATTTCTTGTCAAACACAAGCAATTAAAACTCACACGTTTTAAAAATGAAATCAAATGGAACTTCAATGATAAGACAGATATACAGTCAAACCTGTTTTTAGAGACATAGTTTGGGAGAAAGCCAAAAGTGTCGCATCTCACAGGGTGTCTCTGAATTCAGGTTGAACATTTCATGGGCCAATACCAAGTTACCAACCGCTCCAGGGTCCATGTCGTATTGATCAACATTCTTCGCGAAAACTGATGACATTTCAAATTTATATCTAGGTATTACTTTTTTAGGGTTTGAAATGGAATAAACTATTTTATGATGTTACTTCTTTAGTGTCATTATCTATTAATTCTATTAATAAAAGTAAGTTTGTGCACAAAACAAATTCATGAAAATCAGAAGCCCTCGTCGTTTTTCGAAGCGTTTCGGCCCCTTGCCACAACGAGGCCAAGCACATCTGTCTTTGACAGGGAAGCAGAGGCACATTTCTATATGTCTGTATCTTAATTATGAGAATACAATTTATGTTATAATGAAATAAACCTTTTGAAGTGGTGTGGTTAACTTCTTGTCAAGTTATGAAACCAAATTGGCAATTAAATCAATAGAATAGCCAATTACGACATTATGACCGATTTCCGGTATAAATAAATGGATGATTAAAGCGCAGTTCATTATCAAAATTTTATGGTTGGGTAGCTAGCTATAAAAACTCTAACAATAATGAGACTAACAGACCAACTGGACCAGATAATCCCTTATCACCTTGGGGCATTTAATCCTTTGACACGTTAATGAGGGCAATTAGGTACAAACACAATGATACAGTGAAAGATCATTGTCGCTAAAAACAATGTCGTTTGCCGAGTTGGGAGTACAAATTTAGTGTCGTATGTCGCATCTGCCAGTGTGTCGCTAAATACAGTTGAAATATAGAGGAAAATACATCGGGAGGAAGGAAATACTGTCGCATCTGACAGGAAGTCGCTAAAAACAGTGTGTCGCTAGGACAGGTTTGACTGTACAACATTTGATTTAAAGTTGGCATGGTATTGTAACAGTTAACATTAGTTAACTTTCTAGACAAAGTTCACCTTTTTATACACATTACAGTCATGATTTCTAGTCAAAGTTCACATTCAAACTCTGATTCTCATCAAAGGTGCTCGACGCATGCTTGGTCTCACCAATGGACCCCCCCCCCCCCCCCAAAAAAAAAAAAATAATTTTTTTTTAAATAAATTGTGATAGAAGTATGTTAAACTAGCCTAAAACTATCTATTTTAACCTTAAACCACTCCGAAAAACAAGAAAAACACGACCCGGAAAAAATTTCCTATCGGGTCTATATATGTATTGAAAGGTATCTAACTACGACAGATCAGCTGCGGAAAATACAACAGTCACATTTTTCAAAGTCTTACAGCAAAGTCAATTCAACACCGATTTCAATCAGTTTGGTCTTGATCCGTTCCAAATTCCATATGCTAAGCGGCACAATTAGTGCTTTCCTTAAACATTGCTCCGTCTTGTCGTTGCAAGACCGCGAATTTGAAAAAACGCTAGAGCGAAACGATGTGACTCCCGCCAGGATGCATAGACGTATATAGGGGGATCTGTATTCGTTAATCTTTTCAACAAAAACGCGAATTATGGTTAAACACTATCTAAAAACATTAAACTCGCCGCAATTAAAACAGTGCTTACTATTTCCAGTCAGCTACGAGGCGCCAGTTTTCTTTCCCCAACTTTCCTTTTGAACGGATGCGACCATTTTGCTGTGACCCGGCTCAAAACCTATTCGATATGCAAATTGACTACTACTTCCGGGCCACAGCGATTTGGCCACGTCCGTTCAAAACGAAAGTAGGAGAAAGAAAACTTGCGTCTCATAGCAGACTACACATAGCCAGCACCGTTTTAACTGCGGTAAGTTGAATGTTTTTCGAATGTGTTTCAGCATAATTCGCGTTTTTGCTGAAAAGTTTAACGAATACAGATCCCCCTATATACTTCTATGCATCCTGGCGGGAGTCACATCGTTTCGCTCTAGCGTATTTTCAAATTCGCGGTCTTGCAGCGACAAGACGGGGCAATATTTAAGAAAAGCACTAACTGTGCCGCTTAGCATATGGAATTTGGAACGGATCAAGACCAAAATGATTAAAATCGGTGTTGTATTGGCTTTGCTGTAAGACTTTGAAAAACATGACTGTTGTATTTTCCGCAGCTGATCTGTCGAAGTTAGATACCTTTCAATACATATATAGACCCGATAGGAACATTTTTCCGGGTCGTGTTTTTCTTGTTTTTCGGAGTGGTTTAAGGTTCAAATAGATAGTTTTAGGCCAGTTGAACATACTTCGATCACAATTTTTTTTTTTGGGGGGGGGGGGGGGGGGGGGGGGGGGGTGTTCCATGGATGAGGCCAAGCATGCGTCGGGCACCTTTGATTCTCATTACTTTTTATGTCAATAAACCATCTTCTAATTCATTAAACTGGTTTATTATAATAAAATATAACTTTTCTGAATTGATATATCTTGACCAGTTCCTTTAACATTACCTACAAATAGCTATTGACAGACAACTTTCTGGTGAATACGGTACTTGACATTACAGGTTTTTACCTGTGACTGGAAATCCGCTGTTTCAATAACTGGACATGTTTTATGCTTTTCAGATGGTTCTTGAATGCTACAGTCGCGTTTTCCATAATTCATTTGTATGGAATGAAGTTTACAGTATTATACAAGAAGCCCTCGTCCGAGAAGGTTTACTTTCAGTTTCACGAAATCGTCGCCAATTATCACTTTTCTTGTTTCTTTATCAAATGTCAAGGTAATTTCTTTCTCTAGCCATATTGGGTTGAGATTATTTTTCTCAGTTATCGTAATCTCAGCCTATGCTTCTCATTTTTGTCTTAAATTCAGATTAATTGACAGTACAGATACAGAATTTCATATCACAGACGCCATATTGGAAATGTTGAACGAACACTGCATAATACAAGCATTTTGATTGACTGTAGGACAAGAGTCTCGTTATTCGATTAGCTGAACCGAAATCTCGCTGTCAACGGGATAAACACTTGGAATAGTGAGAGAATATATTGGCGAATAATAATTTCCTGAATGAATCATCATAACCCCCCACTCCCCCTCCAAATTTCTCATTGGATTTACATCGATCTTAAAAACGGCCCCGAGTGAAACAAAATCCGCGAAAAATTCTCACCCCTGAGTTAGTTTAAACTCTTTCCTCCGAGAACATTCATGTGGAACTCCATCTATGCATTCTTAATAAAGTTTATATTTTAATAGTATTGGCACATGATATACAATGTATGTATTTGTCTTACCTTTGGTACAAGAGAAATGCAAGACATATGTCATATGCAGAGAAGATCTTGATGAGGCAGCTCCAGGATCTGCCTTATCTGAGTATATTCTGTTTGCATAGGTGATGAAAACAGAAATACTTATTATGGATGGCTGAAAGGATCTGATATAACATATTAGTAATATAAAATGGGATTTTGGCCATAAATTGATGCATAGAATCAGATATGTACCATATTCTCATCTCTAAGCAAACAGAATAGACTTGAGTCCAATGACACAGCTCCTGTTCTGCAATGTGACCCCTCAATTTAACCGTTTACTTCATGAGTATGTATGTGATCTGAATGAAACTTCATCACACAGTATTGGTTATTTCTAATCTATTCAGTAATCGGGCGCGAAATACTGGTTACATGTACTGGCCTGAAATAGCCTGTACTGATGAAGTTCAATTTGGATCAGTACTGTACTGATGGTAGCCAAACATTATCTGGAGCACTGTTTATAGATCTAATATAAATTTAAAATTGGCTTTTTTAAAAAGAAGTGTGCCTTTACCCTTCTCTTGCTGATTTTTAAAACACATTTCTCCTTTACCCATGCCCTGTTGTATAATTACATGCACATCACTGTGTACAAGTATAACACTGTGCAATCACTGTTGTGGAGTGCATTGGTTGCACAATCAACCTGTAAATAGTGCAGACCCTGATGCGACAGCTCCTGCAGGAGCTGTCTCATCTGGGTATTCACTATTTACAGGTAAGTATATTGACGTGAACAGCAAGCGAAGGGTTAAAGGTGACCAGGTCATTCAAGTGAGATCTAGTTTATGTCTATAGACTATTAGAACAGGTGATTGCTTATATATATCAAAAGTAATACAGAATATCTCAATATTAGGGACTTTCTCCATATAGTTTTGTGCTGCATTAAAGATGTATTATGCGCATTTTTCGTATTAATCAATTAACACAAGAAGCTGTATACATACACGTATACATACAATGAAAATAATGCTTACAACCCATTTTCCGACAGGATATAATATTATTTGTCCAGCTAAATATTATTGCTATCCGAATACTGCTAAATTATTAACAAGTGTGCCAGTGGGCACAATATACGCCCGTCGAGGTCTTGTTCAACATAAACTGGGTTCAACGTATTTGCTAAACTCAAATTCTAAGTCCAATTTTGCGACCAGGTTTCAAGGTTGTAAATAGGCATACTTTAACAAAAAACCTTAACCAAAAATTCTAAATTAAAATATGCCATAATTGTGTCTAAATGCTTGACAGAGTTACATTGTATTTACTCTTGCCTACAGATGAAGCTTCTGATGGTGAACAAATGCTTCAAGTTTAAAAGCTTTATCTGAAAGGGTTTTGTAAATAAGTGGACTTTAACCAAAACCTTAACCAAAAATTCAAAGCTAAAAAGCATCATAATTATGTCAAAATGTTAGAGTTATGTACTCCTGCCTACAGGTGAAGCTTGTGATGGTGAACAAATGTTCCAAGTTTAAAAGCTTAATCTGAAAGGGTTATGTAAATAAGTGGACTTTAACTAGGGATGGAGAATCGAACCAAAATCATAATTGATTATTGAATTGAGTCAAACATTTATTATCGATTAAAAATAGATAATTAATCGAAAATACTTTCAGACATTCTGTGCATGTAAAGCTTGATGTAACAAGCTAATACCTAACTAGGCTTTTGTGTCAACCAAACAGTATGCTGTGACCATTCATTAGAATCATCTTGAAGAGACGATTTTAATGAATGGTCACAGAGTACAGCTTGGTAGAGGCTTATTATAAAGGTAAAATTATAAGGCTTATTATAAAGGTAAAATACTTCATACAGTTATATTCCCATTAAAACACCTACAAAAATTACTGATGCTGCTGTACAGATTATAGTCATTAATCAATTATGGCAAAATTACTATCGATAGTAAATCGAAAATACTTTTTCGATCAATCATTGATTATAATCGATTATCGGAACAACAATAACTTTAACCAAAACCTTAACCAAAATTTCTAAATGAAGAAAATATTCAAAAATAGGGAATTAATATAATACATAAATACTTGAACTGCTCTGATCTAATATTTCGACCACTAAGGGCCTTTTTCAAAGATTATCATGTCAAAATACACGTTACATTTTTGTTACATGCATTCAGCCATAAAATCAAAGAGAATAATGTTGTCATTTAGGCGATTTCTCCGTAACCCATTCCCAGTCGAAAATTGGTATGAATTGTCCCGGAACCGTCTACCTCTTCTAATTTCTGAAGAACATCAGCTGCTGTCATTGCTTCTGTCTCTCCTTCGCTCTCGTCTTCAAGCTCATCAAGAATATCTAACGCCGACGTCATCTTTTCGATGTTTTCTTTTTTATGTTTCGCTGATTTATGATTTATTTTTCTTTCGATCGACTAGTAAACTTCCCGCCAAACACAAACGGTCTTACCATAAGAAAACTATTATTGTAATAATTCCCACTAAGTGGTACTGTATAAAACACGGGACATTGCAATTATTCCAAAGCGGTACTCCCGTATTCAGTGTATTATCACCGGTTACCGGGGATTATAGATAGATTTATTCGATAATACATATGTCAAATCTACAACAAATCCAGTTAATATTAAGCCCATGATTTTGAGACATATATATTACACAGGATGACCTTATTTCTTATTTTATGATTATTTTTAATGGGGTCCTAGTAAAAGAAAAGTCAATGTCTTAAAATATTGGATTAACTAATGACAGGGTAACTATTCAAAGCATATTTGATTTCTTAAATTCTTAACCCTTTCGCCGTGTTCTGTTTATTCCAAATTTCAATACCGAATATTATAGTCAAAATAGTTATAATGAATTTGAGAAGACGGAGCATTTTAGTCATTTAAAAGACTATATGTTTGCTCGATTAGAATGTCTGGTCGTCTGTCCGTCCGTCCGTCTGTCACACTTCGTCCGTCTGTTACATTTCGTATCCGGGCCATATCTCCTACAAGTGTAGGCTAAATTCATAATAAATTCACACACGGAACAAGCATTACTGCGATATTACTGATGATGAGCATGATGTGAGGAAGTGTCATGCACAAGGGTCTTAACTCTAGCATCAATATCAAGGCAAGTAAGTCAAGAAATATTTATATACAAGTCGGTACATAATTAACAGATAAAGTAAGCTCGATTGAGCTTTTAACACCGACATTTCAAGTACATACAACATAAACATAGAACCACATTAGCATAATAGCAATATTAAACATCACAGATAGCGAAATAAGCATATATCCTCTCCTCCTTAACTGACCCTTGAGTTTATTTCTTTCTCTAATATAGTCGAATCCTTAACCTGACCAAAGAAGAGGATATAGTGGCAGGAAGAGAGGATATAGTGGCAGGATGATAAACAAGAGGGCCAGAATGGCCCTGAAGCGCTCACCAGACAATCAGAGGAGAAGATTTTCAAAGTTTTCACTTTATGTTTCTATTGAAAGCTGGCTACTCCTGGGGCAGGGCCAATTTTGACCACAGGGGCATAATTTATATAACATTTGTAGAATGTGAAATATGAAAGTTATGAACCTTCCAGTTTCAGAGAAGATTTTCAAATGTTTTTACTATATATTTCTATTGAAAACTGACCACCCCTCGGGTGGGGTCAATTTTAATCCCAGGGGCATAATTTAAACAAGGCCATACAAAGTTCTGACTAAAGGCGATCAACTGTTCTTCTGAACGGGTATGTGTACCCTAGCATTCCAAACTGATTTTTTTGCATTTGAATATTATTATAAATTATTACATAATAATTGCATAATCATAAGTATAACTTAATAGTTTCAAGTAATACAATTTCATGTTAAAAATATTTCATAATTTATTTGAAATCTTTAATTTGGCATTCTGGAGTCTTTACATGATTTACCCTTCTTCTGAACTGCAGGGCAGGTTATAATAATATCATAATGCCAATCACTATTATTAATTAACCCTTCCCTCATACAAACGTGTTTTCACATATTTGAAAACAGAGTAGACCCAGATCAGATGCACCCTATAGGAGCCATCTGAACAGGGCCTGCTCTGTTTGTAAATGGAATTTTATATATCTGTTTCTTAAGTTTCTAAAATGGCTACAATGTTCCACCTAATATATTTCATTGTGACTATTTTGTAGATGAATATTCAGTAGGTTGTGAAATTTGGAAAAAAAATGACTACAATGTTCCACCTTCCATACTTCATTTTAACTATTTTGTTCATGAATATGCTGTAGGCATTCAAATTAATAACTAGAGGTTTTTGTCACAAAAACGGATGTCTCCCCTCTAATATAAACAATAATAGCTACTAACTCCAAAAATACTGATACCAGATTTATGGCTCTTGTGCATGACACTTACTTTCATCATGCTCTTTCCAAAAATAAAATGTCATTCCAATAGCATCAGTCGAACAGGAGTTATTAATCAGCCAAAAAATTTAACAAAGGGCAATAACTCCAAAAGTATTGAAGCCAGAATTATGGCCCTTGTTCATGACACTTTCTCTCATCATGCTCTTTCCATGTATGAAGTTTCAATACGATGGCAAGAGCCATGTAGGAGTTATCGTCCGGACAAGAAAGAATTAAACAAATGTACAAGGGGCAATAACTCTAAATTTATTGAAGCTCAAGTTAAGGATCTTATGCATGACACTTTCTCTTATCATGATCGTTCCATGTATGAAGTTTCACTCCAATGGCATGTGTCACATAGGAGTAATCATCCGGACAAAAAATTTTGATTTTTTTTACAAAGGGCAATAACTCCAATATTAGTGAAGCGAGAGTTATGGACTTTATGCATGACACTTCCTCTCGTTATGATCTTTCCATATATGAAGTTTCAATCCAATGGCATGAGCCATATAGAAGTTATCGTCCGGAAAAAAAATGTGAATATTTTTACAAAGGGCAATAACTCCTATATTAGTGAAGCCAGAGTTATGTACCTTCTTCATGACACTTCCTCTCATTATGCTCTTTCCATATATGAAGTTCCAATCAACTGGCATCAGGCATATTGAAGTTATTGTCCGGACAAAAAATTATGATATTTTTTTACAAAGGGCAATAACTCCAATATTAGTGAAGCCAGAGTTATGGACCTTGTGCATGACACTTTCTCTCGTCATGATCTTTCCATATATGAAGTTTCAATCCAATGGCATGAGCCATATAGGAGTTATCGTCCGGACAAAAAAGTGTGATATTTTTTTACAAAGGGCAATAACTCCAATATTAGTGAAGCCAGAGTTATAGACCTTGTGCATGACACTTCCTCTCATTATACTCTTTCCATATATGAAGTTTCAATCAACTGGCATCAGGTATATTGAAGTTATCGTCCGGACAAAAAGTGTGACAGACAGACGGACAGACAGACAGACAGACAGACAGACAACTCTCACGAAAACAATATGTCTCCCCCATATAAATATGGGGGGAGACATAATAAACATAGAACAGGCAAATGGTTAAGGCACAGATCTCCAGCACCAGATACAGGTGCACTAAAAATAGCCACTGGTCATCTATCCCACTGCTTGACTGGATGACCTATTTATGAGCAAAGAGAAGATGCTTAAAAACGCAGTCAGCTATAAGTTTGCTAGAAAACTGTCCACCCTGGGGTGTACCCAATTTTGACCACAGGAGCATAATTTATATAACTTTTGTAGAGAACCTGAACATGATGCTATGTGCCAAATATGAAAGCTGAGAACCTTTCAGTTTCAGAGCAGATGATATTCAAAGTTTTCACTATATGTTTCTATAGAAAACAATGCACCCCTGGGGTGGGGCCAATTTTGACACGAGGGACATAATTTATATAACTTTTGCAGAGGACCTACAGATGATGCTTTGTGCCAAAGATGAAAGCTGAGACCCCTGTAGATTCAGAGGAGAAGAATTTTAAAGGTTCAAATTGTTGACGACTCACGACGCACGACGCACGCCAACGGACGACGGACATCAGGCTATGACAAAAGCTCACCCTGAGCACTTTGTGCTCTGGTGAGCTAAAAATCAGTTGGTAAGGGTGGATAAACTTGACAGATCTGCCACTTTAGTAAAGAAACAAACAGTTAGATCTAATAGGAAAATGAATAGGGTCCCTTTAGTTTTGACGTATTCAAATCTGCTTCCGAATATACATGACCTTGTAAAAAAAATTCAAAAGTTTTGCACCAATCAGCAGACCGGCTTAACGAAGTATTTCAACAACTGCCAATTGTAGCATTCAGGCGTGATAAAAATCTATGTGACACACTGGTGCATTCAAAAACTAACCGGATTGTTAGAGCAAGCAATACAGTCTGTTCACAGGGTTGTGCTACTTGCAGTATTCTTGAAATGTCAAGTATTAGTGACACAAATAGGCAATCAGTTTACAATGTTTCTACCAATATTAACTGTAGAGAAAGAAATGTAGTATATGCAATTACATGCAGTAAATGCGATATAATGGTGTATGTCGGCGAAACTAAGAGAGAAATTCGCGAGAGAAGGAAAGAACATTTGAGTGATGTGATGTGAGGCATGAGAAAGAGAAGCCAATAAACAGACATTTTGGAATCGGTGGCCATAGCAGTGATGATGTGAGATTTGCAGTTTTGAAACGGATGTTCCATGCATATAGAATTGAAAGACATATCCATGGAACTGATTGGATATGGAGGCTGAGAACATACAGACCATTTGGCTGTAACATCAAAGAGGATAATGCGCTGATGCATACATGACGTCGTTGCACCCATGACGTCATTTGATGACGTCATTTTGATGACGTCGTGACATTTTAAATAACAACCCAATGTCACCATGACGCTGGATCAACACTATTCTCTTTGATTTTATGGCTGAATGCATGTAACAAAAATGTGACGTGTATTTTGACATGATAATCTTTGAAAAAGGTCCTTAGTGGTCGAAATATTATATCTGACAGAGCAATTCAAGTATTTATGCAAAATCAACTGTCAAACAATGTAAAAGCTCTACAGATCGCTGGTCGTTTCCATCCTCTAGAATGGATGTGAGATATGAACACGCTGCTTGCCCTGCCCGAGAGATGAATTCATGCATTCGCGATGCAACGCATGATTAGGTTAAACTCGCTACTGCTGTATAGGAGCTGTAATATTAGCTTTCGCAATGATTTTGCTTCATTCTGACGTGTGCATATATTTCTAACATTTGCTGAAGTGTTATATTCAGTAAATTAATATTTGAAATGTCAGAAGACATTTAACCCTGTCCTGCTTGAATACTTGAATTAATGACCGTATGAATATAGTAAGCTGATTTATATAATAATGGTATATGAACACACTATATATATTTTTTATTCTACAGATTATGTCAAGGTCAGAATATGCTGTGTTCATATACGATTATAAAACCAGCTTATTAATCTGCATGCAGACATTATTTCTTACGCGGATATGTAGATTCTATATTATTTAATAAGCAACAGATCTGACACTGATCAGACGGCTCCCAAAAGAGCCAGTCATCTGATCTGGTTCGATCCACTCTGTTTGCAAAGGCGTTTAACGATGTTATATTGATTTATCACGTAAACGTCTGTGTGGGAGTTCCGAAACAGAGTGCTGTAAACCGTAGAAATGCACTAGTGCATTTTTTAATTCAAATTAGCAGTTTTACTCCGGCCGATAATAAATCTTAAAGAGAATAAGAGGAACCAATGCATGACGTCGTTTTTAAATCGTTAGTCAATCGTAGCGGCCCATGTGCGTCGCCCGTTGTATTACTACGCTGTTTGCAAACAATGGTCGAAACGGTAATCAGCTATAGCCTGTTTAATATTTTGTGGCATTTTTAAAACTTATGTGATAAAAATAATCTTTCATTCGTCATCATTACACATTGTTTTTATGAAACGAGTTTTCTATAATGAATACGACAGTCGCGCTAACACTAATTTAAGATCCTCTATGGAAGAATAAAGCTAGGAGGTGAACGTGTGACCAGGGTTTGAATAAATCTGTTCAAACCGCGGCGTACCCTTTTTATATGCATGTATACTGAAAACAATCTTTTATAAAAATAATGCATTGCTCCAGTGAACAATATGTATGTTGTGATTGAGTTAACAAATCTCAGCTGGAATTCACACTAGGTATGTTTCATGAGGAATTTTTTTACGGCCACATTTCATTTAAAGTGTTCTTTTCAACCACATACACACGCCTTTTCCATTCTATTTCTACACTGCAGAATTATATCTAGTTTCTTTTGGCATATTATTTTCTTTGCACTGTTTGTTTGTTGTGTACCTCATGTTACTAATAATAACTTCACAGACAGGCGGTAGCTTAATGCAGGACGGAAATTATGCAAAAGCTCCCAAGGGTATGCCTGAAAGTTAAACTAATTTTGACGCTACTTTCGACCAAACCTTTTATTTCTATGTATTGTTCAATACTGCGGACATGATATCGAAGGATCTGCAGCTGCCACCAGACATTAATCTTTATTCGCTGTGAAAAAATAGTGTCTGCTTAAGTTTGGATGTCGTACACGTTTGATACCTTCTGATTCAATAAAACTTTGGAAAACCTATTGACCAAGTATAAAACACCATGGACCCAGATAAGACGCCGAATTACTTGGTGTCTTATCTAGATACACGCCGTTTCAAATGGCAATCAGTCGAGGATAACGGGATAAGGGGTAGTCCATACATTGCGAAAAGGGTAAATCGTGTAATAACTACACGTATAGATCTACATAATACATGTATAATTATGTAAGAAATATTTGATGTAAATCTCTGAACTTTTCAAATACGGAAGTTCAATAATCTAACATTTTCTTGTTTCTCTTTTAGCTCTTATCCCATTCTTTGTCTTTATGTATACCGTATTTCATACTGTCGTTTGTGCCTACAATATTTTCTTTCTTGTGTAACATCACGAACAGGCTCGTCTTTTCGAACAATCTGGATCCAGATGACACAGGAGTAAATCTGCGTATCATTAGGATCAAGCATGTTGATACTCTGTCAACAGTTTCTCAAAAGCTTGATAGAATAGGAAACTGGCAAAACATGCACCTGATCAGAATTGGAGCAGATATGAACTTTAGAGCGGGGTAAAGGACTATAAACACACCGTGACGTTGACCCATCCCTTGCGTGTCTGCACTAAAATACACTCATTTCCGATCAGGGTGGACATTGGCTATATTTCTTATTAATAAAAACCGAGGACGGTGCAGTTCATAGCTACATCCGAATTACAGACATGGAACGGCTATAGAAGTGATGGATAGCAGAAGAAGACAGAAATTTGAGCAGAATATATTTCTAAAGCATGATGAAGTTACTCAAGCAGAGATCATATTTATGAATCCGGCGGCAGCTGCGACTGAAACAAATACATGTACGTTCTATAAATAGAATTCTGGGAAAATGAAGTGAAAGTAGAACAATATTCAAGTTGATGATTTGATTGTACATAACGCCAGATTTCGTCTGTGCTGTCGATATAATTCAGGTAAATATCACCTTCTTATCTTATATGAATGTTTCAAGTAATATCCTTAGTACAAATGGTACTGACAGTTTAAAATTATCTCCATTTGTTATCGTTTTTATATATCAATAAAATACGCCATATTGGATGTCGTGCGTGGCAAACACAGTGGTAAAATGCATGTAAAATGTAAAACGATAACATATCAAATGAAACAAGCTGGACCCACCTATCGCTAGTGTAGGCTACTCAATGACTTAGCTGCAAACAGAGTAACTGTAGAAAAAAAGGATACGGTAACAATGAGAGTACAAAGATCCGACGTCCTCCTTCCGTTTCCGGATTTTAGGGACGTCTTCACAGAGTAGGCCTACTAAGCCTTTTCTCTCGGCGTGCATGAAAGGAGGACAACGTGATTGCCAGCTGTAAAACGGTTGGGAAGCAGGCATGCAGTATGTTGTAGTCAGGTGCGGAAAGACTGTAGACATCCGCGACCAAATGTAGGGAAGATCACCAGCGACCAGTTTAAGATTGTTAGAGACTTTCGTAAGACGATCGCACGATTACCTAAAACCTCTTAAAGACCACCGGCGACCAGTTCGATCGTAAGTATGTTGTGCATTATCAACAACTTCTCTACGACTGAAATTGGTCGCACGACCGGAAACGATTACCAGTGATTAATTACTGCTCAAAGTCCACCGGCGGTTATCTGACTTGTCGTACGACCCAAAGGTGCCCGACGCATGCTTGGACTCACCAATGGACCCCCCCCCCCAAAAAAAGAAAAAGAAAACAAAAAGAGTGATCGAAGTATGTAAACTGGCCTAAAACTATCTATTTGAACCTTAAACCACTCCGAAAAACAAGAAAAACACGATCCGGAATTTTTTTTCTATCGGGTCTCTATATGTATTGATATATGTATATATATGTATTGATATATGTATTGATATTGTATATATGTCAATGCATATATAGACCCGATAGAAATGTTTTTCCAGATCCGGAATTTTTTTTCTATCGGGTCTATATATGTATTGATATATGTATATATATGTATTGATATATGTATTGATATTGTATATATGTCAATACATATATAGACCCGATAGGAATTTTTTTCCAGATCGTGTTTTTCTTGTTTTTCTGAGTGGTTTAAGGTTCAAATAGATAATTTTAGGCTAGTTTTACGTACTTCGATCACATTTTCTTTCTTTTTTTTCTTTTTTTTTTTTTGGGGGGGGGGGAGGTTCCGTGGGTGAGTCCAAGCATGCGTCGGGCACCTTTGGTACGACCTTCGTATGAATATCAGCGACCAGAGGTCGCCAGCATTCGTAAACAGGTCTTTTAAAAGTGGTCGTGAGGCCTAGTGGGACTGGGGCTTTAAGACCTGTGCTTTCCTCGGTAAAACATGGCGGCCACACACCCAGCTAGTAACTACACGGTCCGTTACATAACTTCAAAACATCATGCAAGGCTGCAACGGACCGTGTAGTTAACCGTGTTGTTACACACATGAGATCTGTCTATATATGCATGGGTATAGCTAGACTTAACCCTTTGCTTTGCTGAATTTTAAAATACATTTCTCCTTCTTTACCCATGCCCTGTTGTATAATAATTACATATATCTTCACTGTGTACAAGTATTGCGCTGTGCAGTCACTGCTGTGTAGTGCTCTGGTTGCACAATCAACTTGTAAATAGTGCAGAGCCTGATGAGACAGCTCCTGCAGGACCTGTCTCATCAGGGTCTGCACTATTTACAGGTAGGTATATTGACATGAATAGCAAGCGAAGGGTTAATATAACCTTTATATGTTTCAAGTACATTATACGGGTGTCTGTACTTACCACATAGCTTTAGTTACAAGTTTACAGCTAATATCTCACATACTTATCAAATAAGTGGAAAGTGGATACCAAACAAGTGAAAGTTATATTACCGCGTCAAAATGACCTGTAAGAGTCATATACTGCCAACACATAATATAAATAACTTGAGACTTTACTTTTCTCGAAAACTTTATCGCCAAGTTGAAAAGGTATATAAAATAATCTAAAAATAGATATCCTGTTCGATATACAAGTTTGCACATTAATGGGTCACTGTCACAATCATCCGAATGCAATTTTCTATTTTTAGAATAGCGGTAACATGAGAAACTTTTCTAGTCAATGAATACTTATCTGTTTTCGTGATAAAACTAGTTAAGATAAATTCGTTAAGTAACGGGAGTCTAACCCTCACTACGTTGAAATGCACTATTACAAATTTTAAACAGGTCAAGCTTACGGTAAATATTTAGGGAATTTTCTAACGAAACATGACAAACAATGCAGACACTGAGTCTAGGTATACACTGTTTGTAAATCACATTAGTAACTCGTGTCCCGCACAGTAAGGCAATACAATAATGGCAACATGAGTGTTGAGATAGTGATCAGAAAAATAACCCGACATTAAGTAACTAATTACGTTTTTACGTGAGGTATTAACTGGGAGCTTTCATGATACTTTTAAAAATAATAATTTAGTGGTTAACATTTACAGGGTCACCTGACAGTAATTACTTTGTCAGAGCGTTACTCCTCCCCAGGCCATTTCCCCAATATGCGTTGTTATGAAAAAATCTCTAAACATACAGACATCAAAAACAATTATTACACTGCATGTATTTTCCGCATGAATCTTAAAACTGCTACAATAGTCGACTAGTTGGTTAATGGAAAAGTAGTAAAGTCAAGCAGGCAAAGCCACATGCAAGACGCAACCACCACCAAAACACCGATAGACAGCATGACACACACAGACACACACACAACCACACACCCAAACGCACGCACACACACACACACACACACGAAATGAACACAGAAAACACCAAAAGAGACACAAGAACCAGGGACAAACGTTCCACAACATGAACAAACCACAAGCACAAAGACGCAAGGCAAACAAAAGGAAGGGTGACAAAGAGAGTACCGCCTTGGCACGGTCAGCAGCAAAAACACCACTGGGGGTTTAAACCGGTTTACGGACGTCCTTACCTCGCACTTCTCTCAAAGTCACCCTAGCTTTACAAATATTGTAAATAAAGGTATCCCCGCTGGACTTACCCACAACATAGACGACGGTGAACACAGGACAGCCTGTTCTGCAAAATTTCAATACAAACTACATATTCATATTATAACAAGAAGCGAATATTGTTGTGCGTGTATGGCAATGTAGAACGATCACATAGTTCAAGAATAGCTAAGCTTATTTATTTCGCCACCTATGCTGTTATTACAGAACCTGTCTTAAGAGGCCATTAAAACAGTGGTCAAATTATAGGTCTGTGATGAAGATGATAGCTTTATGCAGGCCAAAAGTACAAAAATGAGTCATGCAGGAAACACCACATACAGAACAAACACTCGCCCGAACAGCAACACAAGGAAACAGCAAATGTACATAGGTAGAAAAAACAACAAGAAACGCACAAAGACAAAACAAACATACAATAGGAGGAAGATGGAAGTACCGCCTTGGAACGGTCAGTGACAAAAGTCACTGGGGGGTTTAAACCGGTTTATGGGCGCCCAACCTCACCCTTATTCCATCCCCATCCTAAAAGACAAACAGTGTAAATAAACGTATCCCCTCTCCGACTAATCTACAACAACCGCGACAGCAAATACAGTGGTAAAGTGCACGTATAACAAAGAAAACATTTAATTGAACATACTGTATCCACCTATCGCTAGTGTACTCAATGATTGAGCTGCAAACAGAGTAACTGTAGAAAAGTAATAAAGGGTACGACAAAAATGAAATAATACAGATATCCGACGTTCTCCTTCCATTTCTGGATTTAAGAGGTCGCCTTCATAGAGTACTAAACCTTTCTTGTCGGCGTACATGCAAAGAGGCCAGCGTGATTGCCAACTGTAAAAGGGTTTACAACCAAACATGCAGTATGTTGTAGTAATACAGGATCATATCCCTTTTTAATGAATTGTTTTATATATTTGATGAACAAAGTGAGAAAATGGGTATGTCCAATAATTTTACGAAGTTTGTAAATCACATCACCATAAAATTCAGGATGTGAGATACCGTGTCGCAAAAGTACCTTGAGATTACATTTGTACTTGCCAATAAGCGAGAGATTTCGATAGTAAAATTTAGCGAAAGTTTTTCTTAGTTTATGGTATCTATATCCTTGTTTAAGCAGTTTTTCAGTTAAAATGAGATTTCGACTGTTAAAATCGTCAATAGATGAACAAGCTCTAGCAAAACGAATAAGTTGAGATATATAAACCCCGTAAGATGGAGCACGGGGAACATCCCCGTCAAGATGAGGAAAATTTACAATATTAAAATCAAAATCATCTCTTTTGTCATATATTTTAGAAGAAATCATTCCATTATTAATTTAGTACGTTTATCCTGCATTAAACATATACCTGCTTTTTAAGACTGGTATGTTCAATAGATTAATGACCGCCTTAGACATGTTCTTCTATAATGTTTAGTCCATTTTCCTCGAGACGATTGTAAAGATTTGTCACAACGTAGCGTTTGATGGAGAAATGATAAGTTTAGTATCTGAATACGCACCCTTTTACTATTGCCTGTATTAAAATTGCATTATTATTTAGTATTTACAGGTATACTTGTATAAGGTTGTCATTTGCACGTAGACCAAAATCAGATGATTCATAGTGGATCAGATTTCCATTGCTTAGTACTTAAATACGTTTAAAAAATATTGCATTTTCATACTACATTCAATATGATTTTAAAATTATGTAATATTCCTGTTTGAAAATAATTTCATATGATAAATAATTTCACTCCGTATTGAATATGTTACATAGTTTAAACCTTGGCAAAATTAATCACAAAACACTACCACTTAACTGAATTTGGTAACGCACTTTCGGTTTCAACCGTTAGTCACTTTTTCAATAAAGTTACATTTGACTGGTGGTGTTTTTGTTCTGATTTATGTAACTATACATGCTACAACAACGAACGGACCGCAGAATTTCATTCGTGTAAACAAAAATCCTCGCGACTATATATACTGCATATGCTACACAACCTTCGAACCATTTACCAAACAGAGGTGGCATTGAATGCCTTTATAAACAGAATAGACACGGTTCAGATGGCTCCTTTAGGAGTCGTCTATATGCGGATCTTCTCTGTTTGCTGATGAGAGTCCCATAGAACTATGCAATCTCCACTACGTACTAACCCATTAGCTCTCGAATATTCATATTCATATAAGAAATACCGGACCCATAAAATCAATTACATGAAGTTTTTATAATGATATATAAGTACATGATATTTAAGCCATGGCACAAACTGTAGACTTAGATTTAGATTATTTCATTTGCAAACAGAGCAGGTCCTGACCAGACTGCTCATACAAGAGCCGTTTGATCTGTTTCAATCGTTAACTGTCGTCTCTGTGAAGTAGAGGGTTTAATTTACGCTCATGTACGTTTATTTTCAGGTATAGACGGAAAATATGTCGGACAATCTTGGAACAGACCTAATTGCTAGAAGACTCCAGACAATCTTAAGACTTAACGAGTTGGCTGATGACATTGACAGAATTGGTAGAGACAGCAAGATAGCGACTCTTGCGGGAACATCTGCATCAATTCTTGGTGCCGTTGTTGGCGTTCCTTTAGGAATTACTGCGATCGTTTTCACAGGCGGTGCCGCGGCTGTCCCCATCGGTATAGCTGCTGGTGTGTTTGCTGGCCTCGGTGGGGCTGGAGGTATAACATCGCTAGGTGCAGGAGTAGGAGGCCATTTTCATGTGAAGTCTAAATACGATGAGGCCGTTGCTGCTGTAGAAGCTGATAGGGTTCTCGGCCAACAATTTCTTGATTGTTGCAGGATGGCCAGAGGTGCATTATCTCTGACTGGCGGGGCTGCATTTGCAGTTAACCAAGGAGCTAACATAGTCCGGAATGTCATGAATGCGGGCGATGCCGCTCTGGATGCGTTAGAGGTCATTGCTAAAGTGAATAAAGTCGCTGGAAGTATTGGCATCGCTGTAACAATCATTCTGCTTCCGGTAGACATATATATCCTTGTTAAGAACTCAAAAGATATACACAATGAGACAAGACATGAACGAGCAGAGGAAATACGAGGGTGGGCAGCCATGCTTCAAAGGGAGGTGCCGATACTTACCAACTTTGTAAACCAGCGAAATGGACAATAAGGAAGTTGTAATACTGCAGATATAAACCAAGGTGCTTAACTCCTTTCGCTGACAATCTCACATCGGTTATTACATTTGCAAACAGTTTGTATCCAAATGAGATGCCATGTAATTAGACGTCTAATCTGGTTCCAAACTGTTTGATGTTTGTGACTGTTTGTTTGGAACAAGGCTGTTTTTCAATAAAATTAAAACGGACTAGTTTATTGTATTTGTAGAAAGATGCTTTTCCATCAAAGTAAAGTTATGACAACGTAAACTTGAAATGTGATACAGACGACACATTACTTGACAGCGAAAGAGTTAATGCACTTAAGACCAATATTTGACTGAGGGCAATCAAGAACAACCTACTGAGTAAACAGCAATTCGACAGTATGTACATAGCTGTATATAGGGAAGCGTATTCAATAAAATAATCATCATTTCAAGTCTACAGCGGTTGTCCATGACAATTCCTCTGTAAATCGAACTAATCCAAGCTTTCATTCATGACAATTCTAAAGGCAAATATGAGAAATAATGATCAAGAATGAAAGTGCAAGATGAGCTACAATGTTCTGGGATACACGGACGGACTGACGGACTGAAAACCGATCTCCTCCATGTTTTTATTCATGACCATTCTTAATGCAAATTTAAGAGATTTTGGTCAAGAAGCAGCAATCATGTAGTATGATACACTGACAGACGGACTGGCGGACGGACTGATGTACGGACGGACGGGTCACAAGCTATATATTCCCCGTGCAACTTCGTAATGGAGTCTACAGATGCTACGGAGAATAATGGAGTATGCAGGTGGGAACAGATGCTATGTACAGATAGAATGTATGGAAATACTTGAAAATGTTGTTGATCAGTTCATTTGGGTAAATTACTCTACAGGATTGAATGTTGAAATTTGACCCAACATGTTGACATTGACGATACAGGCAGAACTGGGTTTATACAGTAAGGAAATGGTTCTACAGGATGTACATTCAGCACTCACAGTGTTACCAATGAACTTTACTAATAGGAATTGACGGTACATCGAAGAATAACTCTAGGAACAATAGTTCAAACATTACGGCATTGATACAGATTATTCGAATCTGGTTCACAGGAGTCTGGACCGCTTCATGGGGGTCTATATATGTACTATATAATAACAAGGGTTCCAACTAGCAGAACGGATATCCGTGTACCAGGAGTACAAATATGACAGAACTCTTACAATTTAAATGATAATTTCGTAATTCTTTCGGCTATTGAAAGCCAATATATTTTTCTATCAAATGAATATAATCTTATAACGGTAACTTATGAACAAGTATCAATCCAACGATGATTTTCTAAAACAAATCACGTGTTTTTGGCCATTGACAAACGTTCGCTCACCCCGATTTCACTATATCAGGTAAGGTAATTTTAGCATAATGAAAACGTGCATCGTAGGCACAGTAAAACCCCTCTAAATCGGACTACATAGGGAATCATTTAAATGCAGGTTGCTGCTTAATGCAGGGTGAAAGTCATGCAGAAAGCTCTATATGATTTTAACCCTGCATTAAGCTGTCACCAGTCTCCAAGACTGATATTTATATTAAATTGAATGTTCGATTTAGGGGTGTTTACGATAGTTCAAGACAATATCAGTTACATGTATCTGCTTTACTGCGAACTGATAGATGAGAGACAAAATGACTAGCATTTTGGACCCTGTGAATATTTATAGATATTTTACAGATGTATGTTTGTGGTGATATTTTGCTTTTTGGGTTTTAAGCATCTACATTTTCCTGTATGATTGATATCCCTGCAATGTCATACTGTCTTCTCTATGTCAACGTATTCTCTCTGATAAATACTCCTCGGGTGTTACATTTTTGTAAAGGAGCTTGTTGCATTTTGTATATGAAGGCATTGCAGAAAGGTCATGGACATTGCATTGCATTCTGTCTGGATAAAGACACCACTTGTTTCTGAAAAACCTCTTTTTCCTGATTTAATGGTTGTTGTATATGGTTTTAGTTCGGACATTTATTAGAGTGTGAACATTTATTTCAGCAAATTGTTGTTGTCAGTTGTCTTAATATGCTAGCTGCTGCTGATGGGGTTCACCAGTAAACATACGCTTATCAGGCAACTTACATTCCTTAATGATTGTCTAGTACAGAATGAAATGTAGTGCTAATGTCGAGATAGTTCTGTAATATAGAATATTGCATGTGATTGTTCTTGTGTAATTGTTTGTATCATAGCGTATTGCATGTGAATTGTCTTGTACGAAAATGGGTCAATAAGTATTGCAACTTTGCCTGTAAAACACAAAAATAACACAAGCACGTGAGGTTTGTTTTATATCATTAATTCTAAATTTCACCCTTTATCTTTTTGCAAAGTTTCATTCAATTTTTAAACGCGCTTTCAATGTCTTTTTGGGACTTGAAATACTGAGAACTGGCTGACCCTGTAGCATTCGTGGTGTGGTATCTGCGATCCTCGAGGTCACTTTTCACAAGGGGCGATTTCGGGTGAGAAAGGAGGATGTATTAGAACTGACACGCCCATGTACTTCAAAAACTGTGTTGCTGTAAATGGGTTGTGACAAGCCGTTGCATTGACACGCAGTAAGTCATACAACAACAGGACGTCATTTTGTAAACATTTTTTCAAGCTTTTTCAGTACAATATTACATTTATAATTTGACAGTAATTGTCCTAACACGCGGAATCGCCACCTGAACGGTTTCTCCACGACTATTGAAGAAAACAGCATACATGTCCTTCTTTATACTTAAAGTTCTTTTAGCTTTAGAAAGTCGCCTTGCCTGTTTGATGACCCATACTTTGTAACTGCACGTTCTGGTTGGCTGGAAATAATGCACCCATGTCGCGTCACAAGTCACAAGGTTAGAAACGTTCGTTGGTTGAATTTAGGGTACAGTTTTAACAATTGCGATCGAAACACGCTGCCCATTTTGGTCCTCAGTAAGTAAATGGTTGTCCATCTGGCAGCGATACGTCTTACTTTCAAATCACGCTTCAGGATCGTAAAAGCTGATCCTGTCGAAATGTCGGCAGCCTTTTTTATCTGGCGCGTAGTCAAACGTGCATCCTTTTTAGAATAATTTAATTCTTTTTGGATTATTTGAGGGACAATTTCTTTGGCTGGGGCCTTCTTGGCTCAAAAATTATATACCCTTTTATTTCTTTACTAATTTATTTTGCCCTGACATATACTGTGCCCATTGAATTGAACGACACTATAAAATGAATATCAAGGAAAAATCGTGGAAATGTTGGATTTCGTTGCGCAAATTGAAATACTTATTAAACCGACCTCATATCATTATGTGGAACATAAACTATTGTATGTAATATAATTATGATCATTCATTTTCATGTAGTAAACATTTATATATGGTCACTAGTCTTGTTACATTTTGTTTACATAATATTGGAACAATGTATGGAACGTGTTGATTTTATTCTCTCAAAAAGAAGCATATAGAGCTAAGAGGTAGTGCTATATAGTTATCAGTTCACATATATGTTATATATTGTTTGTCCTCTGTCTTAGAAATAGTGCGGTACAGTTATAAGTCCGACAATATATTGAATATAGATTGTCTTGATCGTTTCAAAGAAACACTGTCTCCGAATCAGCAAAGCAAAACTATTGGGGGTTTGTCACTGCAGTATTTTCATTGGCCATACTTTCACCATGTTTGAAATCATAAAACTTCACTAGTTCCCCGACATTTATAGATACAAACATAGACTATAAGTTCATCTTCATAATCGGATAATTCAACGTTTTACACAATATACTTCTGTTCAACTGACATATATTTCGTACTTGTTTTGACATATTCTTATATGAATCTCTCGATGAACCGGTGACTTAGCTTCGGATTTAGAATTAATCAAACCATTCCGCATACATGCAAATATTCTGCAACCATTCCACATACAAGCAAACATTCTGCATCCGGGTAAGATGCAGATTATTCCCAGGTAATGATTCAAACTCCTTATAGAATTGAGAGAATATTTACAATTAAGTGGGTCGTTATCCAACATTTATCTCTTGTGCATTATATTTATCTGACAGTGGGAAACAATTCCTAGAATCAACAAATTTAAAGAATTTGTTAGTGATCAAGACGAGAACGACAGGGAGGATGAGGACCTTGATAAAAATGAATTTGTTAAAGTTCACCATGAAACATATATTACAAAATATCCATATAACGCATACAGAGTAATGGCGTATGCATTTGATACTTTCGTCGATATTATGTACAGGACATCTTAAGATGATGGAAGCTGATTGTATTGCTATATCAAACCATCCAAGGTACGGAATGACACAGAGAGTTGTTCAAGCTGCAGGGAAACGTGAGTGACCAATCTGTAAAAGAGATAGCTGAACTGAAGATCTCTCTGACTGCAGGATAGATAACCGCATCTGGCTTGCTGAGAAATCGCCACAAAGTAGCGCACATATACATCCCAAAAATACATTAAAACAGGGATTTCAATCGACAGGTATTAGGTCAACGGGAATGTTCAATACTGAATGGCTTTATAGCGGTAGACAAAATGGACTTGGGAACACTGACTATGCCGCGCAGAGGAACTGGTAAACCATAGTTTTGATTTATTGTATATTCATGCAAACGCATAAAATTCCGTAGCCTTTTAACCATTCTCATGATGGCATTTCAATCACTTTTAAAACCCAATCTAGTTGGCTTAAATGTGTAAGAAATTACTTGCGGAGTAGCAAAGCGCTTGGATACTGATGAGGCACCGAGAGACACGGTGTCACTTCGGGCTATAAGCTCATTGTTGGCACTATTTGACTAAATTGATTCGAGTTTATCCCTTACCGTCAAATGCACGTGTTGTTTTGATGCATTTGCAAACACAGTAAACCCAGATCAGACGGTCGTCTGATCTGGTTGGTTTGTTTGTTTGCTAATGGAATAGAAAGATGCGTCTTTACGTTCTAAAATAGCCAGAACATTCCACCTTCCATATTTCATTATATAACTGTTTTGTCCATGAATAATCAGCAGGTATTAAAATTTGGAATGCACATAGAACAGTTTAAATGGTTAATGCCCCATTTGAATTCAAGATGGGAAAAGACCAACTATTGTTATTTTGAAACACCATTCCATACCCACCGTTACCTGTTATTAGACCAGTTTTATAATTACATGTACCATAAACAGGCATTCTCCGATCAATCCGAGACAAACATGCAATAAAACATTATGTATAACTACTTTAATTTCGGCTTTATGTGTTAATAGTGATGAAATTAACAAGTATTTCACAGTTGTATTACGGGAAGTTGAAATTTTACGAATCGTCTATATATCATATTCTTTGAATTACAAATGAGACAAAATAAAATATAAAGTATGACTTTATTTAACTAAATAAACCACATTCGTTTCTTCTTATATGATATACATTTTTGCTGTACCGAAAACGTGTATTCAAAGGGTTGCGACAATGTAGGTCCTGACCAGGGCAATAACAGATATAAAAAATTTTAGTCAGAGTCTAAACGTTTGTATAGCTTTGAGTCGTTAAAATATCTGGTAGCTAAATGCTGAACATTCTTTCAATTACTTTTGCACTGCATTAGGTAACAACCTGCCTTTTAAATCGGATATTTTAGCGATCGATACTATTGCAAGTAACTGTCATTTGTATTGGTGAATGTCTACAATTCGTCGCCTTATTTCCACAATGGCATAAGAGACTAACATCTAGTATACACACACATTTTATATGCTAGATTTAAGCAAATATCGATGATGTCATAAATTTATTTCCTGTAGAACATTCAATTCAAACCAACATGTCTCAAAAGTGCTCAAACGTGTCTTATGTCATTGTTGAAATAAGGCGACGAATTGCAGAAAACCTCTTGGTCTTTAGTGTTTGCAAACACGGCCACAACAACTTTTCTCCCCCAAGGGTAACTACCCCATATATATCCATTCGTGTTCTGTGAACGTTTACTCCCCCTTTCATACCTAATATCAATACGATGAGAACAGGCTTAATATATATCATACAACAGTGCGTTTTCATGTGGTTTCTTATCTAACGTATCCGTAGTTACCCACTCCCTCTTTTAAAGTCTTAAAATGTCGCAACACCACCGATGCAATGTGACCTGTGATATGGACTGTAGATGCATTGTGTTATCTTTTGTGGTTGAAAAGCAATACAGTTACTGGGTAGAAACTATTGCTCGGAGTTAGTATCCATGCCTAGTGAATACTTGTAGAATATCGGTCTTTTCTGCAGTGGTCGAATACCTTTGATTAAGACATGGGAGTTGGTTAATGTCTACACTGTCCCCCATACACAGTAGTACTGTTTATTGGTCCACACTGCCCCCATCATATCCTTGCAAGAAAGAGCGTTCACCATTGTAGAAAAGAAACAACTACAAAATCTGAAAACAACAACAGCACAAAACCATTAGTCGTGCTATGTTACTGATTGAATTTCGATATGAATATTTCTACAATTCAATTCCATGCAATATTTTAAAAGCGTAACCAAGGGTTTATGCTTATAAGAAGCATTGGACCAAGTGTCAAACAGCATGGGTTCTGATGAGACTGCTAGTTACTCGGTGTCTCATCTGGATTCAGTATATTTGCAAATACCAATCAGAGAGCTTGAGTCGACATACCTTAAAACTCACACGTTTATTATATGATCTTGAACTAATCAGCCTTTCATTTTCACATGAACATTATCACATTTTACCACATTCATTACGGCGCAACATGCTAAGCACGGTCTGACATGAGTCTGCAAAATTGCTTGGATTCAAACGAGACGTTCCAAACTGTTGACTATCTGCAAACATGTTTGGGTATTTGCAAAGTACATCCAGATTAGACAGCTCCTTTAGTGGCTCTATGATCAGGGTCTGGGCCCATGCTTATAAAGCTTTTAGTTGAGTCTGAGTTTCGTTCTCAAGCTTTTGATTTGTCAAATTTGAGTTCTCAAGCTTTTGATTGGTCAGATTTGAGCCTTTGGCTCAAATCTGACCAATCAAAACTTGAGAACGAACTCAGACTCAACTAAAGGTTTTATAAGCATGGACCCTGTTCTCTTTGCTTGTGGGATTATATAGTTCAGCATCTACTGTGTCTGCAATGACCAAAATCATACCAAGTTTGTATACAAATACTACTTCCGATGACGATATTTCTTGGGGGTAAAGGGTTAATAAATTTTGAAATAAGCACAATTTCAAAACCAACTGGAGTCTGAGAAGACGCTATTTCTTCCAGTGCGATAAGGTTCAAAAATCGCAAAAGCAAAACGTCACCGAACACAAGTGCGAGTCGCGAAACGTCGCTAAACGAGAAAGGTTCCGCTGCAAATCAGATATACCTAGACTTGCACAACGTGAATTATTAACATGGCCAACACTTTATAATCGTGAGTGATAGTGTAGAAGGTGTTACACGATGTGGATATAACTGATGTTTATAATGTCAACACCACGTACAGTAACCCTTATCTCGCTGTAAACTAGATTTCTCTTCACATTACGGTCAGGGAACATGTTTTATACATACTGTCGATTCGTCCAACAACTGATCAAGGTTCAGACAGCTTGGATTCTGATGAGACGCCTAATTAACCGGTGACGCATCATAATTCAGTCGTTTGCAAATTCCAGTCAGATGGCGTTAACCTTTCTGTTTTGTTGTGTTGGGAATCGGACTCAAAACATTTCATTCGATCATCGGCACATGTTCGCGATCGGTCATCGATTAAACAAATCACGATTAAATTCTAATAAGGCAGGCTTATTTAAGTTTATGTAACGGTTAAACATGGGTTGTAAGTTTGCAGTAAATGTATATTCAGACCAGTCTCTTTGTCTAAAAATGACATTTGATAAGAGTAAACACCGTTTTCAATGTTAAACATGTATTACGAACTTACTCTGTTCAGTTAAACAATGTAACAAACAATACGTAAATTTCTGATCAGATGTTTCCTTATCTTACTTTACTCATGACTAAACTCTATGGACTCTATAAGGTAATATATTGTCCTTCGTCAATCATAACGTCGGAACTTTCACGAGGTGATCCCCGAGTACGATTCATCGGCACATCAATGCTGTATGGCAATAGTCCTCCTTTAAATATTAAACGTCTTAAGTCTTTCGTGTCAAATATCGCCGTCTTAATAAATTGTGGTCTGCTACAGTTTTCGTTTTGTTTTATTTCCTCCCGTGTTCTCGCTTCTCAGAGGTGCTAGATAAGCTCAGTTACTGAAAGTAGCAGTACTAGAAATCCTTATCTGGAACACCCCTTGTCTTGTGTATTCATACGCGCGATTAGGTAAAATCAATACAAGGGAACGAACTCTTACATAATTATACCAACATAAATTAGAATTGATATAAGTAATTAGCCCGGGTATGAAATTCTATCATATAAACATTTTATAAAATGCTAATTTCATTGACCGAACACGTTGTTTTGTATTCCCTCAGTCATTTATATTTTACCCCAACACGTAACACTTATACCGGTAACAAATGACGTCATTTAATGTCACCTGAAGTTTGTTGCTATTAGATACGCAAATCGCAATGGAAAGTAGTACTTCACAAAATTTACCAATTTACTTGTTTTAGGGTGAATTTTAGCGAGTGGGTTTTGTAAAACCCGGGGTTTCTATACCCTCGGTTGGTCTGTTCCTGTCCGAAACTAGCTAAAGTTCCTACTGGGAACAGGTCAACCTCGGGTATAGAAACCCTCGTCTTTAACAAAACCCATGCTTGATTCTATTAATCTTTCAAAAACATTATGACCGTAACAAACAGTTTGAATCTTGATGAGACGCCGAGTGAATCGTCTCACATGGATCCAAACTGTTTGTATAGGCAGTCACAGTTGTGCCATTTGCAGTGAAATTGTTAAAGTTATATCCATATATGTAGAATCCAAATTTTTAAAATCAGACTATAAAGGCAATCTCCGATTCAGGATTAAATAGTACGTATTCATTCGAATTGTTTGCTAATCTTTCTTAGTCTAGAACGACACATTGACCAATGACAACGAGCTCTAACATTTTGGTCCAGTCAATAAGCAACTTGTATTATAACACTTTAAAATAGCACTTTGTTTTAACTTTATACCGCTTTGAAAATAAAAGTCTGCTCTGTTGGATCTAGTACACAATTGACTTCATCCGACCATAAAGCTTTTGAGAAACTGTTGACCGACTGTCAAGCAGTTTGGATCCTGATGAGATAGTGAGTTATTATATTGTTTTAAAATGCTTGAAAATGCGCTTTTATGAAAGTAAGAGTTAACCCTTATCCCGCTATCCGCGACCTGACTCGCATCTGCCAACAACCCTGGTACAGATAATAACTCGATGAGTTATCAGGGTTCAAGCTGTTTGGCACCCCGTCAATAGTTTCTCAAAAAAGCTTGTTCGGAGATAGTCCAACTTGCACGAGATCGTTATTCTCAGAGACCTTATTTATTGCATAGCGGAGGAATTGTTAAAACTAAGTTATAGTGCTGATATTACTTTATTTGTTACAGAGGAGAATCGAAATTGGCCAATTTCTACCGTAAAGCTGTACCAGTGGAAGACTTTTATCCAAAATCGATGTCAAGTTTTAGATTTGCCTAATTAAATTTTAGCTTGGAGAATAGAGAAAGACCTAGTATTGTAAAAATGTATTATCCTCCTAAATAAGATATTCTGAGGAGTCGTTATATGTTTTCCCATACAAATTCACGGAGAAAAAACACAAAACAAGTTGTTTCCGTGGACTATGTATGATTCGCACCAATAGTTGATCATTTTAATGCTCAATTTATTTCAACCATTGTATAGCTATAGATTCCATTCAGAATGAAAGGATATACTTTATGAATGGGTTAAATTTTAAATGAGAATCAGTGCAGACTTTAATCAGAGAAAATAACGTCTTCTAGAAAAACTTTGCAGTTGAAATATTTATTTACTTCTAATCCGTCCAATTCGTTGATGAACTATACTGGTTGAGGGTCAAACAACTTGGATCTTAACCCTTTACTCCTTACATACGTCTTTCTATGTATTTGTAAACAGAGTAGACCCAGATCAGATGCATGGTTCCTATAGGATCCGTCTGATCAGGGTCTGCTCTGATTGCTTTCGAAATTATACAGATCTGGACCTACAGTTTCTGCTATGGCTAAATTTCCTGTTTCCATTTTCCATTATAACAAATAAATCTTATCAATTTCCATGACGTAATTATTTCTTACATGAATATGCATGGAGCAAGGGTCCATATACTGCCGAGTTCCCACTGGATAGCAGCCATGTCGTGCTTAGCATGGACACTGTATATATTTGTTACACTGCATGTCTGCATTATCACATACAGTAAAACCTCTGCACAGCGACCACACACAGACGTGATATAGTGGATAGAGTAAACCCTCTCTATAACGACCACACACAGACGTGATATAGTGGATAGAGTGAAACCTCTCTATAACGACCACACACAGACGTGATATAGTGGATAGAGTGAAACCTCTCTATAACGACCACACACAGACGTGATATAGTGGATATAGTAAAACCTCCATACAGCGACCACACACATACGCGATATAGTGGATTCAGTAAAACCTCTCTATAACGACCAGTAAAGTGTGTTAATGAGTTGGTATGTTGGGCAGGTGCTTGCTTAAAGCAAGGTGAAAGTGACTTGCTTTAAGCATCCACCTGCCATTAACACAAAATACTTGATGTAATTAAGTGGTCGTTATAGAGAGGTTTTACTGTATTAAACCATTCTTTTGTACTGACGCCTTTTTGCGCCTTGAGCAGTAAAACTCATTTTGAAACCATTATGATAAATAGAGCGTTTGCTCCGTAGGAGTAATTGTACTTATCACAATGATTTCAAAGCTACACAATTCTAAAAGTTTCCTTTTCTCTAGTTAATGCTCCTTTTCAGTAGATACATTCAACGAGGTAGGGCCTAAAATAGCATATGAGTTAATGGTTAAAACGATATGCTACATACGCTTCAGGTGCGGATCCAGGATTTCAGATGGGGGGGGGGGGGTAGATTTTATTTTGAAGGGATGGGGGTGGGGCGTATAAGTTTGATGACATCACTATATTGTGTTTGTAATGCATGTTGAAAAAGAACGAATTGGTTGAGTGAACTAAAAAACTCAGATTAAATCATTGTTGGGGAAGCGCCGGATACTCGGTACCACATGTGGATTCAAGATGTTTGCAGATGCGATTCAAGTCGTGATAAGGGTTGAGGATTAACTTGAATCCATCATTATATTCTCTAGCTTAAAACTGTCCAAAACTTCCCATGACCATGATATCATTATACCATTGAGCTAATTAATATTTATACTTGCATAATATGACATGCATATTCATGAGGGGCATGATTTAACTTATAGAAATATATTCACATAAGTAATTGGAAAGTGTTAAGCGAATGGTACCTGGCATACATTTGCATACAATTTGAATCCAACTGAGACGGCAAAATCGCCGGAATGCGACTCGCATGGCTTGCTGCAATGAGCGAATTTGTGATTATCTTCACAAGTAGTTTGAATCCAGATGGCAAACCGAGCAAGTCGGTGTCTCATTAGGATCCAAACTGTTTGATAATCCAATTGTAGTTTGACAAATACAAGAAGGAAAGTCCGCTTTGAAACTTAATTCTTTCGCTGCCAATATCGCTCATGTGATTACCTATGTAAACATTTTGGATCCAGATGAGACGCCGAGTGAATCATCAGGATCAAAACTGTTTGTTACGATGACTTTTAAAAAAATGAAGAAAAATAAAAATGAAAATTGTAGCAGATGATAATATCTGCAGACGACACAAAATGGCAGCGAAAGAGTTAACGCAGACAAACGTGTTTGCAGACGAGCATTATTTGGCTGCAACAGGGTCAAACACTTGGACTCAGCAGTTTCTTTAAGGTTGAATGAATTTGAAGTCAGTTAATAATTATACCTGACTATTTTATCCCAGAAATTGGCACTGTTAACGAAACACAGATACAAACAATAAAATCTATAACAATAGTGGTATGTATTAGCTAAATAACTTTCTTAGATAAATATATGCTGAACTTTTTATATGACAACAGTCGATATTTAGAATGCATTAATTTAAAACTAATGTGTAAGATTTTTATGAATACCTTCGTTTGTCAAATGGCTGATTGTTGATAAGACATGGTAAATAATTATCATATATAATGGATCCACTCTCAATTGTTACTATTGTAAATCTTCATATGCAGGAACCTCTCTGGTAACCGATGAGACCGTTTTTCACCACTCTGTTGAATGTAGACTATAAGCGATCACGCATGTTTTACCCATTACCTCATAGGCACTTTTTAGATACAACATCATTGTATAAATCTACCGAAAAGAAGCATTAGTTACGGAAAAGGAAAATGTTAGAATTTTGTAGTTTGAAACCATTGTGATAAATAGAATATTTACTCATATAGGAGCAGAATTAATGCTCTATTTATCACAATGATTTCACAAAGTGACTTTCACAGAGTCGTCAAAAGTAAGTGTGAGGGAATGGGTTAATGTCGAATAAAATATATACATGTATGCATCTAATTCAGAATATCAGACTTTTAGTAGACGGTATTATTTGGCACGAGAAGGGTTTAAAAATATATCTGTATAGCTTTGTTTTTCTGTAAGAGACTTGAAACTTTAATCAATGTGTTTAATTACTCCCATGAGAAAAGCACTTAACATTTCTGCATGTTGTGAAATTCAAATCCATGAAAATGATATTTTTTTTATCGAGATAATACATGGTTTCCTTCTTGTTTGATGCCCGGTGTTTTGCACTGTTTTACACATGCCCTCAGTTACTGTAAATGCAAGTTTGTATAATTCATGTAAAGCAATGTTAATACACTTTAAACTCTTATAATGTCGACAAACAATGCTGAAACACTGTTCTGTTATAGCGTTTTACTTCAATTTCGTCTAAGCGTTTGCGAAATAAGGGACCTCGTACCAAGAAGCCTTGATCCTGGTCAGACACCAAGCATTTCATCTGGATCCAAGTTGTGTGTAAATGGCGCCAGACAATATACGTGTTGAATCAATGTTTTCTGCAGTCGCTTGATATTTCTATGATTCCCAACTTTATAAAAAAGATTATTGGTAAACTACTGTAATCGGGTGAATCGGGGCTAAAGTTTGCACACAATTTCTGTCATCAGTATCCAAACTGTTGGACATGATGTTTTTTCTTATCCATTTTAATTAATAACCATGAATAAAATAATGACAACATTGATATTTATTTAATTTCATTTTTAAAATGTTATATAAATACATGACCTTTTGGTGCAGGCAGAATCTGTCAGAACTGTACTATACCACCAAGAAACAGGCCAGATACTGATTAAACAGTTCCTATATCAACCTCTTGATCTTGGTCTACTCTCCTTGCAATAGCGTGAAAATGCGTTTGTATGAAGGTAAGGAATTAAAAGCAATCCCAGTAACAATAGACATTACATTGAAATGATTACTACACAAATAGATATCGCGTTTTATATGACACGTACATAAAATGTTAACTCATTGCCCAATAGAGAGACACCTTTCGAAACATGTGCAACCGGAGTATACCCAGATCAGACAAATCAGTTGGTGGCAACAATACAGGGTGAATGTACCACGGAAAGCCCCTACATGAGTTTTCAGCATTACCTTAAACCTGCATTAAGCTGTGATGTTAAGAGAATGTCCAGGGTCCATCCTTATAAAACATTTAGTTGAGTCTGAGTTTTTGGCTCAAATCTGACCAATCAAAAGCTTGAGAACTCAAATCTGACCAATCAAAAGCTTGAGAACGAACTCAAAAAAAGCTTTACAAGCATGGACCCTGATTAGAAATCGGACGACTCCAGTGTATGTTATCTTGAAGTAATTTTTATGTCCCTTGAAGTTCGAGATATTGATACACTATATTGATGCACAAGGTTCAAGGTACTTCAATAATTAAGCGATAAGTTCACCAATTTGCCTGAAATGAATATGTTCCCCTGGTTTTACCCATCTGAGTTTGACTTTGACTTTATTCTCAAATATATTAATAACGTAGGTCTAGATGGCACAATAGAAATCAACGCACATATCTGTAACATATCACCAAGTAGACCAAGATCCTGATCAGAGAGTTCTTGTAGGAGCCGTTTCATTTATTTCTATTCGGTTTCCATGGGCATAAACCGCGATTATTGTCAAGTGGGGTTGGAGCGTTAGTCTAGTTATAACGCACTTGACTGCCAAATCGAAGATCCGGAGTTCAAATCACGGTCCCGGAATTTTCAGAGGCGCTTTTCTATGTCTCACCCACACGAGCCTGAGAAAACCCGCCTGTACAGCTTGAAGTGCCCGAAAAGTAGTCATTAGCCCACATAGACTTATGTCATGACTTGTCACAGTGAGTCCAAAAGTGCCTAGCCTGATTGGAAAATAGTTGTATGTGTATGTGTGTGGTAAGTACTAGTAAATGCCACCGGCATATGAACTGGCAGTCTCCGAACATGGGCTTTAAAGCACTCGGGGAACCATGACTAGGAGAGACAAATCGGAGAGAGATAAAACCCATTGAATCTCGCACCAAGATGAACATTGTGTTGCGAAATATTCAGTAAACTTCTTCTGTCCGGTGCGGTTGTGTTGTTCATTGCGCCTCCTACATAATTATAGCGGCCAATACTTTTAACCCTTTCACCGCCCATGTTGCAAAAATGCACCACGACAAATAGTGCAGTCCCAGATCAGATGCCACCTTGAAAAGTCGGCGTCTGATCAGGGACATCACTTTTTGTCTCAAACTGTATTTCTATAGCTGTGCTTTATTCCTTTGAACTTTGCATTTATTTATTTGACGGAATGATTTAACAAAATTGGTTTGCAGACAACAGTTAGAAATTTGGCGCCGAATAGGTCAATCGCGACGGCTGATCCACTCTGCAACGCGACGGCCGATCTTATGTCTATTACGTTGGCAAATATCAAAGTGCCTCACGTCCTCATAGCACCGCCCATATAAAATTATGATCGTAATCCCGAGTAATTATTTGCGCCGAATACATTAATTTACCCCTTGAGTAATTTACAATACAAACTCGATAGTTCGAAAGTTTAGATATGAAGCATTGGAAATGTTTTAGGAAGGTGGCAGCTTAATACAAGGTGAAAGTCATACAGAAAACTTCTACATTACTGTCAATATGCATTAAGCTGACACATGTTTTAAAAACATATATAGCGATACTTATTTTAATGTTCGAAGTACCGCGGTTAACTGTATTATATATGTACGCCGTGATTTATGTGAGCAGCTCTTTGCCATGGCTTATCTATAACTAGCTTTTACTTTCATGTCCATTATGCGTGCATAAATGCTCAATTTCCCTAATCACATTGTACTTAACCATTTCCATGTTCTATGTTTATTCTAAATTGCAATACCTAATGAATATTCATGGACAAAGCAGTTATAATGAAAATGGAAGGTGGAACACTGTATCCATTTTAGAAAGTAAAGAAACGGATCTTTCGAATTCAATTAGCAAACAGAAAAGACCTTGATCAGACGGCTCATATAAGAGTTGTCTGATTTGGGTCTATTCTGTTTGCAAATACGTGGAAATGCGTTTATATGAGGGAAAGGGTTAATTCGTCTTATAATAAATGCATCTTGACTGGCAACTTGAAAACAGCTTGGATTGAGATGAGACGTTGAGTAACTTTGCGTCTCATTAGGATCCAAACTGTTTGCAACTCACCATAATTTAGCCAGTTGGACAACTTTAAAGAATGATTGCAATGCAATTTTCTTCTGACTCATTAGATACCATTAGAAAGATTAACATTATTATGTGTGCTTATTGGACAACCACTTAGAGTTACTAGTTCACTGACTCTGTAGATTATACATATAATTACATAAATATGTAGATTTGGTGCATTTTGAAGCGGGGCATATACAACGGAACTTGCTTAAAAGGCTTTGGAGTTTCGAAAAAAGTTTCAGTAAAAAGGACGAGTTTTGGATTTTCATTTCTGGAGCTAGACTTATATGGTAGGTTAATCATTGATACGGTAAGCATGTCTATATCGACCATTTGGTTATCTGGCGACTATTTTAACTTAACATGGAAATCTATAAAAACATATGCATGCTACATGCAGGATAACAGTAATGCAGAAATCTCTTGATGCAGAAATCTCATCGGCATGACATATGCCCTTCATGAAGCCTACACTTGACTTTAAGAGTTTTTATGACCGCTTTAGCGAAGTTGCAATGTACATATTTCTGTGATACATATAAAATGTCTATAACTGTCATTTGAGAAAAAAGATAAATGTGTATTGAACAGCGAAAACCATCGCACGGCGAGCTTAGTAAAGTAATTTCCTTACGAGTTCAGTACATTTAATCTCAAATAAAAACAAGTATCAAAGTTATTTTATCACACATCCACATGCATATCGACTAAAATGATGTTAATTTTTTAAAGTCAAGAACTGGTATTAAATAATGACGTATTGATGCCAGATTAGTGGCGCTTAGCGTAATACTTGATTACGTTGAATCATGTATCTATGACCTCGTCGGATGCTTCCAATACGTCAAATATTGATCTGAGTTGTCAATCCATTTTCACTTTTAATTGATCAGGTTTTTAAGAATGAATTCAGACTCGAGCAAAACGTTTTATAACATCGGGCCCTTCTCTGACGTAAACCCGGTGACGGCTGTCCTAATATTCATAATACACGAATAACAAAGATAGCTATGTGATAAAATAGTAATATGGCATTCAATGGTATGTGTTACTTTTAACCCTTTCCTTCCTATAAACGCCCTTTTCATGTATTTGCAATCAGCATGAACCCAGATCAGACGCCCCTATAGCATAGGAGCTGTGTGATCAGGGTAGGTATATCCGTTTATACATGTATAGGCATAAATGCATGATATAGATCTGATTGTACAGTTTTTGTCATAGCAAAACGTCCCTTAAACTATTTACCCAATAGCCTGTTTCTAGTTTTGAAGACATATGACCACTTAAAGCAGGTTGAAAGTAAAGCAGAATGCGCCTTAAGGCGCATTCTGCTTTACTTTCAGCCTGCTTTAGGCTACCACCTACTAGGATATAGAAAATATTTATTATGCAATATGTTCATGACTGTATGAATTTGAACTATTTTCTTCAGCGGAGGAATAAATCAAACACGCTAAAAGCCGCTTCTATCAGGTAAAAGGTTAAACTATTTACATTATAAAACAAAAACTAATAAATATTGATGCTGCTATTATTTCTAATATGACTATCGAATAGAGAACGTGTTAACCTGGATATGATTTGAAGTTTACTACCTGTTGATTGCATTTGAAGTTGTATAATCATGGCTTCCTTAGAGGTAGCGTGTTTTACATCGTTTGTATATACAGTAAAACATCTCTATAACGGTCACTAACCTGTGTTAATTATTTGGTAATTAGGACATGTGGCCGCTTAAAGCAAGGTGAAAGTAAAACAGAACGTTCCTATAGGAGCGTTATGTTTCACTTTCACCTTGCTTTAAGCAACAACCTGCCTTTAACACAAAATACTAATTTAGTGGACGTTATAAAGAAGTTTTACTGTGCATAGAGCCTCTCCAAACGCAACAACAAATTGATGAAACATTGGGGATTTTAAGAACAACATTGTTTCATGCAAACATTAAAGTTATGCGGAAACAATTTAGCTGATTCTCATTCTGCATTTGCCTACCACTTGCCTTAAACACTGATGAAAATATCTCTGTTTGAGGTGTTATAAAATAAACTGATGATAACATAAACTACTTTGAAGCCTCGGCATTTAACGGTAATACATTTTGCATGACTTCCGTCCTGTGTTACATTATCACCTGTCTAAGCGACCCAGAAATAGACCTCTTTGAAGTATGTTTGTCAAGAAGAAATAATGGAAATGAAAACGTATTATGAAACATTAAACCGGCATATAAACATTTTATTCGTTTGCTGGTGCGGACTAGCAAAAACTATCAAAACAATACGAATGTCTTTTTTTTTAAAAAAATATTCTTAACTGATCTCTGCGTTTTGCTTTTTAACAGGAATATCATAAATACAGTAAAACGCGATACTACGAAAGTTTAATGAAGACTTTATGTCTTTGTAACCAGGTTGCTGCTTAATTCATGGTGAAAGTCACGCAGAAAGAGGAGCTTTTCTGCATGACTTTTGCCCTGTATTAGGCTGCCACCTGTGTTAAAGATCAATAATGGTACGTATTTGAGTATTCGTAGTATCGAGATATGATCGTATATCGCGTGACCAATCACCAGACTGAGAAGCGTATAATGGTTCAAATGATTTTCCATGAATCGTGCTAATACATTTGTTTCTATTTTTACAGAAAATGACAAATGTTGCGTTCCTACTCCTTATTTGGTTCAGCCTATGTAAGTTAATAAAGTAACTGTGGAATATATAGCATTCTGTTAAATGAATGTATAAAAAAAGAAATACAGTAAAGTTCCGCTAATTCTGGGTGCTATATGCATGTGGTAGCTTAATGCAGGACAAAAGTAATGCAGAAAGATCCTAGAGGAGCTTTCTGCATTACTTTTATCCTGCATTAAGCAACCACCTGCTTATAAAGGCACCCATGTTTATTCATTAAGTGGTCGCATTAGCGGGGATTTACTGTATAACTAATTCTTGATAACAATTGAAAATATCTTTTTTACTGAAGTACATGTATATATTCTTGTGAGTGAAAGTTTCCATTTTTGTCAATACATCTTAACAGTAAACATACCGTGTGTTCTATCAGTTTATTTATTTGTTTAGTAATAGAAATCTGACTGTAAAATTGGAATGACAGTGTTTCTTACGAAAACAATTGAGAAACAATTGCACATTCCTGTCATAATTGAATAAAAGATGGGAGAACATCGGTAAATATCATGGTAAAATATTTATTTGAAGTAATGATCCTACTTCGTAATGTACAATGCACATCATATAATTACTGCCCCTTTAAGAATCAGCAAATTGTGGCTATCAGTACGGCATGGATGAAAAGTTGTGTCAGAGTCAGTGAGTTAATTGGTGTAATTTGGATCCTAGATGATGGCAGTATCCAGCAGTGTCCTCCCCAGGAAAGCTTGAAGTGCCTTCACCTGACGAAGTGTCCCTGGGATGGAGCGTACCTTCTTCAGAGGTACACCACTGTCAATGGCATCGAGTGTCCTACACCTTGTAGCATATGTGCAGGAACACGTAAGTATCGGTTTTGTTTACGAATATTAAAGTAACGGAATAACCCTTTGAAAAGTATCGCTGGTATGTGGTAATCACACTGGAGACCTCCGATATTGCAATCGAGCTTTCATATTACATTTCAATATTCTAGTTAGCATTAGTGACACCACAGTATAGCATACTAGTAGGCATAAGCACAAGCACACTGTAGCATACCCTAGTTTCACTAAATAACACCACATTGCAGGATATTCTAGTTACCCTAAGTAAGGCTACAAAGTAGCATACCCTAGTTACCCTCAGTAACGCCACGCTGTAGCATACCCTAGTTACCCTAAGTAACGCCACGCTGTAGCATACTCTAGTTATCCTAAGTAACACCACGGCGTAGCATATCTTAGTTACTTTAAGTATCGCATTCTGTAGCATACTCTAGTTACCCTCAGTAACGCCACGCTGTAGCATACTCTAGTTAACCTAAGTAACGACACACTGTAGCATATAATTATCCTAAGTAACAACAAACAACACCATACTTCGTAGCATATCTTAATCACCCTATGCTATAATACAATATAGCAATACCTAACACCCTAACTAATAACAAAAACATACCATTTATGCCTTAAAGCAAATGCCGTTCTCTAGGGAGCATTTAAGGCCGTTCTGTGGAGAGCATTAAAGGCCGTTCACTAGAGAGACCTTAATGCCGGTTTCTAGGAAGCCTTTAAGGCCGTTCTCTAGGAAGCCTTTAAGGCCGTTCTCTGGGGAGACGTTAAGGCCATTATCTAGGGAGCTTTTATTCAATAGAGGTCATTTAATGCCGTTCTCCAATGTACATGTAAGGCCTGTATGGTGTATTTAAAACCGTTAACTGGAGTACCTATGCCGTTTCCTAGGGAGTCGTTAATACCTTTCTTCAGACAGCCGTTTAATACCGTTCTCTTGGAAGCCTTTAAGGCAACCCTCTAGGAAGCATTTAAGGCCGTTCTCTAAGAAGCATTTAAGATTGTTCTCTATTAAGCCTTTAAGGCTGTTCTTTACGGAGTTTTAAAACCGTTCTTTAGAATATCTATGTCGTTTAGGAGGTCTTTAATGTTTGTCTTTGTTTGTAGCCTTCAACCAAAAAACTAAATAACTACTGTCCATTTCAATTTACTTTGTCACTGAATTTGAATCGAGATTTTCTTTTCATTTCTTACCGGATTTAGATCAAATTTAAACCACATGTGTCATTTTTTTAGGAACCATTTGCCCGAGTTTCCCTTGAATCCAATTTTAAATAAAGATTTCATCACAATATTTTCCCATTGTAAACATGTTCATTTCAAATTGCAAATGGCGGACGATGGACGTCGAGTGCAACGTTTCGATTTCAAAAAAGTTGACGTCGTGCACGAAATTACGTCATCTATTTCATATCAGTATGCAATTCACCCCATGTAGAAAATGCATTTTTTGCATTTCTTCATTGTTACTGCATGACATTCGGGGATATTTAGCATTGGAGTTCCTGAAAAAAACGATGCGATCAAATGAAATAGGTTTAAGGCCAGTCTAATTCGAAATTTAAAAAGAATCGCGATTCAAATTCAGTGACAGAAGTAAACTGAAACGGACAGTAATAATTATGTATTTCACATTTTCTAAAAAATAAAAAACAACACAAGCACATTTTCATGTACATTTGTATATACAAAACTGCCCCTAAGTCATACATTGATTTTAGATTAAAATTTTATCTAAAAGTCAAAGATTATTATCTAACCATATCATGTAACATTATTCTCTATATCAAATCCGAGTGTAACAGGAATAGGAAGAGGTGTATAGTAAAAAGTAAAGATTTTGAATTAACCTTTATTCATGTTTAGTATAAAAGAAACTTTAACACATGAAAGTTTGATTTTGTTTTCCCATTGAAATTTGAAAATGGCCCCATTTTAATATATAGACATTTGTTGCAAATAATTTCGCACACAAATACATCAGATTGTCAACATGTTAGTTTTGTCAAATCCCTTGACAAATTATCTATTAATACTATTTCTCACGTGTATTTATAAGTATCTGCACATGTTCATCTATTTAATATTTACTGCATGCCATGAATACTAATCTTTTAAATAATGACACTAAGAAAACAAATAGCTGATTTTAATGACATTAGGAATTAGGAAACGTATGTCTGTGGCAAAACTAATAGACTGAGATCTACATGTATGATTTCCATAGGCAATCTGAGAACGCTCTGATCAGAGGCCTCCTATAGCGGCTGTCCGATTCGGGTCTGTTTTGTTTGCAAAGACGGGTTTATGGCGAATATATCGAGAATGAGCTGAAAACAAATTTCAGTCGACTTTTTGTATGTGCAGTAAAACCCTACTAGACCGAGATTCTAGTAAGGAAGAATTTAGACCCATCAAGGCAGGTGGGTACTTAATGCAGGCTGAACGTCAGACAGATAGCTAATAGAGGAACTTTTGGCATGATATTCAAACTCTGCATTAAACTGTCACCTGTCTCCTAGACCGATATTTATACTAACTTGAAAGACCAGTTTAGAGGGGTTAAACTGTATTTATGTTTGGCTTTATTGTGATATATACCTATGATATTTAAGCGGGATTTACATTAGCATACGGAAGGGTTATTATCATTTATGTAACCGTGTTATAAATATATAACTGAAGAAAGAGGAAACGTCTTCTGTAAATATGCCGTGTTTAACCACTTCAAAGTTGATTTTTTAGAGTTGACTAGTCCATTAGTGATGTACTACATGTCAATAGTCCATTAAATATGAACAACCTAAAATTGCTATAAGATTGTTAATTCTCCCTTGCTGTTAACGTCAATACCTACCTGTAAATAATGAAGACACAGATAAGACAGCTCCTGCAGGAACTGTCTCATCAGGGTCTGTACTATTTACAAGTTGATTGTGCAACCAGTGCACTCCACAGCAGTGACTGCACAGAGAAATACTTGTACACAGTGAAGATATATGTACTTATACAACAGGGCATGGGTAAAGAAGGAGAAATGTGTTTTAAAATTCAGCAAGAGAAGGGTTAATGACGAACAGTGCAAATCCTGATCAGAAGGCTCCTATCGGTGCCCCTGATCCTGGTATTCACTATTTACAAATGGCCGTGTCAAGACTAAACCGAAAGTGAAGAATATGCGATGGGAAAAAGAAATGTTTGGAATATTTGGTTTATGGTTTATTCGCCAAGAACGTAACCAATTTGTTAAGAAAACATACTCACACTGAAATCAAGTTTATGTACATTTTACTGTCGTGATACTTTATTTTCAGTAATGCTGTGTCCACCAATCCCCTGTGAATCACGGCGTCTTCCACCTGGATGTAGACCTAAGATCTATAAGTTGTATACCAGGACGGCACTAGGAGATAAATGCAATGCCTGTGACACTTTTACCTGTGACTAATTACCTGTCGCACAAGTCACATTATATCAGATCTAATGTACGAGGACAAATTTAGTACTTCATTGAACTTCAGTATCTCGAACTTTAAGGGGCCATACGAATTACTTCGAGATAACAAACGTTCGAGTCATCCGATGTCTAACCTGGATCGACTCTCAAGTTCAAAGTCTAATGCAGGTCGAATGTAATGCTGAAAGCTCCTGTAGAATATATTTTAGAACATCTCCGTATTGTAAAGTTTGGAAGGACTGAAATTTCACTCGAAGTTTAAGTTATCCGAGTTCGAGGTTACGAAGTTCAGTTGTATGGCACGTGTATGTAAGATAGCATGCTTGGTAGTATTCGTTTGTCGCTTGACAGTAAACGTGTTGGTGAATTCATGCCCCATGATGTATATAGCTTTCACTTATAACCAATAATCGGAGGAAAGTAAAAATACAAGGAAAATACATGGAAATGGTTAAAGGTCTGTAATTGGTTCGGAGGTCTGTAACAACAACTAAACAAATTATCCAGCTTTTTTTTATTATAAGAAACAACTTTATATATTACATTTGGCATAAAACAGGTAATTTGTCAGATAGAGGTCAGATTCTGCAACTACCATGTCCGATTCTATAAATATCAGGTCCGATTCGGTAATTATTAGGTCCGATTCGGTAATTATTAGGTCCGATTCGGTCCGATTCGGTCAAATCCGGTCCGATTCTGTCCGATCCGGTCCGATTCGGTGATTCGTGACACCGACCAATAGTCAACTATATATTTCAAAACACAGCAAAATATATAAATAAAATGAAAATTCACTTAGTTTCATTTTTCTTAACACTTTACTCCATAAAAACGGATTCCCATGTCATTGCTTATAATGAATAGACCCTAATCAGACGAATAGTGTATGAGCCGTTGGACGAGGTCCGGTTTATTTGCTTTATAAACAATAAAGATATGAATCTTCAATTGCTGCCATGGTCAAAGAAGATGTGTTCATTTCCCATAATGGAAATTAGTCTAATCATCTATCATTCATGATATTATTCTGTCATGAATATTCATGAAAAAAGTGTAAAAAACATAAACAACCCAGATAATATGCACCGCAAATGTTTGGAACTTTATCATAATGTTCATTGCTTTGATTTTCCCGACAAATCCTCTAGTTAACCCATTCCCTCATATTGACAAATCCTCTAGTTAACTCATTCCCTCATATTGACGACTTTTGACGACTCCTTAAAAGTCATATTGTGAAACCATTGTGATAAATAGAGCATTTGCTCCTATAGGAGCAAAAGCTCTATTTATCACAATGGTTTCAGACTACAAAGTTCTAAACTTTTCCTTTTCTCTAATTAATGCTCCTTTCCGGTAGATTAATTCAAAGAGGCTGTATCTAAAAATAGCCTATGAGGGAATGGGTTAAAGAGTCAATACGGCTCCAAACATATTCACTTCCATTGCGGCTACACATCGACGTGTCATGTTACCACGTTGTTTAGAACAACGTTTTTAAAATTGGACTAAGAGCTGTTGAAATATTTTCTTCTTTCATGTTCTTGCTAGCTTTTTAGAAATCATTAATCTAGTGTCAAACAGCTTCGATCCGAGTGCAGAAAGGTGAACACTGGATCAACATTGTTTGCAAATGCAAGGCAGGTCGTGGTTAAGTGAGCTTGGTTAACATGATAGTAAATGCTACCCGGCGCCACATCTGAAAACTGCCTATGTGCTAAGGTGCTCTGAGGTTCGCCAGTGTCAGCCAAATATATTGCAAATTTTAACCACGATTCAAACGATAATGACACTTCCAATATTTGAAACAGTTCAACTACAATAAAACTCCTCTAGACTAGAATTGTAGTAGATTTAAAATGTTAGACAGGTGGCTGCTTAATGCAGGATGAAAGTCATTCAGAAAACTCCTAGAGAATCTTTCTGCATAACATTCAGCTTGCATTAAGCTGTCAGATGTCTTCAAGACCTATATTAAATACATGTAGGACGTAGAGAGGTTTTACTGTAGTACTGTACTGTAAATCTATAGATACTGAATATTGAAAGTGTAATGTTAGTATTAAACCTCAGCGTTCATTTTGTATGAAAGGCTTTATATTGCTAGATGAAGTTGAATAACAAACAGTATAGACCCTGGTGAGAGACTGGGGATTCTTCGTTCATGCTCTAATCTGGATATACAGTAATACTTCTCTATAACGGCCACTAAATTACATCAATAAATTTGTGTTAATGGCAGGTGGGTGCTTAAAGCAAGGTGGAAATAAAACAGAACGCTCCTATAGGATCGTTCTGTTTTACTTTCACCTTGCTTTAAGCAGCTACCTACCCTAAATACCAACTAATTAACATACTTTAGTGGCCGTTATAGAGAGGTTTTGCTGTACATGTTGCAAATACCGGACCACTCGTTTCCAGTATTCAAAGGGTGAAGTAACCTTTGTAGGCAACGCATGATCTCTGTCACAATCTGAAGTACTGCTTGTTTTAGATTTTATTAACTTGATGTCTCATCTCGATGAAAGGTTTTGCAAAGGTCATCACAAATTGGCCAGTTGTGTTGAAAAGCTTTTACCATTTACCTGAATATTCAATGTAAAAACGAGAACACCATGAATATGTATAAGCTGGTTACAATGTTTACAAGCATGGCATATGAACACATGATATTTTAGATCTATATAAGAGGATAAGCAAATATAACAGACCCTGATTAGACGGCTCCTACATATGCCGTCTAATATTGGCTTTCTCTGTTTGTAAAGACACCAGCAAGCCCGTCTATCAGATAAAGGGTTAATGTAACAAAATAAGCTTTGCTACAGTACACACTACGCCCCAATTGTCCCTTAACTCATTCCCTCCTAGACTATTTTTAGACCAAACATCCTTGAATTAACCACCGAAAAGGAGTATTAAATATAGAAAAGGAGAATTTTAGAATGGTATAGTTTTGAAACCATTGTGATAAATAGAGCATTTGCTCCTAAGGAGCAAATGCTCTAACTATCACAATGGTCTCAAAAAATGAGTTTTACAGAGGCGCAAAATGCGCCATTAGGAGAGAATGTGGTAATAACACTGGCAAACACTAGCGGAACAAAGTGATATTAGATGCCAAAATTACTGCGTAATTATTTTAATTTAGAGCTTGACATTTGTAGAGCAACAGTAAAACCTCGATTATTCGAACACCCAAATATTAATTTTAGGACAGGTGGTACAGCTTAATGCATGGTGAAAGTCATGCAGAAAACTCCACAAGGAGCTTTCTGTGTGACTTCAATCCTTTATTAATTAGCCACTTGTCTAAAAAGGTCTACATTCTACTTTACTATTTTTAACTGGATGTAGAGATGGTGATATAAACTCGACGTTACCCAGACTGTTATTTAAACTGGACGTTACTCAGACTTTTGTTTAAACTCGACGTTGCTCAGAGTTTTGTTTAAACTCGAGGTGTTACTCAGACTGTTGATAGCATCGACGAGTTGTTTAGACTGTTGTTTAAACGCGATCCAAACTGTTTGCATACATGAAGGTAATTCAAAACAGGCGGCAAAATGCTGTAAAAGCCCTCTGAACCGGATGTAGTCAAATAGTCTTTGAGACAGGTACATGTAGCAATTGAATGCAAAGTGAAAGTCATGCAGAAGCTTTCTGTATGAAATTCGCCCTGCATTAAACAGTCGCGAGCTTAAAGCTATCTAAAGTCTTCTTAGAATTCCAGTTTAGAGAGGTTTTACTGCAATTGAAGAACTCACATTTTATCTGGGTCCCTGCTTATAAAACTTTTAGTTGAGTCTGAGAACGTTCTCAAGCATTTGATTGGTCAGATTTGAGCCTTTGGCTCAAATCTGACCAATCAAAAGCTTGAGAACTCAAATCTGACCAATCAAAAGCCTGAGAACGAAACTCAGACTCAACTAAAAGCTTTATAAGCATGGATCCTGAACTGTTTCTTATTTTCTTTCATCTTACGCCTTGTAAATGTTTCATACTCGGGATATTTTTTTTTGTGCTGGCACTTTGAACGGCGATTACGGCCAAAGCAATTTCATTACTGGCGCAGTACCTAATGTTCGAGGAAAATAAATTCAAGCTAACTTTTCCTTCTGAGGACTAGACATCTCATCCGTTTCTTTGATTGCAAACTCAAAATGGCTTTCTTACAGACAATAGATGATTTAATTTTCACCCAGACAATTTGCAATGAATAAATATATTTCCGCAGTGTGAGGGAAGATATATAATTACAATATAGGGAACAACGTACAATGGAATCTCCCTATAACGACCGATTAGTGAATTCAGTGAGCAGCAATTGCAGTACAAACTCTATAAACCGTTAATTTATTAAAGGCAAAGTGATGTTGGCAGTTGGTTGCTTAATGCAGGGTGTAAGTCATGCAGAATTTCTGAAAGTCCAGTTTTGATATTAATTTTAATGTTTTGTTTAACGGGTTTTACTTTAGCGTCTTTAGAAGCAGGTGGTCGATAAATGTAGGACGAAAGGCTGTTGTAACGCTGGTCTAGGTACTATCTGCATAAAGGCAGTTGTAACGATCTGCACTATACTGTCGCCATGCATGGGCTCTTTTCACACTTGCAGCATAATGTTTGATTACAGTGACTTGGAGATCCATCAGGATCCAAACTGTTTGTTGTTTTGCTTTCATTGAAGCGTTAAAATAATTTATAACGAACTTTAAAACCCCTTGGCCTCAGGTAGGATCAGTCAGCATAAGTTCTGATGTACATGCTAATGTTACTGGAACGAGTTTTAACTTGTGATAAGAGTTTGATATTCTATAGTGCATTACCAAATATTTCGGATACATTTTACCGATTCTGCATTGTCATTCTGGCCGTGACGAACCCTGAAGATCTAAAACCAAACATATTAATTGTTGATCAGTATTTTGCCTTTGAATCTTAGCCCCAAACATTTGACTGCGGGAAATGAGCGGACTATCATTTGCATCTGACCCAGGCCCCAGAGTTCATAGAAGAGTTTTCATCATTCAATATTAATTGCAAATCATACCCTTTCATACTAAATGAACTCAATCTTTAACAGATAATGGACCATTCCACTCTGAATAATGCAAATGTATGATAATTTTTTGTTATAACCTCGACCAAAATCAACGTGTGATAGAATTATAAATTGAGATTGTTATGGTTGTTATTTCTGTAAAAGGTTAGTAACTAAATACGGTGGAACGCACTAAACCGGTCATTTAGTACAAACGCATTTAGATACCTTTAGGCAGGTGCCTGCTTAATACATGACTCTCATGTTGCATTAAGCTGCCATCTGTCCCCATTGCCGATATTTATACTAATTGAAATGTCCGGTTTTAGATGGGGTTAATTGTACAGAACTCAAGATGCTGTTCTGGTTTACATATTTGTTTGCTATGCAATAAAGACTTTTGAAGAGAAACATGCATGCGAATCATTGACATATCATACGTAACATTCAATAAATTATTTATGTTACCGAGATGGTTCCAATATATCAGTGTTACTGGCCATGAAGGATCAGTATGGATTTAACATCTCAATATGGATTTAACATCTCAATATGAATCGAACATATCAATATGGATTGAATAGCATTATCTACCCCTTAACCCTTCGCTTCGTTTGCTGAATTTTAAAACACATTTCTCCTTCTTTACACATTGTGGCGAAATGAACAACTTGTCTCTATACGTTTCTACATATTTATTTCTTCGTACCGTGATTTCTTTCTAACATACATAGCTATGTCTATCCAAGTCTCTTCCTCTAAGTCTCCCCTTTCTAACATTTTGACTATGTCTACCCAAGTCTATTCTCCTATTCTTCTCCCCTTTCTCTGGTCAACTGTATCCCGTTATATACCCAATGCCTTGTAATGTCTAGACATATATCTGACAGGTGTACTATCTCATGTGTATTCTTGACATATTGATAAATATATATACATGTATTCTCTACATGTATCATGCAGTCAATAACCATTTAACCTTTAGCCCGTAACATAAGTATTATGTTACACACCTCTCTTCCTACAAACAGTACTTTTAATAGAAAAGTACTTGTACGTAACACCGTATAGACCTAATCATGTAACACATAAATATTCTTGTTATTATTCTAACTTTAGTTTACCTACACATAGTCTCTGCTATCACTTAATGTTCTTCTGAATGTACTTTTGAAAACAGTTCCCATGTCCTTAGTAGTAATTTTATAAGGTCAACACAATTAACCATTAAAAGTTGTTTAGTCTTTCTTCTTGAACTTGCATGTCGTTATTATTCGTTGTATATTTGCGGCTGTGGATGTTCTTTAACCCGTTTGGTATTCTGTTCTTTGTCTTCTGAATATTGTCCAGGTGTAATAGTTTTGTAAACTCGATTACGTAATCGCTCATGTGTCTCCTCGACCTTTCTTCCTCTGATCAACTGTGTATTCTGTGATTTATGACCCCTGGTCATTGACATGGATATTCAAGTTCCCAATCTTTCAGGTAACTCAGGTATTCACCCAGTTTATATAGGTATAATGTTTTTCTCCATTGATTTGGCCTCCAGGTCTATTCGTCTGTCACCGTTTTTGGTGTTGCTAGTGGTGACCAAAAGTTTGTCTATGCATTTATTTGTCGTGCTTTTCTACAGTCGATGTTTTTCTATATCTTAGACTACGGTTGGTCTATGTTGATTTTCAGGCGATGTTTTTCGGCTTTGTCATTTCACCGGTAAACTCATAGAGATTTCGATCCGCTGCATGACATAAAACTAGATCAACACAGACTTGTTATTAAGTTCTATACCAAATGTTTTAATACTTAAATTGAAATTATTTTTCGTAATCTATATCAAAAGTGTATTTCTCAACATTGAAGTTTGGCAACCATTGTAGTAATTATGTCATTTAAATTATTTTATTATTGCTTTTGAATATTTTATTTTTCTGAGGTGAAACTATACAGTTCGCAACTTGAACTCCTTAAGCATACATCTTATTTATATATATTTTCTTAGTTTGTAACTTGAACTCCTTAAGCATACATCTTATTTATATATATTTTCTTCACTAAACTATTTATTATTAAAGGGTTTGTTTGTAATACATTTTTTTATATAGTTTTTTCAAATGTATTACAATTACCCCCCTATGTTAACATTATCTTACTTATTAAGATAATTCTTGTCATCTTAATGTGAACTGTCGGCGTCCACTACAAAATTTTCATATAACCCTTTACCATACAATGTTTGTAATAGCAATAACATCAAATATAGTTATTCATTAAAATCTATTTACAACACTTAACTCAAATAGCGCTATATCTTATTTACACGGTCATGAGCAATTTCTCACTCATCACTGACTAAACCGCGACACGTCTGTCTGGTCTATCTTACGTTTATTACGTAACATTGTAAAGAGTACCTTTTTAAAGGTATACGCCTAGTTTATACTCTTTTACAAACAACAACAATACTCTACTCTGTTTTTACAAACAATAAAGTACTATTCTCTGTACACGTTTCAATCATAAGACATTTTCGATACCCTCTTGTCTTATTTGAAAGTATTTGAGATCTAATTAAGGATCAATACGTTACTGCAGTTAAGTCTACCTGACTTAAGCTCTCATTACTGAAATGAAGTCCACACTGTTTCCGTTCCTGCTTTTAATTTTCCATATTACTATAATTACTTGACAACCAGCTGCCGGATGCATTATTTTTATCGGACAACTTTGCACTTACTGCCTGACTAGAGCTATTTTCGTAAGCTACGGACATTTCTGTCTTTTGAATAGGATCTAACATATTCGAGTTTTCCTCGGGCCCTGAGGAGCTCGTCTGCGTTAGAGATCCACTTGAAATGTAATTATTTCCAGCTTTTCGTAAGCGTATGGCTAGATCTTTTAACGGAATATTATCTTCAGATGCCGAATTTGATCTGACAGTTTTATGTCTCTTGATTATTCGTTTCTTCATTTTCCGCCTACCCCTGTTTAATCCACTAGATACCCCCTCATTAGGCTCACTATCTTCATCATAACTATTATCTTCATCACTAGAAGTTTCTTGTGGAGGCAATACATATCTACAAGCTCTGATTGGACGCTGACCTACTATTTTATTATCTGGTAAAGGCCAATCGGCGACATTTGCTTTTCTAACCTGGTCTACATTGCATTTTATAACTCTGTTATCAAGTTGGTTCTTTATTAACAACGACCTGTCACTCAATATTTCCATTATTCTCCAGTACGCCACCCATTTCGGTTGTAATTTACTCTTTTTATTAAAGTTTTTGTAGTAAACAGTATCATTCACTTCGAACTGTACCTCTTGTCTATTACTATTTATTCTCTGATTTCGCTTTTTACGAGCAGCTTTTAGATTTTGATATACTTGACGGTAAATTTCATTGTTTCTAAACATTAAATGTTTGCTGAAGTCGTCCCCATAATAAGGAAGCTTAGTTCCAAGAAGATTATCAATAGGCAGTATAACATCACGGCCAAAAACCATGAAAAACGGACTGTGCTTTGCACTTTCAGTAACATTAAATCTAAGACCTGCAACCGCCTGGTTCAAGATTAAGTCCCAATCTGTGATATTGTTCTGGATTAGCTTAATCAGAATGGAATTGAGCGTCGCATGACTGCGTTCGCATCTGCCATTTGCCTGAGGGTGGTAACTCGAAGTAGTCACATGTTGTATGCCCAACTCAGACATGGTTGCTCTAAACATTCTTGAGGTGAAATTAGATCCATTATCTGTTATTATTCTTAATACCGCACCATATCGGAAGAAAATGTTTTCAAAGAAAGTATGTAACACCGATTCAGTTGAAATGTCTGACAGAGGGATTACCTCGACCCAATTAGTTAGTTCACAAACATAACTAATTATATACTTATTACCGCTAGGTGTTAGTGCAAATGGTCCTTGTATATCTACGCTGATTATACTCATCGGATATTTTGGAATTTCTGGCTCTTTCAGAGGTGCTCGAATAGCTTTGAGATTAACTGTCTGACAAGGCACACATTGTTGAACATATTCATATAGATTCTTATACATATTAGGCCAATAATAGAACCGCTTGATTGTAGCATATGACCGACTAATTCCTGCATGTGACAGTTCATGATAGCCTTGCATTACGGCTTCCCTAAGGTGGCTAGGTACATATACGCGTAATAGTGGATCCTCATCTGCATTTGAAATAAAATAAAGTATGTTGTCTTTGATTAGAAATTTTCGACTTTCCTTATCTGAAATTTCATTATGTTTTAATTTGGTTATAAATCTTTTCAACTCTGCATCTTTAATTTGTTCCAAGCTCATGTCTAGTGTCTTGATGCTATTTGGCTGGTCTAATTCGGGATAGCTTAACTGGTTTTTTGAATCGGCCATTTCTTTGGGGTCAAACATGTATTGTTTATCGCCCCTATTAATTTGTGGTCTACGCCGCTGTCGTCATGACAACTGTCCTGACAACTGTCATCGCTGACTGAATTTGTTCCCTTAATATTCCTTGAAAGCATGTCGGCTACAACATTAGCGACCCCTGGAATATATTCTATTGTGCAGTCATAGCATGATATTTCTAGTGCATATCTCTCCAATAGTTTGTTATCGAATTTTGATTTTAGTAGATAAATCAACGGGCGGTGGTCAGTTCTGATTTTTACTTTTGCACCACTTAAGTAACAATCTAACTTCTTCAGCGCAAAACTAATAGCTAGTGTTTCTTTTAAAATAGTACTGTATTTTCTTTGCGATCTGTTTAACTTTTGGCTAATATATGCAATTGGAACTTCCTCCTCAACCTTACCTGTTTTTGATTGTGCTAATACTGCACCTAGAGCAAAATTTGAACTGTCCGTGTATAGTATGTATTCTGCATTGATATCAGGATGTGATAATGTGGGTAATAATTGTAGCTGACGTATGATTTCGTTAAAACTGGTTTCACATTCTTTTGACCACTCAAACGGTACACTTTTCTGTGTTAGCCGCGTTAAAGGTAAAGCTATCTCAGCGTAGTTTGGAATGAATTTTCTATAATATCCCGACATTCCAAGAAATGACCTAACTCCTTTTACATTTTTCGGAATTTGAAAGTCTTTCAAAGCTTCCACCTTTTTCGGGTCTGGTCTAATTCCTTCCTCTGAGATTATGTGTCCTAGGTATGTAGTACTGTTTTTTATAAAGTGACACTTCTTAAGTTTTAATTTAAGGTTATTTTGTTTCAGTCTATCAAAAACTAGTTGTATGTGCTTTAGATGATCTTCTAATGTGGAACTGAATATCAGAATATCATCGAGATAAGCTACACTACAAACTTCTAAGCCTTCTAAAATCTGCAAAATTACTTGTGCAAATGTCCCTGCGGCTAAGTTTATTCCCATAGCTAATCTATTGAATTCAAAAAGCCCTAGATTACTGGTAGTAAACGCAGTTTTTGATTTACTGTTTTCATCCAATTCTATTTGGTGATATCCCTGACTTAAATCTAGTGTCGTAAAATATTTAGCTCCATTTAGTAAGCTTAAAATATCATCAATCTGTGGTAAAGGAAAACTAGTGGGTTGGATTATCCTGTTTATTGCTCTGAAGTCAATGCATAACCTTTTTGAACCATCTGGTTTTGAAACTAGTAAACAGGGGGAACTCCAAGGACTACTGCTCTTTCTAATAATATCAGCCTCTAACATTTTATCAAGCTTTTCTTTCAGTACTTGTCTCTGCACAAACGGCATTCTATAAGGTCTCTGCTTAATCGGTAAATGATCGCCTGTAGGAATGTTGACTTTAACATTCGGAACTTTACCTATATCATATTCAGACTTCGAGAATATCTCTTCGTTTTTATGTATGAGCTGTTGTACTTTTGCATAATGTTGCTTTGGTGTATTTATATCAGACAGACTATTTGAAATCGGTTTGTGAATAGTTAAACACTCTTCATTTTCCTTATTGAAAACCGACTCTATCATATTCTCCTGATTAGCTTGAACCTTAGCGATTATGCAGCCTCTTTTTAATTTAATTGTTTTGCCCGACTCATTTGCGATAATTATCGGAACAATTCTATTTTTTCTTAAATGTACCAAAGCGGGAGCTATTTGTAAGTTAGGTTCTTCTGAAATATACCCTGTTTCCATTGAACAAACTTCATAGTCACAATTATTTTCTATACTAGGATTAGCTTTTAGTTTTCCTTGAACTTGATTTATAGTTTGTGGTTTGAGAATTGTAGTCTTATTTAGTCTAATTATTGATGCTATACACCTGTCATCTTCCAACGGAACATATTCATCTTTAATTCTAATACAGTGTAGATCAAAATAAATTCTACAGCTATTTGCAGCTAAAAAATCTCTTCCTATTATACAATTTCTGTTTAGATTATTGACAATTACAAACGTGTGGTCTAAATATAGCTTGCTTACTTTAATTTTCAAATTCGCACACCCTACAACCTGTAAATTATCTCCTGAAGCCGACTCTAGTGTAATGTGTGTTTTAGACAGTGGTATTTTAGGCTTAATTGAATCAAAAATTCTTTTATGTAATATACTAACGGAGGCTCCTGTATCTATCAAACTTCTAACTTGTTTGTTTCCTATCTTTATGAGGCATGAATTTGGTATATCCTTATTTGCAGTAACATTATATTTTGATCCTACATTATTTTGTTTCCGAGCACCGATCTCGTTATGACGGAAACGTCCGAGTTTTCCGAATGTCTACTTTTCGGCCTGTTCATCAACTGTCTGAACTGTTTACATTCAACTTTCACGTGACCGACCTGGCCACAAAACCAGCATCGTGTTTTGACCCTACGCGCATGCGTATACTCTTTGTTTACTCGCACCGTTTCCGACTTGACATTATTAATTGACAATTTTCTTTTCTCTCGTTTCCTTTTCCGTTTAGATTTTACAATCTCTCTTTTGCTTACTTTTCCCCTAGATCTTAATCTAATTTTTTCTCCTATATTCTGTTCGCTTACAGCTATTTCTATTGCATTTTGAAAACTTATAGGATTCTTCCTTATCAAATATTCCCTAATTTCCCCCTCAATTAACCCCTCTGTGAAAAACCAAATTAATTGCTGTTCAATTACCTCAGTATTTTGCTCAAAATTTTCATAAGCAGTTTTTGCCAAAACTTGTATTCTCTCTGCAAAAATCTGTACATTTTCACCTCTTTGTTGTTTAATATTGCTTAGTAGTGAAAAATTATGATATCTATCTGTTACTTCTCCAAAAAGATTTTCCAACTCATTTTTCAACTGTTGCCAACTTAAATATTGATTACTTTGTAAACGTTTTTGTATGAATTCTGAAACAATCCCTGTACTGGATCTTAAAGCAATTAAATTTTTCTTTGTTTCTGAAATATTGTTAATTAACACAAATTTGTCTATATTTCTGATCCATGATTCAAATTCTTTAGTTTTTCCATCAAAAGTGAAGTTTACATTTTGTGCTGATACATTTTCTAATTGATTTGTTAAATTTTCCAAAGTCTGAGTCAATCTAATTTCCGCCATTATTACAGATCAAAACAACACCACAAGCCACAAAGTGAAATGACTTACCCGTACTCCGACATTTTTCCGCGACGGATCCAGAATCCTGGTCACGGCACCATAAACGCCCGTGTGGCGAAATGAACAACTTGTCTCTATACGTTTCTACATATTTATTTCTTCGTACCGTGATTTCTTTCTAACATACATAGCTATGTCTATCCAAGTCTCTTCCTCTAAGTCTCCCCTTTCTAACATTTTGACTATGTCTACCCAAGTCTCTTCTCCTATTCTTCTCCCCTTTCTCTGGTCAACTGTATCCCGTTATATACCCAATGCCTTGTAATGTCTAGACATATATCTGACAGGTGTACTATCTCATGTGTATTCTTGACATATTGATAAATATATATACATGTATTCTCTACATGTATCATGCAGTCAATAACCATTTAACCTTTAGCCCGTAACATAAGTATTATGTTACACACATGCCCTATTGTATAATTACATATATCTTCACTGTGTACAAGTATTTCGCTGTGCAATCACTGCTGTGGAGTGCACTGGTTGTACAAACAATTTGTAAATAGTATATACCCAGATGAGAAGCTCCTGCAGGAGATGTCTCATCTGGGTCTTCACTATTTACAGGTAGGTATATTGACGTGAAAAGTACTGTTTATGTACAATAGTTACTCATATAAATGTAACAGTGTCAAACAGTGTCCATTCAAGTACAAACAGTAATATTGATGCAATACATCCGGTAGGGCTTTAACCTATAGCCTGCTGAGCAAATTCTTTTTACATAATTTTTCACCTAATACATTGTCAAAATTAAAGCTATTATCAATGTGTCTACGAAAATGCAATCAGGGTGTCAAACAGTTTGGATTCTGATGAGACGCCGCGTTACTCGGCGTCACATCTGGATCCAAACTGTTTACATAAGTATTCATTTATCCGCCCATAGCAGGCTAAAGGATAACCTATTCCGCACTGAACACATAAGCGTATATTGGCCACGTTATGGGTTTGCATTAACTTATCTTTACAATATAAAGTGTACAAAGGAGTTGCTTGCTTAGGCAAACACTGTAGGATCAGATCTATATTATTTAGGCATAAACCGTAGTATCAGATTTATATAATTCCATTAGCATAGAGAGCAGATCCTCATCAGGCAGTTCCAACAAGAGCTGTCTGGTCTGGGGTTCTGTTTGTAGAGTCGATAAAAGGTATTACTATTGAGGGAAAACAAAAGGAGAATATACGGTTCGTAACATATATATGTTTAATCCACAGAGATCCCAGCGCATGCAAATACAAGATCTAAAGACAATAATATTTAATATGAATCATTGTTATAAATACCATTTTAGAATCAAACGAATTCTGTCTACACGCTACATTCTCCGCGGACTTGTAAAGACCGTATCTAAATTATTGCATTCCCAATGCTCCAGTAATATGTTTATACAGTTAAGTAATTTATATTCTTCGTTTTAAGATCTCATCATAGAAGACATGCGGTGTAAACTGTATCTTATAGATGCGCCGTTTAGCGCACGCAAATCAGACGTTGCGTTAACACATTCCATCATAGACTCTCTTTGAATAAATCTACCGAAAAGGAGCATATACTAAAGAAAAGGAAAACTGAATAATTGTGTAGGTTCGAAACTATTGTGATAAATAGAGCATTTGCTCCAAAAAGGCGTCAGTACAAGGGAATGGGTAAAGGAGCTGTCTGATCAGTGTCTTCTTATTTACTTATGGAATTGTATAGAACATATTCTACAGTTTCGCTCATGACCAAATGTTGCCTTTTTAACCCTTTCGCTGCCAAGGCCGGATCTGTCATTACCTTTGCAAACAGTTTGGATCCAGATGAGACGCCGAGTATCAGGATCCAAACTGTTTGTTACTGTTACTATGTTTTTGAAACAAAAATGAAGAAAAGCAAAAGAAAGAAAATTTGTAGCAGACGACAAAGTTAACAGACGACAGCGTTTGGCAGCGAAAGGGTTAATGTGCCATTACATATATTTATGTAATTAATATTTACAAATAGATACATAGTTTCATTAATATTTATAAAGAAAAAGGTTAAAACAGTACAGTAACAAAAGAAACTATCGATTTGGAATACATCTGCTTTGAAGGACTATTGTCTAGATCTTGATAGTTTTCTAGTTACCTAGCAATGAAGAAACAATTCATTTTAAGTATAACGTACATTTCGCTTGTAGATGTCTCTGCAAAGCCAACTTTATTTTGAACTTTGAAATTATCTGTGTCGACATTGCTTGTAATATCTGTATGTCTGTATATCTGTCCATCTGTATGTCCGTCTGTTTGATTGCCAGTGTGCTTATGTATTGGCATGATTGGTTGTGTGTCTGTTTGTCTGTCAGTCTGTTTGTCTGCCAGTATGTATTTCAATAGAAATGTCTTATGCCTTCGGTCTAATTGTCTGAGAGAGAGATAGAGAGAGAGAGAGTGTGTGTGTGCGTGTGTGTATGTGTGTGTGTGTGAGAGAGAGAGAGAGAGAGAGAGGGAGAGAGAGAGAGAGAGGGAGAGAGAGAGAGAGAGAGATAGAGAGAGAGAGAGAGAGAGAATTTGTCTGTCAACCTGTTTATCTATGTGTATGTTTGTCTGCAAGTGTGCTAGTTTGTGTGTCTATTTTTGTTTCAGTTTATTTATGTATCTGATAGTTGTCAGTCTGAATCTCTGTCTGTCTATCTGCTAGTCTGCTTTTCTGCTTGTTTGTGTATATATATATTGTCTGTTAGTCTGTGTGTCTGTTTATCTGTCGGCATATTATGTTTGTCTGTGTGTTAATGTGTCTGTCAGACACCCTGTTTGTCTCTCAGTCTGTTTGTGTGTCTGCCAGTCTGTTTGCTGTGCGACTGTATGTGTGTTTGTCTTTGTGTCTATTTGACGATCTGTTTATCTGCATATTTGCTGTGTCACTGTGTGTCGGTGGATCTGTTTGTATGTTTATCTATGTGGCTGTCAATCTGTCTGCCTATCAGCCTCTTTGTCCGTGCGTTTGATTGGCTATTAGTATGTTTGTCTTTGTGTATATCTGTATGTCAGCTTGTTTGTCTTTCAGTCTGTGTGTCCGTCAGTTAACATGTCTGCCAGTTTGTTTGTATATGTGTCTGTTACTATATATACCACTTTGGTTATTTGTTTTTTAATTTGTTTATTTCTACATATTGCTTCTTTTTGCTCGTTAGAAATTAAGGCAATTGAAATATCGATATTGACATTTGTAAATTGACATACCTTCAAATAGTGCACAATAGGGTGTTCATAGATTACACTTTAATTCTAAACAGTCGTCTATGTTCTATAATTGTCTGTGTCCTATATATCTATATGCATTGTCTTATTAAATGTACGAAAACATCCCTACGCAATAGACACGTCAGGTACTACGTTTTCAGCTAATGGTCTGCATTGAACGGTTGAGAAATTGTACATGGTATTAATAAGATCGAGAACGTTTTCGAACACTGCGTTATGTCAGATTAATTATTCAAGGAACTAAGACCCTAATTCTCGCTGTATTCATATTTACGACAGGATTTCATTTAATCAAAAGCTTCATTTTCAATTTCACCCACCAATTATATAGCATAAAGAATGTTTGTAATGCTGATTGCCTCCGACATGATATACAACTTTTGACAGTCAGAATCAGGATTCAGAGCGGCAGAGGATTCTCTCTATTGATTATTGTATTTTGCATTTGTTATTTCGGCCTGGCGTAACTCAGCAATATTTCATTATGCATGTTTACAATCGGAGGATTTCTAATTCCACGCTGTAACAAGGATGTTTTCTCTTGAGATTAGCTGTCTGGGAGTTTGCAGGTTACATAATGATGAGAAACGATTTATCAGAAGAACCTTTGTATTCTTAGGCAGGAACGAACAGAAAGCAATGTTGAAGAACAACCCTTGTTGACGTGCATTACTGTAACCTGTTATTGGTCATTAGTGCTCTTTCGCCTCTATAGGGAAATCAGTAATAAATTGTGAAAACAGTATTAATACAGAAGAAATGCTGATTATCCAACCGTTTTATCAGCATCAAAACTATGACAAACTATAGTTATGTTTAGTAAAAAATAATACACTTTAAAACTTGAATCAGTAGATTATCCAAACTATTTCCCAACATGCACACATTTTGGACCCAGATGAGACGTTACGTTACTAGACGACACCACGTTACTAGACGACGCCACGTTACTGGACAACGCCACGTTACTAGACGACGCCACGTTACTGGACGACGCCACGTTACTAGACGACGCCACGTTTCTAGACGACGCCACGTTACTGGACGACGCCACATGGCTATGCGTCTCATCAGAATACAACATGTGTGGCACTCTGATTTTGAATCTGGACAGGTAAATTGAGAAGTACACTTTGGGACTATCCGGAAGTAGACAACGGCGACGAAAGGGTTATACATTCGTATTAATACATTCTAATGGGACTTTAGTTTCCATGTACTCGTACAATATTTTATTTTTACCCTTTTGTCAGGTAGACTATTTTGTTGTCAAGTAGAACATTATATAGACTCAATTGGACATAACAATCTTAGATAACAGGTGGTTGCTTAATACAGGTCAAACGTAATGCAGAAAATTATAATAGGAGCTTTATGCATTGCATATGACCTGTATTTAGCTACCATCTGCCTTACATAACAATAATGAACCTCTTTTTGTTTGTTGCTTAAGACAGGTTCTACCGTATTTTTCATGAAGACTACTTTGTTGTTAAATCGAAAATGTTTTGTCATGTTTTGTCATGGAGAATACTTTTTTTGTAATGATTATTAAATCAGATTGGTGTATAAGACTTATAAGGCGGAATTTTCTATTGATTTTGGAGTGTAGCATGCTCATATTTGTCTAATGTAACTCTGCAGAGTATCATATCATATAGGAGTTTCACATTCCAGACTAAAAATGATGTTTTCTCGATAGCAAAAAAGTATTTTTAAATGAAAAAGTAGTAAAGTCAAGCAGGAAAAGCCACACACAAAACGCCACCATCACCAAAACACCTACAGAAAGCATAGCACTTTATACTCATACACACACATACAGTAGAAAATCACATACCAGACGCAATCACCACTAACACATCAATAGACAGCATGCCACACACACACACAACCAAACACACGCAAACACACGAGAAGAACACATAAAACACCAACAAATACACGAGCACCAGAGACAAACATGAACAAAACACAAGCACAAAGATACAAGACAAACAAAAGTAAGGGTGACAAAGAGAGAACCGCCTTGACACGGTCAGTAGCAAATTCACCACTGGGGGTTTAAACCGGTTTACGGACGTCCTAACCTCACACTTATCTCAAAGTCACCCTAGCTAAACAAACATTGTAAATAAAGGTATCCCCTGATCCCGACTCACAACTTGGGTAATGTATGGTGCTCTATTATTATTTCCATTTGTGTCGGTCATCATTATACCCCTAGCTCATTGCAAATCCGTCCATGTTAATTACTTTATCTTTTAAGGTTTTGAGAAAACAATGACCGACTGTCGAACAGCTTCGACGATGAAATAACAATTTGGTTCCAATTACAGATGAACTTTGATATCTCGAACTAGGATAACTCGAACTTCGAAGGGGGGGGGGGAGTAACAAGCAGTTCAGTCCTTTCAAAACTTACAATGCACGTGATATCTTAATACAGGTCTAAAGTAAGGTGAAAGCTCCTACAATTTCTCGAATTCAAATTCGAAAACATATAACTCGGACTTCTGTTATCACGAACTAATTTGCATATTCATTTGAAGGTCGAGAAATTAAAGTTCTACTGTAGTTTGCTAATGCCATTCGGGTCGCGCTAAGCAGACACAGGGTTAAGATAAATATTGTCAAAAGCTTGGACTGGAGACAAATGTCACGTTGAATAGCCTTGAGAAGCGTACAGGCGTGATGAGTCAATTGCAATCTTTTGTTTGATAATGGAATGATAAAAATGTCCAGCTAATAGCCCAACTACCATTTCTTGATGGTAATGTAGTATAAATCATTTATGTCATACCAGGCCATAACCGTAGCTGCTCGGCGCTTTTCGGCAAGCTCGAAAATACCCCGTTTACATTTTACATGACTATGTGATTTGTTATGGCAAAGGTGTCTGTTGTAGATATAATCATAATAAAAATGCATCACGCAACACAAAAACAGGAACCGTCTGGTCTGGGTCCACCCTCTTTTCAAAGACACAGAAAGAGGCATCTATGGAGTAAAGAGTTAAAAAGGCGACATGCGTGCCTGCATTTCTTTAGTTCATGTTAAATCGGTTCGATTGCACTCAAAAACGTGCCTGATGGAAACACTCTGGACACTTTCAGCGTTTAACAGCGACGAGGTGTAGAGTAATTGTAATCCCTTCAGCTAAATGGATTTATTAGTAAAACCTCTCTAAACCGGTCATTAAATTTAGTAAATATATCGGTCTTAGAGACAGGTGACATTCGGTGCATTAAGCAGCTACCTGCCTAAACGTATCTTAATTCTTCTGTACTAGAAATCCGGTTTAGAGGGGTTGTACTGTATTTGTCATTCTACTGAGCATAATTGGACATTAGTAAATAGAATTTGTATTATAAACTGGTTATTCGAGACTTGTTAAAACACACATACAACCTTTTCCCTCTATATAGAGTTGGGGTATGGGCTATTTTAATAATATTCAGGTTATAACCTACCTCAATTCCAAAGCTGTAACCATCCCTGTACTTTTTTCAACAGTGTTCATATTGAAAATAAGCGGCGATAATCGATATTTTAGAATTACTGATTCTACTGAGTAACAACAAAAATGAGTTTGGATGAAAAATATAAAAATGGAAAAATGGCTACATTTTACCTGGGTTTCATATACATTAAATTCTGTCTTTAGAAACCATTAAAAGAAGTTTATCTAATGCTGGTGAAGGCTTAATGGCAGTTCGAAACTAATACATAAGGATTTCGCTGTAGCTTTCTGAATTATCTTTGTCCTACATTAAATAACCATAAGCTATTTACGACGCAGATATTCAAACAACCAACCAATTGTCGTTTGAAACTATACCGACAGCACAGATATCGTCATCTTTAGTTCTTATTCACCATAGCCATAACTATTCACAAAACTACCTTATCAGATACTCTAGCTAGCATGCGACTATTTACGTCAACGTCACACGTCATAATCTTTTATAAGATCTAACATATGGCTATCGTAGTTTTCATTTCCATTTCCTGCTGCACACTAGGTGCAAGTGTATTATTTTGGTTCAGTAATCAAACTCTAATCTACCGCAACGTTTATCTACTTACCAGTCGTTCAATGTGCAATTATCTTGAACCAGACAGCGATCGGGAAAATGGCAAAGTCGCCAGCAAACGTGAACACAGTACGAGAAATCTTCCCGTAAAAGTATAAACTTGAAGAAAGTCGCGCTCTTACCGCGATCCGTACATTAAACCTTGATCTTACGGCGCACCCAACGCGACCTCTCCACGCATATGACGTTTCTATTGATATATATGTGTTTGCCAATAGTGATCATCGGCGATCATCGGCGATTCCGATGCGCTCTCACAAGGTATGTAGCGAATGTACGTCGATCTCGCTGCGTTTCTATAATGTGAGTACGACGACTTTATGCTCTGGTGAGATTTTCGGATGTCGTCTGCCATGACGATGAGCACGACAAACACACACTGAATACTACAGACAGACTAATGTATGGAGTTAAACGCTTTGAAGGTTTTATACCTGGTTTCGGACGGCAATTGTCTCGATGTTTGTGGAAATATTTATCGTTATCAATATATGTATCAATATTTATTTGCAATGTAGATATTTGTTGATATATTTTTGTGTGAGGATAGATGTGTGCTAGGGTGTGTGAGTAGTGTCACACTTTTAATAACTGCCCATAAACAGACTGAATAAAACCAAGTCTGCAAATTTCTCTTTCCACATATTCGACATCCTCCCTCCGTTCCCGGATTTGGGATTTCATCATCATAGAACTTGAACATTAACTTTAAATTGGTACTGCCAAAATCGTTGGACGCTTGTTGTTTGCCTACAAGATGCTCTTTGCATTGTTAAAAAAGTATAAAGAGACAGAAAAAGACATCCAGTGATTCGAATAAGAATACAAACGTGATTGTAGTTTCAGTCAAATATACAAGACAACATTTGTAGGCTAAACTCGATTGAAAGCGCAATGGTAGACAGTTCCAATGCCTGATAGACCTGGGGGAAAAGGAGTGGGAGTGGTAATTGGTTGTGAGTATTGAATTAGGTAATGTAGGTTTGTAGTTGGGATCAAGTGGTGATGGTTAACACATGCCAACCTTTGTTTATTTCACAGAACATTAGGAGGTATGAAAATTCTGAATTCTAAAGTTTTCCAGTTGAGAATTCTGATCATATGTGAAGCACTCCTAGTGTAATCGAAATAATTCAGGATGTAACATGTAGCTGACATCTAAACGATGTCAGTTTTATTTATCAGATATAATTCTACATCCTTTCTACCATTGCACAAGCAAATAGGGAAGCGTGATGATCGACTATGGAGTCATCCATCATCACGCAGTGAGATGCAATGTCGTTCGATTATAGTGTTTTCCCAAAATCTGTTTTATGCGTTTACTGGACAGATGTTAAAATGTTTCCAACAATCTTACGAAGCTTAGCCTTAAACATCATGTCGCCATAACATTCCATGTGTCAAATACTTCTTTGATGGAGCAACTTTAAATTACATTTGTATTTGCTTATGAGTGAGGGATTTCGAGAATATAATTTCGAGAAGGTTTAATATCTATTTAAGAAGGTTTGCAGTAACAACACGAGAGCGAATATTAAAATCCCCAACATAGGACAACGCCCTCACGAAAGGGATAACTTCTGAATGTAGGAGATCCATCGAGACCAGATGTGGCAGTGTAAAAGGAGAAAGTTACAGACTCGATTTTATTGAGTCTGTTCATGAACAGTTATTACAAGTGCAACACTACTAACGTCCCCTAGCATCGGCTTAAGCGGTATTCAGTTTCAAAACTATCATCATTGAAAGTAAACTACCGTACTTCATTCTCAGTGTTGTTATACCTTCTGCTCCTTCGAGATCATGAATTTCTGAAAATTGACTACCGCTTAAGCCGGTGCTAGCGGGCATGAGCAGTGTTGCACTTTCATGAACAGACTCAATAAAACCGAGTCTGCAATTTTCTCTTTTTGTGTTGCAATGTTTGCTCTCAGGGGATCACCTCCCTTCAGAATGTATTCCATCTCACCCTAAAAGACAAACAGTGAAAATTTACATATCCCCTCTGCCGACTAATCTACAAGAGCCGTAATGTCAAATAAAGTGGTACATTGCATGTAACATGTAAAGTGAAAACACATTTCAGTAAAACAAACTGGACCCACCTATCACTAGTGTATTTAACGATTGAGCTGCAAACAGAGTAACGATAGAAAAGTAGTAAAGGGTACAACAGAAAAGAGACCCGACGCCTTCCCTCCGTTTCCGGATTTTAGAGGGCATCTCCATAGAGTACTAATTACTTCCTGTCGGAGTGCATGAAAAGAAGGCAATGATCATATAACAACACTGAGAACTGAGAATAAAGTACAGTCTTTACATGATGTAACATGAGGAAGATCTGTATCTACATGGAGGTAAATAACTATATTAAAGCCAAAGTCATCCCGTTTTTCATAGATTGTTGAACATATCAATCCATTATTATTTACCATTCTAAGTCAGGAAGTGCTGAAATATCTGACTGATTTGTTTTAATCAACTGAAGTTCTGCACGATTACTACGAGTTTCGTGTGACAATCATTGCCCACTTACCCATAAATTAGAATGGCTGTAGCTTCTATAAAAAAGAAAAGTGCAATCAAGGCTCAGCGCTCAAAATCGAATTATACAGATAAACAGTGTACTAATCAAACCTTTTCCCTGTCAAGTATTCATGAAAGATTTTTAAATATCGTGATTCTCGTTTCCTAATGGTCTTTATATAATAGCATACCTCCGCTGTATGGTTTTGTTTCGATATACATGTACATGTATACTATATTGTTAGGTCTATTATATTTCCATAAGGAAACATAGCACAACCTGATAGGACGGCTCCTACAGGAAACGTCCGATCTGATTCTACTGTGTTTGCATAGGTGAGTAAGAGCGATTGGATGAGGGAAAGGGCTACAATACAATATGCTCGTGCAAGCTGACTATAGTAACGGCATACCTGTATAACACTCTCGTTGACAGACAGACATTATCCTTTTGAATGCTGAAATAAACGGGCAAGAGCTAAATGTATGGAACCAGATAGCCCGATTATCGGTAAGAATTCCTTGGTCACAGACCGCATTGTCTGCCATTAGAACCACTCTTTTACTTGGAAATAAGTTTTCTTTCAGGAACTGACCACCTGTCTCTATGCTACATAAGCAGACTCATATAGAAAATTCAGCGGTAGTTGGGCTAATGACTCTCTATTCGCGAGTGTGTGTGCCACGCGTATAATGCCTTGTTTATTTATTTGTAAACCGCTTTAACTTGAAGTTCTTGTCTGTTAAGTTACGATCTGTAATTTACCGACTGCAGAATATTTGGAATAAATTATCTTCTACAGTGAATGTTGTTGGCTAGAATCTGAGCCTCAGTTAGCTTGGGTCCTTGATCGAGTCAAACTTTTTGTGGAGCCCGATCTGGATCCAAGCTGTTTGCACAGTTCATCAATTGTTTCTGAAGAGAGCTGTCAAGTTAATAGAGTTATTATATCTGTAAAATGTTAGCAAATACTATTGAACTTGCGTATACAGTTGAACCGCGTTGACTCGAATTTCTATTAAGGAATTATTGACAACGTCCTTGACAGGTTGCTGCTTGATGCGGGGTACGGATCACGCGGGGCGCTTGCCTAGGAGCTTTCTGCGTGACTTTCGCCCTGCGTTGAGCAGCCGACTGCCCTGATGATCAATAACAATGCGTTTGTTTATTTGAGGGTTCGAGTCGTCGTGATTTTGCAGTATATGTTTCAAATGATACAAACGATACTGTAAATACTTGCTATTTTTATTACGTCATGGTGATTTTAGCCACATTACTGTTGATATAACAGTAATTTCCGAACATGGGGAATGTCAGAACATAACGTTTGTGTATAGCTGATATTTATACTGTCAGTAGAAACAGCGCTGAACCTGATTACTAATATTACAATTGATTAGTCTAATCGGGATCTACTCTGTTTGCCTCTCCACAGTTAGCATACGCCCCACGTATTATGGATCATAGCTGTTAGTATAGAAGTCGGTACAGCTTACACTGTTGACCCTGATGACATGCATTCTTTTGGATCCGTGTGATCAGGGTCGACATTATTTGCACCTATCCCACTTAACCGTATCATATGTAAATATATATTGAACACAAATTAAAGTCGATCTCTTACCACACATTCAAAGTTCGTGCGATTTAGAATTCATAACGAACTGAAATTATTCTAAAGGTACATGTATATTGTTATCAGATATATAAAAGACGCACAATAACGCACTCCATTATATCATGCATTGTATGACTACCTTAATGGAACGAAAGCATACTTGTATGCAATTGTTCTTAAACATATCACATTTATGTGGCATAGTTTGTAAATGTACATGTATATATTTGTACATACTACTTGTTTACAACCCTGTTTTGTTTTTTACCGTTACAATCATTGTAATGTCTTCTGTCAGTCATCTCTTGGTGTTCCTATATAACAGCTCTGTGTGTCGATACGTATTGTACAGTGTCGCTGTTGTTGTCTATGATACTCATGATTGAAGTAAAATGCTTATGCAATACTTTGCCTGACACATGCAGCTGTATGCACACTCATATCGCTTACCTTCATATCTACACATTCTTATCATTTATGTTCAATCAATGTACATGCCTCCCTCGCAGTGCGTTAGAACTGTTACTCTTAATTGGTGGAATTGAAAGTAATCCAGGACCTCACAAAAACTATCCGCGGAAAAATATAACTATTGTACATAATAATGTATGCAGCTTATTCCCTAAACTAGATATTGTGGAATCTGAATTGACACAAAACGATATTATTTGTATATCTGAAACGTATCTAAGTGACACCATTTTAAACAGAGATTTAGAACTCCCAGGTTTTCAAGGCCCAGTACGTAAGGATAGAAATCGTTTTGGCGGCGGAGTAGCAATATATATTAAAGACAGTATGCATTATCAAGTTCGAGAAGATTTAACATCAGTCAATTTAGAACTACTTTGGGTCGAAATAAATACTAAAGGGTGTACATTTTTATTAGGAATATTTTATAGACCTCCTAACTCAAATACTGATTTGCTAGACAATTTATATGATAACTTGTCACGTGCTCTAGATTGCAACATCCCTACATTTTTGTAAGGGGATTTTAATATCTATATGCTTTCAAATTCTGCAATGAAATTTAAACACTTGCTTCAAAGATTAAACATGGAAAATATTGTACATGAACCCACTAACTACACGACTGATACGGGAACATGCATCGATCTCTGTATTACTAATAATACTGCCAATGTTTATAACGTTGATGTTTCTCCTCCTATCTGTAGCTCACATTGTGTTGTCTCAGTTGAAGTGAAATTTTCAACATACAAAAAATATGCTTATAAACGTACCATAAGAAACTACAAGTCAGCAAATTATGACGAATTAAACACGGAATTATCTTCTCAAAATTGGGATAGAGACGTCTTTAAGAGTAATAACTTAAATACGGTATATACTAATTTTGTAAATACATTCCAAAGCTGTGCTCAACGTCACATCCCAACAAAAACTGTTGTTATTAGGCCAAACGATAAACCGTTTATTAATAATACTATCCGCCATAAAAAGCGTTCGGATAACCCGAACCATTGGGAAACGTTTCGTAAACTCCGAACTGACGTCATCAAATTAGTGCGTGAATCGAAAGAAACATACAAAACTAAAATGTGCACACAACTGGCACACAACTGACAGATACAAATATTCCGCCTGGTAAATGGTGGCGAATTACAAAATCCATTGCTAAATTTAATAATGTTAACGTATGCAACCCGCCCCTAAAGTCGAATGGTCAAACTTTATTTCACCCTACTGAAAAGGCCGAGGCTTTTAATGAGTACTTTTGTTCCGTTTCCAAATTAAGTGATGAGCAACTACCACCACAATTCAATGAGCGCACTGAATCGCGGCTTGAAAATATAACGGTGCTTGAATCGGAAGTGGTTGACCAATTGAAACTGCTAAATAGTATGAAACCACCTGGGCCGGATAACATTAGTCCGAGAATTCTCAAACAAGTAATCCCGTCTATATCAGCACCATTAACAGAACTATTTAATTTATCTCTTTCTCAAAAGTAAGTCCCTTATCAGTGGAAACGGCCACACGTGACACCAATATTCAAAGGAAAGGGAGATTCTGATATACCAAACAATTACCGTCCAATATCACTAACCAGTGTTGTATGTAAGCTCATGGAAAAGATTTTATTTAAACATCTATTCAACTACATTAAAGAAAATAATTTATTATGCAAACAACAATCAGGGTTTCAACCCAATGACTGTACAGTCAATCAGCTGATAGATATCTATAATTCGATTATTTCCAATCTAGATAAAGGTAAAGATGTAAGATTCGTTTTTTGTGATGTTGCCAAGGCATTTGATAGAGTTTGGCATACCGGTCTTTTACTAAAACTAAGTCAATATGGAATAAGTGGAAATATTCTAAAATGGATAGAAAGTTATCTTAGTGATAGGGAACAAAAGGTCATGACTGAAGGTTTCTTCTCTGGGTTTTCACCGGTCGAGGCCGGTGTTCCCCAGGGATTTGTATTAGGACCGTTCTTATTCTTACTCTATGTTAATGACATCACTGATGATCTAACAAATAGTGTAAGGCTGTTTGCAGATGACACTTCACTCTTTGTGATAGTTGACAAAAAGCAAGAGGCAATGTGTGCAGCATCCCTATCGACAGACCTTGAAATGGTAAATAATTGAGGAAATCAATGGGCTGTTTCCTTCAATCCACAGAAAACCAAGTCATTAGTTTTCACTCGGAAACACACAGACCATCCTTCTATCCATTTTGCTGGGGAAACAGTTGAAGAAGTCCAATCACATACTCACTTAGGGGTAACTTTCCAATCGAATGCATCTTGGTCTGTTCACATTAACACTATCTATAACAAAGCATGTAGCAGACTAAACATCCTTCGCATGCTGAAATACTCTGTTAGTCGTCCTTCTCTTCTAAATATTTATCTCGCGTTCATTCGACCTGTGCTGGAGTACGCTAATTCGGTCTGGACAAATTGCACCCAGCTCGAATCAGATTTATTAGAAAGTGCCCAGGTTGAAGCAGCTCGCATTATTACCGGTCTGCGTCGAAACTCTTCCAGATCTTGTTTATACGCAGAATTAGGTATAGAGACTCTGTTTGAAAGACGAGAAAACCACAAGCTCGCAATTATGTACAAAATCCTAAATGGTATATGTCCCCAGTATTTAACGGATCTTATGTCACCCTTCTTACCCGTAGAAACAGAATATAACCTCCGATCTCGTGGCCAAACTCTTCAAATTCCTCGTTGCAGAACATCTTCCAATCAAAATAGTTTCTTACCTTGCACGATAAAAGCGTGGAATGCTCTACCAGACACAGTTAAATCTGCTACTTCCATTAACCAGTTCAAAAATAAGCTATCGTCATTTAAAAGCAAAACGAAACCTCCTATCTATTACAGTCTAGGCATGCGACGTGAAAATATTCTTCTTTGTCAACTGCGTAACAATGCTAGTTTCCTTAATACGCACCTGTTTAATCATTTTTTATCAGAGTCGCCATCTTGTCCAAACTGTGCTGACTCCCTCGAAGATAATCACCACTTCTTCTTTGTTTGTTCATCATTCAATATACACAGACGAAACATGCTGACAGCATTAAGGAGAATACCCGACTTAGGGGATGTAACTCTAAACACACTCTTATTCGGAGGCAGTGGTCTGAGTAGGGGATCTGTAGAAGCACTTATTGATATAGTGCACACCTATATCAGGAGCACCAGGAGATTTGATTGAGGAATTTGACTGATTGATTGACGGATAGTTGTTAAAAAGAAATAATGTTTATTTTTTGTTTGTTTGTTTTTTCATTTTATTATTATTATTATTGATAAGGAAACTTTCAGATATATATTAATCACAAACCAAATGTTTTACATTGAAACATATCTCACTATTTTCACATATTTTCCTTAATCTGTACTATCGGACCCCGATCTCACGGTCACTGATCTGGACTAGGTCTTGTTATTGATTGTGCAGTCGGGTCCAGGTCATGCCGATTAATCCTTACTTCATAACGTTATTGCATATGCATGAACGATTAGTTACTCTACATGTTAAGTATTGCATGTATTTATATATTTCTTGCATGTACGACATGTGATTACCTTGTACCACTGGAGAGGACTTACATAGGCTATGCCTGTTGTCCAATCCTTTTCTTCAATGAATAAAATATTGTTGAAATCAAGTTCTTTCGGGCGGTTGGAAAACACGTTACCTGACAACGTGAATGTCAATATTAAACATGTCATCCAAATATCAAGATTTCAATTTTATCAGCTTTCAGGCTTAACATGAAGACCTCTCAGAGCAATAATAAAACAAGCCTGCAAAGATTGGTTAGCAATATATACCCGTGGGAATAATCAATATGTGGAATCTCAATACCTCTCAAACAGTGTCCTGCAGAAAGGTGAGCGATTCAAAAATCTAGGAGAAAGTCCGCATAGTATAAAAATACACAGTCAGCATTGTACAATTTTCATACTTTGAAACTAGAAGGCAGAAGAGCAGTTTGGAATAGATCTGCACTATTTGCCAAAGCCTGCATCCATGTACGTAGACTTATTGCAAGTTGTTGGAAAAAACGATTTGTTCTTTAGTGTGCAAAGTGAACGGAAAACAAAAAATGCGAAGAAAACAAGACGAAGAAGGCGGAAAAGAAGAAACATAACAAAACGAAATAGTAATAACAAGAACACGACCAAGAAGAATACGAACAACAGGTGGAAGCAGAAAAGATCATAAGAACAATGTTCATGTAATGCTCTAGTATACAGATAAACTGCGACACGGACCAAAGATTAGAACTGCATTGTCTAGCACCAACACCCTTTTAATGCTGAACGAGAAGCGACGGAATCAATGGTACCTATTTAAATGTTTTAAGTGTAGTACCCGGGATTGAGCATTTGAAAATAAAAACAATTCGGTTAATGCAGCCCCAGACCACATACAATTATATAGGTACCTCGGCGTTAAAACTGTCAGAGGAGTACTGTTTGGCTGAAGGCATTTGTTAACATGTAGCCTTTTTAGGGTGGTTTCTGGAATACCTGTGCAAACAGTTTTAATCAGGATTCTAACTGATCGGGTGTCTCAATACAACCGCAAGACAATCGCAAGGCAAATCAAGTTTGAAAACTGAAAGAGACAACATTCACTTGTAACAAAATATTATCAGCGGGCTGAATATTAATATAGTAATTGGTCATGAATATAAATTAAAACTGTAGAACACACGAGTGTGTGTTAAGCTAATAGATCTATAATCAGCATTTACAAATAGCTTCGACCGAGATGAGACGCCAAGTAACACATCGTTATGGCGACGCGGTATATATCTCATTCTGTTATGTATAATAAGTGGTAACCACATTGTTTGTCATTTATAAACATGTAGCCAGTTTAAGTCATTCATCTTTTACACGGTATGGATTCCATTATTAACCACTGACGGGCTATTTTACTCTGAAAGTTAACTCTGTTAGTACAAGACAGATGTTATGCAGACACATGCCGTATGAGATTTCTGCATTACTTTCGTTCTCCATTAAGCAGCTATTCGGTCTTATAGACACTGGCGTTGTTTTCATTAAGTGACCGCTATGGAGAGGTGTTAATACTTTAGCAAGTACTTGTAACTTATTTCAATTACTTCGTGCTTTTTACTGCCCTTCTGCAGCAAACGCTTGTTTTCTTCTTTTCTTAGGTATTCCCATCAATTTCCTGTCTTGATGAAAGAAGACAGGATGCGGGAAAGGCCAACAGAAAATTGGACAATTAAGTCCCAATTACCACCGTTAATGTTCTCACAAAGGTTAATTGGTTTCGAAATGAGGGCAAGATCCTATTCATTATGCAGCCTGCACAACCTCCTCTGTGCGTTTCTCCTTAGACAGCAGCTGGCGAAACCGATTACCCGACAAGAAGACGTTTTATTGAACGATAAAAAATGTTTAGTGTTCTCTTTACTAGTCGATCATCTTCACTGAGAAAAAAATGTTTGGCTGAATATACCGATATAAGATGTGTCTATTAAAAAGGCGCATAATCAGGGTCCTCACTGTAAGAAGCAATACTGAAAACTAAATAGTGTAGTATAGTTTTATTTATAGCAGTATTACTATTACAAGCAATAATAGTATTAGCATATATAATAGTTGTAGTAGAAGTAGTAGTAGCAGTGGTAGTAGTATAGTCGTACAAGTAGTTATAGTAGAAATATTATTAGAATCACTAGTAGTAGTACTGCTGCTGCTACTACTACTAGTTGTAGTAGCAGTAGTACGACTACTGCTACTACTGCTACTTCTTCTACTACTGATATTATTATTATTACTACTACTACTACTACTACTAAAAGTACTTGTAGTAGTAGCAGCAGCAATAGTAGTAGTAGTAGTAGTAGTAGTAGTAGTAGTAGTAGTGTAGTAGTAGTAGTAGTAGTAGTAGTAGTAGTAGTAGTGTAGTAGTAGTAGTAGTAGTAGTAGTAGTAGTAGTAGTAGTAGTAGTAGTAGTAGTAGAAGAAAAAGAAAATGAAAAACGAGGAAACGAATAAAAGAATTATAATATTCTGAAAATGGGTGATCTTTCGAAAGCAAAAGTAGAACTACAAAAAGAGAAAATTGCAGACTCGGTTTCATTGAGACTGTTCATGAGTGGTAATTAAAAGTGCAACACTACTGACGCCCCCTAGCACCGGCCTTTGTGTTTCTCTTGTGTCTATTATATACATGTACACTTTTCTGTTTATTGTGGTACTGTTTGGGCGGGTGTGTGTTTTGTATGCGGTGTTTCCTGCATGACTCGTAACATGGACTTTTATAGGTAGTATCATTTTATCATGGTAATAAGTTTTTCAAATGAGATTTAACATGTAGTACCTTTGCTCTGCATGAAATACGTCGTGTACGTCTGTTGGTGGTCGATATATGGGTGCCGATTCCCACCTAATTAAAATTTGCAGCAATGCCTCTCAACAGTTGTCTTCAATCTCATTTACCGGGAAGTGTATAATCCGTGTGCATTGGTGAGTCTTGTCCACTCAGTTCGTTTAATGTTTTCATCACCATCAAGTTCTCAATAATGTTTCAGTAATCTATGAATAATTTCTTTAACACAAACTGTAATACAACATGTTAAACCTAACATTTAGGGGATTTTAACAAACAGCACGACTTCTCTTACCATTTTAAAAATTATCATATATGTCATTAAAAGCAGATGGTTGCTTGATGTAGAACGAGCGTATTACTAAAAGCCTCTGCATTATGCTACCCTTAAGACTGGTTGATGTTCGCATTAGAGAGTGCTACTCTACATCTTGTAAACATATTAAAACTATACATGTCTACAGCACGATAGCCACCTTCCATTCCCAATATGGTTATTAATTATTATCTCGTTACCATGTGTAACCATTTTAGGCTGGTGCTACAGTTTTTGATATAAAAAGAGGACAACTGTACCCAACCTTTCGTCTTTGATAGATACGTCTAGACTGTTTCACTTAGAATTTTAATCATCGTTTATTTTCCACCATGTAAAACGCTCGACGATGTGAAAACGCCGATATGACGCAGAGAACGATATGACTCATATATTGCATGACACAATATTTCTAAACTATACGTTCTTTATAGGAGGAGGAAAGGCTCCTATCTCTGTCTGCATATTACAGCGTAAACAATGTTTCATGCACATACCTACGGCAGGCACGTTTGATGGCTGCGCGCCGAATCGGTTTGCAAATAATCGTTTGTGGTTCAACCCCAATACTAACACCGTACCATTAGAGCTGAACAGCTGTTCATAATGCTAAGCGATATAAAAAGGAGACACTAGAACCAAATGAACGGTATTTCGAACTCATATAACACACTTGGACTACACGACTCTAGGTGATGAAGTTATGTATTTCATTTTGCAGTGAACGTGACCGGTTAAGTCGGTATTTTTCTGCAATTGTAAATATGAACTGTCGAATTTATGTTTATGATAAAATTAGCTTTATTTCCAACCAAATGTCTATCAAGGACGCATGTAATAATAACGTTTGGCCGCAATGTAAGGACTTGTAAATACGTTTGCCCGTTCATGATGAAATGTCTTAATGTGGTGTTTATTTTATATCCCGTTTATAGCAAATGCTGTTCGTGTTTTATTACATTGATGACAGAAAGCTGGATGAGGGAAATGCCAGCAGATAATTGGACAATAAGACGGTCAAACTAAGTGACATTAATGGTCTGACAAAGGTTAATTGAGTAGTTTATTAGGGCAAGATCCTACTCATTATGTATTCTGTACAATGGCTTCGTTGTGGTTATCCTCAGGAAGTATTTCAATGTTGCCACTGGTCTTCATATTATTGGCCATTTTAGGACACATTGTACATTAAGATATACAGATATGTAATAAGGAAAGTAGCTTTCGATCAGACGATCCCTTCCAAATGGAATCATGATTATGGTTTCCGCTGTCATCATAAAAATCATCATCATCATTATCATCATCACCATTAACTTTATTATTATGATGTATTCTATCATATCTCTTGTTAATGTTTATTAATAATATTTTCAATTCATACGTTCAAGATTGATCACTGTCGTTACATATTAGAGTTATTCATACTCGTTTAAAGTTTTATACACCACGGACCAATATGTCGAATGTAAGAGAAAAATGTCGTACTCTGTTCCGGATAGAACTCTGTATTCATCTTTGCTATTTCGCCATTGTCCAGACAAGGAATGATGCCTACCATAGGATCTCGAGCGTCGTAGAATAGTGTGACCCTGTGTTCGTTAACTCTTTCGCCAAAGGCAAGGCAGATGGTGATGCCTGCCATAGGTCCCTGATGGTTGTGGTGTCACTTCCCTGTATATTCATTGGTACTATCTTGTCTATACTATATATGATGCCTGCCTCCTGATCCACTATTCTATGGTGCTATTTTGACAGTGCCCAAACAATGGATGACGCCTGTCAAATGATCTCGATGGTTGTAGTGTCTTTTGACTATGTTTATTCGGGGTCATATCCATTTTCATGATTTGTTTATAAAACGCATTAAAAAATTTAAAAAGAAAGGTTATGATCCTATTATATTGCAACACACTGCATGTTTGGTTATCGACCCTTTTACAGTCGGTAGCTACGCTTCCCTCTTTGCTTGCGCGATGACAGGCCGAGGGTAGTACTCTATGATGGTATACTCTTAAACTTGGATACAGGAGGAGCTTACCAGACTCATGTATTATTTTTTCCCTGTCGTGCCCTTAACGGCTTACCTGCAGGTGCTCTGACTTCAGCAAAGTCATTGAGTACATATTTGACGGATTGTCACAGTTATTATGCTATGTTTTACATGTTGTCCTGTGTTCACCGTCGTCTATGTTGTGGGTAAGTCCAGCGGGGATACCTTTATTTACAATATTTGTAAAGCTAGGGTGACTTTGAGAGAAGTGTGAGGTTAGGACGTCCGTAAACCGGTTTAAACCCCCAGTGGTGTTTTTGCTGCTGACCGTGCCAAGGCGGTACTCTCTTCGTCACCCTTCCTTTTGTTTGCCTTGCGTCTTTTTGCTTGTGGTTTGTTCATGTTGTGGAACGTTTGTCCCTGGTTCTTGTGTGTCTTTTGGTGTTTTCTGTGTTCATTTCGTGTGTGTGTGTGCGTGTGCGTTTGGGTGTGTGGTTGTGTGTGTGTGTGTGTCATGCTGTCTATCGGTGTTTTGGTGGTGGTTGCGTCTTGCATGTGGCTTTGCCTGCTTGACTTTACTACTTTTCCATTCAATTGGTGCTATTTCGACATTGTCTAGACACGTAGTGAAGCCTGCCATATGCTGTCTAGTGTTGGTTGTACAGTTTCCGCATCGATACATTATGGTTTAAATTCTTGTTCGTTGAATGGTCCATTTGATCTGCCCGTAACAGCACAATTGCATGTAAATTTTGAAATAGATAAATAGTAGTTTCGCATACAGTAAAACCTCGCTGTTTCCTATATAGAGAGCAAATGAAAACCCAGCAGAGCTTTCTGCATGAGTTTCATTCTGCATTACATCAATTTAAATGGAATACCGATATTGAAATGAATACACACATTTAGATTTAACAGCTTATATTTGCAAACACTGAACGAAATCCATTTTGCACCCCCCCAAAAAAAAACACAACAACAACAACAACAAACTAACTATTGAATACCAAAGAGTATATACTGTTGGCTTGATTAATAAAACACTACATATGATCAAAATAAATAATATTATAACTAAAAGTTTTGGAGTGAAAGTATTGATGTAAATTTATACAAGGTGAATTATATGTCCTTGACCATGGGTAATTCGATCTATGTGTCAGTCCAGGATAGATACAATCATAGCAAACTATTTTGTTATAATAACAGACTTTAATGTCCCAGGCAATCACAGGGTCTGAACTGCCAAGAATATTTCTAATCGATTTTAGGGGTGATCTTAGGAATTTTAGGGCTGATCGCGTATCAGAATGGTTGCTTGACATTGTGGTTTAAACAACGACGCCTGAGTGGCTTTGCAACAAAACATATATTAAAATACGCACTATCAAACACCAGACCATTCTGCACATGTAGACTGTGTTAAAAGACATTGTAAAGTCGATGTAAATATCATCCAATGTAAAACCTTTATAAACACAGAGTACAAGGTTAGGTCATTCCTCTATATTGGACACTACGTTTTGTGCAGAAATATATGTATATTAAAACGTCTATAGCCCTTTCCCTGTTCTATTTTTATTCCAAATTGCAATACCCGAACATTCATGGACAAAATAATTATAATGAAATATTGAAGGTGGAATATTGTTGCCATTGGAGAAAGTAAAGAAAGAAATCTATCAAATTCATTTAGCAAACAGGGTCCATGCTTATAAAACTTTTAGTTGAGTCTGAGATCGTTCTCAAGTTTTTGATTGGTCTGATATGAGCCAAAGGCTCAAATCTGACAAATCAAAAGCTTGTGAACACAAATCTGACCAATCAAAAGCTTGAGAACAAAACTCAGACTCAACTAAAAGCTTTATATGCACGGACCCAGGACAGACACTGATCAGGCGGCTCTAATAGGAAACTGCGATTACATAAAGGAAATGGATAAGTAAGAAGAGGAGACATAGATTACACATCTGTTAGATAATCTGGTTATTCTGCATTTAATGTGTTCGTAAACATTTGAATTGGAATAGTACATAGTGTTGAAAATTGTTGAGCCAGGCTGATCTGCATTGTTTGTGAATAACATTGCAGATTGCGACCTATTCGCTCGTACAACAGCTAATTGATTTTGGTTGTACACGATTTGTAGTCTGGGTTTATCGGTGCCTATATTTATACTTATTTTATCTTTATAATGATACATCTTATTCTTTTGCAATATTTCTTTATTCACATACAAACTTAGCATTATCTTTAAATTATATATATACTTTTAATGATTGAAATTGAATTTCAAGCGGCCTGCTTTCTTTTAGAAATGACGACCATGTAACAATATCTAGAGTACTGTTAGTCTTGAATCTTGAGTCTTGTTATCTTGTTTTTGTGCCGCAACTTTACCCGAGGTCTCATCTGGATAGAGACTGTGTGCAAATGCAAATGTAATCGGGATTAGCAATATAAGGATCAAGCAAGATTAAAACCAAATGATTCTCGAGACTTTGATTGTTCGTATAAGAAATGTTGCAAACTATCAACACAGTACCAGAACCATCAAAACATTTCACTATTTCGTCACCAATATCGCATCTGTAATTACCGATGTAAACAGTGTGGATCCAGATGAGACGCCCAGCAACTCGATGTCTAATCTCGATACCCACTGTTGGTTACTGTAAGTGTTGTTTTTGTAGACACAAAAATGAAGTAAAGTAAACAAGAGAGTCGTCACGGGTGACAAATGCACCCAAAGTGATTGACACCGAAATGCATTTTGGCGGAAAAACAATACAATGTAATGTAGGTGTAACATGGTATATGGGTCTATATTGTTATAATGCTGTAATTTATCTGATAGTTCTGACACTGCAAGTATTTGAGCAGCATGGCATACCCATGTACGAATAGTATTTAGAGCTCTTTATAATGTCTGATCCATGCTAATGTAGTAGCAAACAGTATAGACCCTGTAGTTTGATTTGGGTCTACACTGTGTGCTTAAGCATACCTGTTCAATACTTAGACAAATTACAAATTTTGAATCCGTAACTGATAATGTATAGGAGATATGCTCCGGACAAGCTTTTAGTAAAATCAAGATCAAAGGTCGAGGGCACAATGAACTGAAAATGATAAGCGACACTCAGCCATCCCAAGATGAACTCACACACCAAATTTGGAATCCATAGTTGGTAAGGTATAGGAGATATGCTCTGGACTGTAAAATTGAGGTCAAAGGTCAAGGTCAAAGTCAGTGATCTGAAAAAGGTACACGACTCTCCGCTATCCCAAGTTGAACTCACAAACCAAATTTGGAAGCTGTAGTTGTTACTGTATAGGAGACATACTCCGGACAAGCTTTTTTTTAATCGAGGTCAAAGGTCAAGGTCAAGGTTCCAGTGACCTAAAAATGGTACGCGACACTCTGCCATTCTAAGATGAACTCACACACCAAATTTGGAATCCGTAGCTGGTAAGGTATATGAGATACTCTCTGGACAACCTTTTTGTAAAATCGAGGTCAAAGGTCAAGGTAAAGGTCACAGTGATATGAAAATGGTACGTGACACTCCTCTATCCCAAGATAAACTCACACTTCAAATTTGGAATCCGTAGCTGGTAAGGAGATATGCTCCGGAAAAACTTTTTGTAAAATCGAGGTCAAAGGTCAAGGTCACATTGACCTGAAAATGGTACCGATACTCCATCATCTCAAGATGATCTCACGAACCAAATTTGGAATCCGTAGCTGGTAAGGTAAAAGAGATATGCTCCGGACAACCTTTTTGTAACCGGTAAGGTATAAACGTTTTGCAAAATCGAGGTAAAAGGTCAAGGCCAAGGTCGCAGTGACCTGAAAATGGTATGCGACACTCCCCCATCCCAAGATGAACTCGCACACCAAATTTGGAATCGGTAGCTGGTAAGGTATAGGAGATTGGCTCCGGACAAGCTTTTTGTAAAATTAAGGTAGAAGGTCAAAGTCAAGGTCACAGTGACATAAAAATGGTACGCGACACTCCTCCATCCCTAGATAAACTCCCACACCAAATTTGGATTTGGCATTCGTAGCTGGTAAGGAGATATGCTTCTTCGGACAAGCTTTTTGCAAAATCGAGGTAAAAAGGTCAAGGTCACAGTGACCTGAAAATGGTATGCAACACTCCGCCATCTCAAGATGATCTCACACACCATATTTGGAATCGGTAGCTGGTAACGTATAGGAGATATGCTCCGGACAAGCTTTTTGTAATATCAAGGTGAAAGGTCAAAGTCAAGGACACAGTGACATGAAGATGGTACACGACACTCCTCCATACCAAGAAAAACTCACACACCAAATTTGGATTTGGAATCCGTAGCTGGTAAGGAGATATGCTCCGGACAAGCTTTTAGTAAAATCGAGGTCAAAGGTCAAGGTCAAGGTCACAGTGACCTGAAAATGGTATGCGACACTCCGCCATCTCAAGATGATCTCACACCAAATTTGGAATCCTTAGCTGGTAAGGCATAGGAGATATACTCCGGACAAGCTTTTTGTAGCTGGTATAAGCTTTTTTTGTATAAAATCGAGGTCAAAGGTCAAGGTCAAGGTCACAGTGACCTGAAAATGGTACGCGACACTCCGCCATCCCAAGATGAACTCACACATCAAATTTGGAATCCGTAGCTGGTAAGGTATAGTAAATATGCTCCGGACAAACTTTTTTGTAAAATCAAGGTCAATTGTCAAGGCCAATGTCACAGTGACATGAAAATGGTACACGACACTCCGCCATCCCAAGATAAACTTACACGCCAACTTTGGTTTCCGTAGCTGATGTGACAAAGGAAATATACTCCGGACAAAATGTACACACACCCACCCACACACCCACACACACACACCCACGCACGGTGTGATTACTATATGCCGCCAAAGCCTTTGTAGCGGACGACAATGATTCCAGATGACAGAGTTTGGCAGAGAAAGAAGCAGGTACTTATAAACGTTGTAAATGTAAACAAGATGGTTGCTTAATGCAGAGCAAAAGTGATGGAATAAACTCATATAGGAGCCCCTTCTATTACTTCGTACCTGCATTAAGTTACCACCTGCCTTACAGACGCATAATTAGAGACATCTTTATGGTTACCGCTTAAGACAGGTTCTGCGGTAATAGTAGCTGGTCTATGACATTAACCATTTACTAACGATTTCAATCAAATAGCCGATTTCACGCCCAGGACCAAAACAAACAATGTATTCTCTGGTACTGAACTGATTAGCACGAACATGGTAAGAAAGTGTATCAATCCTTATCATCGTAGAACCACATGTAACACAGTTTAAATCAGATCGAAGCTGTTTGGCAGTCAGTAGTTTTCCATAAAGTTTTTACGAATCGGAGGTAAGTAAAAACTGAACTGTTTTACGTTGACATATTTGTTTTGCTAACACTTTCCTTGTTGAATATTATTCATGTAAGAAATAATGTCACCATGCATTCTTATAATGGTGTATGTACGCACGACTATTTGGAATTGGTAGAAACTGCGGAGTCAGACGTATTAGACTTTCATAAGCTCATACTTGAATCGTCCGATCTGTGTCTAAATGCGTTTATATAATGAAAAAGGTTAACAATTTTGTATTAATTGCTCACTCACTCTGGTTGGGTAGGCAATCATACCTGTACACGTGCATTTAAAGATTTAGCTGCTATTGCAATTGCCTTTATCTTTAACATGAGTTGCACTAGTTATTACACATATAAATAAGCTGCTTATACATGTACCCTATTCCACTGGGCGGCGGTTCGACTGCACTCATGGCGATCATGGCGCTTCTCCAAAATCTTCCAAATCGCTGCAGAAGCGCCGACATGTGCATAAATTTTGGGCGTTTCAAGTACGCTTATAGTACGCTTCAATAACGATCTCGCTGCGCTGTTTACGACCATGCTGAGTTCTTTCTGCGCTTCTACGGCGCTTGAGGTCTCTCCAAGACGCTTCTATTACGCTTCCAGTACGACACGGGATTTCAGGCTACGCTTAGTCTACGCTTACTACGTTGCTGTTGCCACTTTGCTTCGACCTAAGCGCAAGAGCTACAAGTCTGTTGCATTTTTGGAACGCTTCTATATAAAACTGGCGATTAAACTGATTTCGAATAGTTGACCAACATCCTTTAAAGAAAATGAATCAAATTGTTCTAGTAGCTATGCTGCAGCTTGCTATTTGGAACAGTAGTTTGATAAGGCTTGGTGGTGAGAGACAAGGCATATGGAGAAGGAGAGTTAACGAGTTTGGGTCCGTCAACGGTTGTCTGCAGAGAGAAGGCTCCAATTTGGGCAACTTATGGCAGAACTCAGGATGTAAGTTCAAGCAAATAATGAAGATAACGGTGGAAGTGTTGCATATTTATACACTGATAGCCAATCGCGTGGTGTAAATCGTCATGAACGTGGCTCAGTCGCAAAGAGCGTAGCAGACGCGCATAGGAAATACAACAAAAGTGCCAAGAACGTAGTGAAAGCGTAGTAGAAGCGCCATGGTTGGTGATTAATAAATTGTTGAATCGCAGTGAAAGCGCTTTGATATTCGTTACAGCGTAGAGAGCGTAGTGTGAGCACCTAGAGCGTAAGAGCGGGATCGCGGACAAATATCTCGGCGCTTTTGTTGCGATGTGACTGCGTATGCGCTACGTTACTCACGATGCGGCTACGATATTGCTGCGTTCATGAATTTCTTACTACGCTTTTGCGGCGTTTCGAGTCCAGGGCGATGGCGCCATGTAAAGGTCAAAACAATCGCCGTAAAATGGCGATCAAGAAGCTTCTGGTACTCTTCTATTACGATTAGGGCGTTTCTACTGCGCTGTTGCCGTTCCTGCTACGATTCGCGGCGTTTTTACCAGAATATCGAAGCGTAGCGGAATCGCGGCTCAGTGGAATGAAGGTATACATTGTACCCGCCCTCATAGGATCCATAAAACATGAGAGATATTATACAATTGGTTTAATATTGATATGGTAACTCATTAATACCTGTACTCTGTAAAAGTGTGTGGTTGCTCAAACGTTTATCTGGACTTATTTCGGATTCGTTCAGGCTTTTGAGAATCTAGGTGAAGTAAACAGAATCTTGCTACTCGATGTCGCTCGATCCAAACTGTCAGCAAGCCAGGTCGTGCGTTGTAGCATATATAGAGTTAATCCGATATCAACACACATCATAGTAAACACTTGATACTTTTGTTGCTAATGGGTCATTTTGACGCAAATGGGTCACTTAGACCCTGTTAAGGCACCACGTGTGAAACGCGCCGATTGAGGTTGGCCAGGTATTCTCGAATTTTCCCACATTTTGTTTAGTACGGTTAGTACGGTTATCATATGTCGTATTCTCGCCCACGGAGGCACAGGAAAACTTGAGTGTATTGCAGAAGTAACTGAATTAAAATGGTTAAGAAACAAAAGTAAAGAAACAAAAGTAAATTATACATAAGCATCTTTCGGATAAATTTTGCTTATTCTGTTAATATTCAAAATAAAACTTGTTATCGCATACACCAAGCTTGCAGATATAAGACCCTTGGTTAATATCGATATTTGCAACATTGTCCATTCCCAGCCAGACTAATACAACAAAAAGAATGCTTCTTAGGTTAATTATTTCACTGAGATTATTCCGAAAATGGTTGTCATGCTACAGTTGAATGCTTATGTGCAGGTCGCTTCGGATGAGTGTAGTTAGAGAACTATTACAACACAGTCTCCTGATTGTCTAGGCGCTAGACATACAGTTCCCTAACACTTCGCCTGTAATCTATTGCATCTATGTAAGAAATAATGAAAACACAAACGTGTATTAGCTCAATGTTTAAAATGTTCAAGGGAATATTTTGCTTTGATCACAAATGTAGAATAATGTACATCATGTCATAGGCAAACATACCAGACTCTGATTTGGTTGGTCCTATAGGATCCCTCTGATCTGGGTCTCCTCTTTTGTAAAGGCGTAATGGCGTTTATATGAGCGAAAGGGTTTACGAAATTTGGAAAGCGACCACCGAAACCTAATAAATGTCGTTTACGTTACGTTTGCAACAGGCCACTGCCCAACGAAGACCAAAGAAATTCAGAAAAAACGAAAATGTTTTAAAGAACCAGTTTTGATAAACACAGTCGCTTTACTGATTGAATGTTACTATCCGTGTGATTTTTATCACAGTCGTGGATGGTAACTGCTTCATTTGTTGTGTATATAACTAATGTGAGGATGGTAATACTCAATAAAATATATCAAATATAACTTATTTTCGTAAAGAAAAATCATATATCTTCCCTACCGCTCAAACAAAAATAGCTCAACCTAATATACCCATCTTCATAGAAACTGGCCCTGATGATGCGAGACAATAATCATTTGCAATTATACAAGGCAAATAATCTAACCAGATCATTCTGGAGACATGCTTAACCAATTCATGCTAGGTGCCTAGAGAACACGGGTCTAGACCAGAGGGCACTCGGATCATGGTCTGCACATTTGCTGAACCCTTAAATGTCAGTTGCTTTACCGGTAAATATGTTGTTTGCTGTGTTTCATCAACATGAAAAATGTATGAGTTCCAAAATAAATTTGGACGGGTTGTCTTTAAATAACGTGTGAGTACATGTGGTTACTAAACCCCATTGACTTATGTATGCAGCCAAACAAACTAAGGTAACTAGTGCAGACCAAGATCAAACAGTCACCGAAGGAGACGTTCGATAAGCGTCTACGTTTTGTTACTACACCAGCCTAACTCAAAATTATTAAAATGATTTCACATTGTAATATATAGCTTTGCAAACTGGTAGAGAAGTGAAAATGTGTGTCCGAAAACTAACCGTAAGTAGGGTACTAGAATGTTATTAAATCGTCACAGAAAGCGCAACTTAATGTATGAAGAATAGCTGTAGATTCAACGTCCGGAGGGGGGATACCTTTATTTACACTATTTGTAAAGCTATGGTGACTTTGAGAGAAGTGTGAGGTTAAGACGTCCATCAACCGGTTTAAACCAACCCTTTTCAATACTGCATTAGATTAGGATATTACAGTTTATTACACACCGTTAGAATCAACATTGGTTGACCCTTTAGTTAAATGAACACGCCGTGTTAACAGCACTCTAAAGCTGATGCAAACTTTGGTCAGTTAGAAGGCTACAAATCTGTTACTATTAATTATATGTATTAAAAGAAATCTTACATTGTGTGAGGATACCGAGATACTATGTGCAGTGTTTTTGTGTTTTACATATTGACATGTGAAGCGTGACCACGCCACGTGTGACCATGTGTGGTCATGCATAGTATGACGACTTAATGTGACCACGCCATGTAGAGTGTGCTCTCATCACGCAGTGTGACCACGGTCGCAAGCATTGCGGCCACACTACGCAGAGTGTGACCATGGTCGCGCTCCTTATGACCACACAAGCTGGTCATGTACTTACTCATCTCCTGTTCTAAAATACCACATGCTTAAACTCCGATATATTGCAATGCACATATGTACGTTATGTGGATCCTTGTGAGTTTGTTGAAGAATTTCTGAGTGAGCATCAGACAGCTTTAATCATGTTATCCGGTGTCTCCCCATGAACCCAAACTGTTTGACAATGTCTTTCAGATCACGCTTAATATGAGAGAGACTAACATGATTTTGAATTGTACTGGAAATACAAAACAAACAATAAGTATTATATTGGTAGGTAGGTGTAGGTCAAAACAAAATCTCATTGAATCCAAAGTCGATATCTAAAGTATTTTACTGATTTATTAATTATTTTTACCTCAATATAAACGTATCTGTACGTCCTTGTAAATGGAGCAGACACGACTCTGACGGCTCACGTAGGGTCTGCTCTCTGTTTGCGTACAGAATTGTACATATCTGTTTCTACAATATATTTCATGGCACAATGTACTACTAGAATATTACTATTTTAAACATAAGCTAATTACAATACATTCAGTCATTCATTCTAACATCAATATTCATGAACTAAATCGCTAGCCATTATAAGCATAGGGTTAAACTTTCAAATGTAATTCAAAGAATATTGCATCATTATCACATTCTTACCAGATACCACTGTACAAACCAAAGTAACCGTAATATCGAACGCATCCAATGAGCCTATTCAGCGAATGTTCATAACAAAATTGAAACTAGATATTAGCGCGTTCTTAGAAGATTGTTTAAATCAATTCAGAGGGAAATCCATTTCCTCGCTCACTCTTTCCGAATGTCTAGGGATGTCTGTAGTGATTCAGGCTTAAACAAATGTCTGGGATATACAGTGAAACCTCTCTATAATGGCCACTAAATAATATCAATAATTTTGTGTTAAAGGCATGTGGTTGTATAAAGCAAGGTGAAAGTAAAACATAACGATCCAATAGGAGCGTTCTGTTTTACTTTCACCTTGCTTTAAGCAGTCACCTTTCCTAAATACCAACTAATTAACACAATTTAGTGGCCGTTACAGTGGGGTTTCCCTGTAAAACATCTTTAACGGCACATATTGCTCTGACCTTTACCAGGGTCTTGTAAAGAGTGAAAACACGGTTCAGTATTGACAATGGGCATTGAGACGTACTTATTGTTCTGCATATAAATGCAACAAAGCAATAAGACCGAGACTACTGGTTTTGTTATTGTTGCTTTTATGTTCACATTGGTTTATATGGTCGAGGAACAAATGGCAAAATGAATTATGAAATAGACCATTTTGTATTGTTACAATTATAAATAGACGCTAAAATGTGCGCTCGGGGTTTTCTATAATAATAGGCAAGTATTGTGGGAAGGAATACATAACATTTATAATATGCCTTCACGATGCAACGTGTTCTGTCATATTCAAAACTAAGGAGATGTTTCCTCTTCACTAAACGAGTAAGGAGTCAAAAATGAATATTGAACGTTTGGATCTGTCAGTTTTTACTTTTATATTCTGGCTGTATTTACTGCAATCGTGTATGTATTTACTTCATGAAAACAATCATAGGACTAAAGTCAAATGGTTTATTCAGAAATACTAAATAAGCAAAGTGGGATGACCCTTCAGAGCTTAACTTAAAGAGTGCATTCAATATGAAAGACTTTGCTGTAGGAATAATTGAATTGAATGACTCACAGCGCAAATAATGATCAGATGGCTCTTTTGTAAGCCCTCTGTTTAAGGTATGCACTGTTTGCAAACACCAGTGCACATGTGTGTCGCATTCAAAGTGTCAAAGATGTGCAAAAGGGTCGAGCATGTTCATATAACTTCGCCAATTAATGTCTATTAAAAACATGTCAGTAGTTTTCTATAGATATGTATGTTTCATCCTTACTGACCCTTTGTTCATGCTATACTAGCTTACGTACATGGATTTCATATATACACAACTGCACAGTATGATCACGAATCGTATTTGTAATGTGATATTTTCCGTCCTCAGGTGTCCAACATGGCCACAAATTATATCGATTGGGTTAATGTCAGTGAACAGGTTGGCGATGGCACAAAGTTTTTGTCCATGGTGGGATAACTGTTTCAGCTGAGTAGTATGTGAAACTCCGTATTCGTCCCTTGGCTCATCAGGGCACTTATGCTGATACCGAATCAACACTGGGCTGAGAAATACGTCTGGACATTTAGACTGTAAGACATGACGACAAAGATAAGTTTTCGTCTCCCGTTAGGAAGTGCTGCGATCAATTGTAAGTCTGTCCCCGGCAAATATATTCCACTACAACATAAGCCCTTGCAAACAGAGTAGACCCGAATCAGACGGCTCTTGTATCAGGGTCTCCTTGGTTTGCTTATATATCTGATTATACCATTCTCCAATGACAAAAACTCAGATGTTTTAGAGTCAGCAATCACAAACAATATATATATAATTAATAATCACAATATCAGTATTTCTAACATGGGTATTCAGGATGTATAATATTATGTTTAAGCAATACCGTTGCATTATAAGCATAGGTCTAGGGTACATGATGTTGAGCTGAGGACCGTTAATATACTCTAACGAATACAATAACTCGACCAAGTCCTTCACATGGGACTTTATAAGCCGAGGTCCAATGTATCACGGCTTTACACGGGGTATCTAAAAAAGCAGAGAAACCCTATATTTAATTGCGCCTGTGTTCTATGGAGCGTCCAATTGGCCCATAGTTCGTAGAAATCAACACAACCAATAAGGAGGCATCGGACGCATATCAACAGGTTCACCGCTACATTTCGATTAGGAACATTAAAAAAATCAAACAGGTTTAGCTTACCGTGAATAGTCAGGATTTTAACATAAAGCGTAATGTGAGAAACATTGCAGACCCTGGTGAGACGGTTGCTTCAGGACGTTCATAAAAGTCTACACTGTTTGCAAAGGACATTGACGACTCATTCCGTGACTGACAGAGTTAAGTTTGTATTGATGTCCAAACGATTAAGAGCGTTTGTCTAGGTAGATGTGCAAGATATCGAATCGCATTACGCACATTTGTCACGTCCATGCAATATTGTCTTATACTGTATCGGTCTAATCTTGCACATGCCGCCTTTAGCCAGTCTGCAATAACGTTTATTGTTAAGCATTCAGATTTGTGAACACGCTGTCGAAGCTACAAAAGAATAAGGGCTAAAAAGTTGGATCTACTGCAATTCCGACTATTTCCGAATCGATCAAATTTTTGGGATTTGTATCGAATGTCAGATAGCTTTGATCCTGATAAGCGTTACGCGGGGTCTCTGTTTGTCTAGATCCAAGCTGTTTGGAAGTACCAAGTCCCTGAATGCAGGATATGGATTAAGGGCCTATTGAATGCAATTTTAGTGACACTTGCACCTGACAGATGAAGGGCACTTTTGTGAATTCTGTCGCTTTTATTGCGTCTAATTGCATTTGGCAAAAGTTAAAAGCGCGATAAAAAGGTCATTGAAAAATAATAATTGTCAAACATCACTTTACCCTGTACTCAATAAATACGCCTTTCTACGCCTTTGAAAACAGAGTTGACCCATATCAGACGGTTCCTATAGGAGTCGTCTGCTCAGGGTCCGCTCTGTTTGCTTCTGATATAATATAGATGTGATTCTACAGTTTCTGCCATGGCCAAAGTTTCTGTAGCAATGTGCTGTTATAACAAATTATTGTAAATGATATTCATGAAGTCTTTATTTCTTCCATTAACATTCAATGTTAAGTTGCACATGCACAAATGTGTGTAGCATCATTGTGTCAGTTTGGATGAAATAAACAGAGTTTAAGTGGTTAAACCTTCTTATACTATGAGCAAACTGTTAACCCGTAGCCCGCCAGTAACAACTATAGTTACATTTGCGAACCATGTAGACCCAGATGGAGCTCTCGTATCTGGATCTGCACTGTTTGTCATGGCTTGCATGGTCTAAGCTTCTGCCGAGGAAATCATTTTCCACATATCCTGTATATTTTTGTAAAGATTAGCTTAATTAATATTCAAAGAAGGCTGAGCGATAAGATTATGTACCAGGCTAAGGGTTAACAGCTAGAAACCAGATACGAAGCATGTGTCTCATTCAGGATTCAAGCTGATTGACAATAGGCAGTACTCTGGAATGGAAGTCCATAGAACGTTCAATCTATAGGCTGTCAGTATTTGTTTCAGCATGACAACGGTTAATTCTCAAGAAATCATTATCACCCACATACAAAATTGTTCAACTGGTAGTTTGACAGTTCGGTTTCCTCGTATTAATGATCATACTAAAATTCAATATTCCGTTCCTGACTATAGAATAACCTATCAGGTCCACTTTGTTTGCATATGAAATGGTATAGTTATTATTCTACAATGCTGTCACGGCCAAATATTCCTGTGCCCTGGTGCTATTATAACAATCAAACTAATTAATACCCATAATGTCATTATATCTAACATGAATATTCACGGAGTAAATGGTAACTAATAAAGCAGTTAATTGACGTATACGAGCAGTATATTTTCTGAAATAATACCAATCACTTTTTCACCGGTGGACAGCGTCCGTCAGTTAAATGTGTAAGTATCGGTTTTGCATAGGTATATTATTAGTTATACAGTTCTTTCCCAGGGTACATGAAGATTTATTCCCGGCTGAGGAAAATCATATTGCCCGAGTCGTTAGGCGAGGGTTACATGATTTTACCAGCCGGGAATAAATCGTCATGTAGCCTGGGAAAGAACTGTATAGCGAATTTATTATACTTCAAAGTTTTACGGTTCGGATAATTTATATAAATCCATTTTTGCATGTTCAATCACTAAACACGCTAATTCCCCTAAAAGCGCCCCAATACATTTATTTCTACCCGAAGGTATCCGAAGTGTTGTGTATTGTTTTTCATCGGCGTTCGTGTTATTATAGATGGCTGGACGATATAATAACTCCTCTAAAACTGTTTTATTGGTCATTTCCAACAATGGTGTTTTTTAATTCATTTCTGCATTGTTTTCTTTACGTATCAATAGTTGTCTATTATGAATTTTGCTATTGTTTAGCTGAGTCGAGAAGTCGGTCTTTTGGTTTCTGACCATAATATGTGGGGCCTGCCATGGGGAATTTCTATGTACCCTGTCAGCTCACAGGGTACACGGACCCATGTACACGGCTAGTTAACCAATCAGAAGTGAGGATTTTACTTTGCAGTATAATATAGTGTTTAGCGGTTAACCATTTGAATTCGGGGCACGCATGAATTGGCATTACATACAGTGCAGACTCAGATTAGAACGTTCGAAAAGGAACCCTCTGATCAGAGGCAGTACTGTTTTGCATTACAAGTTCTCTAGCACGTGTAAGCCTTTCATACTGAGTGGACTCTATTGTTAATTACTGATGGTCCAACACTCTGAAAGGTCAAATATGGCAGATTAATACGATAGGATGAGCGCCATAGGTCACCAGCAGCTATTTCAGTGGATACCAACACGACGACATTTGATGATGACAAATACAATAACTAGCAAATTTAAGCCTTTATTGCTAATTTGACTCTTTTGTTACAGGCTGACCATACCACTTTGAATATACAGCATTTTAATATATTTCACAAAGGTACTCACATGCATTCATGAGTTGGATTACACATTTCTCATGTAGGGGCGTTAATCATTGCCTACATTTTGTCTATGCTGTCCAATGTCTTAGTTTGATAAGCATATCTCAGCAGGATTACCTACAGGTAGGTTTTAAAATATTCTGTAAGTATATTCGATCATTATCAAAGTTCTTGGCGACATTTGCGTATTGCTGCATTGTATTAGCAAATCAATGTAAGCACTATAAGTGAATATGCCAGCTAAAGAAGATATGTTTAGCATGGTGTTGTCATTCTCAGTGTTGTTATATTTTTGGTCCTTCCGGATCGCTAAATTTGATGGTATAAGTTTTGAAAATTAAATACTGCTTAAGCCGGTGATAGGGGCATGAGTAGTGTTGCACTTTTAATTACTACTCATGAACATACTCAATAAAACCGAGTCTGCAATTTTCTCTTTTGGCATTGCAACTTTTGTTTTCGAAGGATAACACACTCACAGAATTGATACAAGTTATCTAAATGGACATCTTCAATGTATTAATGAGTGTCACACCGTGTGGGAGTGCCGAAACGGAATAATGTAAATCATGGAAATGCACCAGTGCATGTTTTATGCAAATGAGCAGTTTGAATCCGCCTGTATTATGCTGTAAACAATGGGCCGAATAACCGTCAAATATAATCTGTTTCACTTTCTATGGCACTTTTGAAGGGTTATGTGATAAAAAGAATCTTACATTCATGTACATAACACATTTATTTCATGAAACTCGTTTACTATAATGAATATTACACTCGCCAAAGCTTGTTTCATATTATTATAGTAACCTCGTTTCATAAAATCAATTTGTAATTAACACTCATGTAAGATCCTCTATATATTAAAATCTAGTGGGGATGCATTCACGGATCGTTAGTCGGAATTTAATATTTAAGTTAGTAATAACGTAACCCTTGATCTAAACGTTCAGCACCCGAAGCTAGAAAACAAAATAAACTGGGCTATCTACATGGCCTGGAAGTAATCCAGTAGCTGCTGAAACGTTTTTAGAGAGATGGGAATACTTGAATAAGGAAGAAAAGCTGCCTTCTCACGTGGTCTGGTGTTTGTTCAATTTGTAGAGTACCGATGACGTTGTGTAATTAGACATTATATTTATAGTACAAGGTTGGATAAGTACTTTTCGTTTCGGCCTTCCCCCCAAAAAATCATAATGTTTACAATTTTTTCTCGTGCTTTCAAGCAAAGGAGGCCAAGTTAGTTATAGGTAATCGTGGTTTAGAGACTTCGAATACGTGACTATCTACAGTTCTTTTTACAATGCAATGTTTTCCTGCCAAAGATCATATAACAAATATACGTCAATGAATAATCTACTTCAAAATAAATATTAACGGAGTATGTTGTTTAAAACATCGTGAATATTCATAGAGATTATTTTCACACAACAACAATGATTGAAGAATTCAAACCCCAGAAAAAGTTTCGGCTAACAAAGCTGACCAAGATCAGACTGCGGTCTGTGCCAACACAAATATTTCTAACACGCTGCTTCAGTTTGAATTAATGGATCTGTGTACATTTGTAATGAACAAAATTTAATATTTAACTACGTTCTGACAAACACAATATAACTATTATTTTAAGAGAATTAATACTGATCCTGTTGTTTATATGTTGTCTACATATTGTTTCTTACTACAATATACTCAATAGATTCATATCTCATACTGTTGAACTTTATTATTTTCAGTTATACTATCACCAGTAAGTATTTACATTTGTTCATTCGTCACTACCGGAACAATGTCGTTTCTCTAAATTCGTTAAATCCCGATTGAATACAATTTTCGCTTTGAAACCATCATCAGTACTTTGATTGGTTTAGCGGTCTGTGTCTGATAACCATTTCAGTGCAGAAAACGGTCGCATATGTCCTTTGCAAACGGAGTAGACCTATATGAGGAACAGTCTCATCAGGGTCTGTATTCTTGTCATGTTACACCTTCCGTTAAATACTTCATAGATATTCACGGTAAACATGGGCTGTTTTACTTTTGGAATAGTCAATTATTTGAAAATTTATTGTTAAAAGGATTTAGTATTACATGTATATGTGCCACGAGGAAGGAATTTATTATCTGTGCTACATGTACATCTTCGGTTTAAAATTCAAACATTTCACCTAGAGACATAATTGAAGGAAAGACATTTATCGGCGTTCAGAATGACATATCCTAACATTAACCCTTCGCTTGCTGAATTTTAAAACACATTTCTCCTTCTTTACACATGCCCTGTTGTATAATTACATATATCTTCACTGTGTACAAGTATTTCGCTGTACAATCACTACTGTGGAGTGCACTTGTTGCACAATGAATTTGTAAATAGTGCAGACCCTGATGAGACAGCTCCTGCAGGAGCTGTCTCATCTTGGTCTTCACTATTTACAGGTAGGTATATTGACGCGATTAGCAAGCGAAGGGTTAATATAGCATGTAAATGTAACATCACATGTTATTACTTAAGAGCTACATGTATTAAACGTTTGACATATGCAGGTTAAATAAAAAAGCAATAAATATCGTTTCACTTATATCGTGAAGGCAATTAAAGCCATTTGCCTGACATAAAGCTATAACTTATTTGCTATGAAATTGCATATTGATTTATGACGTCAACCATCTGACTTAAATTACATAAACTAGAACCTGTTTAAAGCGATCTTGGCCCAGGATTATAAAACTCCTGAGTCTGAGATCATTCTCAAGTACAGTAAAACATCTCTTAACCGGCAGTTACATTTAGTATGAATATCGGTCTTGGAAACAGGTGGCAGCTTAATGCAGGGTGAAAGTCATGCAGAAAGCTCCTAGAGGAGCTTTCTGCATGACTTTCACCCTGCATTAAGCAGCCACCTGCCTAAAAGTATCTAAATTATTATCTACTAGAATTCCGGTTAAGAGAGGTTATACTGTATCTGATTCTGTGAAACAGATGCGAGAGAAATTGTCTCAGACTCCAGCAAAATGTTTTATTACTTCGGGCCATTTTAATAAACATTGGTGTTTTCAACGCAGGTGTTTGCTTCAAATAGACCGATAACAATACAGAAAGCTGATGTAGATTTCGGCCTCCATGAAGCTACAAACTGCCTTTAAAACACAGAATTAAACCTCTGGTTGGTGATCACTGTAGAAGGGCTTGTTTTACATTGTATTTGTCCATTTCACCTTGAGAACGTATTTGAAATGATTTTTAAATAAAACCAATCTTTCATTTGACAATATGTTTTGGATTGGAGCAAACATGGTCTACACCGTTTGAAAATGCCAATGCACTTATTTCCTGTATTCAAACGTTTAACTATCTTTCCATAATATAATGTGACACAGAAATTCCGTTTCACAAAGATTATCGTTAACATTGTACAGTTGTAATTGTTTAAACACACGCTTACTGTCTATTACATGCCTTATATAAATAATTACGTTCAATAATTAAATACATAATAAAACAGTTCGACAACGAAACGATAATTCATATATATAAGTGTTACAATTCAGTGTATGAAGCACATGCATATTAGGTAATTATATGTACAGTAAAACCCCGCTAATGCGACCACTTAACAAACAGCCACTGGTATCGTTTAAAGCAGATGGTTGCTTAATGCAGGACGAAAGTTATGCAGAAAGCTCCTATAGGAGCTTTCTGCATAACTTTCGTCCTGCATTAAGCTACCACCTGCCTCAGCCACCCAGAAATATGCCCCTTTTTGGTGGTCGCATTAGCGGGGTTTTACTGTATTTACTTACACTGATTCTTATTGCCGCTTATCACTCGTTAATTAAAAATAACATGATGTTCGCATGCTTTAATGCTAGTTAGCCTTTTACTCTATGAATATTCATGTAAGAAATAATGACAGTGAATATTAATTAGGTTAATTCTTATAATGGCACATTAACACAATAACCTTTGGCTATGGCAGAAACTGTAGCTTAATATTTATATTATTCTTTGAACAAACATAGCATATGTGGGTCTACTCTGTTTGCAAAGGCGTAAAAAGGCGTATACCCAGATGAGAGCGGTCCTAGAGAAGCCCCCTCATCAATATATGCACTGCTAGTACAATTGTCTTACAACCCAAGGTATGCTTGACCGTTTTGAACTTTAGAATAGTTCTTTTGAAATTCAGTTGTGCAAGTGTTACACTTGTAGAAATCCTCTAAAGAGACCCATTATGAATAACAACAGATGTCCGGACAAATAGTTGATTGTTCAATGCATGTGTTTTCAGTACAAATTGTGTCCTGCATTAAGCTACCACCGGCTATAGGACTCAGAATTACGTTGTTTGTCGGTGGTCACATTAGATGGATTCTGCTTTATTACACACTGTTTGTATATTCTTAATAATACTTTAACCCTTCGCTTGCTATTCACGTCAATATACCTACCTGTAAATAGTGAAGACCCAGATGAGACAGCTCCTGCAGGAGCTATCTCATCAGGGTCTGCACTATTTACAAGTTGACTGTGCAACCAGTGCACTCCACAGCAGTGATTGCACAACGAATTACTTGTACACAGTGAAGATATATGTAATTATACAACAGGGCATGGGTAAAGAAGGAGAAATGTGTTTTAAAATTCAGCAAGCGAAGGGTTAAGTTTAAAAATATTATCAAATATTTCGATATTTGAGTTGGATGATCAGATTAGGGGGTTTAAGTCTTACATATTATGTCCATTAGAGTAAAATTTTCCAAAGCATATGTCTGCGAATTAATTTTGAACACCAAAAACCAATACTTGTCTATTGGAAAAACGACTGTCTGTCTTGAGACATGAAAACCTCTTTTGCACTGCTATATTTTGGCAATATCAGGAGCGGAGTATATAAGGAGAAAGTGTCGTTTTCTTCTATTGGCAAAAGTCGGGGGTGTTTCTGTGATCATTTGCGTATATGGGCTAAATAGAGGTATTTATCTTACCCGTAAAATAGTTTGGAAATACAGTTCCTGGAAAGTCGGAGTTTTGCCATTACTTGCTCAGAATCGGATTTAAGAGAAAATCACAAGATGAGTTATGAAGGTAAGTTTCTTAATTTCAAACATTTACTCCTATGCGTTATACCGGTATTGCCCGAAGAAACAAAACACGTTAACAATATCAACAGAATAATATTTAAAGCTGAAAACAAATCAACATCTGCAATGGAAAAGCAGAACAACATGCGTTGAAGGGAAAACTATATACATGTGTTTGCAAGTAGTAGACATCGCCAACCCCAGATGCAGTTGAAATTGGAGATGCTTTTATCTTCCTTATAATAAGTGTGACTTAACTCTTTCCTTCGTATAAACGTGTTTTTACGCATTTCGCAAACAGAGTAGACCAAGATCAGGGACTCCTATAGGGTCCGTCTGACCAACCAGGCTCTGCTCTGTTTGCTAATGAATATTGAAAATTGAAATATATACTTCTTTACTTCCTAAAATGGCTACACCTTTCCATCTGTCATATTTCATTATAACTATTTTGTCCATGAATATTCATTTGGAATAAATATCGAACAGGGAAATGGTTAAAAGATTTCTGTCTGACACCCATTTCTATAAAAAGCGGAGATGTAATTGCATGTGAGGCCATTGTTCCATTTTTTATTACAACAGGATTGCACAAATTCTATCCGGATTTAAAGCAACCCCTTTCAAACATGTATTTAGATGAAACCACCCCTTGGAAGCCGTGTTATAACAGAATCTGAAAAGAGAAATAATCGCAAAAACAAATGGTCGAGGTGTGAAACCTTTACTCTATACATACGCCTTTCTACGTCTTTGCAAACAGAGTTGACCCAGATTAGACGGCTACTATAGGAGCTGTCTGATCAGGGCCTGTCATGTTTCCTTAAAAGGTATTACAGTGCTCCCTCTCTACAACGACACCCTCTTGGATACGAATATTCTATGTGTTGTTCAGAGGGAGTTGTTATAGGGAGGGAAAATCAAACATAATTAGCTTGTTTGCAGATCCCCAGATAAAGTGTATTTCGAGAACTAAAACCGTTATGCCTCAATTAAACCCAATGTTGTGACCACTCTTTAGAATCGTCACAAAGTGACGATTCTAAAGAGTGGTCACAACATAGGGTTTGATGGAGGCAATAAAGAAAATATGATGGAAAAAGGTTGTTTCTGGAGCCTTGTTGTTTCGGAAAAAGTGACATGCGTTGTTGTAAGGATGGAATCGTGATTGAGAGGGCCGTTGTAGGGAGGGAGCACTGTATTGATCACATTCTAAAGTTTCCGCCATGAACAAAATTACCCGTGTTCATTTGCCGTTATAAAATTAATCTAATTAATATCCATGATGTCATTATTTCTTATATGAATATTCATGGATAAATAGGTTGAATGACTTATCAGGTTCTAATTTTTCCAAATCTGTTTAGACCTGTTTTATATTCAAATGAATACCTGAAACAGCGAACGTATACAAGGCATGCGTATTTACTATATTATGACTTAATGGTTGTACACATTAACTTCTCAATGTTAATAATATTTGTTCTACAATTGCAAACATCACGTTATGGATTTATTTCAGTAAGTAATAGATGAAGGTGGTAAGCGGCACTGTGTGACAAGACGGTGTCTCGATACAGTAAAATCTTGTCTTAAGCGATTTTGTATTGATTGGACGCAGACATTTTAAAAAGCAGGCGGTTGCTTAATGCAGGGCAAACGTAATTCAGAAAGCGCCTTTAGGAGCTTTCTGCATTACTTTTTCCGGCATTAAGCTACCGCATGCCATACAGGCCTATAATTAGACATCATGGTCGCTTAAGGAAGGTCCAGTCGTATCTTTGTTACATTACCAACACCATTGCATAACGTACGTTTCGCGTTGGAACCGTCGCTTATTGTGTGTCAGATAAAACCGAAGGCGATATTCCTTCTCAATCACTTTAAATTGATTGAACTGTTAACCATTGTCCCCTACTCGCCACCTGACTCGCAAACAGCTTGGATACAGATAGGACTCTGGGTAACATGTCGTTTCATCGGGATCTAAGTTGTTTGACATTCGCCTTGATCGAATCGGAATAAGTCAAACTTTCCCGAGATCTAATTTGAGTAGTCTTTGTGTTTTCCCAGCGGGATGTTAAGCGTTGAAAACAAGATGTAGGACAAACATTTCGTACACTTTAGCTGGCGGGATTAATAAACTTCGTCTACGAATAAACTTCGTCACTATTTCTGCAGGACCTATAGTACCGTCTAAATCTAGAATGGTTCTCTATTCCCATCGAATTATATAATATATTGTGCATTGAATTTCTTTTTATTGTTTAAACTATGGCAAGATGACAAAGAATGGTAACACTTCAGGATGCCACTATAACACATATAAGCAAGCAGACCGTTAATCCATTTCAACGTGCATGTCTTGGTTCAACTTTTGTACAGGTGCTTTGGATGGAATTACACGATTGTTATCAAATGTATAATATATCTTTAGTCCTTGGTGCAGTTAACCCATTCCTTCAGAGTGACGCATTTTGACGCGTCAAACGTCATATAGGGCTCCACAGGAGCAAATGCTCCATTTACAATTGATTCAAAACTACATGTACACATTTTCAAACATGTCCTTTTCAAAAGATGTATTCAAAGAGTTTGGGTGAAAATAGCCGAAATATAGTTTTTTTATTAAACAGTGCCGATCCTGGTCAGAGAGATCCTTTTTGATTTTTTTTGTATATTACCATATTATGGGACAACAAAACACGATTTGCTAAATATATTTTTGAGGCACGAGTAAGACTCTGGCAGGCTCAGACGAGAGACAGTCTTACAAACGACTGCTTCGCATTTGCTTCTTATCTCCGTAGAGGTGCAGGTAATTATGTTTACTAGTATTTTGTTATGGCTGGGAGCAATAAACCAACCGCAAATATTTCCGTTATGAAGGGGGTAATGCAGCCACTGCATTCAGCATTTAAATATGTCTGGCATCGCATTTCAACTATCTGGAATTTCAGTAAATTTTGATACTGTCACCGTGTGACATTTATATGGTAGACAATATGAATTGCATTCAGCATTTAAATATGTCTGGCATCGAATTTCAACTATCTTGAATTTCGTTAAATTTGATATTGTCACCGGGTGACATTTATATGGTAAAAAATATGAATTTTATAACATCAGCACTTGCATAATTAAATCAATTGTATAGTATCATTGACCGGTTTGGATGCTGTCTATCATAATGTTTTCCACAGCACAGACTTCCAGAATTGGGCATAAAGAGAATCGCGTGGAGCTTTCTGGATGACTTTCGCCCGGGGTTAAGCTTATACCTGTCTTCAATACCGATATTTACCCTTCTCTTGCTGAATTTTAAAATACATTTCTTCTTCTTTACCCATGTCCTGTTGCATAATTACATATATCTTCACTGTGTACAAGTATTTCGCTGTGCAATCACTGTTGAGGAGTGCACTGGTTGCACAATCAACTTGTAAATAGTACAGACCCTGATGAGACAGCTCCTGCAGGAGCTGTCTCATCTGGGTCTACACTATTTACAGGTAGGTATATTGACGTGAATAGCAAGCGAAGAGTTTATACCGAATTTAACGTCCGGTGTACTGTACTCGTGCACATTAACGAACGTATTACAGATGAATAACAGCTGTCAATTGGACAGCAGCAAATGTGACAAAACAGCATTTCTGTCTTACTTATCAATAAACACTTATATCAGTAAAGTAACAACATAAAGTCTATCTTCATAATTCTTAATAAGTTATTCAGATAATTTAAATAGATTAAGTCATTCACCCATATGTTTATCATCACGTTATAGGTATGGCATAAATTAATTGTTTTTAGAATATCGACTTTCCAATGGTGGACATTTCCTAAAAATATAATTACCCGAGATGAACTACTTCAGTAAGACGGGGTCTATGATATCATATGCAAAGTCTGGACATAGAGTCTCGAAACGAGCCAAACTGTTTGACAATATGTTCATGGTTTTTAACCCTTTCCTCCATAGGCTATTTTAGACCCAACCTCTTTGAATAAACCTACCGAAATGGAGCATTTACTAGAGGAAAGGAAACGTTTAGAATTGTGTAGTTTTGAAACCATTGTGATAAATAGAGTATTTGCTCATCTAGGAGCAAATGCTCTATTTATCACAATGGTTTCATAAACTGACATTTACAGAGGCGTAGAAAATGCGTATTTATAGAGGAATGTGTTAAAAAGAAATGGAAAAATACGCCAAATATAATAAAAGATGAAGCAGACGAACATGTATCCATCAGACAAAATGCTGGAACTGAACGGGTTGATATTTTTAGGTGGATTAGCATTATTGTTGTAACCAGCATCGAATCATTTATCGAGCATTATCGTTAGAATATAGTCTCTAACGCTGATTTGTTCAGAGACTGCCTTGGGTCATTCATTCGTGTAATGTTAAATATTCAGCACAAAATTGGGTTCTTTCCTGGCGCCAGACAATGTTGTTGTTAATAATTGTACACCATTCCAGTGCTATTTTGTATCCCATGACAATTTTAGCAATTGTCTGTCTTTCAGATGCAGACAGTATATTCACTAATTTTCATAACTACATGATTTATTCGATGTTACGTATAAGTCAGAATATTTCTCCAAAATGTCTAAAGCGCATTGCCGTACAATATCTTATTATCTGCAAGGTTTAAAGAGTATTTCTACAAACTTATCTCTACTTTTAGATAACATTAGGACAAAACGAACATATCTCGTGCAAAACGTTTGATACTATTTACTATAGGTGATTACCGTTGCAGATTCGGAGACAGGCTGTTGAACGATACTTTGTGCAGAATAAATTGAAGACTGTATTGAACATTTTAATGGCACAAACATACACAGCATCTATGACGTTCGTTTATCATATATATGATTCTGCAGTATCTGCCATATACAAATCCCTTTGTGCATGTGCTATTATAAAAAAACTAATATCAACGAATTCATTATAAGTTAAATAGATATTCATCCAGGAAAGGGTTAAACAAAACAAAGTATTTATTACTGAAGAAAATGGTGTTTTGACGAACGGTGCAGACCCTGATCAAAAAGGTGCCATCAAGTGCTGTTATATCAATCAATTCCCCACGTAGTCACCAGCTAGACATTCTGTGTACCAACCCCATATGATAAATGAATGGGTTTTCATTTCTACTTACAACGTGTTTTAAAATGCCGGGCAATTACATAAACCTTTACATCCTGTAAAGAAGAGTTTCGCAAGAAATCCCGCCGAACAAACACCGAAGAAGACAAAACTTCCATGTTCTTAAGATATGCTATTAGTTAATGTATTGATTCGGTTTGCGTTTTAGTTTTATTCACTGTTCGGCCAAGGCCGATAACATTTTATAAGTGTCGATGAAAACAGTTTATTTAGTAACACAATGACATGTTTCGATATAAATTCAAATTGACAACCTTCATAGTAATGACTGAACATCGCAAATGCAACGGTTAATGATATAATTGAAAATATGCAGTCATTGCAGGACCTCCGTGTTTATATACAATTTCAATCGAATAATTACTACATGTAACAATCCAAACAATTATACCCAAGTCATGATAATACAATATCGCATAGCGGCTAAAGCCTGCTATCGGTTATTAATGAATCTGTTTTGTACGTGTTTATGTCCCTTCGTTTGACGTTTTTGCTTCCTTACAACATATGTGATGTTTGTACATGTATATACTAATCCTTTTTTAAATTACCTCCTTGTTTATATCTAGTAAACACCCATGACATTCATTGTCTTAATGCATATCTTGTTTTTTACACATGTATCATCCTTTTGAAAACAGAGCGATACAAACACGTTTCTGACACTTGTTTGAAATCATGACACCATTGGTATATAATAAGATGTTGTGTAGACATACAACGAATAAACACAGATATGTTTGGCGATGAAAGAAGTTGTATAATAATTACATGAGCAAACAGAACAAAACCTGATCAAACGGCACTGCATGAGTTTTCAAAGTCGTTAAAAGTTCTGAATGTAGAATATCCCTCGAAAGCAAAAGTAGCAAAGAAGAAAATGGATGCTCGGGTATATTGAGTCTGTTCATTAGCAGTTATTAAACCTGCAACAAAATTCACGTCGCCTAACACCGGCGTAGGCGGTATTTAATTTTTATAACTAAAAGCATTGAAACTGATGATCCCGAAGGACCGGAAAATTAACCAACTATGAGAATGAAGTAGGGCGAATGAACTTAAGTGTGCCAAAGAAAGAGACTGCAGCATGCATGTGTTTTCAATATCAAATATCAAAGAGACCACACCTTTATAACATATCATCGTATTATCTTGGTAATGCTAAAAAGGTAATAACGTGGACAGTTCTGAACTATTATTGAAGATCGACTGTGCTACACGAACTATTCTAAAAAAAACGAGGACCAACTTAGATAGATACAGTTAATCTATTTGCAATTGACAACCTAAAAGGGGAAGGGTTGGCTCTATTAAAATCACACGTGTTGTTAGACGTAAATAATAATGACAATGTAGTTATTTAGTGTGTGTGTGTGGGGGGGGGGGGGGGGGTAAATGGTCAATGTGTGTATGTGGTGGGGGTAGAGGTAGGGGTGGGGGTGAAAGGTAGAAGATCATCATTAGATAATATAATGGGTTAAATAATCACCACATGTTATTGTTAAGTGGGGGTAAATGTTAGTCATGTGTGTGGTTATTCAGTTAATTTAAATGCCTAACATATATGGTTATGTAATTGGAGTAAATATTTAGTAAATGATCGTCTTGTGGGCGTATTGCAATGGAATAATCGATATAACCAAAGCATAATATGTGGTGCTTTCATGGCGGAATTGACACACATGTGCAGCAGTGTTAAGTGGTAAAATTTGTTAAGCAAGTAGCTTCTGGTATTTGCATCGCTGTGTAGCACACGAGAGTATGTAACATCTGTGTTGGAAAATCAGCAATTTGTGTTTCAGAAATGTAACTTGGTAGACAGATATCATAGTCACCCGATACATCATAGACAGAAGCGTACTTGTAACTCATTTGTAAACCATTATATATTGTTGAAAACTTCATAGTGGTATTTCGTTCATTTCTGTTCTTTAAAACTTGAGAGTGGTGTGTCAAACAAGTAGGATCCTGGCGAGGCGCCGACAATCCCGGTGTATCATCTAACACAAATTGTTTGTAAAAGGTAACCAATGATTTAACTGGTACAACAGGTTATGTGAGACACTTTCCTGCAACGTAAATGATGAAACAGTTCAAACTGATGTAATAGCTATGTTAACGGTGATGATAAAGTCATGTAGTATACGAGCCATGTGCTCCGAAAGACCGAAACAGGGATCTTATCGGATTGCAAACTGTATTCACGCAGAATGATTAGACTAAACCTATTGCCTGATTGATCATGGATATCATGATAAACAGTTCAATGAAAATGTACAATCAGGTGCATTGTGCAAATTAATGTATGACGGTAGTCTCTTGTTTAATAGGAATTCATCAACTGATGGTGAGAAGTGAACGAAACAAAATGCAAAACATTTCCATTTGCACCCTTGTGTGTCACGATTTACTTAAACAAATCCCGTGTGACGTATATGAAATGCCATTGAACCGTTTTGTCATAGGAACAATTCCAAATACAAGTAATAATCATGATCAAGGAACCAAAAGTTAGAAAAAACTATGGTAAATGTCTAATGTCCTCTCCACCCAGGGGTTAAAATGGGTACCTGTGAGGGTCACTCGCCGGTACTGCGGCTGCATGATTGCGCCATGTTAGCAGTGCTCAATATTGTAGGCCAATGACTCAATGACCAGGGGAGTGAATGTACAGTCGGCTGAGCGGTTATTCGGACTGAAAGTAGACTTTAACTAGGTACTTTATTTTTATTTTACCTAGTCGTACTTGCTTGTGGGTTTCCCAAATTTATTCCATTATGAACAAAACGCGACGAGTAAATAAGATAATTATATGCCCAGTTTATTTCTCCTTTACTTGATGAGGAACAAAATATACACCAAACTAATTATAATGTTTCACATCTCATAATAGGTGATGAGACCCGGGTTAATTATACATGTATATAAACAAGGACAAAGCAAAATATGTGCGCATGCTCTAGAAGTTCTAGGCGACCCATATTTGCAAAACGAGCACAGTCAAATCTGTGACCGCCCGATTGTACAACAATGTTGTACTGAAATAACATAAAAAACCCCACATTTCTGTAATCGTCGACCTGCAACAGGAATGATCTATACTCATGTAACCGGGATATGTTGTAGACAAAATATACCCGTGCGGTATAGATACACTTCTAGGTTTGAAACCAGTGTTATAAATAGAGCATTTGCTCCATAGGGATACTTGCTCTATTTATCAAAATTTTTATGTCAAAAGATGACTTTTGCAAAAGACGTCAAAATACACCAATATGAGGGAATGGGTTAAAACCGTTTCAGATATCGGATTTTTAAAGAGTCGGTTCCAATCTACCGGAGTACCGGAGGGTACTTCCCGTGAGTGTGATAACGTGACAAACAGTTTTGAAAGCAGCTGCATTACAATCGAACACACCAGTGTAGCCCAAACAGATGTAAATTCCGTGTTCTGTATGTCTACCTTATCATGCCAAACGCGAGTTTGTCCAATTTGTCCACAGCATGGATCCACATTAGACGCCGAGTGACTTGATCCATGGTGTTGGTAACTCAGACGGTCATTTCCTAAATGCATTATAGAACAGGAGGCAAGTGAAAAGATTAGCATGCCAGTGTTTGAACAGATTGCATTAGTTCGACAGGATAAGGGTTATCTTCTACAAGTCCCCGGAGCACACCTTAGATATCCACTTACTTAATGCTCTGATACAAAATCGTGTTATACGGACTCTGTTCTCTGTAAAAGCCTAATTGATGCAGTGGTGATTTTGTGACAGTTCTGACATATGAAAAGACATTTGGAGTATACATCTGAGACATGGATTGATTTAAAGTGTTTAGTCGTTTCCTTGACTTCTGTCCTGACAAAACACGGATATGCAATTTGTATTCAATTGTAGGTTAGGTCTTTTCAAGATGCTATCCGTTCAATTAGAATATTTATTCAATTTTCCGTTTAAGACGATTCTGTATCGATTTAAACTTAAAAGCCTGGAACAGTAATTGCTTTTATCCACAAACGATCAATTAAGTGCAACCTAAAGTACTTTCTTATCCCAATGTTTGGTAGTTATATTAAAAGATAGCTACCGGTGTCAATGTTTGGAACGTTGTTGGTCTCTGAATGCTCTTATTTACATACAGAAAACATCAATTGTGTAATACGACCTGACACGTGAGCTTGTCTTATGCATTTAAATTATAAAGAAAAATAATCGATTGCATATATGTGAATATATTATATATATCAAACATATGCATATATACAGTAAAACCCCGCTAATGCGACCACCTAAAGGAGGTATAAGCATGGGTGCTAGATGCAGTTGGTAGCTTAATGCAGGACAAAATTAATGCAGAAAGCTTATAAAGACACGAATATTTATTCATTAAGTGGCCGCATTAGAGGGGTTATACTGTATATGCATAAATATATATCCTGATTAACCCCTTCGCCTGTTTAATAAAGTGTGTCTGCTCAATTTCGGATCTGGTTTAAGTTGTAATTTGTACTTACATCCGATAAAGTAACTATTGGCCGCGTAGTGATAGTCATTTTATATATATGTGGCGTATAATCAGACATATATCATATGGGCTTTATGTATTCTGTACAATTATAATACAACTGAGAGTGAAGTATTGTGCTTGTCAGTGTAACCATCCATTTACGGTTTAGTAGATCACCAATCTTGTTTGTACAAGGCAGAAGTACAAGTATGGTATGTCCAATGATTTCGCGTTGCCCTAAATTATTTCCAAACATCTAAAAAGGACATAATCATCCGTTTTAATATGTGCAAAATGTCGGTAAACCACTGTACTTGCATTTTAACCCTTAAGTTCATAGAAATGCATATTAACCCTTTCCTCCATAAATACGCCTTTCTACGCCTCTGTAAAAGTCACTTTATGAAACCATTGTGATGAATAGAGCATTTGATAGGGACAAATGCTCTATTTATCAGAATCGTTTAAAACCTATACAATTCTAAACTGTTTCTTTTCTATAGTAAATGCTCCTTTTCAGTTGATTGATTCAAAGAGGTTATGTCTAAAACTAGCCTATGGAGAAATGGGTCAAGACCTTTGCAAGCAGAGTAGACCAATGCTCTGCTCTGTTAATGGTATATAATATATCATGCGGAAGGTTTCAGCAATGGTCAAAAGATTAGTAGTTTGTGTGTGCGTGAGCACGAAGTCTTCACAGAGAGGAAAATGGATATTTCGGACTGACTTAATTGTCGCATTTTCTCTAAAAGCGGATTAAGACAAAGCTAAGTGACCATACTATAAAATGTGGTAATTATCATATCGCAAAAGTTTGTGCTTGAAGTAATGTTATGAGATATAAGTGTATAATATCAAAATTACTTTGTTTAGAAATCTGTACTGTGACATGGTAGTGTGGCATGTGTTCAGTTACTCGCATTGTGCAAGTTAACAATTGACCACCGCCGCAGCTCATTGTAGTGACCGTATTGCGTTGTATATACTGGCTATTATAAAATGGCCGAATGCTCGGCCAGCGACATGCCAAGTGTGAGCGATAACGGACTTGCACGTTGACAAATTTAACTGCATTTGACCAACACTAATTTGATGTTGAGGGTCCTAACAGCCATGGTGAAGTCAATAGCTGGGCCACATACGATGACGACCGGAACAATAACATAGTTTCATGGTAAGTCCGGCGAGGATACTTTTATTTACACTGTTTGTTTAGCTAGGGTGGCGTTAGGACGTACGTAAACGGTTTAAACCCCCAAGTGGTAGTTTTTCCAAGGCGGCACTCTCTCAGTCATCCTTGCTTTTGTTTGTTTGGTGTCTGTACACAGCGCCATATTTTACTGCTTCGCGACTCGGTATGTCTATGTCTCAGCGTGAGTATGAGCGTGAGCCTGTGTCGCAGCAAATACAGTTGAACCAGTAATTCGTTACAACATTACATGAAATATTAAATGCGCTTCAAAAACACCTGTATATTGAAATGTTGCTAACAGAGACATACAACTGTGAAACCATGATGTCAATCTACAGATCAGTTTAACAAAAGGTGCCAAAGAGCTGCAACAGTATCCATTGGGCCAGTTAATTAGCCGGCGCACAACAACCTTCGGTAAGGTAGCTGAGAAGTACACTGAAGACTGATTTTCGCTGTACTCATTCATTTGTAACGGTGATCCAAACATATTGAATGATACTCTGTGCAGACGTAAAACCCAATCCAGAGTAGACGAAATCCCGAAACAGAATACGTCAGGAAATATTACTACTTTTCAGACTGATTAGCTGGATTAAAGTCCATTGTTACTTTACTGAAGCAATATGCTATAGAGCTTAAGGCTACATTTACACATGCAGATTAGTCGCGCATCTTGTTCAGAAGTTGCGCGTGGAGTTAGACGTGTCAGTTCGTCGCCTCCAACTACAAAGGACGTCTAGCGTAGCAGCTGGAAATCGGTCTTCACTAGGAAACGTGGCTATGCGTATTTCTAACGCGCCTTGCGTCGAGCTCGGTACGAACGCAAACCTTTGGAAGCTAATCATTATTATTATTATACCATATTTATATATCGCTCTTTTCACACAGGATGTGTGCGTTCAAAAGCGCTTCACATGATTAAATTGCATATACAGAATTGAATATATATAATTCGTATTGAATATTTGAAGAAAAAAATCAAATTTAAGAAAGAGATTTTTCTATATAAACTATTAAAAATTGAATTAATTTAAGAATTACAGATAAAAACAAAAGCATCCTTTTCTGTACGTTTTATGGAAGACGTTTCAATTTGAATGCACGATACAAATATGACACAGAGTGTCGTTTACATACCTACGTTCGCCATATGATCACGTTATATACAAATGTATCTGTTTACCCTTTACCACATTCATATTCACGAATGAATGAAAACATAGTAAACATGAATTGAATAAATGTTTATAATAGCATTATGGTCAAGTGACTTTATGACAATGGCAGACTTAGCTGACCCTGATCAGAGGACTGCTAAAATGACAAACTAATAATCAAAGACTTGAGAACAAATTCAGACTCAACTAAAAAGCATTAAAAGCATGGATCTGGGTATATTTGTTGTCTGCGAAGATGTCTATATCAGGTAAAGTGTTAAAAATTCTCAATATGAAACTATAAAGACTATCATAACTCTGTCCTGTTGCAATGTTTACTTACATCTGATTAGTGCAAGCTTTTGAGAACCGGGCGTCAAGCAATTTAAGTTCAGATTAGACTGTGGTGTAGCTAGCTATACACACTTAGTCACGTACGTAACATTAATCTGAAAGGTGAAACCATTAATCAAAGGCGGCTAAAGGGGCTTTGATAAGCGCTCTGTCTTATCGTACAAACTCAAACCTGTTCTCTCATACTGACATATTATGACGCCTCTGTAAGTGTTACCTTTTCAAACCATTGTGTTAAAAATATATTCATCACAATGGGTTAAAAAACTTCACAATTCTAAATTGTCCAGGTGAGCATGCCCCCACCCCTATAGCAGCAGTGCATACGTTACATTTGGATTTAGCTACGCTTCTGTGAGCACTGGCGTTACCATAGGTCTCATGTAGATCCTAACTGTTTGCAAATGCCAGTCTTGTGTCGAGCGTAGAGGGTAAAGGTTAACTAATGAGTGTTGTATGTACACAATGTAAGGTCTACTAAACGTTTGATCTGGTGCAAGTTTAATTACGTTGAATTCGGCTACAGCGGAAGAAGTAGAACAGATCATTAAGTCATCCCCCTGTAAGTCTTGCGAACTGGATCCAATACCTACATGGCTGCTAAAGGAATGCCTTGATGAACTCCTACCGATTTTGACAAACATTATTAACTCCTCTTTAGACACTGCCTGCGTTCCAAAAAGTTTCAAGACGTCACATGTCAGACCCCTTTTAAAGAAACCTGATCTCGATTCAAATAAACTTAAAAATTATAGGCCTGTATCAAATCTGCCATTTGTCTCCAAAGTATTAGAAAAAGTTGTTGACAAACGTATTGAGTCCCATCTGACCTCAAACAATCTACACGAGCAGCGTCAGTCTGCATACCGAAAGCATCATTCAACAGATACTGCTCTTCTGAAAGTTCAAAACGATATCCTTCAATCCCTAGATAGAAACGAAATTATAATTCTGGTGATGCTTGACTTATCGGCTGCATTTGATACTATCGATCACGAAACGTTGCTGAAACGCCTGGAAAGAGACTTCGGAATCATTGGGAAACCTCTTGAGTGGATGACCTCCTATCTAAATCACCGCTATCAAAAAGTGTCAATAGATGGGGTTTTGTCCACTCCAGTTAACATGAAATATAGCGTGTCACAGGGATCGGTCCTAGGACCGAAGCACTACATCATGTACACAAAACCTGTCGGCTCAATCTGCAGAACCCATGGGCTCAACCACCATTTTTATGCCGATGACTCACAATTATACCTATCATTTAAGCCCAAGGACATTTCCTGTCAACAGGAAGCTTTATCACGAGTTGAGAACTGTCTCAAGGAGCTAGTGTCTTGGATGCACCAGAACATGCTGAAGCTCAATACTGACAAAACCGAGGTCATACTGTTTCATACTAAAAACACAGAAGTACAGAAGAGATTCATGTGTAAGAAGGACCCTCTAAAATCAAGCCATCTCTGTGTATAAAGAATCTCGGCGCATGGCTCGATTCACAAATGGATATGACATCACACATCAATTACGTGTGTAGGTCTAGTTATGCACAGCTCCGCCGAATAGGTCATATAAGAAAGTATCTCTCGCCTGCTGCTACCAAGACTTTGGTGAACTCTCTGGTTACATCAAAGATAGACTACTGCAATTCATTGCTGCATAGAATTCCAAACAAAACACTGCGGAAGCTTCAAAGGGTGCAAAACACAGCAGCCCGCATCATAACAAGGACTTCTCGATATAATCATATCACGCCGGTTTTGAAGGAACTTCACTGGCTTCCGGTTCAGCATCGGATTGAATTCAAAATTCTTACACTTACGTATAAGGCCATGCACAATGAATCCGCCAAGTACATTGTCGACATGCTTGACGTGTACAGCCCCCGCAGAGAATTAAGATCAGCAAGTAGTTCTTTGTCGTTGGTTGTACAAAAAAGTCGTAAGGTAAAGTACGGTGAGAGAAGTTTCATGCATGCAGCTCCCAAACTCTGGAATGCTCTTCCATCAGGCATTAGAGATGCAAGCTCACTGGCATGTTTCAAAAAATCTCTGAAAACATATTTCTTCAACATATATTATTAGGGCAGTTTAGAAAACGTACCTGCTAATCGTCGGTTATCATAACTGCTGCATTGGCCACAGAGTGTTGATCCTGCCACTTCCTTATGACTGTGGACTTTTTTAACCCCTTTTTTCAAATATAATGCTCCACAAATGTAGAAAATAGATAAATGAATAACAAAAACCTGATCCATATTTTTATGGACTTATAGGGAATCCCCTTGCTGTTGAACGTGCGGATGTTGTGTCAGCGGGATTCCGCTGTCCAGATGTTGCGGTGGCCGAGGGAGTGCTGTTGTCAAACGGGGCATCCCTATATGCTTGGTACCTCTGGTAACTCCAGTTCCAATGCCGGAGGGAGCACCTTAGTGGAACAGGGCATCCCTCTACGGTATAATTCCGCGCTGGTACATTGGGAGTCTTGCTGGCATGACTTGCTACCCTGCCCTTAACCAGTGCCAGGGATTCCTGTTAAGCTGACGCAGTTTCCGTATTTTTGCTTACCAGTGAACTGGGTCGTGTAATATATGGGCAGCGGGCAGATTAAGCCTGTACGGTCTAATGCAGCATCGCGTGTCTCAATCAGTCTCGATTTGTCCGATGTGATTCTTTTGCTATTGCAGCCGGTGGATATGTTGCAGGAACAGTATACGGGATACCCTCTTTAGCTCTACTTTGGCTGGGCTTTGGGTTCCCATAATAAGACATTTTATTCTGTAATTTAACTTTGGATATACCCAATTACAACTCTATTAAAATATGATACGCTGTGTACTCCCTCATTGCCATAGCGGATCGAATAGTGTTTGACTGGAGGGGTTGCATAGTGCGCGTATATAACAGTTGTGTATTTGTATTGCTTAGTTTATATGCATGAACTTCAAATTGATCTGTTCTGTTTTTCCCAATTTTCCGGCAATATTTTATGTGCAGCGTTGTATGTTAAACGAATGTACCCAAGTCTGTTGAGTCTGGGTCAAAATTATGGGACGTACTGGCACTGCGCATAGAATGTTGCATTCAAGTTTTGTTTTTTATAATGTACAGAAAATGTATCTTTGTGAAGCGCTTTTGAACGCACATATCCTGTATGAAAAGAGCGCTATATAAATGCGGTATAATAATAATAATAATAATAATAGTTGTGATCCAAAAAGTGATGGGCATGCTTTAATAGCAAACGCAATTTAAATATAAATCAAGTAAAGCATTTCGCCCAAACATTTATTAATGTATTGGTCCAAATCAGAGCAAAATAACACTAGCAAACATTGTCATGAGTTATTGATATCATCACTCATTGGAAGAACTGCGTAGAAGTTTTAATAATGTTTTATTACACAAATAATGCATTATTGCGGCTATTGACCCATTTAAAAGCACTCCATCATTATGATGTTAAGGAAGATTTTATTAAATCCAATCGATACTGTTGTACGTTCGGAACACTCATTTTAATAATTCAGTTCTGATTTCATTAACATTGCAATGACAACATTTAAAAATGCATGTTTGTGTGTCAATCTCGCAACGTCTTTATTTCAGTTTCATTTAAATGAACATTGAGAAACGAAAACATGATTTATAATTCCAAACACGATGCTAGGTCCTCCTGACAAACTCGACTATTCTTTCATAATTGATGAAAGGACAGAGAGTTATCTTATTAATTGATCCCAAGAGAAAAGACTTAGGAGTTCCAGCCCAACAAACATTTGTCTCAATTAATGGTAAAAGTGTCATTGAATGTTCAAAAGCGATTGATCTTATAGAATAGATCAACGACAACAACAATCTATTTCAATTCAGTGATCTATAATCATCTAGCATTTCGGGACCATGGTGTGATAAAATACACATTATTAGAAATTTTTGATTTTTGGAAGCAACATTTGGTTCACATCTTTGTTGAATTCAAAGTATACATCAACACAAATTTCCAAATAGTAATTTAACAATTTTCACATACATCACACATACATAACTGGATAACTTCCATCTTCCCCTATGGTATGTTTGTTTTGTCTTTGTGCGTCTCTTTATGTTTTAGATAGTTATGTACATTTTGTTGTGTTTTCTTGTGTTGATGTTCGGGCGGCTGTTTATTCTGTATGTGGTGTATCCTGCATGACTCATACTTGAACTTGTATTTCAGAGGGAATCCGCCAACTATATATTTTGAATGATTCGGTGTTTTATCATTCTTCTTGTTTTTCTTCTTCTTCTTCGTCCGCCGTGAAATTGTCCAACATACTTCTCGGTAAGTATTAGTCCGATCCTAATACAACTTCACATGAACATTGGTGGTTACGTACAAATATGCATTCAACTTAAAATGTTGCTATGATAACCGACTGGTGTACCCTGATTTGTCACAATTTACCCGCTGTCTGTTTCATTTGACGGACATTCCGTAACTGATTCTGTTATAATTAAAAATCCTGTTTAAATTTATTTTATCTATTAATTTGAGCAAACGTTATGTTTTACACCAGGTTATGGGTTTGAATCTAATGTATCATAAAACTCCAGATATTCATGTTTTATCTTACCTGTTTAAAACATAAACAACTCCAATGGTTCGTTTTCCATCCTCTTAACACATATTAGTTGAAGTCTGTAGCAGATGGCGTTCACATAATACTGTTGTCATACAATAATAATTGTTTGTTTAAGTTACTGGTTAATTTTGCAAACCAATAAACAGTTTGTGAAATATCAGCATCCGCTCTGTAATGACTTTTACTTGAGTCAAACCAAACAACAATACTTTTCCCAGAAGGAAACATCCGATTCTCTGTCGTCACGATTTCATTGTTTCTTGGGATAACACAAATAGGTGTCATGTTCATTCTACTGGAATAATTTGATAAGTTATGGTTACTGTTCAATATTAAAAGCGTGTTTAATATTGCATAGGGACTGTCTTGGAATTATTTATCGCCGTATCTTTTGAATGGCGTCAGATATGTGTCAATATGTGTCAAACAAAAGTGTTTACTTCCCAAATTAATAGTGTAACGAAAGCGAAATATTAGTTAGATGAGTTATGAAGGTAACGTATAATGTATTTGTTATAAAGTTTTGGCTGAATCGAACTGAAATCTCACTTGTCAATTATTGTCATTGTCATTACACTGTCCCTGGTGACTATATGTTTCGTATATTCTGAGAATTGTGTTATACATTATCGCCCATGGAAAACATGAGCTGAACATAAATGGTCTTTGGCGCCTTTAGAATGTCAGTACATCTGTCTCTATTTGCGACACTATGACTTTATCGTGATGATTGCTGTAGTATTGTCCACGGTTACGATATAGACCATACGTTTTAGCTCACAAATCCATATAAGCAATTTCTGTCCTTATTACTTCTGTAACATATGACATGAAGTAACTTATGGCGAGTTGTAGAAAGGTAACTATATTCTGTCCAACAGAAACTAACAACAATTAATGTTTGTTCTGATAGACTGCACCCTGGTGTACGATGCCACTGTGTCCGTTTAACCTATCTATTTCCTTATTATGTATGGGTATCTCACCACGATCTTATTTTGGAACTCATCCATTGTCATGTTAGGCATAGCAAAAACAAACAGCTGGTTATTCTTTGGCATCTTCGGGTTCAGCAGACAGTACAAACGCCAATCAACAGGCTCCTTCAAGAGCCCTCTGATCTGGGTCAACACGTTTTGTACATTTTAAGGGACATTGTGCACAAATGGGTTATTTGATACCGTTCATGTTGTGTTGACGCACCTTCTGTGCATTGCCCCAAAATATCGTCGTTTAAATGAAAGCTTTTAGATATTTTTTCAGTTATGTAGTTTCTGTTTTGCACTTTTTTCGCATTACATAAAGATTTGTACAGCATTAGGTTTACCTCTTCCAACGCCAATGTCGCCTGTTGGCACCATTGAATACAGTGCAGTCCCAGGTTAGATGCCGCCTGTTCAAGGCGGCATCTGACCAGGGACTTCACTGTTTGCTGTATTATTTTAGCCCAAGCATACAGGTGTTTTAAAAACAAATGTTTTACTAATATACCTTTATTATACAGTTTAGAATTATATTTAATATAAAATTATTATTGCAGACAATACTTTTAAATTTGGCGCCAAAAAAGTTAAGAAAAAGCCCCATGTCAATGCTTTACTATACGCCCATTAACGCCTTCACAAATAATGTGTACCAAGAGCAGACGGCTCCTGTAGAGCACGAATTTAAGCCACGTAGAAAATGAAGGAATCCTAAACAAACTTTAATTCAAAAGACTCCTTATGACCCGCAAATAATACATGCGTCTTGTATTTTAACAACTTAATCATAAATAAGGAACACAGACATAATATATGCAATTTTATTAGATAAATGTACAGGTATTGAATGTTGCAACGTCTGACACGCCATACTAGTATTGACTCGGGTTACGCTTTAATTTCGTGCCGTTCGAAATAGACCGACAATATTATGTTACCAGTATTGACGGAAACTATTTATCTGTATAGTTCGATTTCAAGGGATGAGCCGTGACTGCACTTTTCTATTTATAGAATTTGCAACCATTCTTATGTATGGGTAAGTGGACAATGATTGTCACAAGAAGCTCGTAGTAATCGTGCAGTCTTTGTATATATACGCTTATTACATTTTTGTATAACCGCGTGTAACTCCGAAACAAATACATGGTTTGTAACGCGTTTTACGGGTGGACTCTTCCTAAAGGTCACAGCTTACGGGTCAAAATCAAACTATACCACATGGGAATTTCAATGTGAGTTCAGAATGACAATCGTGAAAGAAAATAAATGAACATAATCAATGTTTAATGATTCTTTTTAATGCATGTGTTAATGGTATAGAATAATACAACTTTAATAATAAAATAGTACTACAAATATGAACACCTCCGCTCGAAACCAGTCTTTAGCACGTTTTCGTACACTGGAATACTGAACATGCCGTCTACAAAACACGACGTGTGATTATGTTTTGCACAATTAGCTACAACTGACAGCATCTGTGTCGTTTTGTTGACACAGACAAGAAGCCATCAGTGCTGCTGATCTGGTAGTATAAAGTTTGTACATCTTTAATCCTACCACTACTGTATGTTGAGAGTGAAATAAGCTATCATTGTTTCACTATAGGGTCCACTCAGTATAGAATACTTAAAATTGCAACATGATTTCGAATGCGTCACAATGCATACCCTGATATGACGATTACTTTATGGCACATATCAACGTACACGTGTATATGTATTCTGTATCGTTTATCTTATCGATTAAGTGAGTATTCATGTTGTAAACGAGCATATATATGTGGTATAACTAGTTCATATATGTTCGATCTTGACAAATCTATATGTTCTATAATTGCATTTATATAATTGCATGAATTTTTTTAAAAACATTTTTTAACGACGGATTTGATTGGATGGTAACATCTAGGACGAATCGAGCTTTGAAATATGACAGTTTCCAGGGAAAATGTGGTCTGAATTGAAAACATAACCTAACATTTTTTTACAAATTAAAAACAAATCAGGTTCGTGATGCGACTTGACAATATGATATCTTGGGGGACGCCATATTAGATTTCACTGCCAATCAAAGTCTTCGTTTCAAATGTTGTAAATATATCCCAAGGTGCAATTATAGAACACGCATAAACGTCAAGATCAAACATAAATGTACTAGCTATATCGCATATATTTATACTCGTTTAAAACATACAGACTGACTTTAACATATACATGTAAATGGTATTAAAACAAATACGTTAATATGAACCATTAATGTATTTATACCATATACATGTGAACTGTTGTAATATATATACCACTTTATATAATATACATACGAAAATGCCGATTGCTCAGTGTCCAATATAGATTCAATTCGTATGCAAGTGGGAGTCATGCCAGTCAGAATGCCCTCGAACACTTCAGAACACTTAAGAATATGTCCAGCGTTTCTGCACGACCAAAATGGATCCAAATTAGACACATTTCATCGGTATCTTAATACTGTGACATTGACACTTTGTTGTGAAGACATGAATGGGCATAGTGGGTTTGGACTAAGGGCACAAAACAAATCGGAAGCAGACAGTGTTTAGTGTTGAAAGGACATCTTATCATATATATATCTGAGACACATAGAGTCTATATACGAGACAACATGTATACACGAGAATTGATATATAGTAAAACACATCTAAACCGAAATTCTAGTGGAGAAGAATTAGGCAGGTGGCTGCTTAATGCTTGATAAGGATGAGCTTTCTGCATGACTTTTACATGGCATTAAGCTGCCACCTGTCTCCATGACCGATATTTATACTAAATTGAAAATCTGGTTGATAGAGGTTTTACTGTATACGAGAAGGCAACACCTCATAAAAACAATATGTTTGAACATAGTGCGATTCCCCTAGCATTTGTTGTTATCGCAGTTGTCGAAAACGTCCTGGTTTTGGTCTCACGAGATATACACTAACCCTTTCAGGATAGTAACATTCATTTGCTAAACATTATGTCTGCTAGAATTGTCAAGTTCGCCAAGTATTGCTTTTCGCCATGTTGTTTTCAAAACCAGTACAGTAAAACCCCTCCAACCCGGTTAGTATAAATATCGGTTTTTAAGACAGTTGGCAGCTTAATGCAGCGTGAAAGTTATACAGAAAGCGTATCTAGGAGCTTCTGTATGACTTTCACCCTGCATTAAGCAGCCACCTGCCCAATATTAGTTCAATCAATTATTATCTGCTTTAATTCCGGTGTAGATGGGTTTTACTGTATGATAGTATCAAATAGAGGGAATACTGATGGAACGCCCAGTTACCAACCTGTTTACAAATGTCATAACAAATTTTGTCCGATGTCCGATGTGTTGGAACATTTCAGTTCTGTATCCATGCTTACGAAACATTTTAGTTGAGTCTGTGTTCGTTCTCAAATTTTGATTGGTTAGATTTGAGCCGGAAAAACTTTAGAACAAACTTTATAAGCATGAACCCAGAAGTATTGAACGTATGGTAGAATCGTTCGAAACGCACATATCAGCAACAGCATGTTAGCCCAATAATAGTTCTTTGTGCTATGGATGCTGTGCTTATCACAAACGCTGATGATATATGATGTATGGGAATACTTTCTCGTTATGATATATTGACTGGATAATTCAATTCTAGTTTGTTCCCTAGTAATAATGTCGGCTGTCATAAAGGATTATGATGTATGCTCATTGTTTGTAAGCTTTACTACAATACGTTTTGAGCGCAATCAATAAATACATGTAGTATCCACAAATAGTACTCCAACATAAAGCAAACAAGACCATGACACATTTAAACTATTATATCAACCCATTTAATCCATTCTCTCCTAGGCTATTTTTAGACACAACCTCTTTGAATGTTTCTACCAAAAAGGAGCATTAACTAGAGGAAAGGAAAAATTTAGAATTTTGTAGTTTGAAACCATTGTGATGAATAGAGCATTTACTCCTATGGAGCAAATGCTCTATTTATCACAATGGTTTCATAAAGTGACTCTATAGATGCGCAAAAATGCGTCATTAGGGGATAAGGTGTTGCTCAGCGCGACATAACATCCAGAAAAAAACCTCCGAGTACCTCTGCGTCTCATTAGGAGCTACACCGTTTGGCACTTGGTGAAAAGATTTTTCTCTTTTAGGCCTTTGCAAACAGGGTAGATCTAGATCTGACGGCTCCTGAAGGACCGACTGATAAGAGTCTGCTCTATGTGTTTGTAATTGCTAAAATGCAGGTAAACGTAACTTGTATGAATGTAACATGTATGTATAAGATACTTGCAAAAAGGTAAGGAAATAGAATACACCTAATTACACGTAGTCTGAAAGATAATTCACCTTTTGACCTGCTCTCGACGGATCATTGATTACCTTTACAAACTGCTTTGAACCAACTCGGCGTCTTATCAGAATCAAAACTGTTTGACATCCTGATTGCAATTTGGTAAATAAACTGATTATAGCTTAACTCTTCGCGTCAATATACCCACCTGTAAATAGTGAAGACCCAGATGAGACAGCTCCTGCAGGAGCTGTCTCATCAGGGTCTGCACTATTTACAAGTTGATTGTGCAACCAATGCACTCCACAGCAGTGATTGCACAGCGATATACTTGTACACATTTAACATATACGTAATTATACAACAGGGCATGGGTAAAGAAGGAGAAATGTATTTTAGAATTCAGCAAGCGAAGGGTTAAGTTTGAAAATGTAGTGGGTGAATTTGTTTACAAATTATATGCTCAGCAGCCATAAGGATAAATACAGATACATATGCTGATTATACTATGTCTGATCGTAATCTAGCATCACAACGCCAATAATTCTTACGGCTATTAAAATTTTCTTTAGAAACAGCTACTCTTTATTAATATTTCCAGAGAAGAACCTAAGTTTAAATTGATGTTTAATTTACAAACGCATCACATATATACATTGCGCCCGTGGCACTATGTTAATATTTCATGCACCAGTGCAGGGTTATTTTTAACATGCGTTTAATATTAGCGAGCTATAGTATTATGCCACATGTTTCGTACACAAATCTTGGAGTATTCGTGGTGAAAATGAAATGTGAACCACTGACAGCGATTAGCATGGCAATGAAAAGCGATTTATATTTGTCTGACAAAGTGTTTCTGCACCGTTATCCTAGGCTCGAACAGACGTCTCATATTCAAACCAAGATGTGTATAAATTTCCGTTAAAGGCGCCAAATAGCCTACAGTGCTATGCTCCGGAGAAGAAAACATTCATTCATTCTCACTGTTGTGCAGATGCGCAGAGTAGCTTAAATATAGTACAAATTGACACAGTGTTTCTAACAATGATATCCCTTAAACCTTTACTCCATGAAATTCCATGTAAGAACTAATGACGTCATGCATATTAATTAGATTAATTGCTATAATATCACATGGACACATGCTGTTTTTCCCAAGGAAGAAACTGTTAAATCATCTATATATATATATTATATCATAAGCAAACATAGTAGACACTGAGCAGACGGCTCTTACAGGAGCCGTCTGATCTGGATCTACTCTGTTTGCAAAGACATAGAAAGGCGTGAATGGAGTAAAGAATTAACCCGCTGTGATAAAGGTAATGTATGCTCTAATATAAACCAAGGTGGACTACAGTTGCACCTGTCCTAAGCGGTAATTATTTTATTGAACACATGAATCTTAAAAAAAAACAGATGGTTACAGTGTCAAAGTAAAGCAGAAATCTCGTTTAGGAGATTTTTGGTTTACGTTTTACTTGCATTAAGCTAACACCTGCCTTATAATCTCATTATAAAAAAACCTTTTGATTGACGCTTAAGACAAGCTCTACTGTTCTTCCACACCGAGAAAGCTTTCGAGAAACTATTGACGCCATGTCAAATAGATTGGACCCTGATGAGACGCCGAGTGACTCAGCGTCTCACTTGGACCCCAGCTGTTTGCAAATACGAGTCATATCGTGGATAACGGAATACGGGTCACACAACTCTTATAGTAACCTCGCTTACTTCTCTGTTAAATCGATTCACTTGCAATGCCAGCGTTATAATTGTTTAGGGGATTATCTGTTTCCTTGTTTGCATACATTGGACGCGTATTCTAAACATAGAATCATCTTGGCGACGCTCATTTGCGTTAAGGCAATATTGATGCTCGGTCATATTGACTGTCTCAGCACACATAATATCGTCTGTTTCCGTTTTCTTTTATCTTACTTGTTTCAAAAACACAAATCACAGTTAATCGAATCGCATCGTTATATAAACTCACCTAGATGTGTTGTAAGGAATCTCTTTATTTGCATTTAAAGGAATGTTTCTACAATATGTCTAAAATATCTACTTTGGAAAACACACTGAAAACACAGTAAAGAATAAAATTGGACGACGATTCTTTTGTTGTTTAAATTGCCTTTTAAAATTTGTTAGGCGTACTATTGTCTATCTCCATTTTCTTCCTATGCGTTTCAAACATAATAATACAGTTAGCGGACCCTGAATATAAAGACGGCTAAAGCAGCACACGTCTGATAAGGGATACAGATACAGAAACAGTAAAGCCCATCTAAACCAAAATTCTACAAGAGAATAATTCAAATACTTTCAGGCAGATGGCTGCTTAATGTAGAATGAAAGTCATGCAGCTTTCCGTATGACTTTCACTCTAAATTAAGCTGCCACTTGTCTCCAAGACTGGTATTTATACTAAATGTAACGCCCGTTTAGAGGTGTTCTACTCTAAATGGTAAAGTAGACCACCAGTCATGCCAGGTGTGTCAGTTTGAGATGTAGCAAATACGTTCATGGTTATTGATATCAATACATGTATATCAAGTTTTACTTGATATTGTGTGATACATGCAAATAATGAAATTCATATGGACTGGTGTTACGTAGATATAACTCGGGAGGGCGGACGGACGGAAAGTCGTTGAGTGTTCACAATAAATGTGGTTCGGCCTTTGGATGCGAAATTAAGTGCTACCACTTTACTCCTTAAACTTTCTTGGCAGTAAAATAATTGTGCGAATATAAACTAGCTGTTCACATAAACGCAACGTTAAAAATGGATATTTTACAATGGTAGAAAGTATATAAATACATTATGTTCAAAACTACAGATAAATGTGCGTACCCAAATACTAAAATCGTCATTATTCCATCAAATCCTGTACTGTGACCATTCTTCGAAACGTTTATAAAGAGTGGTCATGGTATACTGTTTGGAGCTATTTTAAACATATTTAAATGTACGCATCTTTTCTGGACATCTGTAATTTGTATATTCATATGCAAACAGAGTAGAATCTGACCATGATCTACTATGTTTGCAAGGTGCAAGAAAGCGTCTCAGTGGAGTAAAATATTAAATATGTACGCTAAATTGTGATTTTAAATTTTATGATCAAATTGCACATTGTGTTACTTAGCTAAAGTTCGTTCTCTACAGATATTCTGTTTCGAAAATTAAGTCTGCACATTTGTATGCAGACTGGTATGCATCATGTGATAAAAAAAATCAAGTATCAGCACACCGTAAACAATACTGAATGCCAAGTAGGTAGCGAAACATTTAGATACATACATGTATGTTGATTCTAGACTATTATCAACTATTATCGTGCTATACGCGACCTGTTCCCGAGGTCATATAACCTTTTGCTTGATTCTGAGTAATTCTCAAGCGTCTCACCAATCAGATACTTGGGATTCTGTTCCGACTTACTCAGAAGTTGTATCCTTGGCCCTGACTGACCTATACAGAGAACGTTGATCCATATTACACACCGAGTTACTCGGTGGCTCATCAGGAGATAAGATGTTTGACACTCAAGTTAGAATGAATCACAAATAAGTGCAATGCAAAAGACCAGAGTCTGCGTAGGTAAAATGTTTTCAGCATAGCATGGGTGTCCCATGCATAATGAAAACGCAACATGTTACGGAGAATAAGAGTTTGTTGAACTTATTTTGCTCCAGTTAAAGCCATTATATACATCAATTTTGAACCTAATACATCAAAGCAGTCGTATAACGTGTTACTATAGGCAGATAAATGTCAGCAATGACGGTCAGTGCGAATGAATAAAAGTAGAACACACATGTCAGGAAACGAAATTGTATTATCGTTATGTTGCAAGACAAAGTAAATACTGTTAATTAATTACGTGCGCAAACAGTGGGTAATTGATAATAAAGATGGTAATGTGAGACGAGGCAGTGTTTCAAAATCCGATCATCTAGCAGATATCATGATATGTGAAAATAGAAGTCTTAGCCAAAGGGTTACGAATACCTCACACTTGCTCCTTATTCGTAAGGGGATATAACAATAGTCCAATACCCCTGATAAATACAGGTGCAGATTTCCCAATGCTAGTTACATCACTCATGACACCTGCAATGAAGTAATACATGTACAAACGTTCAGCAAGGAATGCAAATGTGTTTCGTATACAAAATGTCATACCTCTTTTAAAATGCATGTCAAAGTTACAGCCCTTACACTACATAATTAATTGTATAGACTTCATTGTACAGATTTTGCCATGGTAAAACAATCTCATCGTTATATGCCAGTAGTTATATTTACGATGCAATTATTTCTTACATGCATTGAATTCATGATTGAAATAGAGTGAATTGCTAAACACAGTCGGCTAACCTAATTCTAATAGTACATCATTAGTAAAGCCTAAAGGTAAGTATGCATATACCGTAGTCTGTATACTTATTTCTATCAGCCATATCGTTTGCTTGTAATTATATGAAATACTGAATTATATTAACCCTTCGTTTGCTATTCACGTCAATATACCTACCTATAAATAGTGAAGACCCAGGTGAGACAGCTCCTGCAGGATTGTGATTGTGCAGCCAGTGCACTCCACAGCAGTGATTGCACAGCGAAATACCTATACATAGTGAAAATATATGTAATTATACAACAGGGCATGGGTAAAGAAGGAGAAATGTATTTTAAAATTCAACAAGCGAAGGGTCAATAGTTACCATACGTGTTCGGATACTCAGTGTCCCTTTCTCAAATAGTTTGTACAGCAGTATAAATGAACAATTGTATACACGGTACCATTGTGATAACTTTGGACTGACAAAATATTCACTATTGGCCTTAGAATTTCGTTCTGAACATCTTTGGTGCGCGTATTGAAATATAGTTAAAGCCATATAAACCGGATTTCTAGTAGAAAAGTATTGAAATAAGTTTAGGCAGGTGGCTGACTGAGGAACTTTTTACATGCCTTTCCCCTGCGTTAAAGTGCTACTGGTCTCCTAGACCTATATATTTATGACTTTCACCCTGCGTTAAAGTGCAACCTGTTTACAAGACCTATATATTTATGACTTTCACCCTGCGTTAAAATGCAAAATGTCTCCTAGACCTATATATTTCTGACTTTCACCTATCGTCAAAGTGCCACATGTCTCCAAGACATATATAATAATAAGTAAATAGAGCATACTTTGATTGGACAGTTCCTACAAAAGCCGTCTGAAATGGTTTTACTCTGTCTGCAGAGATGATGTACGTGGTAAGGGACAATGTAGACAGTCTCCATTCTGGTCATTAAAAGTCTAATCTGGTTTATTTTATGGGAGTACTAGGAACTGCCGACATGGTCCATAAACTAATAGATTTACACTAGAAAAATAGCTCAAAATGCATATTGCTTTCAGTATAACGTGTGCCTTAGTTCAGACCTGTTGAGGATGTTACTTCTTTGTGATTGTTGAGAACGTCATATAGCTTGGTGCCTAAAAATATACCTGTTACCAAACTGATCACAAATGCAATTTAGACCGAGTTCAACAGGACAAAGATTTACCACAACAGTCATTCAGGTCTACACAATACAATAGAATCTGACCTAGAGTCACGTAATTACACATCCAAGGTAGTGTTTTCTTCGTGATGAGACAACCGGAATTTAAATAGTTTCAAATAACTTTATTGGAACAAAATTAGACATACAGTTGTGTTAAAGTGTATTATTAAGGATACTGACAAAGATACGGATGGAAAACATGGCAGGTAATGAGAATTTTGACAATTTCCACTCGTCTACTGAGACAAAAGATGTTGAGGGTCAAGGTCAAAATGGCCGCCAAGACGGACCCCCATTAGTGTTTATGAGAGAATCAACACTTTTCGGTCAGAGAAAACCCACTCAAACTGAATGGATAAAACATGAAGAACTGTTTAGGGCTATTGCTAATGTTATAGATTCTGCTCATATATCTGACCTGCAGCGGGTAAACAGTATGCGGCGCATATATCTTGACAACATTGAAGACAAAGTGACATTAATTACACAGGGGGTGCCTTTAAGGGGTAAAACTGTTCCCATTCTAAGGACAAACCCGAACCGCCTAGACGGAGAAAATACACTTAACATTCGGGTTAAGAACATTCCGCTGTCTGTTGAAGACAACTCAATCACAAGAGTGTTTACCTTGAAGAGTATTGATGTTATTAAGGTTAATCGTGAAAAGCTACGTATAGACGGAAAGCTGACTAACTGTGCCACAGGAGATAGGATTTTCATTGTCAAATCCTCTACACTTAAAGAACCCCTTTATGACTTTTGGCAAGTTCGCGGGTAGGGTGATACATTTCGGTCAGAACAGGAGGGTAGTAGCTGGACCTTTTAAGTGTTCCAAATGCCTGGGGGAAGGACACCGCTTCTCTGAGTGTGTAAACGATTGGACTTGTACATCTTGTCTTCAACCTGGTCATAAGAAGGTTGATTGTACACAGCAAGGGTACCCTACGGGTAGCCCCGAACAGTCTGAGACAAGCGATTCGTCCCCCGAGCAGAGCGAGGACGAATCGATCGACACAGAACCATCGCAACCGACCGGCATACAGTTGCCACAAGAAGCACGTGCACCAAGCGATCAACCGCAACACACGGCTAAGCGCATCCGACGACATCAGAAAAAAGGTTCGGGTAAAGTAACTGTGCAAAAGACACTCACCGGTTTTGTTAATCAATCAGGCAAAAATGCCTCAACGCCAGACAAAGACAGACGTTCCCGTTCGGCAGTTCGCTCGCCGCCCACGCCTGCTGAGCAACTCCATGACAATAGCAAAAAAAGTAAAAAAGCGAGATAGACAATATGCCCCTGCATGACAATATCGCCAAACTATTTGCACTTTAGCTACAATTTCTCGGTTGTATTTCAAAATAGCGTGGATCCAGATGAGACGCCGAGTGACACGACGTTTAGACTGGATACAAACTGCTTTTCATTCCGGTGACTTCTATTACTTACTTGTCTTTTTCTTCGTAGCGTGCAAAAAGTTAAAGGTATCGATGATGGACAATGATAGCAATTAATGGACAATGAAATTGATCATGTTTAGTATAAATAATGGTGAATAATTAATTGACAAATTTATTTCAAGAACGTTATTTTTTATGAAAATGACATGCTTGCATTTATACTTAATCATTATACATCTGATATGTATCTATGCAGCTCGGAGCCATATCCGGTTCCTGCTTCTTTACCTTTACTAGTGAAGTTTTCCTTAGTGGTGATGTTTTAACTTGTACCCAATGGGATACATCCCATGCGGCATTAGAAATGCCTGGCTGATAACGTTTTTGTGCACATATAGAACTTATACATTTTGAAAGACACGGCTAGTTTCGATATTTTACACCTTGTATCTGCAAATGTACAAGGCTTGAGGGATCGTGCTAAGCGGGCTCGCTTCAAACAATGGGCAATTCAGCAAAAAGCCGGTATCATTTTCATACAAGAGAGCCATTTCTCGGCCGATATTACATCGTCAATATCAAACGATTTCGATGAGTGGTCACTGTATCATTCATTCGGTACTTATAACAGCAGGGGGTGTTCAATATGCTTGCGGAATGCTCTAGACATAAAGGTGTTAAACTGTATTTCAGATGAGCATGGTAGATATATTTTATTGAATATAGAAATACTCGATACACAGTTAAGTTTGATAAATGTATACGCATGTAATGACTCTAAGTCCAGAAATTTGTTTTTTAAAGCCTTATCCAGGCTTATCGAATTTGAAGCTATCGGATTAAAAATTCTCGGTGGAGACCTTAACGACACATTAACATTAAAAGATAGAATAACGGAAAGCAAACGTCAGAAATCATGTCCAGTAAGCAAGTTGGTTCAACTAATAAAGAACCAAACTTTGATAGATATTTGGAGAGTAAAAAATAATGATAAAAGGCAATATACATGGAAGCGCAAAAACGGCATTGGACGTAGTAGAATCGACCTTTGGCTAATTGAAGAAAGCGCGTCAACTTTGGTATACAGCCGTGATATTAGACCGGTTCAAATCAATATCACAGATCATTTAGCAATTTCGCTCAAGATAAAACTAACCAAAAAAAGGGGTCCGGGTTATTGGAAATTTAATAATTCTCTCCTTTCTGACCAAGCTTTTGTTAATTGCATAAATAATCTTATTGACAAGGTACTGCATGAAAATCAGAACAAAAACATGACTGATCAAATAATATGGGAATTATGTAAATATGAAATAAGAAACAAAACTGTAAGCTATGCCAAAAACAAAGCAAAACTTAGGAAGTACCATTTAAAGGAATTGGAGGAAAATTTAAGTGTATTATACCAAACATATGAAATAGGGTTTTCACAGGTAATTAAAGCGGAAATCGAAAGTACAGAAAAGGAAATTCAATCCATATATAACCAAAGGGCCATTGGGGCTCAAATCAGATCAAAAGTTAAAATTCTAGACGAAGGCGAAACAAATTCAAAATATTTTCTGAGTTTGGAAAAAGCAAGACAAGCTAGGAAAGCCATGACATCACTAAAGGTAAATAATAAGCGTATTTTCAATGTAAATACAATCCTAAAAGAAGAAGTAAAATTTTATAACACTTTATATACATCAGAGAAAATCAACGAACAAAGTATACATGACTATTTATCTGATTTAAATTTTGAAAGAAAACTTGACAATAATTTATCAGTATTATGCAATGTACGGTACGTTCACTACCAATGAGTGTAAAGCAGCTTTGGATGATATCAAACCCAATAAAAGTCCCGGTAGTGACGGTTTAACCGCAGAATTTTATTTGGCGTTCTGGTCAAAAATAGGACATATGGTTACCAATTCTTTAAAGGCAGGCCAATCCATTGGCAAACTATCTGGAACTCAGAGACACGGTATTTTTTCTCTTGTATTTAGAAAAGGTGACCCAGAAGATATAGAAAATTGGCGCCCAATTTCATTGCTCAATACAGACTACAAAATAGCAGCCAGAATCTTATCGAAACGCTTACAAAGCGTTTTACCTTATATTGTTAGTACTGATCAGCAGGGTTATATAAAAAACAGATTCATTGGTTTTAACATTCGGCAAATACAAGATATAATAGACTATGCGGACAGTGTAGATATAGAATATGTGTAGATATATATTATTTTTAGATTTTCGGAAGGCTTTTGACACAGTAGAATGGAATTTTATGTTTAAAGTACTTGAATGCTTTGGGTTTGGTAATTCATTTATTAACTGGATAAAAACACTGTACAGTAATATTACATCGTGTATTTACAACAATGGATGGAGATCGGAAAATTTCAGACCATCAAGATCTATTCGGCAAGGGTGTCCTTTATCGTCACTTCTGTTTATTCTCGTCGTTGAAATCTTAGCAATGAAAATTAAATCTGAGAGAACAACTGAAGGAATAAAAATTAAAACAGATTCTTACAAGTCATTAAAGCTTACTCAATTAGCGGATGACACTACATTGTTTGTGAAAAATGAATATGAAATTTTGCATTCTTTATCTGTAGTCGAGCAATTTGGAAAACATTCGGGGTTAAATTTAAATAGAGATAAAACAGAAGGATTATGGATTGGATCCTCTAAGAACTCAGTAAATACTCCTGGAAGATTTAAATGGTCATCAGAAATAAAAGCGCTAGGGGTATTTTTTGGACATGACAGAGAAAAATGCAACACATTAAACTGGGAAGATACATTTAAAGATTGTGAGAGGGTAATACATCTTTGGAATAAGAGAAATATAAGTTTTTATGGAAAAATAACTATTATCAAGACACTTTTGCTTCCAAAATTTATATACCTGTTTCATTCTAAATATGTACCGGAAATCGTCATAAAACGAATTAACTCGATGTTCTTCAATTTCCTATGGTCAAACAAATCGGAAAAAATAAAACGAAACACTCTGATAGGAAAAAAGCAAGACGGGGGCATCAGTATGATTCTACTAAGTCTTTCATCAAAGCCACAAAAATCAAATGGGTTAAAAATCTATTATCGGAAAAACAGGATTACAATTGGACAGTAATTCCGAAATACTTTTTCACTCAATATGGGGGAAATTGCTTGATATTTTATATGAACATAGATAACTTCAAAAACCTTCCAAAAGTAAAACGGGCCTTACCCCGTTTTTATCAAGATCTGCTAAGTACGTGGATAGAATTCAGGAAAATGACTAATAATGCGAAAATGATTAAGTTTTTCGATATTCGTAAACAATTAATTTGGGGAAATTGCCACATAAAAACCAAATTGGGTAAATTGCTAATATTCGATAATTGGATAAAATCGGATATCTTGTTTGTTAACGATATTTTATCAAAATACGGTAAAGTAGATGAAAAACTTATATTTCAAAAACTTAGAGATACTAGGAACTGGATCGCAGAAATTAATATTTTGAAACGAGCGCTGCCTAAAACATGGGCAAAATATTAAGATCTAAAGACTCAGTACAAACACATGTTAAAACAGTATTAAACATTGAAATAAAAGAGTTTCGATATAGCTTTCCAAATATGACCAATAAAGATTTCTATAACGTATTTGCATTAAACAATTTTGAAAAGCCATACATACATAAATTCTGGGAAAATAAGTTTTCTGAAAACCGGCTGTACTGGCCATCTGTCTACTCAGCCTTATACGAAACTGGCATAAACAACAAAATTAAGCAATTCAAATATAAGTTGTTACATAACATTATCCCAACAAAGGAAAATCTCTGCAAGTGGAAAATCTCGACTTCGTCAAATTGTGCACTGTGTTCATGCAAAGAAGATTATGAACATTTTTTCATAAACTGTAAAAGCAGTGCCTTATTCTGGACAGTCATTCAAAATGCATTTACATCATGTGGCATCTCAAACAATATGAAACATATCCGACACATTATCATTGGCTACAAGGTACCTGAATACACCGATGTTAATATCATTCTTAATATAGTAGCTTTTACAATCTACAAGTCATATTTTGTGAGTGAAAAGAGAACAAAAGAGATTAGCATACTAAACTTATTCAAAAGCGAACTCAATTTTATAACTGATTTTATGAAGTGGACACACAGATGTACACATTTTCTAGAAAAATTCAAGAACACTTTGCAAACGTGTATAGATTAAGTGCAACAATATGCTCTCTATTACTTTGCCTAGAGATCAGTGTAATGCGCGGCTTGATAGCTACTGCCAACACGTTTGAAACTTTGTGAGAAGCTGCACTGTAGGCGACCCACAAAGATCAAAATTGTATCAGCAGTGATTCCTTGTTGTGTTATTCCTCCCTTCCTCTATGTTTCTCTTCTCTTTATAAGCATTTCGTCCACACTTCCTCTTCCCTAAGAGTTCCTCTTGATTTTCATTTCACCAAGAGGAATACATACATGATCAAACATGTACATAGGGATTGTCGCACTTGTCCACATGTATGAATGGGTGGTGGATGGGTTCACGCTTGTCCATGTATGTGTAATGGGTGGTGGAACTACCGATCTAGTGTTCGTTGTTGTTATATTATGCTTTAAGCAAATGTTTGTTAGCATTAACTGTTTACAGCACTAGTGTTTTCAGTTTGTGTTGTCATTTGTGCTGTTTAGGATAACATTAACTATTCACTATTCAGAAAACAAAAAACCCCAAACAGAGTAGACCCAAATTAGATGTCTTCTATAGGAATCGTCTTATCTGGGTCTGCTGTGTTTGCCTATGAAATGATAAAGATTATAATTCTGCAATATTTGCTACGGCAAAACTTTCCTGTTTTGATATGCCATCATAAAAAGATAATCTAATTAAAAAAAAGAGTTAAATACTATTATATAATCGCATGTTTACGCTTCCTATCTTAGTTGTTATTGATTGTGATGTGATTATAGCTCTTTGCAGTACTATTTATACATGTACTTCACTATGTACTTCGCTATTAAAAAGAAAAAAAAATCTGACCTAAGCGGTTATTTATTTATTGAACATATGAGTCTAAAAAGCAGGTAGTTGCTTAATTCGGGGGCAAACGTAATGCAGAACATTCCCATACGAGCTTTCTGCGTTGTTTTTGTTCTGCCATATGTGATCACCTGCCTTGGTGACCCATACTTAGATCTACTTGTGATGGCCGCTTAAGACATGTTCTACTGTAATCGATTTTTCAAATTAAAAGCATTGTACAATTTCATGCAAACGCTGTGAAGGTGCTTGTCTTCCGTGTCAATCGGTTTAACAGAATTGTTATTGCGCTTCACAGAAAGAACAAAAAAGGGAGAACTTGAATTCACGATTTAGTTTGCTTCTTGCATTTTTTTCTCACATTGCAAAATGCTTAGACAGCATTTGCGTTTACTTCTACTAGCGTAGAAAACAATAAATAGAATGGGGGTTATCAAAGAATCTGATAAATGGGAATTAACCACAAATGACAATCGATAAACCATCTAATCTGTGAAAACCGTATAAACATTTAAACATTTTTAAATTAGAGTAATATATTTGTTTAACTCTTTACTCCATGAACACTCATTACATCGCCTTTGCAAACAAAAGGGACCTAGATGAAACGGCTGATGTAATGCCGTCTGATCAGGATCTGGTCTGTTTGCTTATGAGATTATATTAACCCATTTACGCCCAGTAGATTCTTCAATGTTTATATATTGGATTAGTCCATTTTTAAGGGGTGCCTGGCCTAAATTTTCAATTTCGTTTTGTTTGATATTGAAATTTCTATCAGCAAACAGTGTAGACAGAGTCTACACTGTTTGCCTACGTACCATATATGGGATCGTGGGAGCAAATGGGTTAATTTGATTCAACAGTTTCTGGCATGATCAAATTTCCATGTGTTTACATGTCATTATAAAACAGTCATTTCATCACAGTTTTATCCTGCCCATGTGTTCTCTAGATCAATCAATCAGTTGTACACATGTTCGTATAAATTGTGCTTTCAGCATATGTTCCAACAATGTATGTATATGCAGCTAAATAATAACAATGGTACCTGCATAATGCTTAATCCTAAGAACACCGCCGACATTTTAAGAGACGGAAAACGTCTTAGATATTAAGGACATCAACCGACTCATTTGGTCAATCTCTGATATCGAAACAACAATATGAATATATTGGGTCTTAATAACAATGACTGACGTGGGTCAGAACAATCTGTATACACTCGATAATATCTATTGCGTAATGCTTTAATACATGTACATCAACTATGGCCAGTACACTTATTCAATATTAAACACATTCCGGTGTGTGAAGAACGTGTTTCAAAGGTAATACAAAATGCTAATATTTTCTATACACACATTTCTTTCTTACCAAATGTGTAGTACTAAATTAGTCACAAAGTTTCAAACCACACAGACTAAGATTCTGAAGTTATTTTGTTACGTGACGTTGGTGTAATGTTACATAGAGTACATTTTAATATTCACGATTGTCTTTATTCATAATTGTATTTATGTCTTCTATAGACAGACATGTTGTAAAAGGTAAAAGCCAAAGTTTTCTGACACATACAGAATTTATTGACCCAATATGTCTGTTAGATGTCGTCCATCAACAATGATCGTCACTCTGATGATGAAAATGTTTTATTTCTGCTGAAACATCATTTGCGTTATCCAAACATACTCTCAATCTGTCTCTACTAGCTGTTTCTGCCTTATCCAAACACACTCTCATGCTGACTCTACTAGCTTCCTTATCTAAGGTAGATTTATAATAGTTTGATAGTTTATTAAACCTGCAATTATAGCAAGTAATGCATTTATTATGACTAGTGAACATCTGTATTTCCATCAGAAAAACAGGCACCTATTCTGCATTTATGTAAGAAATAATGACATCGTGAATATTTATTAGCTGAAACTTAATAATGAGATCTGTACACATATTTATTATAAATACAAAAGCAAACAAAGCAAACCTTGATCAGACGTCTGATCACGGTCTGCTCTGTTTGCAAAAACGTGAAAAGAGTTTGTATGAAGGGAAAGCCTTAACGACAGTGTAACAACCTGTGTCGCATGTGTATATGTAAATTCATAATAGTGTCTCTTTACTTTGAGGTTTGGCATATCCTGTTCAGCCATATAAAATTGGAAATTATTTACACGAATGACAAGTCCAACACAAGTGTAATTCTGCACTGCATGCTTTCTGTTCATAACCTTTTCATGAATAAACTGTTCTTCATTTTCACGCCATATTAGTCATGTCATATTATATCTTAGCATGTCATATTCACCAGACAATAGAGTATGTTTAAGGGCGGCCATTCATTTATTGAACACAGAAGTCTTAAACAGCGGGTCGTTGCTTAATGCAGTGCAAACGTAAAACAGGAATATTTTTTTTACCTGCGTGATGTTACGGTTTTCTACACAGACATATTTAAATCAGGTCGGTATTTCTAAAGTAACATATCCACACTAGGACATAGCTGCAGTAACATTACAATGATGTTATTATATTATGCGGTAAATTTTCACGGCAGTTGCGTCGTAATTCTAATTAAACAGTGTCAATTCAATTCCATGTTGGTACCATGCGATCGACAGTACTTAATTTACGAGTACAGATTAATAGGAGAAATCATTGTTACTAGGAGAAGGCGTAATTAGCATTGTTGTTTTAAATAGCTTAAATCAGCATACCATAAAACCTTTTGAACTCTTAAACAATTACCATGATTGATATTTAAGACTGATAGCAGCTTAACGCAGGATGAAAGCCATGCGGAAAGCTCCATAGTATCAGTCACTGTGTTTATATGAACATATACGATTTGTTCATTCTATGTACAGAACAATTATTCCACAACATTACGTTTCGATCTTTAAGACAGGTTGAGGCTTAACTCAGAACAAATATAAAACCAAACACACCCTGTATCATTATTTGCTACTTGCAATTCAGGACCCTATTTGTAATTTACATTAAAATGCTCTACTACACTCTATGTACTTTCCTGAACCAGGAACGACTAATATCGTAACAATTAAGTATGCGTCAGCTATCATCGCATATATACAGTAGAGCCTATCTTTACCGACCATGAACAACATTACTAATGTTGTGACTAAAAGACAGATGATAGCTTAAATCAGGTTGAACGTACATGTTTGCCCTGCTCATCGCGTTAAACATTTCTATTGTACGTTTTAGTGAGATGTGATAAAGGATATGTGTGTTAAATCGTGGCAGAATCAAGTTATAAAGTTTCTAGGAAAAACAATTGATACGTTTGAATACTTAAAACTTCATGTAAGCTACGTATTTAATTTATATTTTAAACTTTATTTGTTGAATGTTAATGTATGAAATTGACATTGTTTGTCTGTCAAAACTGAGGTATTCTGGGAAACACCTGTTTCACTACTTTAATCATAGCACAAACTGTAGAGTCAGGGTCCATGCTTATAAAACGTTTAGTTGAGTCTGATTTCGTTCTCAAGTTTTTGATTGGTCAGATTTGAGCCTTAAGCTCAAGTCTGACCAATCAAAAGCTTGAGAACTCAAATCTGACCATTCAAAAGCTTGAGAACGAAACTCAGACTCAACTAAAAGCTTTATAAGCATGGACCCTGATCTGTAGATCTGGTTGCATACACAACCGCCCTGAACAGACAGTTCATTTGGGATTTGTATGATCTTATTTACTCTATTTGCAAAAGCATCAAATTGTATTTGCACCAGGTAATGGGTTTATAGTAAGCAGATACTTTCTTCATATGAAGTATAATGAATACGTCGAGTAACTTTGAACTCAACTAAGACATCTGATACAATAGAACCTGTTTTAAGCGAACATCAAATGTAGTTCTAATTATGGACCTGTAAGGCAGGTGGTACGTACCTTATTGCAGATCCAAAATAATGCAGAAAGCTCCTATAGGAGCATTGTTCATTACCTTTGCTCTGCAACCACCTGCTATTAAAGATTCATCTGTTCAAAACACGAATGGTCGCTTAAGACAGGTTCTACTCTATATGTTTCAGGGAAACACTTTTTAAGCAGTAGACAACGTGTGTTCTGGTGTGGGCGATACATTGATTAATATTACCAGTTCATTTTATAGTGTGCTTCAAAATCGATTTCTAAAACATGCAACATTTGAATACTGTAAGGATCATCACTTTCGTCAGTGGCGCCAGGTTTTCGGATGTCGAGACTCTTGTCAAATTTAAAAGGAGCCTCAAAGTTAATTGAAAACAAATTCAGAAATAAATAACTCTCCAGCATCCACATCTGCATCCGCAACACGCTGAGGACAACAACTGTTACATCCAACGTTTGATGAGTATATTAGACTCTGGATATAATGTAAGCTTAATGTTTAGCAAAAAACTGATTAATGTTCGTAAAAACCAATGGCGTATCTAATTGCGTTTTGGAATAGTATCATACAAAGGAAAGACGATTTAATGGCGACAATAGAAGTCGCTACTGTGAGTGTAATGGATCATTATTGTACACACTTCACATGCTAAGTGCGACTTGACTTGTCTAACCATTGTCCTGTTCTATATTAATTCACAATTTAACGCATACTGAATATTTACGGACAAATAGTTATAGACTAGGGATGTCAACATTTACCATTCGAATATTCGTTTCAGTTATGTGTATACATTTTTATAAAAAAAAATTAAAAAAAAAATATATTGATACTGTCGGTGATCTGTTTACTTACAGAAAATGCATCACTGCACAAGTCCTCCCCGCTACCCTGCTGCAGGTGACACCTGTGTTGTCATCAATTAATTAATCCCCTGGGACCACAGTCTGACGAAGGGAGAATCAACAAACCAGTGACAAACAGCTAACACACTTGCAAACAGTCACCTTTAATTTAGTATACTCCCAATTAATTCGCTGATTGCCGCCATTGTTTGTCAAGTACGGTCTAAAACACTGACCTGCAAACAATGCCAGAGTCGCGAAAATCAGAGTCGGCACATCAAAGTAACAACTTTTGATTGGTTTGTCAGTTTGCTCATCATATTAAGCAATCTATTTTAAATACTGTAAGTGTTATGTTTGAAATTATTGTCTTTATTAAAATTGGAAAAATGATTTTGTATACATCATTAACTCCACATGATTAAGCTATCCAATGACACATGCGGGCTGTGAAAATAAACACCGCCCACCAAAACAAATGTCCCATAATGCATCAAATAATCTGCTATAAAATATAATGATAATAGAAGGTCCTCATCAATTGTCTTCTTTATACAATTTATTGAATATCTATCGAAAGTAAAATCAGTTTGACTCCTAATGAGCTGCCGCATAACGCGGCTTCTCACCAGGAAGAAAACTGTTTGACGACCTCACCTTGCTTTTAAAAGACATTAAGAGTATTCAATTTTAGAACAATTGTACGCGTGACGACAATTATTGCAAACAAAAAAATTACACAGCGTGCAAAGAGTTAAGAAAGTGTTTTTCTTATATTGATTTTGCCTGTGTTGTATATTAAAGAATGAAAATAATACGGTCTTGTACTTTGTACTTTTCCTTTTTCAAAAAAGAATAAAGATTTCAAGGAAATATGGATAGAAAAGATAATAACTTTAATAACAGTAGAACCTGTGGATAACGATCATAATGTAACAGAAATATGGTCTTCAATAAAAGTCTTTGTTTAATGCAGACTGAACGCATTGCAGCTTAAAATTATGATCGCTTAATACAGGTTCTACTGCATATTAAATTATTTCTTTGAAACTTAATGTTGAGTTAAATGGCATTACGACCCAAACAGTTTTAAAACTTACCGACCGGAAACTAATTAAATATCCACCTGAAACGCAAGCGCAGTTGATATGTAGCACAGCTTAACGAATACTTCAAGGTTCAAACAGTTTGGATCCTGTTGAGACTCCGAGCAGGATCCGAACTTTTTGATACCCAGCTCGTAAAACTTCCAAGCGCAGCGCGAGCTAATCGTGGGTATTTAATTAGTTTCGTTTCTGTATGGGCAGCAATTAGGATGTCTTAAATTTATACCAATTGAGCACAGCTATGGGAAAACCATCCATAACGTATTGCAAACAGTGTAGACCCTGGTCAGCAATTTAGCTCATATATCGGTACTCAATTTTACATGACTGGAAATACTAAATAAGAGACGATGGCGATAATTTTTGTTGTCTCTAACCGGAAGTTGGGCGTATCATGTACATAACAGAAAACAAAGCCAAACACTTTAATCAATGGTGAATTTAATGCATTTCCATGATTCACAACATTCATAAGGGGGCAGCGATGGCAAACATATGCAAATCAGAATCAATATAAGAATTTACTTACATAGACATCTAGTAACATGGTAAAACGTACATTAGAAAACTTTCGAAAAATTAGACGCCTATATTCCAGCTCCGACGTAGATTCAATTATACATGATTAAAAAATCTCAGTCACCATGACAGTCACAGGTAAACGAATATTCGAATATTCGAATAGTAATCCTATCGAATATTCGAATACCAAAATCCCTATTCGTTGACATCCCTATTATAGACACATGGAAGGTGCAATATTGTAGCCAGTTTAGAAGTAAAGGAACATATCTGAAACAAATCCATTCCGGTGGTAAGAGTTAATCAAACTTTATGTAAACATCTATATTCCTTTGGCTTGCAATGCAGATAACTTGCCATGAGGTCTCAGTGTTTATACTACTTCATCAACAGCCATGATAGTTGTTTTAAGATTAACATTTCCTCTGACTCATTGAGACTGATCTTGGTCTGCATACATTGGCAACCAGCATTGCACCTTTTTGATAGACAGATTAAATTGCTTTTATGAAATACAGTAAAACTTCGATTATCCGAATACTAAAATACGTATTATAATCGATCTTCAAGACAGGTGGCAGCTTAATGCATGGTGAAAGTCATGCAGAAAGCTCCTCTAGGATAATCGAGGTTTTACTGTACTATTATTTGTTAGCTTCGAAAGAGTATAATATTAAAAATGCTAAAAAACTATTAGTAGTTCATGTCCTTTAAACAAGCATATGGCGATAATTTTGTTCTAATTAGATAATTGACTTGGTATGACATTTTGTACACTCATGAACAACTGGTTTTCTTCAACTTAGCAGTAAATAGTGATACGTAGCCAACACCCGACGCTTTAAATGGAAAAGTAGTAAAGTCAAGCAGGCAAAGCCACATGCAAGACGGAACCACCACCAAAACACCGACAGACAGCATGACACACACACACAACCACACACCCAAACGCACACACACACACACACACACACGAAATGAACACAGAAAACACCAAAAGAGACACAAGAACCAGAGACAAACGTTCCACAACATGAACAAACCACAAGCACTAAGACGCAAGGCAAACAAAAGGAAGGGTGACAAAGAGAGTACCGCCTTGGCACGGTCAGCAGCAAAAACACCACTGGGGGTTTAAACCGGTTTACGGACGTCCTAACCTCACACTTCTCTCAAAGTCACCCTAGCTTTACACATATTGTAAATAAAGGTATCCCCGCTGGACTTAACCACAACATAGATGACGGTGAACACAGGACAGCATGTAAAACATAGCATAATAACTGTGACAATCCGTCAAATATGTACTCAATGACTTTGCTGAAGTCAGAGCACCTGCAGGTAAGCCGTTAAGGGCACGACAGGGAAAAATAATACATGAGTCTGGTAAGCTCCTCCTGTATCCAAGTTTAAGAGTATACCATCATAGAGTACTACCCTCGGCCTGTCATCGCGCAAGCAAAGAGGGAAGCGTAACCTTTAACATGAGTCTGATATCGTGCTCAAGCATCGTATTGGTCAGTATTTGGGCTCGTTCAAAGGCGGACCAGTCAGATACTATAAAATGAACTCAGACTGAGATTCAGACACTTTATAACGTTAGACCCGAGTTTCATTCTGAAATAAAAATACTAATACTATCATTACGATAAATAATTAACTTTATTTTAAAGCTTTGTTGTCTGAAGATGAATGACTATGGTGGTATGAACAAAGGTGAATGGTCCATCATTGTCAATGATACATACTATTCAGTATTGGACGCTACGATTTGCGAGATGGCTTTGAATTACAAACCGTACTGACCCTGTCTAAAGGGACACGTGAATTAAAGCGCATGTAAAATGTTAATTTACAAGGGGCACTACCGTTTACATTAACATGCATTTTACCATGGTTTTAAACGATAAAAGCAATTTTCATTGAGCTATTAGTAACTTTCTGAAACTTTTATACATTTCGGCGATCGTGAATTTGGGACAAGATGTACAGAAAATAGAAAGTGAAATTACGCAAAGGGGCATTATATGTCAGTGAATGAGTGTTTCTGTGGCTAATATGCACTACGATGAATGATAATTTCAACAGTTTAATAAACTAGATATATTTTGTATAGGGAACTATTTAAACCATATTTTCAAATGGTTCATGGTTTCTTAGAATAATCATAAAAAATATAAAAGTTAAATTACTGTTGATGGTGATATACATGGTATTACGCATGCTCTCACATTTTTTGTGTTCAGTTTAAAAGAAAGGCGATCATTTCTAATTCATTAATCTGTAAAAACATATCCCATTTACGCCAATGTCTACAGTGGCGCTAGCATTACCAAAGAGTTGATGTATGAACTTTGAAACAAATGGCGATGGCGAAAAATCCTGTCATTCTTTATAGTTTCTCATGTTCATAAAAGGCGTGCAATGTACAACATTTGCCGTTTGTAAACAATTTAAGGACAGAACATTGTTTGTTTTCCGACACTCCGAGCCTCAAAACTTGTTACATTTATGCATTATCTTGATGGTTTTGCATGCATCTGCAAAATGTCAGAGAATGCACAATGTAGCAAACAATCTTAACAATTATGCTGAAGAGGACATATCAAGAAGTGTTAACTGCTGAATAACCGATTCGGATTTCATTTAAACATCAGCTTTTTTCATACAAAGCATGTACTATCTATGGTGTGAACAACAATGTTGACATGTAACTGATATACCTCCTATTTATAATGGGGCTTGATTTATTTCATCTAGTGTTTGAACCGTTTCTAAATAGGGGTAACATCTAAACCCCTTCAAGTAGTGTAAACATTATACTTAATCGACAATATTAACATGCCCGTTCTCACCACCCACATATTATTTGAATAGTGTTTCAATGGTATTCGAATCGCTCATCGTATCGAACTGCTAAAACTTATCGGCTTACTTCGGTGAAAACACCCAGATCAGACAGCTGCCTGCTCTATATGCGTGTGATATGATATAAGTCTGATTCTAAAGTTTATGCCATACCCATCATCATGTATTCACATTCCATGATACAATTTGAACTGTTTGATGTTATGATGTCAATGAATATTCATAAGATAAAATGATTAAATGTTCAGATCATCAAATACCACTGTTTTGTCCTTTCTCTTAGTTCATGCTAATGAAAATGCACATTACTCGTCAATCGTACAGACACGTTGTACAAACACAACCTAAAATAGTTTACCCCTTCCTTCACATAAACGCTTTTCATGCGTTTTCTAACATAGTACACCCAGATCAGGCCGCTGCTGTTGAAGTCATGTGATCAGGCTCTGCTGTGCTTGCTTATGAATCTATAATATGTATGAATCTGCAGTTTCTACCAATACAGAAATTCATGTGTACATATACCATTGTAATTATTTAATCAATACATATTAATCATTTATTACTTGTATATTAAACAGGGAAAGGGTTAACTCTGTTATGTAGAATCATACACATTATGCCTCAATGTGGTGAGTTTGGTAGGTTGTGTTTTTGTATGAATGGAACAGTTACTGTCCCTGCCAAACCTGTTTCTCCGTACAACACAAGCGTCAATTGCTCTCCTCCTAAAAAACCTAATCCCCTCATCATGATACCTTAGGTTAAATCTTGATTCGTCGGAATGGACAAGTTCATCCCACTCATCGATGACGTCGCGTGAATCTAAAACATACCAAAATATAGATTTCTGACCCAAAAAACAATTCCGCGAACATCCCTGCTTTATAATTATAATAAGTAAAAGGTATTCAACTTCGGCTGAAATCTGCTCAACATATGATGGGGTCATTCACTGCGATCGTCCTTGGAAGCTTATTTGACCAGCGATTTCATCACTTTTGATGACCAGTCATCTCAGAATATTAACACGCTTTTGCAACGTTGAACCAAAGTGACAACGAACCCCTCTAGGACACAGGTTGACTCTGAAGTTCGAAATAGAAATACGCTATAATTCAATGGAAAAGTAGTCAAGCAGGCAAAGCCACATGCAAGACGCAACCACCACCAAAACACCGATAGACAGCATGACACACACACACACACACACACACACACACACACACACACACACACACACACACACACACACACACACACACACACACACACACACACACACACACACACACACACACACACACACACACACACACACACACACACACACACACACACACACACACACACACACACACACACACACACACACACACACACACACACACACACACACACACACACACACACACACACACACACACACACACACACACACACACATACACGAAATGAACACAGAAAACACCAAAAGAGACACAAGAACCAGGGACAAACGTTCCACAACATGAACAAAGCACAAAGACGCAAGGCAAACAAAAGGAAGGGTGACAAAGAGAGTACCGCCTTGGCACGGTCGAAGTCGAAACACCATATAACTGGTCTATAAGGCTTTGCCCCGGTCTGGTAGCGTGAATGGATATCGTGTATTCAAAATTTCATCAAATAATATTTCCTAAAAATATCTACAAGCTTGATAATGATATCGGCGAAAGTCACTACTTTCGGTTTGTAAGTCTTTAGTTTCGGTTTGATTTTTTTTGGTTTGGTCAGAAAACTATATTTTGGTATGTTTTAGATACTCATGACATTTGAATAAAAATAATGTGTTTGTGATGGAGTTATTGTTGTTGTTGAGACATAGCATGCGAAGGGCAACGTTTCCAACGTAATCTCGTTTCAGTCTAATAGGCCGAACACAGTGCCGCAGATGCATCAGAACATTTGTCTATATTAATACCGTACTCCCTCGCTGTAGTAGTTTGGAAACGACGGCTGGTATGCGTCAGTTCTAAATGACCGTCTAATATGGCGATAGTTGCATGGAACCTGCCGGTTCGACGATCGACAACTGTTCCAATTTGCAGGAACCTTGTACAAATATTACTTATAGCGTTTCTGTGTCAATTAAATGCCTACGCAACATCATCGACAGAGCCACCTCTGTTAAGCATCATCAAAGCTTTAGATCGGTCATCTTTAGAAATTCATGGCATTGCGAGTTTTGATTTCTTTAAATGGGTTCGTGTTCTATTACCCATATGCGCTGCAAGAAATTAATGAACTATCATTTGACCGATTTCACATTAATATTGTAAAGGCACTGCACGTGCAAATCGTATAAATGGAAAAGTAGTAAAGCCACATGCAATACGCAACCACCACCAAAACACCGATAGACAGCATCACACACACACACACACACACACAACCACACACCCAAACGCGCACACACACACACACACACACACACACACACACACACACACACACACACACACACACACACACACACACACACACACACACACACACACACACACACACACACACACACACACACACACACACACACACACACACACACACACACACACACACACACACACACACACACACACACACACACACACACACACACACACACACACACACACACACACACACACACACACACACACACACACACACACACACACACACACACACACACACACACACACACACACACACACACACACACACACGAAATGAACAAAGAAAACACTAAAAGACACACAAGAACCAGGGACAAACGCTCCACAACATGAACAAACCACAAGCACAAAGACGCAAGGCAAACAAAAGGAAGGGTGACAAAGAGAGTACGGTCAGCAGCAAATACACCACTGGGGGTTTAAACCGGTTTACGGACGTCCTAACCTAACACTTCTCTCAAAGTCACCCTAGCTTTACAAATATTGTAAATAAAGGTATCCCCGCTAGACTTTTGACCATGTCAAAAAGTGTGAACAATTTGGAACCGATATTAAAATTACACAACATAAACTTCCTACTATGTATTGGTTACCAAAACTACATAAAAAACCATATAAAGCGCGTTTCATTGCAAATTCTAGTTCATGTACAACTACTAAATTGTCTATACTTTTGACTTCTTGCTTAACGAAGGTAAAGGAACATTTAAAATTTTACTGTGATAAGACTTATGAAAATTCTGGAATAAATCTCTTCTGGTCTATTAAGAACTCTTCAGAAGTCTTAAACAAGCTTAAGAACAAAAGGTATCTTGCATCCACTGTAAGCACGTACGATTTTTCTACTCTGTACACAACTCTTCCTCATGTTTTAATTAAGGATAAGCTTACTAACTTGATCCAGAAAGTATTTGCCCGAGAAAAACATCATTCTTGGCATGTAATGCTGAAAAAGCTTTCTTTACTGACGAGCAAATGAAGTATTACACCAATTGGACTTGCTCAGAAGTTTGCGAAGCACTAACCTTTCTTTTGGACAACATATTTGTACGTTATGGGAATGCTATATACCGTCAGGTAATTGGTATTCCCATGGGTACGAATTGTGCACCACTTGTCGCAGATTTGTTTTTGTACTGCTATGAGAGAGATTTCATGTTGAGTTTGAATCCTCAATCACAAGAAGATGTTATAAAAGCCTTCAATGATACTTGTCGATATTTGGATGATATTTTTAACTTAGATAACCCTTTCTTTAATGCTCTGATTCCTACAATTTATCCTAAAGAACTCAAATTGAATAAAGCTAACCCGTCCGACAATTATGCAGCGTTTCTTGACCTAGACCTTAAAATTAATAATGGAATGATTTCTTCTAAAATATATGACAAAAGAGATGATTTTGATTTTAATATTGTAAATTTTCCTCATCTTGACGGGGATGTTCCCCGTGCTCCATCTTACGGGGTTTATATATCTCAACTTATTCGTTTTGCTAGAGCTTGTTCATCTATTGACGATTTTAACAGTCGAAATATCATTTTAACTGAAAAACTGCTTAAACAAGGATATAGATACCATAAACTAAGAAAAACTTTCTCTAAATTTTACTATCGAAATCTCTCGCTTATTGGCAAGTACAAATGTAATCTCAAGGTACTTTTGCGACACGGTATTTCACATCCTGAATTTTATGGTGATGTGATTTACAAACTTCGTAGAATTATTGGACATACCCATTTTCTCACTTTGTTCATCAAATATATAAAACAATTCATTAAAAAGGGATATGATCCTGTATTATTACAACATACTGCATGTTTGGTTGTGAACCCTTTTACAGTTGGCAATCACGCTGGCCTCTTTGCATGTACGCCGACAAGAAAGGTTTAGTACTCTATGAAGGCGACCTCTTAAATCCAGAAATGGAAGGAGAACGTCGGATATCTGTACTATTTCATTTTTGTCGTACCCTTTATTACTTTTCTACAGTTACTCTGTTTGCAGCTCAATCATTGAGTACACTAGCGATAGGTGGATACAGTATGTTCAATTAAATGTTTTTTTGTTATACATGCACTTTACCACTGTATTTGCTGTCGCGGTTGTTGTAGATTAGTCGGAGAGGGGATACGTTTATTTACACTGTTTGTCTTTTAGGATGGGGATGGAATAAGGGTGAGGTTGGGCGCCCATAAACCGGTTTAAACCCCCGGTGACTTTTGTCACTGACCGTTCCAAGGCGGTACTTCCATCTTCCTCCTATTGAATGTTTGTTTTGTCTTTGTGCGTCTCTTGTTGTTTTTCTACCCATGTACATTTGATGTTTCCTTGTGTTGCTGTTCGGGCGAGTGTTTGTTCTGTATGTGGTATTTCCTGCATGACTCATTTTTGTACTTTTACCCACAACATAGACGACGGTGAACACAGGACAACATGTAAAACATAGCATAATAACTGTGACAATCCGTCAAATATGTACTCAATGACTTTGCTGAAGTCAGAGCACCTGCAGGTAAACCGTTAAGGGCACGACAGGGAAAAAGTAATACATGAGTCTGGTAAGCTTCTCCTGTATCCAAGTTTAAGAGTATACCATCATAGAGTACTACCCTCGGCCTGTCATCGCGCAAGCAAAGAGGGAAGCGTAGCTACCGACTGTAAAAGGGTCGATAACCAAACATGCAGTGTGTTGCAATATAATACGATCATAACCTTTCTTTTTAAATGTTTTAATGCGTTTTATAAACAAATCATGGAAATGGATATGACCCCGAATTTTCCTAAGTTTGTAGATAACATCCCCATAAAATTCTGGTTGAGGAATGCCTTGTCGCAGTAACGTCCGTAGATTGCAATTATATTTACTAATGAGAGGTAAATTTCGATAATAAAATTTAGAAAAGGTTTTCCGAAGTTTGTGATATCTGTAACCTTGCTTTAGAAGTTTATCAGTTATAACTAAATTACGTCTGTTAAACTCTTCAAGCAAAGAACAGGCTCGGGCAAACCTAATAAGTTGAGAAATATAAACCCCATAAGATGTAGAACGTGACACATCCCCATCTAGAAAAGGATAATTAACAATTTTAAAATTAAAATCTTCTCTTTTATCGTATACTTTGGACGAAACTTTATCATTTGTAATTGACAGATTCAAATCTAAAAATGAAGCAATAATGTCAGATTGATTAGCTTTGTTTAACGACAGTTCTTTTGGGTAGATTGAAGAAACCATAGTATCAAAATAAGGAGTATCTAAATTCAAAATATCGTCTAAATATGTCTTGTTTTGGTGTGCGATGGTCTAGTGGTAACGCGATTGACTTCCAATACGGAGGTCCGGGGTTAAAATAATCGGTCCCTCTCGGAAATTTCAGAGACGCTTTTCAGGGTATCCCACACGCACCTCCTCTCCACCCAGTGATTAAAATGGGTACCTGTGAGGGTCACTAGCCGGGTTGCATGTTTGCTCCATATGTTAGTAGTGCTCAATATTGTAGGCGATTAAATGTATGTTACCTGTGAATAATTCAACGTTTTCTTGGTGAACGTCTATTTAAAGAATACCTCGTCAATTTAAAACACCAATGTCTTCGGAGGCCTGCAGCTACAGAATAAAGAACGCATATATACAGAAAGCAAACGTAAAAGGTAGCTTAATATATAAACATTTAGCCTGCAAAACAGTTTGAATCCTGATCTAATTTTGATCCAAACTCGCATTTCAATTCAGAAGATGAAAGCAAGAATTCTCGAAATTTATAAACAAACCTGGTACTCAGATATCAATAATGCAACACAACTAGAAACATACTGTTTGTTTAAACATGATTTCTTCTTAGAACCTTACTTGGAGTTTATAAAGGAGATAAGGTTTAGAATTTCACTGACAAAAGTTAGACTTTCCTCACATCAGTTAGCGATCGAAACTGGCCGATACACTTAGACTAATAGAGACGATAGAAAATGTATGCAATGTAATATGAATGTTATAGAAAACGAATTCCGTTTTATGTTAGTGTGTCCCAAATTTCGACATTTAAGAAATAGATATTTAAAAAGATATTATTGCCAATGGCCAACTATACAAAAATTGCAAAATCTATTTTCAGAAAAATCAAAACGAGTCGTCTTAAATATTGCTAAGTACGTGTATTTTACCATGAAAAAAACCCGATTTATATCGTTCATATACAATGCATGTCATTATAAGTTTAGACAGTTTTATATGTGCTGATTATGGACCTGACGTCACGTTAGTTCCTCAGTAAAACGATAGGTGTATGTGTTATGTATTTACTACTGTGTATACATTATGTTTGCTATGATCATTTTATGATGCTGAATACAATAAATAATTGATTGATTGATTGATTGATTGATTGATTGTTTGGATGTGCTGGTCTACTCCAAGCACTCCCATGATTTATGTGAGTGACACGACGTTACTGACGTTGAATGGTTCGTTCCGTAGCTCGTCCACGATACTGTCTCTGCCGTTTTTCAACGGTCCGTACAACTCGTACACTTTCTTCATTGCAATTAACCTATATGCAATCTCCACCATTTGAATGGCAACTTTCCTTAAAAAACCATTCAAAACAAAAGCTTTGATCGCTGATATTTGCTCCATAATCATTTATGCATATCATACAAAACAAAACGGCCGTCAAAACGTCAAACGATGTCATATCCATTAGTGATGTTACTAACGTCACGTCAGCATTTGGTGCTAAATCTAGAAATGCTGTGCACACAACATAGTTGCAAATATTTGTTTAAAGGGCTTACGTATAAAAAATGTTATTTTTTGGGCCGGTTTCGAGATGGTATGGTTGCTATAGGTACCATAAATTTTTATCTGGTGAATGATTGACATTAGGATTAATTTTCGACAGTCCAAACACTTGTTTCTATATACTCATAAAGTTCCATCAAAATATATCGGCTCTTGACTATTTTACAGCACTTTTCCGGGTATGCGATGACGTTGCGGTTTCATTTTTTGTCTGTGAGTTTAACACGTGGTTATCAGATATTGAAAGATTACTCAGAAAAGTGACTCTAGCATGTCTGTCGATCAAGAGGTAATTTTAGTACAATATGCTTCCCTACCTTTCTTACAAAAACACAAAAAACAACAACAATGACAAACCAAATCAAAACATGAATAGGAAATATATATTGTAAGTTGTAGAGGAGTTTGTATATACATTCTAACACTCGAGTATGCACTACATGCCCTGCGTATGGACGATTCTACTTTACACGCTTCTACAAGTCTTCATACTACAGATGTGCCGATACCGTTTATATATATACTTATATATATATATATATATATACATACAAAACATTGGGAAGTAGGAGCTCATTCGAAAGCAATAGAGCTGCAATTGCAGACTCGTATTTATGGAGTCTGTTCATGAGCAGTAAAACGCCACCAGAATAGGCGTTATTCATTTTTTATAATTAAAAGCTTTACAGTTAATGATCTTGAAAGATCAGAATACATAGCAACAGTGTTGTGATTCTAATCCCCGCATGAGTTTGCATTTGAGGAACGTCTTCGAAACGATGTTATTTGTTCCAAGCGCAGACAAATACCTAGAGTTTTCCTCCACCTGTTTTGCATTTAACTGACCATCTAAAATACTGTTGAAGGGACGAGAAAAACCCAATACAAACTGTATCGGTATTAACGTCGCTTTAATTGTATTTGGGTACTATCGTCACCTCTAGCTAATTACAAATGGAAAACGACCCAAAATAAATATACAAATACATAAATAAAATAATAATAGAAATATATAAACAAAGAAACACACATGTACAATTTAAATCGCAATACAAAATCACAAACAAACAGACAAACAAAATCATTGAACGCAAATAGTAGTTTAGATTGTTTCACAGTTTCAGTAATTATCACAAGTTGTTTTATTATATTCAGATGCCTAATCTTTTAGTTTCAATAGTTCTAACTAAGTGGAAAATTAAATGCAATGAAAATATACTTAAATAAGCAAAGCTTCTATTCTATCGGAATCCCACAGCAAAAAGAATATCGGCTAAGTGACAATGACCTCAGCCGAATTTAGGTTTCCGCCATTAATGATATGGCTTTCTCCTTGATGGCGGGATTTTGTGACATTATCTATGTTATTCCAAGATCAGCCATGCATTTAGGTAACAGTTTGCAACTAAATTTATAACCAGTTCGTGTGCTGTGTTTTATACACACCAAGAGAGGGTAACGCTTTGTAGATCTAATTATATATATTTCTTCTGAGGTTAGTATTCCAGGAATATTTCTATAAATTGTGTCGATCTCGTACATGACTGATTAGTTTTGCCTGAATTAGACGGGGAATTCAGATTATCAGTCCATCATGTATAAATCAGTTTGCAGTATTAAATACTTCTAGTGGATTTCATTGCCTATGTGTACCAATTACGTAAACATACGTTGTCTTCAGTGGCCTTAAATTACGTCACCACTCAATGTCCGGTAACGACATAGTATGCGGCAATAGGCCCTGCCTGTATTATTGAGAGCTTTTCGATCTTTGGTGAAGTTTCTTGATAAGTTCTAGTCTTACAAAATGTTGTGATGAACGTTGCAAACAATAACCCCACGTCTCAACAGGGTCCAAACGTTTCCGATATTCTGGTAGCATTTGTTCATTCGTCATAAGTCTTGTCATGCATATATTTAACCTTTAGCCTGCTGAGCAAACTATTTTTACAGAATTTTTCACCAAATACATTTTAAAAATGCAAGCTATAACCAATGTGTCTACCAAAATGCAATCAGGGTGTCAAACAGTTTGGATCCTGATGAGACGCCGAGTTACTCGGCGTCTCATCTGGATCCAAACTGTTTGCATTCACTCATCCGCTCATAGCAGGCTAAATGTTAAACGTATATGATCACGCAATGCGTGGTTTCGAGGTTATGCCATGCACTCAGAAACGAAAAAGGTTAAAAATTCTGAAAATAGACGATCCTTCAAAAGCAAAAACAGTAACGCATAACTCGGGTTTGTGGAGTTCAAGAACAGTTATTAAAAGGGCAATGCTACTCAAGCCACTAGCACTGGCTTAAGCGATATTCATTTTTTTGTAACTAATAACATCGATACTAATGATCTCGAATGAGAAATAATGTACCACTAACCCTTGCCATTGGCCAAGCTATTGCTATACGGTCATACATGCGGGATTGTTTCATTCTATTATCCCTTCTATAATATGATGACAATTGCCAAGCACACATACTTAAGAAGTATATTAATCACAAACACCTTCTGCGTATACAGTTGTTCTCCATTTATCTAGCTTTATACATGTCAGAACGATTAGGTACAATCATGCTGGTGGGTGATATTTATTACTTCGGACTACATCCATGATCACTGAAAATGTGCCTCTATGCGACTCTGTTTTCTCTCCACGTATTAGCCAGCGTTGTTTGGCAGTTACTGATATTACCACATAGCAGACTATACTATGTACACTATGAATAGATTTTCCAGCTGACTAATTATCATGACATTACTGCCCGCTAATATTTATGAACATTATTGTCCTATCTATTCAATACGTTCCAATACGTTGCAAGGACGTTCGGCAACCTTATGTTCAATTTACCTAGACATCATGCATAACTTATGTTCTAGCATATAGAGATGATTATTAAAACGAAGCCACAGAGGCGCAGGATAACAAAACGAACGACGTGCAAGCGCATCCACTTACCTACGCACATTCGTGCACTCAACAAATAAGGACAGACGACTCGATATAAACATTTCTAAACCGTAATTAACTGACTGGAAGAGTGTAATCTCTCACCTATTTCACATACATCAATCAGTTGAATAGTGCAAATGATGCCAGATGTACTCCACGACAAACATACATACACACAGATACACGAAGAAATGTTTTTCTTAGTATGGGCATTTGTAATACAATTTTGAGTTTGTAATAAAGTAAAGTATCAAGTAAGATATCGTAGGTGCTAAGTGTAGGGACTTGATACGCTTTGTGGTGTAATTTAGTTTAAACTATATTCGAGTTCTAGAATGTCCGAATCAGATGTACATGTATTTCTAGAGTCGTAAGTTTGTTGTTTTGATATTCATTTAGCAAGATATTAAAAGATCTGTAGTTACATGTGTATTCTAATGAATTGGCAATGAACAGAATTAACAATTTAATATAATATTATGTGGATGGTTGTAGTATACTCTGTGAAATCATTCTAGCTCCATGTTGCAAAAGGAATATGGCGAAAATGTATTAAATACTAATGGTAAAATACAATATATAAATATAATCGTATGAACATATACTCGTATGCATGTAATTTCTTGTCATCTATTCACTCTTAAGGACCACAATGTAAATAAAGGAGGAGTTTTCCTTTCCTTCGTTATCCTTAATACGTATGTTATTTGACATGCCGACTTGTAACGCGTGTTATGTCATGTCCATTTATTTTAATTTTCCACATAAAATTTACATTTTAAATGAATAAACCTATACAAATAGTATAGTATTAGATGTAATATATTCCGGATCTGATTTGTAAGGAATGACGTCACCATGCGTCTTTGTCAGGTAAAGGCTTAAACTAGCATGCAGATGTCTTAAATAGAAATACGTTGACTGTGGCAGCATAATGGAACAATAACGAAATGATATACGCACACATTTTAGTTTGAATAGATCTCACGATTGTGATCGATCATAAAGCAGTGTATTTAAGTATGTTTCATAATGCTGAGACTGCATATATTGCCATGTTTGTGGAACATTTACTTGCTTTCTCCGACGATACTAATTATCATTTGTGTTTGTTACCTGCTGGTACATTCAACCAATTCTCTATATAATGTATGGCTTTCAGTCTGAGTTGCCTCTAGTGGAGATCATCAATCATCTAGTGATGTTAAACACTTATTACGTGTCTACTGTCTGCTTCAGCCACATACGTCATAATCCCAGTACAACAGTGTACTGTTTTACTTACTGATATATTACAGATACGGTTTACCATGACAAAGATTTGTTTCATCGCATATTGTAATACAACCTTATTGGGCAGAATCTTGCATAGCTATTGGTCAAGTGAAGAGTTGATATGTAATACTATGGTATCAGCTACATACTGGAACGATATCACAATTAGTGACAGACCACAAAATTCTAGATGGAACTGTCATTATTAACCTATTTATGCCAATATTGCTTAACCCATTAAATACTACATAACTATTCATGTAAGAAATAATGTCATTGAATATAAATTAGATTAAGTGTTATAATAGCATAAGTACAAAGGATGTTTTGGAATTGGTAGAAACTGAAGGGTCACAATCATCGACATTGCACAAGCCAACAGATCATACCTAATCAGACGGTTCCTATAAGAACCGTCTGATCTGGGTCTATTCTGTTTGTAAAGGCATAGAAAGGCGTATTTACGGAGTTAATGGTTAAAGAAACACCAGCCAGATCTTATTTTAGAATCATTCAGTTTTACTGTTTATTGTTGACACAGCAAACACAATATTTGCTGGTATTATCCATTAACATTGTTGGGTTTAACAAACAATGCAGACCTTGTTCAGATGTCTCCTCCAATAGTACTATAATTTAGGTCTACACTGTGTGTTTATGTCCTTTTACATGGGAAACTGGGCACTACCGAATTTAAAAATACAGTAAAACCCCGCTAATGCGACCACCATTAAGGGGCACAATTCTGGGTGGCAGAGGCAGGTGGTAGCTTAATGCAGGACGAAAGTTATGCAGAAAGCTCCTATAGGAGCTTTCTGCATAACTTTCGTCCTGTATTAAGCAACCACCTGCTTTAGACGACATCAGTGTCTGTTTATTAAGTGGACGCATTAGCGGGGTTTCACTGTATATTGTAGTCGGCAAGTTTTCGTGTAAGATCGCAGTAAGAAGGTTCTTTTCATTGAATATATTTCTGATATGAACGCCAAATTGTATTGTGCTTGACGTATAAGTAATCATTTCAAGGCTGTAAGCGGTTCGCACTCAGGGACGATGTCCTGTCCGACTAACTGGTATTGGCCAATTTGCTCATGTTTCTGATGCCGTGTTAAGTTTATCCCTACCTTTTCCGGAAACATCTGCGCATTTTCGAATAAAAAATGTCTTACGGAATAGCTTTTTATCTGCTCGAAATCGGTACATTGCTTGCAGTGCGAAGGGTTTAAAGTAGTGGGGTGGGTAATTTGGATGTTTTAGAGTCGGATCCCTTCTTTCTTTATATACATATACGGACTCAAACGTTGGTTGCTCCTGTGTATTCAATGTCTAATGTCTGACTCAATGCCAACCTCACACACATAAAATCTATGGTGCTGCTCAGTATACGTATTTTGTCAAATCACATAGAGCTGATAAATACTGTTGTTCACGAAATTTTCATATGAAAGGAGGTATCCGCATAAAATAATGCTTTTAGAGTAGATTTTCAAATCAGAGTGAAATATATACAGTTTATATATAGAGAGTTTGTAAGTGCGTACAGTTGAATATACCGATACGATTCTATGTAGCAAAGTGTGCTTTTCTAAGCATTGTCTTGCAAAAAAATCGTTTGAATATACTAGTAGACACACTCTGGCATAAACGAGTCTTTAAATGGATATTGTAATGAAATACAAATGAATTCTCAGTTTTGATATTTCAATATAACTGCATCTAAGATATTTGGAGTATGAATTATAGTTGCACTTAAAAAGATCACACAGACACCGATAACCAACCGTTTACATTATAAATCAGATTTTTTAATTTGAAGTATATCAAGAGAAACCGACACAACAGAAGCGGTCCTGTCACGGTCAGCTTTGTTTCCTTTATTGCAAAATTCTTTGTCTATACTGTTTACACAGTTACCTCTTTTATAATAGTCAAGAAAGGACAAAGCCGTGTACAAATACTAATCAGATAAAGGGTTAACTCTCCATTTAAATCCAGATGTAACATAGTATAAGTAGGACGCAATCCATGTGAAATCAGGTTACAATCTCATTCGAATCCGAAACCGTCAAAATCCCATCAAATCCGACAGCGTGGACGGCGGCGTGAGGGTCGATTCAACTGTATTAGTATTCGTCTGGAAACAATATACAGTAAAACCTCTCTATAACGGCCACTAAATTGTGTTAATTTGTTGGCATTTAGGACAGGTGGCTGCATAAAGCAAGGTGAAAGTAAAACAGAACACTCCTATAGGAGCGTTCTGTTTTACATTCGCATTGCTTTAAGCAACCACCTGCCTTTAACACAAAATACTTTATGTAATTTAGTGGCCGTTATAGAGGGGTGTCACTGTATATTTCATTCATACCCATTCTGTTCAGGTACAGGGTTGTAGTTCTGAACGAGTTCGATCCTGGTGATACACGTAGGTATTATTTTCTAACGAAACTAGGGCGGGGTATGTTTTCAGATCATGCGTTGTTTTGTATTTAGTGATGAAAGTAGTGAGAACTCTTCATTTGAAATAAATGCAACTGTTACATATAATAAAAAAGGAAAACCGATATTTTAATGTCCATTGGTTTACAGATATAGCGTCGATTTTTTAAAGATGTTTATCATTATAAGTTGATAACTAGTATGCTTTTTTATTCTTCTAGAGGAGATAATATGCCAAATGTAATTAGCCTCAACTACCAATATCCCCAGTCATTTAGAATGATTCTTATTAAGGATTGTAGCGTTTCCTCTTTCTCTTGGGAATAGTTCGTATGGTTTCTTATGTCAGATAAAAGTTACAATGGCCTGTGTAAAGATATGTCGTGTTCACAAACGTTCCTGCACCATTGATGTGAACTATTTACTCCACATACAGAAGAACCCCACTAATGCGACCACTTAATGAATAACCATGGTTGTCTTTATAAGCAGGTGTTCGCTTAATGCAGGACAAAAGTAATGCAAAAAGCTCCTCTAGGAGCTTTCTGCATTACTTTTGTCCTGCATTACGCTACCACCTGCCTCAAGTACCCATATTTATACCTCTTTTAGGTGGTCGCATTAGCGGGGTTTTACTGTATATGCATTTGATGACTTTGCAAAACAGACTAGACCCAAATATGAAATATGAAATAAGTTAGAAAAAATGATTTTACAGTTTTGCATGAGCATCTGCTATTATAAATGTTTAGGAACATTATATTTGAGTTTCCATTATTATTTCCAGCTGGATGAGGAGGGATATAATTTTGGCCACGATTGGTGTTTGTTCCTGCGTCTGTGCTATCATTACCATACACGTAGTTCAATAAACAGCATACTAACCATAACCTATCTCTATATGTTTGCCTTACGTACGGTATCACGGGACAGATTGATTGCACTGCACATCAAAGACAATCGGCTTATCTTAGTTCTAAATATTGGTTTATAAAAAATCAATTTTGCCTAAATGTCTGAAAGGCATAACATATATATAATATAAAAATGCCAAACTAACCTGTATGTTGCACTCTAGCCATACCCATCCGTGCAGCCAACATTACGAATGTGGAAAATGAGTGCACTGTAGTTTTTTAAACGGTTTAGACTGAACTGCACTGTTTGCTGTTTAAAACCATCAAAGAAGCCTATTGTCTTGAATTAATTATGTAGTTAAACAATTTTGAGTCATGTAGATTTGAGCCATGCTACATAATTATAAAATGCAATATATAAAAGTTAAAACAACAAATGTATATAATTTCCCTTATCTACTAAGTCTACTAAGTTTGCAAACGCTTCAAAAGGTGTCTCTATGAGGCAAAGGGTTAAGTAGTTTTAGCTTCTGAAAAAGACTTTGCATTATAGTAAAACCCATCTAAACTACACATTCAATTTAGTATAAATCTCGAACCTGGAGACAGGTCGCAGCTTAATGCAGGGTGAAAGTCATGCTGAAAGCTCCTCTAGGAGCTTTCAGTATGTTTTCACCCTGCATTAAGCAGCCATCTGCCTAAAAGTGTCTAAATTATTCTCTACTTGAATTGGATGCAGAGGGTTTGTATTGTATATTACTATAACCTTTAGATATCCGTTAAGCTCCATGAGGATGTTAAAAACATGTGCATCACAGGCTCTTCAAAAACGTTTTCATGATTGGAGTTATTTAGTTTGCGGTTCTGGAATTATTTCATACTGATTTGATTATAGTATAACCTTACATCAATAAGAGGTCTAATTATGGGTCTGTAAGGCAGGTGGTAGCTTAATGCAGGTTAAACGTAATGCAAAACGTTCTTATGGGAGCTGTCTACATTACTTTTGCATTTGCCCTGTATTAAGACGCTATCTGTTTTTAAGACTCCTGTGTTCAATATTTGAATAACCGCTTAACCCTTCGCTTACTGAATTTTAAAATACATTTCTCCTTCTTTACCCATGCCCTGTTGTATAATTACTTAATTTTATACTGTGTACAAGTATTTCGCTGTGCAATCACTGCTGTTGGGTGCACTGTTTGCACAATCAACTTGTAAATAGTGCAGACCCAGATGAGACAGCTCCTGCAGGAGCTTTCTCGTCTGGGTCTTCACTATTTACAGGTAGGTATATTGACGTGAATAGCAAGCGAAGGGTTAAACGTGGATTTGTCATATAATGGGTTACTGCAGCATTCATATGATTCTCCGATTTCCTTGTAAACCAATATTGCATTGATACAGTACCGTGGAGGATTAGTAAATGTAGTACCACTTGTATCTTTCCGTCTGTTTATTTTAATATATGGATTTGTTTCGTGTTTTATACTCCTGAGAGCATTCAATGCAGTGTTGAATTTAATGTGAAAGTGAGTACAGTTTAAACATAAATAATTTCAGATATAGTAAAACCTTACAATTGCAGACTATTAAAGAATAATTAGAACGGCTGACTGCTAAATACAGCTTGGCAGTCATGAATAAAGCTCACAGAGAAGCTTACTCTTGGCTTTCACCCTGCATCAAGCTGTCATCTGTGTTAAATACGGATATCTATTGTGGGTTCGGTGTTCGAAACAGTAAGCATTCGGATTATCAATTGTTCGGAAGAGCGTTTGTTCGAATAAATCATGTTTAATTTTATGTTTTCTTGCTGATGATAACCCAGCCTTGATTTGTTACAATATGTACTAATAATAGAGTCGTTCATTTGTTCAGAAAGTATTTTATGACTTATTTGGCGTCTCTTCTGTAGCCATGGTGTTCGCAAATGACAGTCACGTCGCGATTAGCATGTATGTTGCTAAATATGCAAACATCCAGATAAGATGCCTACATTGTAATATGTTTAAGACAACCTCCATCATTTGTCCACCAAACTATAAACTGTGACCACTCTTTAGAATTGTCTCTTCGAGACAATACTAAGGAGTTGTCACAGTATTGGAATTGGTGTAGAAATGACGGTATCAGTATCTTGGTAGCTTATCTATAGCTCGTAACCCTTCTTTTGCTGAATTTTAAAATATATTTCTCCTTCTTTACCCATGCCCTGTTATATAATTACATATATCTGCACAGTGTACAAGTATTTCGCTGTGCAATGACTGCTGTGGAGTGCACTGGTTGCACAATCAACTTGTAAATAGTGCAGACCCTGATGAGACAGTTTCTGCAGGAGCTGTCTCATCTGGGTCTTCACTATTTACAGGTAGGTATATTGACGTGAATAGCAAGCGAAGGGTTAATATGGCAGTAAGATGAGAAAACTTGGTATCAGTTCGAAAGCAATTGCTTCAAGTCTCATATTATATAAGATAAACTCACAACAATGGCAATTTAAAGTTTTTAAACCAGTCAAGTTTTCATATAAGGAATGTGTACAAAAGAAATACTCTTATGTGCTGGTGAAAAAATATGATTGTGTGTGATACAACAAACAGTCGAATCCTAACCAGACAACTCCTGTAGGTATTAGCAAAGAGAGTAGACCCAAATCAGACAAGTCTGTAGGAACTGTCTAATCAGCAGAGTAGACCCAAATCAGACAACTTCTGTAGGTATTAGCAAACGGAGTAGACTCCTATGATGAATAAGGTACTCCTTTCGACGCCTTTGCAAAGCGAGTAGACACAGATCAGACGGATATGAACAGCTTGATCAGGGTCTGCCCTGTTTGCTTATGAAGTTCTACAGTTTCTGTTAGGAGCAGTTTTTCTGTGTTAATATGTAATCATAAAATATTATAATTCATATTTATGGGAGCATTTTCTCGCACATGCATATTAATGGACTAATGGGTTAAACAATACAGGCTGAGCGCTGCGAAATGCGGCTGATTGGCCCGGTGTTGCTTGTAATGAGACTACGGTGATACCATATAGTGTGTTTACGACATGGCATCACATTTGGGCAGAAATGAATGTGTCTAAAATGGATACACCGCCTCTATATAACCGAAACGTTGTTGTTACAACGTTAATCCCTTAAAATGGCGGAAGGAATTTACGCAAAAAGGTGTATGTGGGCTCGCGGTTGAATACTAATGTATGGCTATCACATTTGCAAAATCATAAGTCGATCACCACTGTATAGTTCGTACTTCTGAAATACGTCAAGTACGTTCTTTATGCATATTTGCCGCGGCCCGTCATGCACCGCGGCGCTCCTGTGGCATTGTAGAATACCTAAATGCGCTGCTACGTCGACCTCACGTCGATCCCAATGCGCTCTTCTGAGAACGCCGAGCGACGGCGTTTGTTTTCTGCATGCTCAAAGTGCGCGCCGTCGCTCGGCGTTCTATGCGATTCCACGACGTTTACTGGCGATGTCACTGCGTTGCCGCGGCGAACTGCGCGGGGTTTGGCCTTCTGAATTCTTCTTGAACGCCGCGGGATTGCCGTGGGAAAGCGGCCCTGGTGTGACAGGCGTTTAATCTATTGGTGCCCGGTGTCAAATAAAAAAGACAAAGGCAAATGATAACAAACTCAGTTCGGAGTGCTCCTGTCTGCACTGTTTGTTGTAGCCATCGACGTCACTAACGTATTCAGGCAAATATGTGTTTGCTGTGCCGCCTCAACAGCTAAAAATGGATTGTTTGACGGGCATGCCTTACGTAATAAAATAGATCACTGAAAATAAAGTAAATAACATCGTACTGATATCATAGCGACAGCGTTGCTAAGTTTACATACATTAGAAAATATAAACACGGGCGAATATCCAATGTGTATTTAGTTTTCATTTTACCTTTTATATCTGTATACGTTTATCTAGCACTATAGTATAAGGCACGTGTGGTCGTGTCTCTATAATCATGAGACCTTACTATAGCGACTCCGTAAAATAACCACTTGTCATGAGAAGTCTTGCTAAATACGACCATAACCAGATGCAGCCATTTGTAATACAGTAAATCCTGTCTTTAGCAGCGATTCATTAGATAAACATTAGGAGTCTTAAAATGCATGTGGCTGTTTAATGCAGGGTGAAAGTATAGCAGAAAGGTCAGATAGAAGTTTTCTGCATTACTTTTGACATGCATTAAGCTACCGCCTGCCTTGCAGGCCCATATCTAGGCTTCTTTTTGATGGCCGATTAAGACAGGTTCTTTTGTTTAAAAAAAGAAATAGGAATAGCTGTATTAATATATCTGTATAAAATATACTCGTATCTAATTATTCAGCATTGAATTGTTATCCCTTTACCTGAAGAATATTCATATAAGAAATAATGACATCATTCTGTTTTCCTAGCTGGTTTCTTATAATGGAACTGTTGAGTCTGATCTATATACATGTACTTCTATATGAAAAAGGGCAGAGCCTGATCAGACGACTACGACAAACACCGTCTGATGTAGGTCTACTCACTTTTGCAATGGCGTGAAAATACACATCTATCAGTTAAAGGGTTAAACATGTCAAGGCGTGTGCTTTATAGATCTGTTTATATATATTCTCAGCATGCAGATTGTATAGTAACCTGACTTATTATTCTTTTTGTATAATAAGATACTTTATAGTCGCATACTTTACCACAGTGTGACGCATTTGAATTCAGATTGCCTATCGTCTTAATGTATATATTTGATAACTTGATATAGACTTAGCTTAGATTCTGTTACACATCTTATATGGAATAATGACCCCTCAGTTTTCATATCATACTTACTTAATCCGGAACATAGTATACGGCGAACCGGCATCCATCGACTTGTACCTACCCTGACTGCATTTATGCAACCCTTACTGTGCGGGACACGGGCCTCTAATTCCCCTTGCCCTCTCATCATGGTCTGCATTGTTTTCATGTTACACTTTTCTTAAGAAAAGTCCCTAAATATTCGCCATAAATTTGACGTCTATGAATTTTGGAATAGTCCATTTGAAAGTTCAGCGTTGTAAGGGTTAATTTCTAAGCTACCATCTGCCTCTACAACCCAGAAATTATACCTCTTTAAGGTTGTCGCATTAGAGGGGGTTTACTATAATATGAACAGCATTCTATAGTTTTGGCTATCGCCAACATTTTCAATTGTTTCTACCAATACCTGTTGTCATCCTTCAATATGAATGTTACACTCGTATATCTTTTCCAAACGAACAAGATGAAACTGCTTTACATATCAGTCTAAGTGTCTCCGTTTCTATTAAATCAGTACAATTTGATTTAAACTTTAAATGTTTACGTATATTTTCTGTTTGATTGATTACATTCCTACATTGGCTACACTTTCTGCGAACACATCTGCATTTGTTGTTTTATATGCAAATGAGCGAGTTGTAGAGATCCCAATTTTATTTTAAATAAATAAACAACCCGTCATGACCTAACCTGCTTTGCTAATTTATGTAGCAAACAATGTAGGCCCTGGTCAGAGGTCGTGATTTATGTAACTAAAGGTTGGATTTCATACAGCGGAGGTCGTTAAGACAATGTGTCCACAAACATGTTAGACCATCCCCTACTGTATTTGAAAAGTATATACAAGTATCTAACACCTAACGCATATGGAAATCATACATATGCCATACATTGTATTTTAATAGTATGTATTATATAACATTATATAACATACACATCTGCATGCTTATCCCTCTGAATTTCCTATCAGCGTTTAGCGATGGAGTACAGTAGAAAATGTCATAAGCAGCCATTTTTGATTGCTTTCTTTTCGCAATAATCTTTACCCGAATAATGCTACCGTCTTCGTACAGACCCAATTGGCGGCTGCAATTATTGGCGGCTGCTTAAAAAGGTTCTGATGTACATTGAGTTGAAATGTTAAAACAGACTAAAAGACTCCCAGGGATCAGAGGACTCCCAGGAATCTGGATTTACCCTGTTTACAAATGCCAGTAAAGCCCTATTCCGTGTTTAAAGGTTAAAGTGCAACATATACAATATCCGGAGGAACACAAAGACATGCGCAATTTATTAATATTCACCCAGAATCATTCCATGTCACATTTGATGTAACTGGTGTCCTTGTTCAAACTCTTTATATCGACTTCTATGAGAAACTATGTATCCGTTCTTACGAACATAGTATCATTTCTAACCCCAATATTCTATACCAGCAATCGTCTTTTCCCACGTACAGTTCTTGGACGGCACGGTATTTTCAAGCCGCTTATTGCAAATTTGAACGTTACATTATGTTTTCTTCATACAACTGAAACCTTTTTAGACCAACAATGAAAGTGTCTCGAGCCTTTGTGTTTATTATAAAAACAAATTTTAAATTGCTCATCCTAACAACTGCCCATGCTTCCGGTCACACCAGTTTCGGTTAAGTTTACCCATAGATGTCAGATAGCTAGAGACATGCAAGTTTGGAAAAAAACATATTCGTGTTTATCCATTCCAGCAATTAGAATATATGGTGTCTGTTCGGTTTGATTTACTATCATGATTTATGGTACTTGCATTCACGTTTTAATAGACAAATGGCATTCACTTCAGTGTAACAAAGAAAAAACAACATCTGCAAAATCTTATCGGATGGAACCATGCAGACATTTTTATTATGTGACAATAATTAACACTGGAGTACGAAAGCTTGTAGCTGGTGTTGAAGTCTTGAAATGTGTGACAGTAATTATATATTTGTTTCGGGACATTGAAACTTGTGCCACTTGAAATGTGGATTATATATGACGTTACACCTTACAATGTACACGACAGTCTCTGTACCATTAATTCCATCCGCCTCTGCTGTATAACCTACGAACGTCATATTGCTTTTGAAGCTATCTCGATCGATCTTTCATTTTGGAGTCAAAAGATTGACTTCAAAGAAGGAGTGTACTTAAATACGCAGATAAATAAATGATACAGTAAAACCTTTCTAAACCTGGACTTCAAATTAGTATCAATATCGATATTTAAGGCATGCAGTCGTTTAACGCAAGGTGAAAGTCATGCAGAAAGAGCCCATATGAATGTTCATCATTGCGTTCATCCTGCAATAAGCAGTCAACTTCCTATCAGATATATATTCGTCCTGGCTATAAGTCCAGTTTAGAGTGGTTATGCTGTACTTATCTCGGAAGGAGCAGTAAGTTGGAAAATAGTGTTATAGAGACGCTACGGATTAGAAATAAAGGCCACATATCTGCAGCTACAGGCACCATACTGTAATACTGGTTATCACATTATGCATGGAAAGAGAACCTAATTGTTATGTTGTTCTCGCAAATTAGTAAATGAGAATATCGTTAGTTATAATTGTCATCTGGAAGCCGTTTTGTTGGCCCTTTTCTCTATATAAATACGCCTTGTCGCCTTCTTTGCGAACAGGAATGACCCATATCAGACGTCTACTATAGGAGCCGTGTGATCAGAGTCTGTTCTGTTTACTACTGTTTACTACTCGCATAGACCTGACTCTAAAGTTTCAAGTCAAGGTAAACACTCCTTGTTCATGATGCGATCATAAAAATCCGCTTATAACTATACATGCAGTCATTACGTTTGAATTAAATATTCATGGAGTAAAATGTTAAATGTAAATCCTACTTTGTTTCGACAGGACGTATGTTGATATCTCAATAAAGCCAACGATGCTTTGTAAGAAAGTATTCATGGTGTTTACATAAATAAAGAATACATATTTGAGATTTAGTATTTTTCTGTATTATACGGTTTGGAACCCTTGGAGAGTTTCCTATCTCCCACGTTCGAATTTATTTATTATAACCTATTACTCCGTGAATATTAATGTAATAAATGAAGACATCACGAGCCCAGACAGAAACTACATAATCCTATCTATATACCTTAGCATAAGCAAACATCACACATCTGACGTGTCTACATGTTTTTGTATTTATGGAGTAAAGTGTTAACCTTTTAAACCCATGAAGAACAATATGGTTTAAAATAATGAAAGATAGTTAGAGTTCACGAAGACACATGCACGATGATATAACCTTCATCCCACTGTCAATGTAAATAGAATGTGCCGCTCGTTTGCTGTAAGCTTGAGAGACATGGACGCCAACAACTGAACTAGCGAGAATAATCCAATTCTTACAGTTGAGATGCTACAGAAATATCCTAAACATCTTTTACAAGGATCACATCACCAATGAAGGGGTGCATAGTCTGGTTCGGGCACTGATTGGCTCCTATAAAGAGCTTCACAATATAGTCAGGAAAAAGAAAGTTGATGTGGTATGGCCATGTCTCCCGCTCAACTGACCTCGCCAAGACAGTCCTCCAGGGAGCAGTTAACGGAACATGGACGCGAGGAAGACAAATAAAGCTGCACAAACTCATATTCGGACAATTTATTACTTACCTCCAGCTTGCTCAAAGTTATGAGAAATTTCCAACCGAGTGTAAAAGAACAGATCTGGAGGAGTCGCTAAGCGACTAGTCAGTTGGCATACAGCAGAGAAATGTATAAAATACTGATGTATACAGTTAAACCTCTCTAATCCGGACGTTACATTTAGTATAAGTATCGGTTTTGGAGACGGGTGGTAGCTCAATGCAAGGTGAAAGTCATGAAGGAAGCTCTTTCTGCATGACCTTCATCCTGCATTAAGCAGCCACCTGCATTAAAGTATATACATTCTTCTCTACTACAATTCCAGTTTAGAGAGGTTTTACTGTGTGCAGTTTCCAAGGTAACGCCTTGGTATCTGTTCGTGTTCTTCTTGTTCATCTTGTTCTTGCTAAAAAACATTTACTTCTTCTTCCTATTCTTCCTCTTCTGTTTTCTTCGTCTGGTAGCTGCGGATGTTGTTACTGTATTTGGAATTATTACATACGTCTTATAGTTAATTACTGCAATTAATGTAAACGTATTAAATCTACTTTTGCAATTCTTATCCTAATCGCTCGGACGGGACTCAATTTTGATAATATAACAAATGATCTTAGATTATTTTCAAACAACCTGTATTGAATTATAACATGTAATCAATATTGCCTGTTTTGCGCGGCCTTACTGTGAGCTATAGTTAGGTCGTCATGCAATGCCGGTCGATTGGATAATATACATCTTAACCCTTAACCCTGTAATAGTGACCTGACCCGCATTTGTAAACAACTTGGATCCACATGAGACACCGAGTAACTCGAGTAACTAAGCGTCTTATGGGGGTCCAAGTTGTTTAATACTCAGTCAAGAACATCTCAACAGACATTGCACAAGATACACATGTATGCAGGATAAATTCTTATAGAAGGGTTAGGGTTTGACGCATATGCAAATAGTGTAGACCTAAATCAGATTGCTCCTTCAGGAATCACTCTGTTTGCTTGTGGATTAATATAGGTCTGAATTTGAAATATCTGACAAGGAAAACAGATGCTTTGTTTATATTCGAGTAATAAACATTCAGGTAATATATATTCAAGATGTCCTCATTTCTCACATGAATATGCATTATGAAATTAGTTTTAAATCAGAAAACAAACATTCAAGACAATATTGTGATATAGTGTTTAGAATAATTATTTAAACAATAAAACATGACCTCAATATCATTTTGCTGAGAATCACCAAACGCTTGGATTATATCTTTAAGGACTTGTGTGTTTCATAGGGTGGGGCAGTATAGAACAAGTGGACTGGGTATTTCTGCACCCTGGCACTAAATACATCGCATATTATCTGTAATAAATGTTATGATGATGATGCATATGATCAAATTGATGATGATGATGATGATGATGATGATGGTGGTGGTGCTGATGATGATGATGACAGTTATAATGATTATTATTATTTATTATGATTATTCCTGTTATTATATGATGATACCATCGATAATAATGATTTTGTCATTATATATATAATACAAAACCAATGAAAATACTGTAATTTCAAATTTCTCTTAGTTTAATGTTCCCCAATACCAATTCGACAAAAAACAATAAACGTTCTCCAAACTGGACTTTTAGTATAGAAGCATAATATTTTTTCAAGCAGGTGGCTGTCTAATGTAGCGTTAGAGGCACACAGAATGCCCCCTTTGAAATGCATGCGTTCACCTTGCAATACTGACTGACATGAGATATATGCAAACAGTGTAGGTCAAGATCAGAGGAATCCTTATTGAACCCTGTGATCAGGGTCTGCTGCAGATAAGATGTGTAAATCAAAACATGTTCAAGAATAAGTCCTTTACATCTGCGCTTAGTCCTACAATTTGACCACTCTTTAGAATCACATCGAAGAGGCAATTCTATAGAGTGGTAACAGTATGGGGTTTTGTGGAGAAATGAAGAGTTTAGTATTTCGGTACACACCCTTACCTGTATCTATGGGTATATACTAATTTACCAGCCCGGCTTAGAGAGGTCTTACTGTAATGAGTATACCATTATAAATATAAACTTGATTATAGAGGACTCGTCCGGAAACGATACATAAACCAGTTCGGTTATTCCAGTCGTGTTTCTCAATTGTCTCCAATGCTAAAGTTTCCCAGTATATCACTACAGATTGCAACACCCTCTCAATTTACACTGTTGCTGATAAAACACTTTGAACATTGAATTACGCTTGATCAATACTTGATTACAGCAAAGCACTGTACGCTAAACAAGTCTGAAAGTCTTTTTGAATATTCTCGGAATTCATGGTGTTATCAGGTTCACACGGCAACTCTAAGCGTGAAATAGTGTGTGTGTTCATTTGTTTTACAATATATTAAGTCATCAGGAATTTTGAAAATGACCTACAGAGCAGGTAGGAACAGTTTTCTGTATTCAATTGATAATTAGATTAAATGTTACTACGGCACTTCTCACATTGTACATGTATATACATGTATATGGTTACATTAAGTTTGATCACCTATCGGTAGAGTAAAACCCCTCTCAACTGAAAGTTTAATACAGAAGTTATATCTCTTTAGACAAGTGGCTTCCTGTTGGAGCCCAGCATTAAGTTGCAATCTGTCATAAAGAACGACATTGATACCAACTTAACCCTTTCGCTTCCAAACTCTGTCGTCTGCTAACTTTGTCGTCTGCTACAAATTTTCATTCTTTTGATTTTCTTCATTTTTGTTTAAAAAACATAGCAACAGTAACAAACAGTTTGGATCCTGATGAGACGCCGAGTTACTCGGCGTCTCATCTGGATCCAAACTGTTTGCATAGGTAATCACAGATCCGGCATTGGCAGCGAAAGGGTTAAACGCATGGTTTAGAGGGGTTTTTACTCTACCCCCTAAGTTAATAAATTGGTACTATTTCTGGAACGTCTCTTTGACGCCTGGGGCTCGAAACAGGGCCACGATGAATTTCGCTACTGGGTCGGTTATACCAGTCTGCTTAAGTCAGTGTCAAGATACTAACATTTGCATTGTGATGGGTAATTATAATTCACATCTTGTAAGTTCTAGGCTACCGACTCTTAACCCTTTCCCTCATATTGACTTTTGTCGACTCTATAAAAATCACTTTGTGAAACCATTGTGATATATAGAGCATTTGCCTCTATAGGAGCTCCTATATATTTATCACAATGGTTTCAAACTACAAAATTCTAACATTTTCCTTTTCTCTAATTAAAGCTCCTTTTCGGTAGATTAATTCAAAGAGGTTGTATCTAAATATAGCCAATGAGGTAACGGGTTAATAACGGCACATATTTACGTATTTGCAAACAGCGTAGACTAAGCTCAGACAACTCCTGTAGCAGCTGTCTGGTCAGGGTTGTTGGTATAAGATATATCTCATTAAACAGTTGCTGCTTTCCCGGACAGCAGAATAATGGTTAAGGACAAAGAGATAACTGGCGACTAATAGCATGAACACGCGAAATAATTTACAAAAACTAAAACGTGTTTGAATTCTTCAGAATTATCTTGAAACCATGCCCTAACATCGACTTAGAAGCGGTGGTTTCTGACGACATAGGGACCGCTTTTTTGTTGAACCGCGTGATGTCATTCATTTCCGTCCAGCTTTAAACAACGTTGTAGCAGCGCATTGTGGAGGTCAGGCCTATTGGGAATATTTGGATAATTTTCTAAAGGAAAGTATAACATGGCAAACAGTGCAGACCCTGATGGGAGCCCTCACATCTTGGCATACACTGTTTGCAAAGGACATTAGTGACTTCTGCCCCGCACCGCAATAGTTAAATGCGGGTTTTGCTTTTAGTATTTTAAACATTTGATCAGGATGGGCAGACTACATAACATCACATTAATTTTTATGTAACAGCATATGTTCTCCTGATTTAAATGTAGGCCGCATTTCGACTATAAGTTCTGGAGTCCAAAGCAGATCTTGTACTGGTCTGTTGTTTTTATTTACATACATATCTCTAATGGAACAATTGTGTTGGTGGATCGTTATCTTATACTTTGCGAATGGTTTGAGGGTACGAACGGAAAACACAGAATTTAAATACTGAAATATCAAAGTAGAATGCCCCATCAGTATTTAACTATAGAGTCCATTCAGTGTGAAAGGGTATGATTTGCCAAATGATTTCGAATGACACAAAGGGCCGACCCAGACAAGAGGGCTAGCAATATCATCTGGATATACATAGTTGTCAATACCAGCAAAACATGTTTTAAGCGGCCCTTAAAAAGAGGTCTTTCTCTGGATTTGTAATGCAGCTGGTAGCTTAATGTAGATCAAAAGTAATGCAGAAAGCTTCTATAGGAGTTTTCTGTATTGCTTTTGTCCAGCGTTAAGCAATTACCTGCCTTTTAAAACTCTTAAGCGGAATAAGCAAATGGCCTCTTTAGTCAGGTTTTACTGTAAACCGGTGTTCTGCGTTAAAAATGCGTGCTCGAGGATATAATTATGACATAAATGCATATGGGTAGACGATTTACACTACATATATTTTAAACGTTGAAATAGTCCGTCAATGTTTAATAATATAGTCCATTCAGTATTAAACTTGCTGAATTTTAAATACATTTCTCCTTCTTCACCCATTCCCTGTTGTATAATTACATATATATTCACTGTGTACAAGTATTTCGCTACGCAATCACTGTTGTGGAGTGCACTGGTTGCACAATCAACTTGTAAATAGTGCAGACCCTGATGAGACAGCTCCTACAGGAGCTGTCTCATCTGGGTCTTCACTATTTACAGGTAGGTATATTGACGTGAATAGCAAGCGAAGGGTTAAACGTATTAGTGGATTCTGCATAAGAAGTAGTGCATACCCTGAAAAACAGGCCCCTCCGGAGAGTTCTGGTCTGGATCTACACCGGTTGTAAAGGACAGTACATGCGTTTCCCAAGTTAAGAGGTTTAATCGCAACATCGTGCCTAAAACTATACTATTGGCATGCCTAAGCAGGCTTTTGTTTTTAGATAAAAGAAAACTTGTTTTAGTATAATTACGAACACTGACATATCATTATATTTTACGTTCTTCTACTGTATACACTGTGTATGCCTAACTCATTTCCCTGCTGAATATTCGTGTAGGAGATAATGACGTCATGAGCATTAATATTAAGATTATTTTTTACAATGGCATATGAACACAGGACATTTCGGCTCAGGCAGAAGCTGTAGAATCAGATCTATATTACACCATAAGCAAACAGTGCAGACCCTAATCAGGAGCCGTCTGATCTGGGTCTACTCTGTTTGTAGATGTGTCAAAATGCGCTTACATAAGGAAAAAGGTTAACCTCCGAGGCGTTGCATTTAGCCTACTTCTGATTCCTGGGCGAGAGCTAGGACACATATTGGCCGAAAATAAACAGCTTGGAACCTGATGTGGCGCCCAGTAATTCGGCGAGTCATTTCTATCCAAGATGTTTGCAAATTAAGTCGGGACATGTTTCGCAGGATAATTGCTAAATGTTATTAACCATTTACTCATGAATATTCATGAAAGAAATAAGGTGATCATGAATGGTGATTAAATTTAATAGTACATGGGCATAGGAAAGATTGGCCATGGCAAAAAATGTAACATCATATCTATATTATATCATAAACAAGCAGAGCAAACCCTACATGAACCGTTTAATCTGGGTCTACTCTATTTGTAATGGCGTATCTTTGGAGTAAAGGGTTAATAGAATTGGATTGAAGTTAAATGCTATTAAAGGGATTTAAGTTTAAGTACTACTAAATCAATGAACAATTAAGCACTATGTTACAGATTACTTATCGTGGGAAAGTAGCTTTAATAGCACTGAACAATTTCTGACAATTAAATCAGTATTCCTCCCTCTCTCCCCATAAGAACAGCCTCTTAACAAAATCAATAACAATTGGTCTCACCGCCTACGCTATTGGGTTTTCATAATGTACAGGTCTGTCAAATAAAACCGAAAACATTATGCCTATTCACCGTTTTTATGGTCATTAAGCCCTATTCCACTGTATAGAAGAACTTTCAACCATAGCTCTCTGATCGTATTTGGCTACTTACAACTCGATCAAGCCTTAGAGGAAATATTGCCACGTGACAAAATCTTTAGAATTACAATTGACCAAGTTTCAAACAGGTTGGATCCTGATGAGACACCGAGTTACTCAGCCTCTGATCAGGATCTAAGTTTTTTGTAAATGCGTCTGAAGTTACATTAAATAATATACGTGAGATTTATCACCACAAGCAAGATATGTGGGGAATGCCGCCATAAGTAGTTCATGTGATGTATGCCGCCGTAAGAAAATTATTGGTGGTGTGCAGCCACAAGTAGTATATGCGATGTATGCTGCGATCAGCAATATATCTGTGATGTGCTGCTTTAACCAATGCACACGTAGCGGCCGCCATAACCAAAATACGCTAACGTCATTTGCATTCAGAAGTGCCGCCATAAGCAAACAATGTGGGTGTGTCTCCATAAGCAACAAGATTATGTGGAAATTGCCACCATAAGAAAAATGTGTGAAAGATATGTGTTTTGTGCCTCTATAATCAATATATATATATAGGGGGTGTGTCGCCATCAGCAAGCTGTATTTGGTGTGCAACCATATATAAGGTATATGTGATTTGTCGCCATATGCAAAATATATGTGGGGTGTCGCCATAAGCTAGCTGTATCGGGTGTGCATAATGTGGTGGCTGTGCCGTCGTAAGCAATATATGTGGGTTAGTCGTCATAAGCAATATATGTGGGGTGTACCATATACACTATATGTGGATGTGCCATCATATCCATGGTATTTGGGGTGTACTGCCATATGCAGTTATTTGTTGGGGTTGCCGCCATATGTACCGTAGGTTGGTGTGTCCCCGTATGCAATATATGTGGAATGTGCATACATATGCACTATATGTAGGGCGTTGACATATGCAATATATATGGGATGTGCAAACATATGCAATATATTTTGGGTGTGCAGCCATACGCAATATTATTTATGTTGTATGTGGGATGTGGTGTCATATGCAATATATGATGAGCGTACCACCATATTATGCAATATGTGTGGGTTGATACGATATATGCATGCGAGATATATGGAGTGGGTTGCAAACAGTAAAATATTGGTTAAATCCTGTATGTATCAATATTATTGATATTAAAGAAGACAAATTGCAACTTGTCAATCTCTGGTTTTGTGTCTCCCAATGCTGTCACCCATTTTAGACGAATTTGATCTGTCTGTAAACCTTTTTTTATCCCAGTATTTATGACGACATTGATATGGAATACACCAACATTATCTTTACATCTCCTGTAAGGAAGCATTAATCTACCCGCCACAATCGATTTGTTGTCGTTTAATTGCAGCAGTTGTAGAGAGGATCGTGATAAATCATATATGTATATATTTACTATTTGTTACCATGCTACACGCTATCAATTAGTACAGGAATTGATCTGGAATTTCATGAGGAAACTGTTTTTATTGATTAAGTTAAACATACATATCTCAATGCATACGTTCATATTTTATCTTCTTATTCTTAGTAATGGACTGAAATGTTAAATGCTTTACAACATTTTACAGGTACGCGCTCTATGTCTTTATTTTTACTAAAACCCAACGATACAGCACGTATGTGTGTATCAGAGTGACCCAGATCGAACGTCTCCCGTCTGATCAAAGTCTGTTGTGTTTGTTTTATGATCAAACATAAAGACGTGATTCTCAATTGAAAGTTTGACAAGTAAAGGTTTTCGAGTCAAATACAGACCGGGATTTCTGACATGTGTAAGTACGAGGGAAATGTCAGTGACGATACACTCTACTGTTTTAAATATGCTAAATAAAATTGGTATTACATTTCCGTTTTAATCGTGAAGTCAGGACAGATCTGAATTTGATTATTATACTTTTCAGTGTTAATTTCTTTAGAAAATTTCAGAAAAGAAGAGAGAACTGAAGTTGCTTATATTCGTAACAATATTCCTATAGGGGTTAAAATAGACCATTCTGATATACAGAAATACTTACATAGCTCTTATCTAGTATTTCGTCCACTACAGGCCTTTAACAATGTTTATTTTTCTCTTTGACCATGTAGTACACTTGTTGCCCGTGACCAAGTTGAGCATTACACAACGTACCGCCTTGGAACGTTCAGTGACAATGTCACGGGGGATTTAAACCTGCTTAGGGGCGTCTAACCTCAAACTTTTTCCATCTGTGTTTCCTTTACTAAATTCTATTGATTTCCTCCACGTAGCAAAGCCGATGGGAGTACATGCATAAAGAATATCAGAAATATAATCAAGCATGGTGTGGAACCTCTCTTTTATAAAAGTCAAGATGTCGATAACATACCCCTGAGTGAATTGTATGATTTAGAATGTAAATAAATGGATGAGAAATATGCATGGCCTAGAGATAAGTTTAACACGTGCGCAACTGACCCAAAAAGAGACGAAATGGGTACGCGCAAAATAACATATTTATGGAAAGTCAAGCAGGGATATTGAAAATGAAAGAACGGGAAAGGTATTTTATACTCGGTTAATTTTGAAATTTAAACATATTCTCTAGGAAATGGAAGTCAATGCAGATTAAGAATACCCTTGAACTTGAATTGTATGATAATTTTATAGATATGAACAAACATTTTCCTACTTTGTAACGATCATGTCGAACTGTCTTGTAATAATTATACATTCGAGGAACACTGTGTTTATATCTTGTTAATAATAACAACTAGATTACCCAATGTCGGCAAATGAAACAGCAGAAGCTATGAGTCGTTATCCGGGGTTAATAAATTAATTGAACAGCTCATAGAAACGTGCGATACCCGGTATGTTATTGTCACAATTGCTAGACATTTAAATAGTATTCTCTCATCCGAATACTTCCCAGATCAGTGGATAGAATGCATTATTGCCCCCGCCCCCCGTATTTACCCACTTCCCTCCTATTGCCGCATTTGACGTCTCTTGTAAGTCATATTTTAAACCATTGTGATAAATAGAGCATTTGCTCCAAAGGAAACAAACACTCTATTTATCACAATGGTTTCGAACCAACACAATTCTAAACGTTTCATTTTCTCTAGTAAATGCTTCTTTTTGTTTGACTTATTCTAAGAGGTGAGATATAAAAATAGTCTAGGAGGGAATGAGTTAACCCTTTCACCGCAAATGTCACAAAACTGCGCCACGACAAATAGTGCAGTCCCAGATCAGACGCCGCCATTTCCAGGCGGCGTCTGATCAGGAACTCCCCTTTCTGTCTCAACCTCTTTATCTATATCTGTGCTTTATTCCTTTGAAATTTGCATTTATTTATCTTATTTCTTTATTTTTACGAATGATTTAACACAATTCGTTTGCAGACGACAATTAGAAATGTTGCACCGAAAGGGTTAAACAAGACATATGCCTAGTTATATTCCTGTTCAAACCGTCATTATCATGCATCCACCTTACATCACAGCCATCATAATTGACATGCCACAGCCATAATAACATGTTGATACATGTAGTGTCCGCCGTTCACTAAGGTTAGTTTTTTAAAATATGAGAGGATTTTTTTTCCATCAATGTAGATAGCATGACACATACACACACAACTATACACCCAAACACTCGCACGTATACGAGATGAACACAGAAAACACCAACAAACACACACGGACTAGAGATAAACATTCCATACATGAACAAAAGCACAATTACAGAGACACAAGTCAAACAAAAGCAAGGGTGACAAAGAGGGTACCGCCTTGGCACGGTCAGTAGCAAAAACACCACTTTGTATGAAGCTTAATGCAGGGTGAAATCCGTGCAGACATTTGCCTTGTGAGCTTTCTGCATGACTTTCAACCTGACATAAGATGCCACCGATCTGAAAAACCGTCACTGGTACTAAATGTAACGCTGGTTATAGATTGAATTTTGCAGCACATGGCAAACTGTTCAAATCGGGCTCTGGTCGTGCCCTACACTGCCTGCATGGCTTTGTTCACAGTAGCGTGGGATTGAATCGGATTGAAGACAAATTCGTAAGATATTTAAGATTTATATCCTTTCTGTCATTCTCAAGAGAAGTTAATTTCGTCTAGTGGTAGAGCACTATAAACCTGAGCATAATTAGATCTAGATATATTTTATGTTTTGTTGATAATTTTACAATTTCAGCGAATTGTACGATGATTTCTGTAAGGTAACCTACTTCCACTAAATCATAGATTTTATTTTAGTGCCCAAAGCCTCCGTTAAAACAGATATTATATATATACGTTTAATGAAATGTTTTTGGATTTGGAAGAGTTTGTATCGCAGAAGTCTATATTTGTGATATATTACTTCTTCGCGTGACTTTTTGGAACATACACAAGGGACATATTCGAGCATTATATCTTTAGGCAAATGCCAGTGTACTGTGGAATAAACAGGAATATATAGCATCGGTACTGCAACATCGGTTTAAGGTTGCTGTTACCCTTTCTAAACCTAAATCATTAGGAGATTTTTGCATGACTTTCACCTTATACTAAGCTGCCACAAGCATAAAAGTGTCTGAATTCTTTTCGAATAGAATTCCGGTTTAGATGGTTTTTACTGTATATTAATTAGATGGTGTTTATATGGCATATGAACACATGGATTGATGGCCATGGCAGAAACTGTATATCCAGATCAATAGACTGTCATACACAAACAGAGTACACCTGAACAGACTGCTCCTACAAGAGATGTCCGGTATTATTATTGACCCGATGCAGAATGTTATGGCTATGTCTATTTTTTTTATTCTTTTCTTCCTTCCTTCCATGCATATTCATGTAAGAGAAAATGACGCCATGAATATTGATTAGATTAATTTGTCAAAAAAGCAAGTGCATCATTTGCAGAAGCTTAAGAATCATATCTTATTAAACCATAAGCAAACAGAACAGATCCTGACCAGACGGCCCCAATAGGAGCCGTCTGATCTGGGTCTTCTCTGTTTGCAAATGAGTAGGTAGGCGTATTTATGGAGTAAACGGTTAATCAAATTTGTTTGTTACGTCTATATTTGATTTTGTTCTCGTTGGTACCAAACTTTATCTACCCATGGCCAAAGCAACTGCATGTATACACCTAAATGTGTTTTGTTGATTGATAGTGGGTTAGGAACAGGGGTGACCGTATTATATTTAACAACAGCCAAACGCCAATCGTTTTCCTTATATTTTGATCAATGAAATAAACCGAGAGTCAGACAGGAGATACAACTTCTTTTGTTTAAAAGCAACATCCTGTATGTGCATCATATTGAAACTCCAGGGACATATCGGTCGAACGATCGTGCAATCACATTATTGTGTGTCCTTATGTACCGCTAACCCTGATGTTAAATATACGGACCTTCTTTGAGATACGAACTTACAAGTTCCTGTTCGGGAGATGGACACTATACTACTGAAAAAGGTCTACGATAAGTGCTTTACCGAATAGTTCGCACAGCTGTGGCTAACGTCTTTTGAAGCTACGTCCTGACACACAACTACTTACAATGTTTGCCAATAAATATTTTCTAAGGGCTAGTGTTGCACTTTCAATTACTGTTCATGAACAGACTCAATAAAACCGAGTCTGCAATTTTCTCTTTTTGTGTTGCAATTTTTGCTATCGGGGATCACACCCCCCCCCCTTAAGAATTTTTAATTGGTATAAAATGAGTTAAGCATCATTTGGTGTGTTATTATTATTTAATTATTCAAGGTAAAAATAATCGCGAACTATCCCATGATCTTCGTTTATACTCAGAGAATATAGCTTGATTTTCTCAGCCGGTTTGTAACTCTTTCCCTGTTCAATATTCATTTAAGAAATAATGCCATCATGATAACTTATATTTTTATAATATTAACTTTCACAGAAAACTTTAGAATCATATCTATATCATGACATAAGCAAAAAGAGTAGACCATGATCAGGCGGCTCTTATAAATGCGTTAGAATCCTTTATATGAGGAAAATGGATAAATTGCTTTCAAACCATGTACAAAAATTCTTGTTGACATGTTTGATAATCCTGCACTTTACTACTTCCTTCAAAGTATACCTAGATAAGATAGATCCTATTGGAGCTGTCTGACTATGGTTTAACCCATTTATTCCCACATTGTTTTAAGTAAACTCGTCAACATTTCATTGTGGAAAGCCTGTATTTCTAATTTTAAGGGAGTATAGATAACAACACATTTGTTGGAGTAAGCCATTAACATCGGTGGCTTCAGCACACAATGCAGACCCTGATCAGAGGTCTTCTTCGGGAGCTCTCTTAATTTGGTCTACGCTGTTCGTATGAGCCCCTTTTAAGGGACACTCGGGACAAATTAGTTAATATGTTTCCATACATGTTACAGATCGGACTCTCTCCATGCCATACATTTATATTTGAATATGTTATGTAGCCATTATAATTGCAGGCAGGAAATGGTAGGTAAAAGATTAAAATATGAAGGCATTGACCCGAATTAAGTAATCATAATTAGTCATATTGTATTTTTTCAAATGGACTATTCCGAACTTCAAACAAGTTAAGTGAACCGTGAATATTCAGAGATGTATTAAAAAGAAAATATTTATATGACAAATAGTGCACAGTCCGATGAGAGGGGCTAATCACACATCTGATATCAAACACTCTCCTGTTTGTTTATTTACGCTTTACTCCTTAGATACGCGTGATGAACGCTGAACAGACCGGACGGCTCTTCTAGGAGGTGTTTGTCCAGGGACTGCTCTATTTGCTTATAGAATGATGTCATTCGTCTTTAGATGAATGTTCGTCATTAAGCAGAGTGTTAGATGCATACATACTCTGAGGTGACTCTGTTACATTCCATAATGCAAATATTATCTAAATATTCATACGACTCCCAGTAAATGCATCACGGCCTTTATTTCACATTAAATTTCGGCCGGATTTAATAGCCAACTGGCACATTCAGAGTGTATGTAATCATTATGGCAAGCTCGATACTACCAGGATCCAAACTACGTTAAACCAATAGCTTCCATAGCGTGCAAGGAAAAGAAGGTGAGTAGTTCAGAGCCTGAGCTGACATTGCTTGTGATAAACCAGTTAAGGGTTAACTAAGATGGATGGCCACATTAAATCGCGGTTGCTTGGATTTAAAACTGTAAACCAGTCGCAGAAATCAATGTGTTATTACTGTAGAATTGTACCAATTATTACGTCAACAACTTTGCAATCAATAATAGATATGTGCTAGCTGTTATACTTGAGATACTGTATCTACAAAATAGAAATACAACTCCAGTGCATACATCGTCCTGATACAATCAAAAGAAAGGAGCTGGCATATAAAATAAACAAACTAAAATGGTGCATGTTGAACTTATTTAGGATTTTACTATAAATATCGACTACATAAGGAATGACATCGCTAGAGTTTAATCTTGTTTGATAGTACAGTAAAATATCTCTGAATCGAGCTTTTTAGTAAAAAGGAAAAATACTATTGTAGGCAGATCAGTCTATAGTGCGTATAGTCCGGCGGGGATAAGTTTATTTACAATGTTTGTTTAGCTAGGGTGACTTTGAGATAAGTTTGAGGTTAGGACGTCCGTAAACCGGTTTAAACCCCCAGTGGTGAGTTTGCTTCTGACCGTGCCAAGGCGGTTCTCTCTTTGTCTCCCTTACTAATGTTTGTCTCGTGGCTTTGTGCTTGTGTTTTGTTCATGTTTGTCTCTGGTGCTTGTGTATTTGTTGGTGTTTTCTGTGTTCTTCTCGTGTGTTTGTGTGTGTTTGGTTGTGTGTGTGTGACACGCTGTCTATCGATGTGTTGGTGGTGATTGTGTCTTGTATGTCACTTTCTCCAGTATGTGTGTGCATGTGTATAAATTGCTATATAAATTGCTTTCTGTCGGTGTTTTGGTGTAGTGGCGTTTTGTGTATGGCTTTTACTGCTTGACCTTACTACTTTTTTATTTCCTATAAATGTGGAATATACGGTCACACAGGGAATGTCACACACGAAAGGACATGACACCAAACACTATCAAACAAGAAACGGCACAGTTAAAATATAAAACTTTACGGGACGCATATCAAGACATAAAACATTAGACATATAAAACAACAACAAAGTAGACCATTGGTGAAAGTAGGAGTACGGTCGTCATGGGACAGTCAATCGCCAATAACCAAACTTAAAAATTGAAGAAATGAGATATTTTGCTAACTGGGTGGTAAAGTCACACAGAAAGCTTTGATTCGCTAGCATTTAGAAATGATTTGCTTGCAGATTAATTATGTGCAATATTTACGTTATGATTGGTGTAATTGAAGAGATAAGTAGATGTGGCGTGTTATTTTAAACTTTCAGTGTCAGATCATGTACTGACAATAGTAGAGCTTTGCTAGGCCTTATCCTACTAAATACAATTTGAGTCGTTCTGTATCGCGGTCACACGTTTATTTTTAACATATGTATCCGCTCTCTGTCATATTGTGTCAAGACGTTGGGTGATGTCCAAGTGGCAATACTTTTTAAATGATGATGCGTTATGTGAGGCGGTCATGTTTTAAGACAACACAACACAAAGTTTGAAACTATAATGAAAATGTGGCTTGGTTAACTCAGCAAATGATAAACGTATAACGTTCTGATGATACCTAAGACGAACACTATGGAAACACACACAATATACAAAAGCCTGAAGGGAGGTGATCCCCCGGGAGCAAACATTTCAACACAAAAAGAGAAAATTGCAGACTCGGTTTTATTGAGTCTGTTCATGAACAGTAATTGAAAGTGCAACAGTGCTTACGCCCCCTAGCACCGGCTTAAGCGGTATTCAATTTTCAGAACAAGAAGTACTGAAATTCATGATCTCGAAGGATCAGAAGGTATAACAACATTTAGAATGAAGTACGGGGTGATGTTTTTACGGCCGCACACAAGCACTTAACACCTGCTGTTGTGAAGATTATAAATTCTGAAGGGAGGTGATCCCCCGAGAGCAAAAATTGCAACACAAAAAGAGAAAATTGCAGACGCAGTTTTACTGAGTCTGTTCATGGACAGTTATTGAAAGTGCAACACTGCTTATGCCCCTTAGCACCGGCTTAAGCGGTATTCAATTTTCAGAACAAGAAGTACTGAAATTCATGATCTCGAAGGATCAGAAGGTATAACAACACTGAGAATGAAGTACGGGCGACGTTTTACGGCACGTTATGTTACGATGATCAATTATATATTTGCTATAGGGCCAAAAATCATACACTAGCCTATAATTCTGAACATCTACCTCAGTCCAAAGCCACAGAGGCGGTTGAACAAAGAAACGATTGCAACACGGTCATCGAGCTATGTCATAAAACTATATAAAAGCGAAGTATAAACATAGAATGTGTGATTCGTGATGATACCGTCGACATCTAACTTAAACGTGCGGATTGAAACTATATCGGCACTATCATGACCTCGACCTTTGTCACAAACTATGCCTGATACTTTTTTCGAATCATATGTGGAACCCTGTGTCACCTGTGTTGAACACTGCATGACATCAAATTTGGCCCCCGCTCTTTGAACAGTGAGTACGACATAATGTTCCGAGCCAGTGCTTAAAACACTGCCCCAATGCTCAGCATTCTGGACCCTAACGTATACTGTTAGTTTGTGCTCGTAAACATTGAGACAGATAACTCTTGGTGTAGCAGTTACATCAATACTATGCCAATGCCTAAGCTAGTATTAGCTAATTGAAGACATATTTGACAATATAAATCTAAACATGTAATAAGAGCGGTGTTCAACTACTCGTGCATTTTTCTTGCCCGGCGAGCAATTGCCAGGGACAGTTACTTCTCCTGTTCATAATACCAGTACGTACACAAGTACATAATTCAAGCAGCCGACATGTTCGTATTACTGTATTGAGTGCATTACTCTATCGTTTAAACAACCATCAAAATAACTTTGTTATATACTAGTATTGTCCTGTTTTATTAACCTGTCAAAAATGAAATAATTATACGCTTGCTGAACACGCAATATATAGCTTCGGTTGATATCGATTGCTTCCGCTAATAAAAGCTTCCCTACTTGGCTCATTCGAGTACTTGTACATTTTTTGTGACTCTCGTGAAAAACGTTTGAAACACAGGTTTATCTTTGTGAAGAGGAATATTCACATTTGACAGGTCAATAAAACAGGAAAATATATTTATATCAAACCGTCACCGAAGGCTCTAATGAATAGTCAGTGCCCTGGTCATTTTTAGAATAGCTGTGATCGTAGAATCAGTATCTGTCGCACATATTGCATCTGTCGCGTGACTTGTATATACAGCGTCCGTTAAACTATAACAGTTTAAGTAACTAGCACATTATAATGTTGTTCTTTCTTAACGAACCCGATTGACCATCCGAATTCCATCTTCGAACAGCATACGAATAGGTCGGCTGCTTGATTCAAGAAATTCCGAGGTTTATTGGATCAGTAGCTTTGAAACGGAACTAATTAATGTGCCTGATTGTAGCCGATTGTCATGATTTTCTAGGTTCTAAGCGTACCATTTATACCAATCATTTATCGTCATTGCAATAATGACGTAATATTCACTGTCATGACATGTTGTTTAACATGTATTCGGCTTGAAACAGGAAAATAACATAAAAATAAAATAACTAATAGATATAATACTTTAATTAAAACCACTCTCTGAAATAAAATGTCTGTCTTACAGCAACTGATTAGTTTACGGTGATTGTTCGGTTCACTAGATGCCTGATTGGTGCCTTGAAAAGAACCAACTTTTCAATACCTAACAAGAACATCAGTACTGCCATCTGTGCGTATAAGCATGTAGCATAATTATGTCAAAGTGCAGAAGTGTTGGATACATAATGACGTATCTTGAAACATCATTCTAAGTCTCTCTGTCTCAGTCTCTCTGTCTCCTACGCTCAATTTCTCACTCCCTCCTCTATATTTTCTCTCTATAATTAATGATCGCGCTAACGTACAAATTAAGGTAGATCTGGTACATTACGGTATATCAATTTCATCCCAATAGGCTATTGCCATGGTCAGTTTAATTGGATACTAAATATCTTAGTCAAAACAGTTACGTAATGACGTTGTTCTTCAAAACTCAAAGGAAAACCGCAGTGCAACATGTTAAATATGTGAGTGTCCTTTAAGCACTGAAAACGAAACTGGAATGTTGGTGAACTTACTTGAATTTGCGTCCTGGTGAAATTCTGAATGTTTTGTTTTTGCTGTCCAGTCGAAACAGCTGTCGCTCGCGTTTAGGTTATTCAAATTAAGAACAGTTGGATTAGGAAAGTGAAACAGGAATCATTACTACATATTTAACATATAAAGCCTGTCCAGACAGTTCGTCAAGAAATATTCGTCTTAGTCCTACACACAACCTAGCGGGTACCAATTTCAATTGAATCGAGACGGAACGGGTAGGAAGATATGACCGTATAATGTTAATGAAATAGACGTTGTTCGGCGAGTCTGTGTTCTACGACTTACTGTGTACTATTTCATTTTTGTCGTACCCTTTATTACTTTTCTACAGTTACTCTGTTTGCAGCTCAATCATTGAGTACACTAGCGATAGGTGGATACAGTATGTTCAATTAAATGTTTTTTGTTATACATGCACTTTACCACTGTATTTGCTGTCGCGGTTGTTGTAGATTAGTCGGAGAGGGGATACGTTTATTTACACTGTTTGTCTTTTAGGATGGGGATGGAATAAGTGTGAGGTTGGGCGCCCATAAACCGGTTTAACCCCCCGGTGACTTTTGTCACTGACCGTTCCAAGGCGGTACTTCCATCTTCCTCCTATTGTATGTTTGTTTTGTCTTTGTGCGTCTCTTGTTGTTTTCTCTACTGATGTACATTTGCTGTTTCCTTGTGTTGCTGTTCGGGCGAGTGTTTGTTCTGTATGTGGTGTTTCCTGCATGACTAATTTTTGTACTTTTATGTTTACATTTTACGTGTGAGATCTGTATGTTTGTGAATGTGAGGCTTGTCCTGTTCAACATCTCTTCATGTAAATCAGGCATATCATGTTTTGCAATTACATTGTCTCTTGTGACCTTGACCTGTGACATATTCCATTGTAAATCAACACTGTTCAATATCTTTTCATTTGAAAAGCATGCCTTGTTGGATGGTCCTGCTTTATTTACATAGTGTAAGTAGAGACATCCAAGGATGGACAGATAGCCGCATGTTGGCGATTCTATATGACTTGCGAGGGGATAATAAAATTACCAGTTTTCTCCGAGCGGTTATTTATCCTTTTACAATATGTTTCCACATCACCTGATCAATTTTGGGACAGGGTATTCCAGACTATACAGGCGTCTGACGTTAATAGATTACCCTTTAAGGAACTGACAAACTCAAAGCAGACAACACATGATTAATCATTCAAATTTAGAAAAAGCAGACATCGGTTGGCAATATATCTTAGGCTGTTCAACGGACGTTCGCCTTTGATTTTTCAATACGGCTGTGTGTCTATATAAATGCTGAATTAAGGAGAAAAACAAACGTGTCAATGAAAAAAAGAGACAATTGCAGACTCGGTTTTATTGAGTCTGTATTCGATATTATACTGTTACAGTACTTGCATAATATTACAACTTTTGACACTTACCGATCAGTCAATATTGTCATATTTTTAAAAAACACACACCTAGAAATGTCATTGAAGGTAGTTATTATATACCAACAACATAGCATTGACTATAAATTTTGCAAACTCCAAGGTAATTGGTATCTCAATAATGACCGTCAGTCTTTCGTTATAATCCGTTCAGAGTTACAAGTGTGCTCTGCACAACTGCGCACCGTGTTTCAGTGAATGAAAAAGCAGTAAGGTCAAACAGGCAAAGTCACATACGTCACCACCACCAAAACATCGATAGACAGTATATCACACGTACACACACAACCAACCACACACCCCAACACGCACACAGGTGGTTAACACAGAAAACACCAACAAACACCAGAGATAAACATTCCAAACAAGAACAAAAGCACAAGTACAACGACACACGACTGACAAAAGTACGGGTGATAAAGTGAGTACCGCCTTGTAAAATCAGCCTCACACTTATCTCAAAGTCTTCCTAGCTTAACAAAAAGTGTAAATAAAGGTATCCCCGTCGGACTTTGCCAGAACATAGAAGACGGTAAACTCATGCCAATATGTAAAACATAGCATAACAACTGTTAAACAGCCGTCAAATATGTACTCAATGAATTTGCTGAAGTCAGAGCAACTGAAGTCAGAGCAACTGCAGGAAAGTCGCTTAGGGCACGACAGGGAAAATGCAATATATTTACATCCCGTCTCTGAGTTTAACCCTATGCTTGCTATTCGCGTCAATATACGTGCCTGTAAATAGTGAAGACCCAGATGAGACAGCTCATCAGGGTCTGCACTATTTACAAGTTGATTGTGCAACCAGTACACACCACAGCAGTGATTGCACAGCGATATACTTGTACACAGTGAAGACATATGTAAATATACAACAGGACAGAGGCAAAGAAAGATAAATATATTTTATAATTCAGCAAGAGAAGGGTTAAGAGTTTACCGTCATAGAGTACTACTCTCGGACTGTTATCGCGCAAGCAAAGAGGGAAGCGTAGCTACCGACTGTAAAGGTGTCAGTAACCAAACATGCAGTGCGTTTCAATACAATGGGGTCATAACCTTACTTCTCAAAGTTTTTATGCGCTTTATAAACAAACCATGAAAATGGATATGAACCCAAATTTTCCTACGTTTGTAGGTAACATCACCATAAAATTATGGATAAGAAATGCCTTGTTGAAGTAACGTCCGTAGATTGCAATTATATTTACTAATGATAATAACGGTAATAAAATTAAGAAAACGTTTTTTGTAGTTTGTTATATCTGTAACCTTGCTTAAGAAGTTCATCAGTTATACTCGTAACTAAATTACGACTGTCAAAATCTTCTAGCAAGGAACAGGCACGGGCAAACCAAATAAGTTGAGAAATAGAAACTCCATAAGATGTGGAACGGGCACATCTCCATCTAGAAAAGGATAAGTAACAATTTTAAGATTTAAACTTTCCTTTTTATCGTACATTTTTGACGAAACTTTATCATTTGTGATGGAAAGATTCAATTCTAAAAAGGAAGTCATAAGGTCAGATTGATTCGCTTTCTTTTGGGTAAATTGAAGAAATCATAGTTTGAAAATAAGGATTATCCAAATTCAAACTATCGTCTAAATACCTTGAAGTTTTCTTAAAAACATTAACAACGGCCTGTGTATCTCATTGCAATACAAAAACGAATCTGCAACAAGAGGGGCACACTTTGTACCCTTGGACCAACTACTTGACGATATATGGCATCCCCATTACGCACACATGTATATTCTAAAAGAAAGGTATCTAAAAGAAAGAAATATCTACAAACATCAAGGCAAGTCCACATCGTGTAATGTTCGAGGATGAACGTTGATCATTACAAGCAAAGAAGATAACACAAGACTACTGTAGAGGTTTTTCGGTTATCTGTCCTGTCAAACTAGGTTGTACTGCCACCCAGTAGGTCCTGTTACACTTTCGTTATCCATTATTTATTGATTTTTCAATGATTATACACATGTTCTGTTTATAACATCGATTATAACGAAGGATGTAAAAATATATTGTATACATGTTCAAGTTTTTTTTTATATTTTGATCGTTTTTAAAAATGCAGATAAAATTTAAAATTTACCCTAAACCTAAGAAACCGACAGAAATACATGACTGAACAGTAAGCTCATTTCAGACTGCTACTTTTTAATGTTAAAATGTCTTTAATGTATTTAATCATTTAACCCATAATATGCCTTTTAATGAATTTGCAAACAGAGTAGACCCAGATCAGATTGCTACTTAAATGCCTTTTAATGCCTTTGCATACAGAGTAGACCCATATCAGACCAAAACCGAGTCTGCATTTTTTCTCACCCACTCACGCATCACCCACTTTCAGAATTAGTTAGACAATAGATATGTGTTTCTAAAATGTGATCCAATTTGTCCATATACATCTCTTTCGAGTACTTTAGACTAACAAAACGAAAGAAAAACATTCAAGATTGAAACAGGTCCGTAGGTGTTAGCTTGTAATCTGTCGGTCTTCTTAAAAGAGTAATCACTCTGGCAGACTTAAGTTCATCAGGAACAATACCTTGGATAGAGGGCAAATTAAATACGTGGGTTATAGGACCAACAATAACGCATGGCATATCACTAATGAAACGTGAAGGTATGCCGTCTAAGCCAGCAGCCTTGTTAGAGCTAAAGGAGCATAAGTAATTCAGTAGTTTGATTTCTGACACAATTGAAAATCTGTAGCTGTCAGGAAATATGCCTGTGTTTCTGTAAAAAACATGTACACAACATGTGCCATATTGCTGTACAGCTTTGGGTAATTTGTAGGCAAGTTGTATAAAACTTATCAAAGGTTTCAGCAATCACTTTTGTATCAAAGCACAAACAGTCACTAATTTTCAGACACATATTTGAACATAAACTTAGCTTTTTAAGCCAATCCAAGATTTTTAAGACTGTTCTATAAGGCAATAGAGTCATGTGTATTGTCCTCAGGTGTATCACTAAAGAAATGTCTCTTGATAAGATGTACCCCATGTCTAAAAGTGTTATATGCATCAAAATGTTCAGGCAATCTGTTATTATTACAGACCCTGGAGCTTTGTCTCTTTCTTTACTTGCGCTCTAAAATATCAGCATCCATTCATTAATCTTTTCTGTGTCTAATCCGTTTATAGGACCATTATTTTCCAGATCTTGTAAAACTATCTGCGTCCAGTGCTTCATGTACACCACTAGATGATAACACAGGACTTCAATAAGTGAAAATAGACCAGATAAAATATTTTTGCAATAGTTTTTCATAGACCAGAAAATGAAATTTTGATAATATTCAAAATCAAGTTTAGTACATTTTAAACTATGGTCACTAAATGCAGTTGTTTTACACCTGACTGAGATACTTTGTCACTGCAGATACCAGTATAAGGTCATTACAAGTCTACCATTTGACGCATATTCTTGTAGGCTCATTTATCATCTGCTTTAAATGAGAAATAGTTGAAACGTTTGTACAAGAATGTCACTTCTAAACGAGACATATCTGTATTAAAATCACCAAGTATGATTATCTCGTTTCCTAAAAACTTTAAAAATGGAACAACATTTCTGTTGAAAACGGGGTAAATCCAGAATGCCTCAAGCTTAGTCCTGTAAAGATTGCCAATGCAACTGAAAGACATATCCTGTTGTGTATATAGGCATACATCAAATCCATGCCTGTTGCTATCCCTGCATTGGATGCAGTAATTGTTTACATCTATCATAGCATTTGGAACAGAATTCTCATGCCAGGTCTCTGTGATGCAGATACACTGGACACTGGATTGCGTGTTCTAGTTATTTGTTGATATTCATGCAATTTGGGAAAAAGGCTACGAACATTTACCTGCTTATGAAATTGTTTATATTAACCATTCATATGGGGCGTTGAACATTCAGCAGGACATGACAATGATGAATATATCAGCACAACAAGAATATGGATAAAAGGTCGCTTCGCCGGCTTGTAACAAAACATGTTTAAGTGTTACTTTTCGGTTCGCGCAACATTCAGGTTTACAAATGTTTTGTAGAATGCCAATTAACCATGATTTATTGGCAAAACTGAAACATTGTCAAAATGAAGTCGTACGGATTAAAATTCACCGTAGAATTGTCATCAGATGAAAAGCCTGATAAGCAATCCGATATAAACAATATGGACACTTTCGGCTACCCAAGTTTTGTGGTGAAGCAGATGTTTACAAAACTGTAGAAATTGAAATTAATTGTGAAATAAAATGTAAACAAATATTTTCTAGGTCAGACACCACCAACATCTATCACTGGCAAAACTATAACCGGTGTTGGTGATGGTGGCGGGGGTTACACCATACATAAATAACGCGTTTTAACCCCAACATAACCCCTCTTCTTCCGATCAAACCAAACGAACAGTGTAATGAAGTATAACCATCTTGGCCGACTGCCTTATAATATTAGCGAGGCTATCATAGCAGTGCATATGTATAGAAATTTATGTCTACATAAATTGTACAAATGCATTGCAATCTGTTATTATATCATACATAATAAACAACAAAGAATATGCACGATTTACGGCAGTCATGCCAATCAAGAGTATATGCCAAAGATGACATAAAAAAGTAATACTAGTATTTCTTATTTCCATTGTGGTCATTAAGTTATAGCGTTGTATGGCATGACACGCAAACAAGAAACAGAATATAGAAGATGGATGCGTTTGACCGAGTCTGACCTATGTTTACAAACTAGGTCTGGTTAATCTGAAGAGTAGCGAATTGTTAACATTAACCAGACATCACTATCCATACAATGTAGTTAAACACTTGGAAACTGAAATTTCATATTAACAAAATAATCTTTTGCGAAATATGTTTCGAGATTGCAATACAAACAGTATTACCCCGTGTATATATTTTGGAATGAAATAATGTTTGAACTAAACACTCGCAAATGATGTAGTAACTGAATCACAGAAAGCATGCTCATTTTGGGAGATGTCCATATGATTTAGTCAGCCATAAACACTGGCAAAAATGCCTTGTGTGCTGATTCCCAAATGATGTATTTAGTGAATCGAAATTAGTGAATGACGGATATCGGGATTGCCCTGTTTTAAAATTCCCAAATGTGGTAATAACTGAATCTGAATTAGCGATACACACTGACAGCATTGCCTTGATTACAAATTCCCAAATGATGTAAAAATAAAATCGAAGTTAGTGATAAGCACTGTCAGCATTACCTTGCATACAGATCCCCAAACGATTCAAACAATTAAATCGAAGTAAGTGATACGTACTGACAGGAAAAACGTCTTTAGAATAACAGCAACTCGGATCTCATTAGTATCCAATCTTTTTGACACTCAGTCTATAGTTTCGCACAAGAAAATACACGAAAGTGGAATGTTGGCAGATATTATTTGTGTACAACATTGCAAGAGTTATATATTTTGGCTTATTAGCATGGGCATCATCCGGATCAAAGGTTTCTGGTGTTTTGACATTCTAATATCCAAATCAAAGATGAAGCGATATACGAGTAAAAGCCTATATACAAGAAGTCCAAACAAGAAGCGTACATTAAAATATTTTCAAGAATATTTATTTGGTTTCTTCAACAAACCCAATGTCGAAGAGACGATTCTGAATATTGCTCACAACATTGGGTTTGGTGGAGAAAGGCGTACAGTAGTATTTGAACACGCATCATTACTTCCAGTCATCATAAATGCTGTGAATGTGATTGGCTGACCCCCACCCCTAATCACGTGAACGGGATGTAAGAAACCGTACATTCCGTTTGATCCGTGTACGGGAATCAAGTTTGAAAGACCGCAACACGTGTTTACTTACAGTGCGTGAAAATCAGCGAGTGATTTTGTGACGTAAAACGTCATTTGTTAGTCAGGGATTTATTTTTCATTAGGTTATACATATATTCTTTCTTGAAATGGACCCTACTGGAAATAAAATTCGTTACACGGTGTTTCGGCAGGGTGTATGGGTTTGTATGACGGTTTTGGATTCCGTAATACAAACCCGTACACCCTGCCGAAACACCGTGTAACTAATATTTTCTGTTGCTCTATATAAACACAGTACTAACACTATATTAGTCATTACATAACCGCATAGGTATACAGTCCCTAACTCTTTGCTAATGCCCCAGTAAACTGTCGTTACATCAACCGTCGACACAGTTTTTGCTAATAATAGTAGGGCTATGCTTTTAATGTTGGCATTGACCTCTATCTCACTATTTGCAACGTTTTGAAACAGTTTGGATCCAGGTGAATTCGCCAAATAATTCAGAGTTACAACATAATTCGATCTCTGTAACATTAAGTCTTGGTTAATACTCCTCCAAAAAAGAGCTTGATCGAATCGACAGTATGATACACGATCTAAAGTTGAGCAGTCATTATTGTTGTTGTTAGCGAGTTAAGAGTTAACCTATTAGAGCTGAATGTTAAAATACATTTCTCCTTCTTTACCCATGTTTTGTTTTTATAATTACACATACAGTATAACCCCTCTAATGCGACCACTTAATGAATAAACATGGGTGTCTTTATAAGCAGGTGGTTGCTTAATGCAGGACAAAAATAATAGTAGCTTTCTGCATTACTTTTCTCATGCATTAAGCTACCACCTGCATCTAGCACCCATAATTATACCTCTTTTAGGTGGTCGCATTAGCGGGGTTTTACTGTATCTGCACTGTCTACAGATAATTCTCTGTGCAATCAATGTTGTGTGATGCACTGGTTGCGCAATCAACTTGCAAATTCTATTTACAGGTAGGTATATTGATGTGAATAGCAAGAAAAGGGTTAACAGTCTGAAGTAAACAATTCTATAGATACCATATTATTGAAAGGAAACTGTTGAATGTCACCGTATGACCATTTGACACTTATTTTACTCAAGCTTCATTATTGTGCAGCTCTACCAATCCATGACATTCTCGCTAGTTCCACTATTCATATCCGAGTTATGAATGACACCTCACCTTATGTCACGAGGGTAGAAAAAGATGGGGAGCACAATCAATTTATCGACACACTTATTTGAGTTAATTGTAGCTGCTGAACTCGTGTTTACATTCGATAGAATCCCGTTGAAAGCCTGTTGAAAATACTTTCAAAATCATATTAAGTTCCAGTCAAAGCAGCGTGTATCGCATTTGTAAATCCCCTCAGGTGATATGTAGAGTAAATCCTCCCAGCATAACCATGAACTCGAGCGAGTATAAAATGTAAGATAGACAGTATTTTACATCAGGCTATAATTTTTTTCACAGACTTGCCTAAGCTATGTTAGTTGACAATGCAAAAGACGTTTTCAAACGTTAGACGATGGCGTTATGCGGCGTCTGATCAGAGTCTACACTGTTTGCCTACGTCTCGTATATGGGATCGTGGGAGCAAATGGGTTAATTCTTATCCAACAATTCGCGATCTGAGCGATTTTGCAAAACCACAAACAACTTGGATCCCGATGTGAAGCTAAGTTTCTCCAGGATCCAAACTGTCTGACATACTGTCAATATTAGTGTCTCAAACGCTTGGTACAATGCTGAATTTTAAAATGGACTACAGTAAAACCCCTCTAAACCGGAATTCTAGTAGATAATAATTTTGATACTTTAAAGCAGGTGGCTGCTTAATGCAGGGTGAAAGTCATTCAGAAAGCTCCTCTAAGAGCTTTCTGAATGACTTTCACCCTGCATTAAGCTGCCACCTGTCTCAAAGACCTATATTTATACTGAATTTTATGTCCGGGTTAGAGGGGTTTCACTGTACATGTATTTCAAAATTCAAACAGATCAAAATTATGGTGAATGTTCAGGATTGTTTTTCTAACCGAACGTGTAACATTGTCAAACAATATAGACCCTGATGAGAGGGCTGCTCTAGCAGCCCTGTCATCGGAGTCTACACAGTTTGCAAAGGATATTAGAGACTCGTTTCCCGCAATGTAAGAGTTAACGAAGGGAAATATAATTATACATATTTCAATTTTCGGTTTAGAATGATTTACTGTCGGTCTTTTAGAATAATATCCACGGTTTTTATGATTTTGTCAATCCACAGAAAGGAGTAAAAACGGTTGAAGTAAATTATATTAGTACATTAATTGGTGTGTGAATTGCTCAAGGAACATTATGTAAATTTCGTAGCGCGTTTTGTACTTGATGCACAGTAACACACATCCGTAACTAACAACTGCTTGAAGTAATCCTGTAGGCTGTGAAAAAAGGTATTATAATCTGCGATTGCCTAAGGGATTAATTTCTAACTTGTAAAGGCATAGCATTTGCGAATGAGAATCATCTGTTCCCGATTCCTCCTCAACACTAAAATTGATGAACATATCGATTAAATAGACCCAATTCCGAACAATGCAAATATGTGACATGTAAGACAATTATATTAAACATGCTTCTCTTACTATTGTGACAAGAGAGTCTCCTTCTATAAGATGTGGCGAATGCAATGGGTTTTGCTTGAAGAACCACCCTCTTAAAAAGTACTTCGCTGTTAAACTTATTGTCTGCTCAAATATCCTGACACTGCATCCAATTCAATCAAGTTGTTTAATCCGTTTCCTTTACATGCATTTTCACGCATTTGTAAGCAGAACTATATGTCTGATCAGAGTCTGCTCTGCTTATGCAACTTGATATATCGATTTCGTTTGTCTTTTAAACTATGTACAATGTTCCACCTTCCATATTTCATTATAACTATTTTGTCCATAAATCTTCAATATGTATTCAGATTTGAAATAAACATAGCACATGGAAAGGGTTAAAACTGTTGACCAAATGTCATAAAGTTTGGATCCTGAAAAGAGGCAAACTGATTTGGCATCTCATCTGGATCCAAGTCGTTTGTAAATGCGAGTTGATTATGGTATGCGAGTTATTACAATTTCACCGCTGACCTTTTAACCCATTACCTCATAGGCTATTTTTAGATCCAACCTCTTTGAAAAAGTCTACCGAAAAGGAGCATTAACTAGAGAAAAGGAACATTTTAGAATTTTGTAGATTGAAACCATTGTGATAAATAGAGCATTTGCTCATTTAGGAGCAAATGCTCTATTTATCACAATGGTTTCACAAAGTGGCTTTTACAGAGTCGTCAAAAGTCGTCAATATGAGGGAATGGGGTATGGGTGAAATAGTACATCAGTGTTTAATATGGAAAAATAGTCAAACAGGGAGAGCCACATACGAAATGGCACCGCACCAAACACCATCAAACAAGAAACGGTATAGCCACAAGACAAAACATAACAGGACGCATATCAAGACGAAACACATTAAACATTAAGCATACTAAACAACAAAGTTGACCATAGGCTGAAAGCAGGAGTACCGCCTTGGAACGGTCAGTAGCCACAAAACGGCTACTGGGGGGGGGGGGGGCTTAATCCTGGTTTACGGGTACCCAACCTCGCCCTTATCCCACTTTCACCAAAGTCAAAATGTAAATAAAATTCCCCCTCCGGACAACTTCACAACATGAATAACGATCTCTGCCAAAATGAAATGATTATAAAATAAACAAGCATTTAAATTACATCATAATTTAAAAGTAAGGGGAAATTATATGAAACATTTCTACACCGACATGTTTTAAAAAATAAATCGCAAGAAGATATAAATACAGGTCGATATGTTGGTCCCCTATAGCAACAAAAACATGAATACGCCTTTCTACGCCTCTGTAATAGTCACTTCTTGAAACCATTGTCATGAATAGAGCATTTGCTCCTATAGGAGCAAATGCTCTATTTATCACTATGTTTTCATATTACAAAATTCTACAATTTTCCTTTTCTCTAGTTAATGCTCATTTTCGGTAGTTTTATTCGAAGATGTTGTCTCTAAAAATAGCCTATGAGGTAATAGGTTAACTATACATGCATAGTTCACTCAGTACGACAGGCTTAAGCTTGCCAAATGATTTAAATGACAAACAGGAACCCTCTGATCTGGTTCTACACTTTTGTTGCAAATAAAAGTGTATGCATTCAGAATCATCTCTTTGTGATTGTTTTCTTTGCTATAGAGGACCAAAAACCAAATAAGGAAAAACATCAATAATCAAAATATGGACATACAGTCATGGAAAGGTAATTGGAGTTGATGGTCGATAACAAAGAATGTACGCATTTATATATTCAAACTACCCCGATGCTGAATAAGAATGACCTACATTTTGAAAATACAGTGCACCTTCCTTATTATATACACTCAAGCGACTACTTATAAACAATGGTGTATTTAAAAGTATGTGAAGCTTAAATCAGGATGAGACCATTGCAAAAAGCTCCAACTGCGGAATTACTATATATAATTGTCATACAACAATAAGCTAACACATAGGCTTAACCCTATACTTGTTCAATGTTTTTTTGAACTGTCAATGTCTACTGAAATATTCAGGGACAAAATACATGTAGTTATGATGAAACATGGAAGGTAGACCATTGTAGCTATTGTAGAAAGTAAACAAACAGAACTGCTAAATTCCACTGGCAAAATGAGAATCAGACTCTAGGAGGCGTCTGATCTGGTTCTATTCTGTTTGCAAATGTGTGAACGCGCGTTTATAAGAAGGAAATGGTTAATACGCATCGCCTGGGTGGTTGCTTTAGAAAGCTAAATACATCTTGGTGTCAGCACGAGTTGGTAGAGCCGAAAACAATGACAGCAGATGGAGACTCCGTCTTAAAAAAACCCACTTCAACCGTTTGCCTTATAAATATTAATGTAACAGTTAATGGGTTTAACTTAATATCTACAATAATATATGAACAGTTTAACAGAACCACTGTACGTACAATCATATGTATTTACTTTCATAACATACCATAGCAGGTTCTAATCAGACGGCTATTCCAGGAGCTGTCATATCTGGGTCTCTTCTGATTCCAAACGTGTTAACCCTTCGCTTGCTATTCGCGTCAATGTACCTACATGTAAATAGTGAAGAACCAGATAAGACAGCTCCTGCAGGAGCTTTCTCATCAGGGTCTGCACTATTTACAAATTGACTGTGCAACCAGTGCACTCCACAGCAGTGATTGCACAGCGAAATACGTGTACACAGTGAAGATATATGTAATTGTACAACAGGGCATGGGTAAAGGAGAAATGTATTTTAAAATTCAGCAAGCGAAGGGTTTCAATGCTTTCAAAGAGGAGCAAATATATTTGTTACTGACAAGATAGTCAAAGAAAGCATGCCATTACTGTCACCTGATAACCTTTATGTCTTTGCACGTCTGCGATTGTTTAAGTTTGAAAATATGAAATCGTATTAGACTTTATTTATTTTGAAGTACTTGTACTTTGAATGTTTAGCAGTGGTGTGTATCGGCTTAAGCCTAACACACAAGCAAAATATATCTTAAATGTGACGGTATTTTAGATGTGGCACCATGTTAGATGTGACAGTATATTAGATGTGAAATTATGTTAAATGTTAGATGTGACGATATGTTAGATATGACACATTATTAGATGTGACAGTATCTTAGATATGACACTATATTAGATATGACTCTATTTTAGATTTGACACTATGTTGGATGTGACACTTTATTAGATGTGACACTATATTAGATGTGACACTATGTTAGATGTGACACTATATTAGATGTGATACTATATTATATGTGAAACTGTGTTAAATAAGAATGTATTTTATTCTATATTTTAAAGATAGGATATAAGCATTTTTCATATAGTACAATCACCCTAAACCGGAAATTCAAACTATCATCACTGCCGGTATGTAAGGCTGGTTACAGATTAATACAGGGTGAATGTCATGAAGAAAGGTGTCAAAGATCCCAAAGGAGTTTATTGCATGACTTTCATTCCGCATACAGCAGTCATTGTATTGCTTCTTTACTAAAAGTTTAAATACCGTTTTAGTAGAGTTTTACAGTACACTGTCATTATATCTTTCTTACAGTCAGTATTCAGTGGTGTTTATTTGAAATTATTGTTGTAACAGAAAAAACATCTCATTTACTGCAAAATAGTCTTTGTGTATGGTTTTCAATTTCCAAAGCGATGAAGACATGTCTTGGATATCATATGCAAACAGTTTGGAACAAGTTGAGACGCTGAGTACCTCGGTGTCTCATCAGGATCGTCCTGCAGACGATAATTCTGATACTGAAACAGTTAACCTATTCATATGAGCATATATGCGTGTTTAGACTGGGGTCTGAAAAAAGGCGTCTTTAGAGGAACCTGTTGAAGCCTTTGTATATGCCTACATTTAACAGGAAAATCACAATTTGTAATTTTTAATATGACCACTTAACAAATAGATATGTGTGATTTTAAAATAAGATAATTGATCATAATTGGACGAAATTATTAAAAACAATTCCGATTTGGTGCTTTCTACACAAGGTCCGTCATGTACCGATCTACCACCTGTCTGTAAAACTCATATGTATACCTTGTTTTGGTGTTTGCATTAGAGAAGTGTTACTATTACTATATACAGAAAAAATATCGTACAACCTCTCTTAACGCGTTCAATTTAGTAAAAATATCGGCATTGTAGACAGGTGGCAGCTTAATGCATGGATCTTTCTGTATGGCTGTCACCCTGTATTAGGCAGACACCTGCCTAAAAGTATCTAAATTAAAATTATTCTCTTCTAGAATCCCGTTGTGGGTGAATCTGCTGCACATGTAAACGATAAGTAATTTATGTCTAATATTTGTTACAAACTGACTAAACAACAACCATGATTTTGTTTCAGTACCTAGACTTTAGTACCTAGCCATTGTCTAAACAAGCTGAGTGTTTCTATGTGTATATATTCCCCTGAAATGGAAACGTTAAGTGAAATATCTGCTTAAGTATACACCATACATAATTTAAGGGAAATGGATAAAACACAACACTACAGTTAAATACGGCGATAGTGCAGAAGAACATCTATGAAACCAGAATACAATGCAGTTATATGCTTTTAATATCTTACCATAAATTTCAACTGCGCTGTATAATTTAACTATAGCATGTTGCAGTAGTAAAACAGCCATTATCGACTTTGCTCAGACACACGTGTATAATTGACATCGTTTTGTAGAGTGAATGGTGATGAGAAATTGCGTACCAGAAGCACGCATGAACGGTGTTTTCCCGTTGAACGCACTCTCTAAAGCCAACTAGTTCTTCGATGGTTAATTTCGGTATATTGTATTGCTTGTTGGCGTGACTTGTATAGCACAACTTAAATAATAATGTGAATACAGTAAAACTCCTCTAGACCGGAACTTAAATTTGGTATAAATATCGGTCATTGAGACAGATTGCAGTTTATTCTAGGAGCGTTCTGCATTAAGCATCCACCTGCTTTAAATTATCTTATTTTGTCTCTAATTGAATTCCAGTTTGAATGGCATGTACTATATTTACAATCAATATGTTCTTAACATTATTATTCCAATCGAGGTTCTATGTGTGCGTCAGTCTCCAGATCCTTTCTTTGACAAATGTGTCAAAAGCCTTTTTCAAAACTCTTTTAGATAAAATGTTATATGAACACCAGAACAACTTCCGTCTTACTGCAAAGAGAGTTATGCCAATGGAACTGCCACACTACCCTAAATACCCTGCAGTGCAATAATACAATTAGAGACAATTTTAGTATGTTTCTCTTAGGCTGACATAGTCACAAAAGGGACAGACACCGATAAAAATACCCTTCAGGAACAGTATGATCTGAGTCTACACTATTTAACTATTCGAATATCTAATAAAAAGAGTATGCAGGCCATACATCATCGACAACTGATAATCGATTCGCAAATGCTGATAGCAACCTTTTTGCATGCAACAAAGCAGCACTTGAAGTGGTTCAATGCTATCAAATGCAAGGGAAGTCCATAAAGGTGGCACTTCGTTTGTGCTTCTGGTGTTACTGTGTAATGTCAGGCGTCATTTTAAATGCCCTGCATGACTGCTATTCTGTTTATGCCCAGGTTATATTTTTCAAAGGGAACATGCAAAATGCTTAACATAGGAAAGCCACATCCTGTCGATTCACATGGTCTAGGTAGTGATGATGTGTTTGTTTGTATCCCATTGCAGATGACCGATTGCATTGCATTGTTAGCATTATACCACTGACAAATAGAGACATATAGCAACTATTAATACATAGCGTCAAAGGTATTCCTTACGGCACTGTTAAGACGTTTCAGTTAGCCACGCTTTATACTATGTACGAGGGTTGTTCGGAAATTATTGAGACACTGCCTGTTTTTCAAAACATATTTAACGCTCAGTGTTTAAAATTGTTACAAGCACAGTATGGGGTATTTTGATCATAATACATGAAAATCAGGAGAGGATTATATAACAATTGTGAAAAAGTAATTGCGTAAGAGCTACAGGTAGCCATACCCGGAGAACGCCATGAAAGTATCATGTTGCAGACACAACCTTTATACACTATACAATCATAAAACAAGAAATAGCGGGAAAACAAGCCTCGTATATTTGTACCAAACCAATTGCATATTTCAGACCAGATTGACAAACGTATACTTTTACATTACAGTGTAATGTGAAGTAAACATTTGTTAAGGCTTGTTTACCTTTTTACCGCAAGTATGTTGCATACGCATTTCAGCAATATACAATTAGCAGATACATCACTGTCACTATAGTCTTTGCTTCCTTGGAAATGTTAGCCGATAGAATATATGTTGAACATTTGTCGACGGAATCACGTATATGAAGGAACTATACATTGCAAAATATGTGCATTATCTATAGTTTTAATGTTTGTTAACATACACTTCACAAAACAGATATATGGACACACAATGACACTTTCCAAATATATACATGTATCTGATCAACTGTTTCATTAAATTTGGCTGCACATCAGTGCTTGAAGAAAGACAAAATATGGCCTACAATTGTAAGTGGGTTAGTCAGTGCCAGAAGAAAGACAATAATGAGATCAAATGAAAGTTGTTTAGAGTGCGAAATGAAAACAAAGTCAGACAGGAAATCCCACACGAAAGTCCAAAGCAATCCAGAAGTACAAGTGAAGTATGTAACCCCCCCCCCTCCCGCACACACACACACACACACACACACACATACACGCACACGAAAGAAGTACCAACACAAACGTGTCAAAACCATCACTCGGGCTTTAAACCGGTTTATTTCACCTCCCACAATTTTCTGGCCTTTATATTTGATAAGAGCAATCACGTGGTGACCATCTATATTCTAGGGTCAGTATCTGACCCACTAATGACATACTACAACAAAATGGCTGCAATTCGACACTGTTCGTCTTTTAAGAATTATTTTGATCCAAGACATTACCTATTTAACACATTTTAACAGATTGGCGCATTTTAATTTAACCCCCTATTCATCCTATAGACTCCCTATATTTCTGTAGTTGGTCAGTAACAAACCCAATAACTAATATTAAGGACGTCCCAACCTCACATTTGTCTGCAAGTCACCCTAGTTAAACGAACCGTGTAAATAAAATATCCCCGCCAGGCTTCCACACAACATAGGACAATATGTGAAAACATAGCAAAAATACATCTGTGACAGTCCGCCAAAATGTACTCAATGACTTTGCTGAAGTCAAAGCAACTACAGGTAAGCCATGAAGGGCACGATAGAAAATATGCAATGCACGAGTCCGGTAGGCTCATCCCGTTTCCCGTTTTAAGAGTGTACCATCATAGAGTACTATCCTCGGCATGTCATCGTGAAAACAAAGAGGGAAAGCGTAGCTACCAAATATAGGATGGCTAAAAGCCTTTGTTCCTAGAAGTTTTATTCCGTTTAATAAACAAATCATAAATATTGGTATGACCACAAACTTTCCTAAGTTTGTAGATTACGTCACCATAGAAATCTGGATGAGAATACCATGTTAGAGTAGTGTCATTAGATTACAATTATTGGTACTAATTGGATATATGTTTCGGTAGTACAATTTTGAAACACATGGTATAAATAACCTTACTTATGAAGTTACTCGAGATAACACTACGGAAATAGTTGCGTTAAGATATGGTATTTACTACAACCAGTTGACGCTTGATTAATTAATTTATTGTACACTGTTAACGGTAATGTGTCAATAATAACGAACCATCCAACCGATAAGCTTAGTTTGAAATACATTTATATGACATATTTGTAGTTTTATTGACTTGATCATGTTTCAGAAATGTAAATGTGATGCTATTGGTAGCTATTCCTGTGGTACGTATTGTATAACTGTTTATCTACTATTATCAAGAAAGAGCTCAATGTTCTGATATTATTGAGCACATGTATCAAACTAATTATGCCCGACACATATCTGTTTAAGCGCACGTTCAATTCCCAAGAGCATAACCAGGCACGGAATGCAAGGCTATGCTATTTTGTTTGATATTTTGAAAAAAACAAAAACCACAATGCAGTTTATTATGTACATAGAACAAACAAATATCCCTCAAATATATTTGGTTAAGCGCCATGTACATTAATAAGAGCATAGCTATCCGCTGAATGCTATGTTGTTCCATTAAAAGCAAACATCCGTATTTGTTCTTTCTTATCAGTCTCCCGGTAACAATAATTATTTAGGCGAAGCTATGTGTAACAGATAACATGAATGCATCCCGTTATGAGGCGCTCTACTATATGGATAAAGGAGTACAAATAAACATAGGTTAACACATATTGAAGTTATTGAATAGTGTTATTGAATATCGGCCGATTTGTATCTTCTTTTTGAATAGGAATGTGTACAAACGTTACATTTTCACATGGAGAGGGGATATATCTATTTACACTGTGTTTTAGGGTGGGTGGAATAAGTGTGAGGTTGGGCGCCCTTAAACCGGGTTAAGCTCCCAGTGACACTTGTCACTGACCATTCCAAGGCGGTATTTCCATCTTCCACAATTGTTAACTGCGTTTTGTGTTATGTCCTTGTGCGTCTCATTTTGCCCAAAAGGGTTAAGCCTTTGGATGTGGGACACGTGTACACCGGTATTTGTAAACTATGGTGTCTTTAGAAACTCTGATCAGGATTAGCAAGTTTTGTCAATCCATTATTTAGGAAATCATAACGTCTTCACAATGAATGCATTCAGTATCACCGTGACATTTTTCTTCATTATTATATTACACTATAGAGCCTTAACTACTAGGCACATCGTTGCATAACTGCATGAAAAGGGTTATTCCAAATCAATAACAACAGCAAGATCAGCAAAACGTGATATATCTTTGTTGTCAGCATCGGGACAGCTAGACAACATATGAATGGTTAAATGATACTAGTTGCAGTTATTGTACTGGGCAAATGTTTCCGCGGTAAAGTTTGTTTACCCCATACTTTGGAAGGATCTTAGTATGCTAAGAAGGAAAATGACTTACCTGTGCTTTTCGACGACAGCTGCCTCCAAAAAGATGTCCAGTTTATCTGCAGCGAATGGAATTCCAATCTCATCCATAATTATTGGCACTGGCGAATGACCCAATTGTTGGCGTGAAGAGTGTGCACTAAATGTACAACTTACACAGGAGCGGATCTAGAGGGCGGTTCAAATAAGTACCCGCTATAAAACTGAAAGATAAATCTTTACATTAAATGTTCCCCCTAATAACGCATATGTATTTCTGCTAAACAAATTATGATATAAAATAACCGGATACAATTTTAATTTTATTATAATACTGTATGAATGTTTTCCTCATGTTGTACATGGTAGTACCTGAGACGAAATAAAGATATGTCCTGTTCTGCTATGCAGTACCTGGCTTTATCTCTTTTCACACAACATTTGTCATGTAATCTTAAAAACATTTCGCTAATTTCATTTATAAAATAGGATCAGAGTGTCAAACCGCTTGCATCCTGAAGAGACGCTTATCTGAATTCGAAAGGTTTGCATAGGTAATCACGGTTCTGCCGCAAGAGTGCAAAGAGTTAAGACCCAATATAATGCCAGTTTTTGGTTTAGAGAGGTTGTACTGTATGTTGGGTGACAACAGACATTGGTGTGGTATGGTAACGTACAAAGACAAATGGCATCAGCTGAAGAGTTAGCCTGTCAAATTAAACTTTTAATCGATTATCTCATTAATATTCGTGTACTGATTGATGATAGTTTCCATATATATATATTAGTCTAATTCATACAATGGCATATGGACACAGTAGTATTTTGTCTTGACAGAAACTTCTACAATCACATGGTTATTATTCCAAGTACCCGCAAGGAGAGTAAAGCTTGACAGTTAACAATTATTCCTGTATATATTCAATTATTTATAGCAAGAAAACATTTCAGTAACTACACCATTGTCGTTATATATGGTTAACCCTTTCAACCCCAAATACGCATTTAATATCCTTTGCAACCAGTGTAGACTTTGATCAAATAAAAGGGATCCTAGAAGAGCTATCTGATCAGGGAACACTGTCAATCAAAATCCTCTAGCAAATCAAGCCTTGAATTCATGCTGATTGGACTCTATATAGTTAAACACGGGAGTTATATTCAACTCTGACAAAGCCAGGTCGATAGGGTTAATATGTTCATATGTCTGTATGTAGACAATAGTATGAATAAGGTTACTTTACACAAACTTATGCAAATTCTTGTTTATGCATTAATCGAACAAGAGAAAGTCGCACTCGGTAACAACTCTTACATGCAACATAGAACCTATCTAACGACAATAATGGCTGCTTTTCAAAGCAGGTGGTTGATTAATACAGGACGAAAGTAATACTAAATACTCCTATGGGATCCTTCTGTATAACCTTCGATTGCATTAAGTTAACACCTGTCTTTAAGACCCAGATATATACTTGAATTATGTGGTCATATTACAGAAGTTTTACAGTATATTAAGCAGACACTCTACCGCGGCCACTTATCAAACATATACTTATGTCTTTAGAAGCAGATGGTTGGTTAACACAGAAAGAAAATTATACAATAAAACTTTTATCCTGCATTACTCTGCCACCCTATACGAAGACCAAAAATTAGGCAATGTGCAAACAGAGTAGACCCAGATCAGAGTCTGTTCTGTTTGCTGTCTCGGGGAGTGCGGTGGATGGGTTTCAGGTAGGATTTCTGTTTATACTATATTTGTTTCCGATATAAATTGACTATATCAACACTTATTAATTGTAACTAATTAATTTTGTTACTAGGCATAAACTAAGCACGCATATTGGTATTACTGTATTTTGTCATTTACGCTACTGAAATGGATGGACATATACTGAAATACACGATATCTATAATTCAGTGGATATTAAAGAAAACCAGTACTAGTGCGGTTTTAAGACGAGGTCATTGCAAAGGTATTTCACACCGAAAACTGAATAAGTGCATTCAGATGCATTAACATGCAATTACCTTGTTAGGCATTAAGGCAGTATATTTTAGTTTCAGTATGTTGTATTTTAAGAAATATTGGTATTTCACTCTCTACATCGGAATAGTACTTCGACGGTCAATTTCGGTATTCTACGTCATATATTTAACTTTAACCCATATTTGACACAAAACTTGATAGCAGCCTTTTGTTCAACGTTCATCGTTGCACCTGTTTACCAGAAACACGGCTCAAATGCGGAAATGACGTCATACAACGGAAATAACGTCACTAACGTCGTGCTTAATATCCACGGTATTTCTACTGTTAACGTTGTTGACGTATTTTGTAAACCTCACGAAGTATGCACATCATGGTGGTATAAATTGGATTTGTGGGCCGCTAACGTTATGATGAGGTTCCAAAGGAGACCATAACAATTTATGGATATAAAGTTTAAATTTTTATATTTTAATAGCGAATAAAGAGTTCTAAATCGTGTAAAAGTTTCATTGCCGTTCAATGTAAAATGGGGGAAGTTATAACACCTTTACGCGAACTCTCTGATCACCCCTTGTATTTTGGTTCTTGACATCACTTTTACAACACAGTTTAAATAATAATAAAATAATAAAAGCAATATTGTCTGGAATGTACATTAAAACAGTTGCCACTTTTGTCCTGTCATTGTTGTATGTGTTCATCAACGGCAAACACTGTTTATGGCAAAACTATCGAGGGCCTTTAAAATATTATTGTAGAATACTCATTACCTAATTACCAGAATATCGTCAGTCTTACAACATATCGCTTGAGAGAGTTCAGTTGATTTACCAATCACATTACCCTAATTACCAAAAGTATTCGGGCACCGAACCCCTCCTCAACATCCATTTCGAAGCTGAATAATTCAGTTTGTCACAAGATTGATATATTTTAATTCGACCGGCACAGTCATAAATTGAACATGTACAGATCCTAATCACGTCGCTCCTTTAGAGACAGTTTGATCAGGGTCAACACATATTGCCTAGATATGTTTCCAGGAATATTTAGTAAGTATAGTATACATGTACAGGCGACCATAACTCACCAACACGTGATCGTTGATTGATAAACGATAATTATGATGATAATTAATGTTCAAAATTGTTTTTAGCATTTTGGCATTGTAAATGCAGTCAGGTTATATTGTTATCAGCTCTATGTTCAATGTGTTTGGTTTCATTTGACACAACAAAATGCCAGGCAAAACAAGTGATAAAGTTCGTGCAGGCTTATTTGATAGGAAAATCCAACGAAATATGAATGTTCTATATCACAGTTACACTTCGAATTTACGACATACCTAACAAAATATATGCATTAGCCACGGTCTCGCACATGCCGACATTTCGCCATACGTTTACACTGTTTGACAATGAACTGCATCTACAATAGCTTACATCAAAAAGAACAAAGAGACCCGAAACAGATGTAAACTCTGAAGCGACTCTTAGCCCATCAGATTCCCTTTTTATGCATTATTCCAAAATATCATATAAACACATGTATGTACGAGTAGAGTTGGTTGTGAGGTAATAATTTACTAAAGCTTGTTTACCTAACCATTACGAATTATTTGTCTCAGGTATGTGGTCATACACCTCAAAACACTCTATATTTAACAGTTGTTTGCCTGCATTTGCTGTACTCATGGTGCTTGTCGCCTTTGAAGTGTTGGGCGTTAAGATATCTGTCGGCTGTTTGTCAAACAAATATATCATAGGAAACACGCATTGCAAAATGTATGTGTTGCCCACCGTTTGAAAGTTTGTTAGCAGACAGTTCAGTAAAACGGTATATGGATCTTTATTCAACTGCACATCAGTGCTGGATGAACGAAAAGAACGAAGCCAAAATTTAATGCAACTGATTAAGTTTGAAAAGTACATTTATTTATTTATTTATTAGCCTCCAGTAGCGGAGAGTAGACATACAGTTTAACAGGAACTAGGAGTGAAAATAAAAGAGTAAATTACACAGTAATATATGAAAATACTAAGTAGCATATAGTATGCACATGCGCATTACCACTTACGTCACACAATATACAAAATCGCTGTCTTCATACCTGGTATTCATTATTCCCGCCTAGCCCTCTGCGAAACGAAATAAGATGTGCTATTGAGGAACAATGTATACGTTGATGCAAAATCCACCAACAAATATACACAAAAAGCCACTCGATGCTATATTTAAAACAGTTCTTCTAACTGCAATAGTCATAGCAGCGAGCAACTTGCATACACTATACTAAGCACACGCAAATGCACCGTCACACAATCTTCACAATATACATGATCAGAATAAAATTTCTGTGTCTTAATGTAGTCTGTCAAGATGACATCACATTGACCAAAACAAATGTTACTGACATTTACACATTTACATTAACATACGATGAAACGACCTCACGACATTTTTCAGGCATTTTTCACGATCAATATCACATTGAATAAACTGGCAAAGTCCATACGCCAAATGGGTTATCTGAGCAGTTGCGTCGACTGCTATTAAGGACCTAAATACCTTTTGACCAAATAGCTCACATATATTTTTCCACAGTCTTTGTCTCAAATATTCATTTCTTGTACAGTCTAATATCAAGTGAACTGACATATTATTGAAACACATACCACATTTCGCACAAATCTGTAAATATTCTTTTGAATGCAGTTTACTTAGCAATATAGCTGTGCTCTGACACTCAGGCAGCATACGAGGATTCTGTAGAGCAAGTAACCAGACAGGAGATGGTGACAAAACATTGCAACAATTCAGCAAGTATGAGACGTGACAACCCTTCCTGATCATATATGCATTTCGCGAAACCGACTCGAACCTATCAACAGCTGACCTGACAATCTTTTTCCACCGAGGTTTCGCTGGAAACTTTCCACTTCCCAGAAAATTATCTAAAATGTGAAGCAGGCTGTACTTACCAAGAACCCTATATACGTCAGGTAGATAACCTCTTTTACGATATGGATTTTCCAAGTACCGCATGAGCCTGTGCAGGAATACTTCCTTCGCAATGCACCCCGTATCAAGCCTGCATAATTGCCCAAAGAAAACAAGTTTACGCGAGTCAATTATCGATTCAACAGATGAACAACCGAGCATACTCAATGTCACACTTGAACTTGTGTTGCGTGCAAAACCCTGCATTTGTCTCAAACATGAGTTGTGACATCGTTCCAATGTTTCCACTTGCACCGATGTCATTTCATTCCATAATTCACATCCGTACAGTGCCCTAGGAATAACAACTGACCTATATACCTTAAGCGAAGTAATGGGATGCAGACCGTAACGATGAAGACCACACCCAACTAAGCCATAAAACGTCTTACGAAACTTTGAGACGGCATTCTCACAGTCTGGATTCCCAAGGATTTCACGAGATAAACCCAATCCTAAATGCTTATAGAAGCCCCTTTCCTCAATAGGATCAGGTCCCAGTCGCCATTGCCTGTCAGTTTCTTTGGACCTCGCACTGTTTGCATTAAAAACAACAACAGCACATTTACTAGCATTGTACTGGTAGCGCCATCTACATGAATACTGATAACAGATATCAAGCATCTTGTCCATAGCTGACTTAGACAGAGCAATAAGACACATGTCATCGGCCACAGTCGGGCTGGTAAAGTTACAATCAAAAGCACACAGGCCAAGACCAGAAGCTTCAAGCTCACATATCAATCCATCAATATACAGCAGGTAAAGCTTCGGACTGCTTACCCCACCTTGCCGGGTACCCCTCAAAACCGGGAACCAGTCTGACTCAAAACCTCTGTACCTCACTCTACTCTGCATACCAGTATACATGCTCACAAATGCCTTATAAATCACCGAGTCAATTCCAGTGTCAAAAAGCTTACTAAACAGACCATCATGCCACACCCTATCAAATGCCTGTCTTGCATCAAGGAAACAAACGTACAACTTTGAACCACATTCCTGTGCCATAAATATACATTCTTTCAAAGCAAATGAGGTCATCATACATCCCAGATTCTTCTGAAACCCACATTGCAATCGATTAAAAACGAGAGGTGTTTCCTTGTCAATGAAGTCCAACAATAGTCTTTCGAAAAGCTTTATAAAAACAGAGGACACTGTTATAGCCCTATAGCTATCCGGGTCAGATTTCGATTTGTTCCCTCCCTTAAACAGGGTTACCACTGTACCTCTTTTCATTACGGACGGTATATACGAGTATTTAAGCATTGAATTAAAGAGCATCTGTACAATCGCCCTAACCAAGGGACCACCATACAGTAAGTGTTCAAGACAAACTCTATCTACACCCGGGACTTTCCCCTTCTTGCTACGTTTAAGTACAGAATCAATCATCTCTGAAGTAATGTTATACTCACTAACCCCGCTGCCACGCTCACTGAATAACGATTCATGAAGTCTGGTCATACGATCTGTCAGAAGAGAATAAAACTCACCATCAAAGTCAGAGCTACCATCCTGACTATACAACGATCTGAAATAGATGCCCCACTTTTCAGCTATCGCATTACTTTTACGTACTCTTTCTCCATTAAAACTCATTTCACTACCTGAAGAAGTGTACGGAGACTTGCGTCGACCAGTCAGAAGTTTCCAGAACAACTTCGCATCCATTTCCGCACACTCGTCAATTTCTCTATTCATCTTAACTAAAAAGTCATTCACAGCCCTCCTGTGCAATCTCCTAAATTCAGACTTAGACTTCTTGTATGATGCATACGCCTCAAAAGACGATCCCCTAGGTCTACCAGCTACCACCCAGTTCTGTCGGTACATCTTAACCTGGTTATGGAGCACAGAGAGTTCCTCCGACCAGTAGGGCTTAAGATGACGCCGAAAAGACGCTTTCGGTATAAACATATCAGACACATGAATAATTCGATCTATAAGTACTCCATATATATTCTCTATTTCACTACACGAAGTAATGCTTTTGGAAGCCAAATCAATCAAAACAACATCTGTGCTCAACGCCCTTTCATACATCTTCAACGATTCATCAGATACCTTTTCCCATTTAAGCCTTCTTTCATGACTACCATATTCAGCAGCACAAGACACGGGAATCGAAAGCACACAATGAACAGACCTATGATTCGAAACATTCAACGCGTCATCATCAGCTATCTCACATTCTACTACGTAATCTACTAAACTATGCGGTACAACAATATGATCTATATTTGACTCACTACTTCCGTCGTACGAAACAAACGAAGACATAGCCCCGGTGCATTTGTCGAGTGTCTGTACAGATACAAGACTATGCTCATTCAACAGTTTATGCAAGCTCCGACTTCTCTCGCCAAGCTGTTTTGAAAACATTGGGGAGTTGATGTGCGCATTTAAATCCCCCATAAGAACAATTGTACCCTTCTGCGAATACTCATACAAGATTTCAGAGAGTCTGTCAATATACTCAACAAACTTAACCATCGGATGACTACTGCTTGGAAGATAACACTGAAATACATACAAGTACTGTTCGTTAGTGCATTCAATCTGTACACCAACTATTCTGTCATCGTCCACCTGAAGAGGCACAACCCTATCGTCAATTCTCTGATGCCACAATAGAGCAACACCACCTTTCCGCACATTACTTCTCACTGGTATCTGCAAATCCCTATCACACGTTGCAATATACCTATACTTACTATTGAGAGTACCAAAGAAATGGATATCCGTTTCTCGCAGCCAATGCTCTGAAATGCCGCATAAATCAACCGACTTCTCGTGCATAATACTACAGAGATACGAACTACTGGAAAAAATGCCAGAGGCATTCCAAGACATCATGTTTAAACTACTCTGCATTTGAGTCAAGGTAAATATAAGGATTGTAATCGTCTATATCTGAACGATTGTAAAGATTACCTCTTCTGTCGTTCCCCCTGTCCAAACCGTCGGTCCGGTAGTCGGTGAACCCTTTAGCGTCTTTTCTGCGTTTGATCACCCAGGGCCTGCACCAAACACCCCTAGGCCAGAAAAACGGATTTTCTAGCCACATTGCCTGCTCATCGTCCTCAACCGTCAGTCTAACGTATGCAGAATCGTAATTTGTACTGCGTTTCACCACAACCTTAGTTACCTTAAGACCTCTTTTCGAAACGAACCCTGAGATGCTATCAATTGTAACGGATCTGTTAAAACCTCCGACATAAAACGATCGAACCCGTCTACGCACATACCTACAGAAGTCACCATCATCCTCCCCTACAGACTCCGTCGCGCCAACAATGCTGCCTGAGAACGTCTTACTCAAGAAAGCAAAGTCTTGCCCAACATCCACACTAGACACCCTTACAGGTATGTCCATTACCTGATCTGGTGGCGAGTGAGAAGCTTTCTGCAGACCCACAGGGGGTCGTATTGGCTTGTCCTTCATAGACCGACCGACATTACGTTTATTAACAGCACCCACCTGAACACCAATCAACTCTTCATTCTGTGACCCCTCTCCAAAGAGACCCGAAACAGATGTAAACTCTGAAGCGACTCTTAGCCCATCAGATTCCCTTTTTATGCATTATTCCAAAATATCATATAAACACATGTATGTACGAGTAGAGTTGGTTGTGAGGTAATAATTTACTAAAGCTTGTTTACCTAACCATTACGAATTATTTGTCTCAGGTATGTGGTCATACACCTCAAAACACTCTATATTTAACAGTTGTTTGCCTGCATTTGCTGTACTCATGGTGCTTGTCGCCTTTGAAGTGTTGGGCGTTAAGATATCTGTCGGCTGTTTGTCAAACAAATATATCATAGGAAACACGCATTGCAAAATGTATGTGTTGCCCACCGTTTGAAAGTTTGTTAGCAGACAGTTCAGTAAAACGGTATATGGATCTTTATTCAACTGCACATCAGTGCTGGATGAACGAAAAGAACGAAGCCAAAATTTAATGCAACTGATTAAGTTTGAAAAGTACATACATTAACCCTTACGGTGCCCTCTCTTCAGGGTCTGCACTGTTTGCCATGTTACTCTTTTCTTTAGAAAATACCTATACATTCACCATACGCCTGGCCTGTTTGAAATTTGGAAAAGTCCATTTGAAAATTCAGCGTTGTCAGGGTTAATAACAACATTAGAGAAACAAATGACTGTACTATGGTAGCCTTAGCCCTTACAACGCTGAATTGACAAATGGAATATTCGAAAATCCAAACAGGTCAAGCTTGTATTAAATATTTAGGGATATGTCTTAACGGAACGTGTATCATGGCAAACATAAAGGCTCCTCTAGGAACTCTCTTGTCTGGATCTACACTGTTTGCAAAGGACATTAGTGACCCGTGTCCGGAACTGTCAGGGCTAGTAAGATCTATGTTGACGGAACTTTACTAAATGATATAATTCGTGGGTTTGATTTATAGTATATGCTTAGCAAAATTCCGGAATAATATATCTGTGTCCATTATCTAACATACTGAAAGTGTTGCAACGCATTTCGAGGGCTTGGTGCAAAACTATTCTAACGCCTTCACATAGTGAAGGAGTTATAATAGTTTTGCACCAAGCCCTCGATTTGTATTCAAGAACAAAGTTATTTCAATATTTCTGACATTTCCAACATATCATAATACATCATAACGCGAATTGCGTTTGTTTTTCAATCGTTCTATTATCGCTAGGACTTGAATGACATAGATAACATCAATATCAAACATTGAACAAAATATTCATTGAAATGCACATACATATAATCTTAATAGTTTTACATGCAATACAACGAGGTGGCACTAAGAAAACAATTATAGTTAAGATGTTTATCATCAATATTGTAAAACGGTTTGAAGATAAGCCTTCCTGTTCAGTTAGCATATCATATACTGTTAAATGAGGGTAATTCAAGCATCAACCGATTAGTTTAGCTTGAAAAACATTTTTATATACAATCTATATAGTTTCAGTGAAATGGATCAGTTTTCAGATATATTACTGCTTGGGCAACAATTTGGCGCCTCTAGTAGCGACTCTATAACTGTTAGCCTATCTCTAGCAATGGGAATATTATTCCGATATTATTGAACATACGTACCAAACAATAAACATCCCAAAATATATCTGTTTGAGTGTCATTTAGATTCCCATGAGTGTAACTACTTGCTGAATGCTAGTATGTTTCATTATACTGATATTTTGGAAAGCAAGTACTACACAATAAATTTCCCAGCAATATATAAGTTTAAGTGTCATGCAAATTCCCAAGAGCATAAACAATCGCTGAATGGCATGATATTCCATGAAGATCAAACATATTAAAAGCGTGTACACTTTTATGCTTCTATATATGTCTCCTGATGACTCTAGTTAACACAGGGTCAGATAGATGCGTATTTCTTTGTTTTCAAGAATAACCTCTTTATTTTCACCAAACGCTATGTTGTGACAACTTTTTAGAATTGTCTCGAAGAGACGATTTTAAATAGTGGTCACAACATAGTGCTCGATGGAGAAAGGTTTTAGTAAATGGGTATGTACCATTATATGTTGCTCTGGTTAATCAAGATCAAAGTTGGGGTAACAAAATAATTATCTAGTGTACTATTTATTCATCGTTTTGTTTTCATCTGCCTAGTGTGAAACATATTTATCAAAACCTATCACGAGACAGATTAAACCCCCATTCATTCCCGCTGATGATGATCATTTGCAAACAAATTTGATCCAGATGGGACACAGAGTATACATTGTAGACCAAACTCAAAACATCCTATTGAAGCCCCCTGATCAGGGTCTGAACGCGTTTGCCATTCACAATCATCTCGCAAATTATACTCTTTATAATACTTGGGCAATGATGGATCATTCTATATTAAAAATTAAAAATCCAAAACATTTAGTAAGTACTATCAACTAATCGTCCAATACCATCGTGAAATGTGTATTGTTTCTGGTGTCGCATCCCAGAGCTATAACTGCTAGGTTCAATGACATGGCATGGGTATACTGTGGTATAACTATCCAAAAACGCTATTTCAAATCAATAAGAATAGCAAGATCAGCAACAATTGATATTTCATGTCTGTCTCCCTCTAGTGATCGTTTGTGCAACGTTTGGCATCGATTTATGGGTATGATTGTCAGCATCCGAACAGCTAGGCAACTTATGCGTGGTTAATTCTTTCGCTGTCAATGTCGCATCAGTGATTACCTATGCAACCAGTTTAGATCCAGATGAGACGCCGATTAAATCGGCGTCTTAATCGGCGTCTAATCATGATCTAATCCAAAGTGTTTGTCACTACGGTACTATTTTGTAAAGAAAATAGGAACAATTAAACAAACAAAATTATAGCAGACGGCAAGTTTTGCAGACTATATATGTCAGCGCAAGAGATACGTTATAATAATTACAGTTATTGTCCTGGAATGTTCAGATATTATATGCCATCTATTGTTGACGGATCGATGATATCGACTGTTATCCATGTTTTTGCACAAATTACTTTACTCTCAGTAGCTTTTGTTATAAGGGAATATTACAGTTATTCTGTTTAACTTAATGCAATATTACAATAAATCACATGACTTACCAATTTCATTTATTGTGAACGAGTGGCAATTTCGATTTATATAGTGATATAGACAGTATATACATTTTGAAAGACTGAATAGTAATTGTTTTTAGATTTCAAATAAAATACAAATCTACTCATCAAGAGCTGGAAATATATATATGTTTTGAAATATATATTATTTAAAGGTTTACTGCGGTTTGGGAAATATGATTGTCTATATTTCAATATACAGTTGATATTCGATATTTCGAATTTCAAGGGACTATAAAAATTAGTACAAATTCGAGTTATCCACTTTCTAACCTGAACAATTTCTCCAGTTCCAAACTTAATACGGGGCTCAAGTAATGCTGGCAGTTCTGTATTGAACGTTTTGAAATGACTGAACTTTTTGTTCGAGTTACACCCCCTGAAGTTCGAGTTATCCAAGTTCGAGATATCGAAGTTCAACTATACTGAGTATTGCAAAACGCCAAACATCCATTCCAGTTGCATTGCTTTCGACAACCCTAATTAAAACACACAAATGCGGACAGCCGGATGGACGGACGGGTACCTGTTTTATATCACCAATACGTTTTTGCGGTAGGGGGATAACCCTTGAAAAGGTGACGTCTGATCAGGGACTTCATTTTCTGCCTCAAACTCTGTGCTTTATTCCTTTGAAATTTGCATTTGTTTATCTCATTTCCTTATATTACTATATGATTTAATTCGATTGGAGACGACAATTAGAAATTTTGCGCCGAAAGGGTTAATTGGCTGTAATTAGGGGATGCCATGCATATCAAACAGACTGTCTATACTCTTTTGGGGAAGATAATACATTGATGAAAGAATTGTTTAAACCTCTGTAAAACGACTATTCATAACAAGTTTGGACGGTGAATGCATGTACCGTAATGTTGGGCGATATATTCTGTATGCCCAATAGATTCAGTCCTGCATTAAGCAGGTAAAAACCTGCTTTAACGATTTCTTGTTGTATATACATGTAGGACATAGAGACATCATGAATATTTATTTGCCAAATTTCTATAAATGGAGTTATAGATATGATCAACCGAAACAATGAACACACTACACAATGATCAAACGAAACAACGAACACACTAAACAATGACCATACGAAACAAAGCAGGTAAGTGTTTGATGTGAGGAGAAATGTAATGCCGAAAACACGTAAAGGAACCTTTTGCATTAACCCTTTCCCTCATACAAACGTGTTTTCACGCATTTGCAAATAGAGTAGACCCAGATCAGACGGCTCCTAGAGGAGCCGTCTGATCAGGGTATGTTCTGTTTGCTAATAGAATTTGATAGATCTGGTTCTTTAGTTTCCAAAATGGCTAAAATATCCATCCTTCCTTATTTCATTATAACTATTTTGCCCATGAATATTCAGTAGGTATTGAAATTTGGAATAAACATAGAACAGGGAAAGGGTTAATTTCGTACTGAAAAATGCTGTATAGAGGTTAGAGTGAACGTTTGTAATATTTATAAGATACGTTATTTTGCAATGGTTTGAAACCTAATGTACATGTCAGTTTTATATTACATATATCCAATGTAAGTCTAATGTTACACTTAAGTATGTCATTGATCAAATAACCAGAAAGTGACTCACACGCCTTGCTGTAATGGGTGAATCTACGATTTCATTTTCAGACAGTTCGGGATCATATTAGACTCCGAGTAACTCGGGATCTCATCGGGATCTCATCAATATACACATTGTTTGACACGCAACTTATGTTTAAATGAAACAAATAAAATAAAGTATGTGGCGTCAATAGAGTTAATACTGTGATTCATGCATTCAATACGTCTAGGTTGAAATACTTATACTGGTTCGAGTGGCCTAGTTTTGTGTTCAGATATTTCCCTACGTATACAAACTACGGGCATCAGCACTTGTAACGATTCCCTTTCTAATGTCATTATTTGCTTTTTCTATATTCTCTTTCATCTATTACAGTGTAACATCTCTAAAGCGACCACTTAATGAATTAACAAAACCATTAAAATCATAACAAAAAGCAGGTATCTTCATGAAGGACGGGAGTAATGTAGAAAGTTGCTATGAGAGCTTATGTGCATAGCTCCCGGTTGTATTTAAACTATCGACTATCTTCATGGCTCAAAATTTTACCTCGTTTGTGGTGGTTGATGTAGAGAAGTTGTAATGTACTTGCAATAAGTGTATTAGTACTGAATATTGTAGGACGCGGAATTGTACTAAACAATAAATGCCCGAAAATATAATTCTATAAATGTCAATTACAAATCCCAGGTGGATACTCGGGCGTTGAAAGGCCATACTGTTCCATTACGATTTGTGATGCCATTTCCATCTGTCGGTCGAAACATTGTAACACTATATCAAAACGAAGGTCTCAACCAAGCAAAACAATCATTACAGACACTCCCTCGGAACAAGGAGTCTTACTACATTGCAAAATGCTGAATGTGCGTTTCCAATGCAGCGTTTGACCGTGATTTTCACTATATTTCATTTATCAGAATTTGTAGAAATGTGATATCTCTTTTATTTAATATGCGCCCTGTATAACGGGATCAGATAAGTTACCAAATACAGTAAATCCCCTCTAATGCAACCACCAAGAATGGGCATAATCCCGGGGTAGCAGAGGCAGGAGGTAGCTTAATGAAGGGCAAAGGTTATGCAGGAAGCTCCTATGGCAGCTTTCTCCACAACTTTCGTCTGCATTAAGCAACCACCTGCTTATAAATGCAGAAATGTTTATTCAAGAAGTGGTCGCATTAGAGGGGTTCTGCTGTACATGATGTCTGGTCTGTGTCAACTGCGCTTGGAATGCAATAAGTATCTTTTGGTAGAGGGTGTCTCATTGACCCTCACCATGCTCATGGAATATACAAAGCAACATAGAAATATGTGTTTTAAATAATTCAAATCGTCATTTCTCCGCGACTAAATCCTATTTTGTGACTACTCTTTAATCTCCGGTCTCGGACTGACGATTATAAAGAGTGGCCACATAGGGTTTGGTGAAGCAATAAAGAAACTATTCTTGAAAATGTTTTGATTTACGCATCTTATATGGATCTCTCGAATACATGAAATCAGACCCCTAAGTTATAAGAAATTATTTTGATTGAGTCTGAGATCATAATCTGACCGATGAGATGCTTGAGAATGATCTTAGACTCAGACCCAGATGTTTTATAGGCTCTGACTCTGGTCTGTGTCATTTTATTCGACGGCCATTCTTACTTGAATCGTTGTTTTTTTCAAAATCGTATAGTAGTGCAGTTCGATTGTACCTAATGCTCTATGTCATGTCAAACATTGTTTTACACAGATGACTGAGATTCAGACCAATGCCAAACAGATTAAATGTACAGTAAACCCATCTAAACCGGAAAAGATTAGGGAATTTAGATAGTTTAGGAACGTGGCTGCATAATGCAGGGGAGATGTCTGCATGATTTTCATCCTACGTTAAGCTGCCACTTTCTTATTGTATACTTAGTCAAACGTAAAGGACATTGGTATACTATCGCAATTGTCACAAGATAACTCCTTTTTATAACAATAACAATCGCAAGATCAGCAAATCTTCACATTTAACACGAGTCGTTCTCAGACCAAAATCAACATCTTGCATTGCTAACAATACAGTGCCGGAATAACCGCCGTCGTGTTAGGGTCTGTATGTTTGTAAATCTTATAATGTCATTCAGTGTAACTCTTGATCAGCTACCTCATCTTATCTGGATCTACACTGTCTGCAATGTACTTCATGTTTTACCGTCTCTACTGTCTGTTTATGCAACGTTTGGCATGAATGTATTGATATAATTGTCAGTATTGAGATAGCTAGACAAGTACGCTACGCATATATTGGAATAATTCCTCCTTTAGTCGCGGATAATAGTTAGGTAATTTTATATCCCGTATTTGTGAAGATTTATGGTATACGATATCGTTAATGTCCCGCCCTCCACATACGATATCCGTCTATCCATACAATCGATGCATTCCTAGCAAAAACGTTTGTCAAAAACGAATGTATGATTCATCTCAAATTTGATATATTGCGATATTAACCCCTCTCATGCTGAACTTTTAATGTCTGATGTCGTGAATTGCTGTGAGTACATTTATGAGTCATGCAGGAAACACCGCATACAAAACACACAACCGCTCAAACAGCAACACAACGACAAACAGCAAATGTACATGTATAAAAAACAGAAAGAGACGCACTGACATAACAAACAAACAATAGGGGGAAGATGGAAGTAGCGCCCTGGAACGGTCAGTAACAAAAGTCACTGGGGGTTATGACTTCCGGTACTGACTTCCGGTCCTCGGCGAATGTCAAACGGCTTGGATCCTGATGAGATGTCATGTTACTCGATGTCTCATTGGTATCTTAACTATTTGCAAATAGAAAAAAAATCCTCTAAATAGGAATTCAAGTAGAGAAGAATTTAGATACGTTTAAACATGTGGCTGCTTAATGCATGGGGAAAGTCACGCATAAAACTTCTAGATCTGCATAACGTTTACCCTGCATTATGCCTTTCCTCCATAGGCTATTTTTAGACCCAACCTTTTTGAATAAATCTACCAAAAAGGAGCATTTACTAGAGAAAAGGAACATCTTCGAATTGTTTAGAATTGTGTGTTCCTACGGAGCAAATGGTCTATTTACCACAATGTTTTCAAAAGTGATTTTTAAAGAAGCGTAGAAAGGCGTATTTATGGAGGAAAGGGTTAAGTTGCTACCTTTCTCCGATATCAATATTTATACTTATTTTTACGTCCAGTCTAGATTGGGGGGTTACCGTTCCAGTCAAGCTGCACTTACATGTAGCATGCGAAAGGTTACAATTAGTGGCATATGCGACAAAGTGATAACCGTTGAAAAGTTTTGATCCAGATGACAAGCAGAATCCGTCTCACCAGGATACTAACATAATATCCGCTGATTATATTTTGCTATAAACCTAAAGTGCACCCTATTTACAAACCTGAAACAGACTAATTTGTGTAGATTAACTTTTTTGACGGCAAAAGGGTTAGTCAAGGGGCATGGCTTATTTTAGTTCTATCCACTACGGTTTACATATGTACACTATTACTGTGTTAGGTGGTATAACCCTTCGCTTGCTGAATTTTAAAATGAGTAGTGTTGCAATTTTAACCCTTCTCTTGCTGAATTTTAAAATACATTTTTCCTTCTTTACCCATGCCCTGTTGTATAATTACAAATATATTCACTGTGTACACGTATTTCGCTGTGCAATCACTGCTGTGGAGTGCACTGGTTGCACAATCAACTTGTAAATAGTGCAGACCCTGATGAGACAGCTCCTGCAGGAGCTGTCTAATTTGGGTCTTCACTATTTACAGGTAAGTATATTGACGTGAATAGCATGCGAAGGTTTTATCTGTGTCCTTCACAAAGGAATGTCGTTGCAGATACAGTAAAACTGCGCTAAACCGGAATTTTTGTAGAGAAGAATTTAATATTTTCAGGAAGGTGGTTGCTTAATGCAGGGCGTAATGCAGAAAATTCCTATATGATTTGTACCCTGCATTAAACTGCCATCTGTCTTAAACCCCGATATTTTTTACTAAATTTCACCTCCAGTTCAGAGGTGTTTTACTGTATACATAAAAAGAAATTCGTAGTTAGGAAGACTCGAGAATGTTTAGGCACCTGAACCTTTGCCCCGATGTCTGCGACTTGACTTGCATGTGCAAACAATTTGATGTTAGATGAGATGTATCATCAGGACTCAAGCCCTTAACCCTTCTCTTGCTATTCACGTCAATATACCTGTAAATAGTGAAGATCCAGATGAGACAGCTCCAGCAGGAGCTGTCTCATCAGGGTCTGCATTATTTACAAGTTGATTGTGCAACCAGTGCACTCCACAACAGTGATTGCACAGCGAAATACTTGTACACAGTGAAAATATATGTAATTATACGACAGGGCATGTGTAAAGAAGGAGAAATGTATTTTAAAATTCAGCAAGAGAAGGGTTAAATACTCGGTCAATATTTTTCTAATATTTGATCGCACCGAAGCAGTCAGGAGTTCACCAGATCCGATTTGTTCAGAGTGTAGACACAGTCCAATTCAATAAAATCTGGGTCTGCCCTATTTACCGACGTTTATTAGAATGTTTAGAAGATAAAATTTACGAAAGTGAAATTCGACAAACATGGGACCTCTCTTAGGTACTGGAGTTATGCTATTATGTTTTGATTTTAAAAATTCTTAACATAACATAATAATGTAGTGATGTCTATGTATATACTATAATCACGTGCTCATTCTATGATTTTATTGCTTTCTCAGGATAACAACATATATGGTTTTCTAAATATTTTAGAAAGTTGTTTGTTTGAATAAAATATTGTAGACGAGAAACACACACCATTCTCAACCTACGTTTATTCATTTTTCAGTATTTGAACAAAGACGTATAACTGTTTATTCCATTCCCTCAAATTGGCGCATTCTGACGACTCTGTAAGATCACTTTTTGAAACAACTGTGATAAATAGAAGATATACTCCAAGGAACAAATGCTTTGTTGATCACAATGACTTCGAAAAGTCTGATTGTTTACATATTTTAGCACCTTTTCGGTAGATTTGGTCAAAGATATTTGATCTAAAAATAGCCAATGACAGAATGGTTTATGTCTTTCACTGCATATTTCGCCACAATGACACATCGTCTGGTTCTGTGCCTGTTCTTCATTAGTTTTGAACTTGCATTGATTTTATCTCAGTTCTTCATTTTTTCCGAAACGCTATAACACAAATGGTTGCCAGACGACCTATAGACGTTTGGCACTGAAAGAGTTTAATGTACGAGGTATCTTTGTCGTTCCTGTCCTCACATTACACAACAACTATTATCAATGCTTCAAAAGGGTGTAACAGTTAAGATTGCTGTTTGTAACATTTTATTTGGTATTTGTAACGTTATTGATTGGGAACTGTAACATACTTGATTTGTATTTGTAACATTTTGTGGTATTTGTTAATTGATATTTGTAACGTTCAAATTGGTATTTGTAACATATCTAATTGGTATTTGCAACATTTAGATTAACATTTGTAACGTTTAAGAAAGGTATTTACAAAATGTTTGACCGGTGTTTGTGACATTGTAGTTTTGGACTGGAATTTGTAACATTTAAGACTGGTATCTGTAACATTCAGATTGGTATGTTCAATTTGTCAGCACTATGCCAGGAATTAATTTCAAAATGATTCAAGCACAGAGAACCATTGATCTAATCAATTTATTATTTTAAACGCTATCAATATTTTCATTCGTTTGATCATACCAATGTGTTATATCTGATAGGACAACATCAAGGCGCCAATAAAACCTGACATGTTAGTCATTATTCAATTAATTAAACACATTGCTATATGTGAACTTAAATTTTGTCTTCACAAGCTCTTTTATTCAGGTGTATTTGGTTGGTGTGTAAGACAGTGCGAATTGGGTTTAAAAGCTATTCTAGCATCTGACTGCAATAGACACGTGCATGTTTGATATACGGTCTGCTGGGATGCATATGTACACGAATTAGATTTACAACTTCGTGGATATTCATTTTTCAGATTGAACAAAGTAATTATTGGTAATTAAGGTAACTGCAAAAGTCGGATCTTAGATATAAGCAAACAGAACAGATCTTGATCGGATTGTTCCAACAGAATCCGTCTTCTCTGTGTGCAAAGGCTTTGAAATGCGTTTGTATCAAGTAAATAGTTATATAGACATGGTTTGTGATCAATCGCAATTCCATTGCGAAGAGTAGAACGTTCACACTTGGAGATCAAAGCCTTTATTTGAAAACGAACTTAAACACACGCTATCATATTATTATTAACTAAAACGTATTACAAATTCCGTGTTGGACACCATTCCTATTTCCTGTAAAGGGAGTATGTTAAGCACAATAAAGATCGATTCAGTGAACGAACAATGTAGACCAGGTTCTAAGAACTCTTTCAGGAACCCTTTGATATATGTATGCAACTGTTGGCCATGTCTAATTTAGGATGTAAATTGGTTAAATGATGTACATAAAATCGTTTAACCCTTTCTTTCATACAAACGCATTTTCACGCACTTGCAAACAGAGTACTTACAAACAAAGGAAACTCAGATCAGACGGCTCTGTTTGCTAATGGAATTTAAAATATCTGCTTCTTTACTTTCTTAAACAGAAAAAAATGTTCACCCTTCCGTTTATCATTATAACTATTTTCTCAATGAATATTCAGTAGGTAGTGAAATTAGAAAGAAACATAGAACAGGGAAATCGATAAGCGTTGACCTATTGACACTTGTATACCTTTAGTTCCGCACTATGTAATAGATCCAGTTTGAACTTCATAGCTTCAAAGACCTAAACGACTGGTTGGATTATATCCAGCTAAACATTACCCATGCAAAGTGTCAGTACGTTTCGCGATCCAGAATTAAACATTCATAACAGAACGCAATATAGTTTGTCTATCAAATTATATTCTCACCGAGTGATTAATCACGCAGTCAGAACACAAGATTATATCATGTATTCTAAATGTGTCAGTCTAACAGAACTATTCATGGCTCCAGCAATCTGCACTGTGGATGGGAAATCAAATGAACAAACTGTTTATGTGCGATATGTGCTCTCCTATCTAAACCGGTATGTACAGTAGAACCTGTCATACGTGGTATTTCATTTATTGCACAAAGTAGTCTTAAAAGCAGGTGGTTGCTTAATGCAGGGCAAACTTCACTCAAAAAGCTCCTGAGCTTTCTGCATTATTTGTGACCTGCAATAAGCTACCACCTGCCTTATATAATCATAATTAGATTGATGCCCGCTTAAGACATGTTCTACTGCTTTTCGTCATTTGTTTCATCTAGCATTATACAGATATCTATTGTGATGTACTGTTATGCAATAGTAGCTGATAATAGTTGATAAATTTACAAATGACCGAAAGCTTCATAATTCAAGGGCCCAATATAACGCTACAATCAATATCGGAGATCATGTATTAGTAACTAATTGAGTTTGATCAAAAGCAGCAGTTGTATTCGTGATTAGTAAGTTTCTAGATACGGTCCTATGTATATATCATTATATCATAAGCGATAAATCTATCCTCTAAACACAAAAATGAATGTTTAAGGTTCATTTAAAACACAATGATTGTACATTGATTGATAATAAATATTGCAAGATATGAACCATTGTGTCTTATAATTTATGCACACATATATATGCAGCTTTCAACATTATATGTTACTCATGTGTGCAGATACGATGCGTGAATTTAAACATGTTCAACAATAACTCCTCTATTTCACCTCCAATACCTATACTGTGATCAGTCGTTAGAATCTGAATCGTCTCTCGAAACGATTCTACATTGTGGTCACAATTTACGGTTTGGTGGAGCAATGACGTTTTAGTATTTGGGTACGCGCCTTATCTGTAGCTTTGATTACTTGCGTCCTATTTTGTGTAAGATAAGGGAACATGCAACACTTGTCGACGACACAGTGTCATTGTACTAGTCAACCACTAGATGGAAATATTCAACTATTTAAAGACATTAAAGTGTTTGCTCATTGTCAAATTGTCAGCAAGAGACTTCTATCAAACACTGGTACTTTTTGTTTCCTATAAGCAGTGCTGTAACTAAATTAGCGACAATGAGACTGTTTTTGATGTTGACGTCATAGTATGACTTCATCGTAAACAAAGACGTAAATGCTACAACTGAACGTTAAGTAAAATAAACTGCCTTAAATGATGCCGTACGATCTAAGTAACATAAGGTTGGAACATTTGAGGACACTAGACTGCCATTTTCCGAGTTCACAAAATAAACACTACTGTCAGACTATACTGTCTGTTACGCCGCAACATGTAAATACCGAATATCGTTCAGTCGTATTTAAAACCGGATATTGTGAATCTATGACACATTATACTGTTTAAAGGTAAACAATCAGGCATTTGCACATCTCTAGTTTAAGAAGATCAATCTAAACGGAGCTATTGTCTGAAAGATCGAGACATTTGATACGGGACATTTGCCCGAGGAAGACATGCTTGTATTGAGTATTTAATATGAACACATTTGCAAGTGAGGAATGTATCGCCATATATGCATGTAGTTTTTATGACAAAGAGTAAATAAAAAACGTATTTTTTCGTAAACTAAATAATAAAGAGAACAGGGTGTGTAAATATAGATTGTACATTAAATCATCAGGCGATACTCCTAGCTTCCAATTACACAACCTAAATGTGATAATCAAGTTTCTATATTCGTTAGAATGAAGACACGGTTTTGTGTTTTTTTCTATTTATCGTTCTATTTGACCCTTGAACAATTATCTGTGCACACATATATCGGTCAACCTTCAGTTCGTTCACCGCTGAATGCATTGTGTGAATATGCGATTACATTTAAAACCAGTTTGAGGTTTTTGATGTTATTACTTTTGAAAATTGAATACTGCTTAAGCCGGTGCTAGTGGGCGTGCGTAGTGTTGCACTTTTAATTACTACTCATGAACAGATTCAATAAAACCGAGTCTGCAATTTTCTTTTTTTTGCATTTCTTCGTTTGCTTTCGAAGGATCGTCCATTTTCAGAATATATTGAATCCAGATGAGACACTGCGTATATTTGCAACTCATCAGCACTTACCTGTTTTACACAATACCCACGTTTTAGAGAAGAAATAGACTGAAATGCCACTTTAACCCTTAACCCATTACCTCATAGGCTATTTTTAGATACAACCTCTTTGAATAAATCTACCGAAAAGGAGCATAAACTAGAGAAAAGGAAAACTTTAGAATATTGTAGTTTGAAACCATTGTGATAAATAAAGCATTTTGCTCCTATAGGAGCAAATGCTCTATTTATCACAATGGTTTCACAAATTAACTTTTACAGAGTCGTCAAAAGTCGTCAATATGAGGGAATGGGTAAAACGGACGACATGTCGCCAAATAGTAGATGTCCATTTATTCATCACAGCAACAAAATATCGATGTTGTCTCCTGAGGATAGTAATTGCAGTATGTGTCCAAGTTCTGAAGATAAAAGTCAGCACCAGGCTTGACCACCTGTTATACTACATGATGACAGATACCGCCGAGCTAGTCGTATGTCATGTTGGTAAATATGAAAGCAGGTGTATTCATAAACAAGTGTGTTTTAGAATCAGTCTAAACCAATTGGTTATCCAAAAGATCGATATATTTGAATAGGGACATTTGTATGAGAAATATATTTTGTTTTCCAGTCCTTCAAATATTATAGCGGAGCAATGCAGTCTAGCAGGAAGGTTATATCCTCATTAATTCTTAACTCTTTCGCTGCGAATGTAAAAGAAGTCGCATCTGTGATTACCTATTTGGATACAGATGCAACGCAAGTGGGTGTTTATCAGGACCAAAACCTGTTTTATACAGTAATTTTGAATTGTTGAACAAATAAAGAACAAAAATACAAAACATGAAAACTGTAGCAGACACGGTTTGCAAACGACCAAATATTGGCAGCGAAAGTGTTAGATATTGTTAAGCGTACCACTCTTATATAAGTTTACAATTTAATTCAAAATGTATTTCCTTGTAAACCTAAATAAACTTGGGTCAATGTATTTGAATTGGTGTATTATAACATAATTGATATATATGAATTCATAAGTACTGTACAGTAAACCTCTAATCCGAATATATAATAATTTTTTAAAGAAGAATTTAACCTTTTAGGTAGATGTCTGCTTAATGCAAGATGAAAGTTACGCTGAAAACTCCTTTTAGAGCTCTCGGCATGACTTTCTCCCTGCATTAAGCTGCCGTCAGCCTTAAAGACTGGTATCAGTATTCATCTGATTAAGCGAGGTTTCCTGTAAATATATTATCTATATTTAGATAATATGATACTCTATGTATACATACATTGTTCGAAGGTTTTTGGCACCAAATAAAAGTACAAAAATGAGTCATGCAGGAAATACCACATACAGAACAAACACTCGCCCGAACAGCAACACAAGGAAACAGCAAATGTACATGGGTAGAAAAAACAACAAGAGACGCACAAAGACAAAACAAACATTCAATAGGAGGAAGATGGAAGTACCGCCTTGGAACGGTCAGTGACAAAAGTCACCGGGGGTTTAAACCGGTTTATGGGCGCCCAACCTCACCCTTATTCCATCCCCATCCTAAAAGACAAACAGTGTAAATAAACGTATCCCCTCTCCGACTAATCTACAACAACCGCGACAGCAAATACAGTGGTAAAGTGCATGTATAACAAAAAAACATTTAATTGAACATACTGTATCCACCTATCGCTAGTGTACTCAATGATTGAGCTGCAAACAGAGTAACTGTAGAAAAGTAATAAAGGGTACGACAAAAATGAAATAGTACAGATATCCGACGTTTCGCCTGCAAAAATATAGTCTGTTTGGTAGAGGAGCGTTCTTCAAATGTTTCTCAAAACATATTTGGAATATCAAACAGCATGGATCACGATGAGAGGCAAAGTACAAAAATGAGTCATGCAGGAAATACCACATACAGAACAAACACTCGCCCGAACAGCAACACAAGGAAACAGCATATGTACATGGGTAGAAAAAACAACAAGAGACGCACAAAGACAAAACAAACATTCAATAGGAGGAAGATGGAAGTACCGCCTTGGAACGGTCAGTGACAAAGTCACCGGGGGTTTAAACCGGTTTATGGGCGCCCAACCTCACCCTTATTCCATCCCCATCCTAAAAGACAAACAGTGTAAATAAACGTATCCCCTCTCCGACTAATCTACAACAACCGCGACAGCAAATACAGTGGTAAAGTGCATGTATAACAAAAAAACATTTAATTGAACATACTGTATCCACCTATCGCTAGTGTACTCAATGATTGAGCTGCAAACAGAGTAACTGTAGAAAAGTAATAAAGGGTACGACAAAAATGAAATAGTACAGATATCCGACGTTCTCCTTCCATTTCTGGATTTAAGAGGTCGCCTTCATAGAGTACTAAACCTTTCTTGTCGGCGTACATGCAAAGAGGCCAGCGTGATTGCCAACTGTAAAAGGGTTCACAACCAAACATGCAGTATGTTGTAATAATACAGGATCATATCCCTTTTTAATGAATTGTTTTATATATTTGATGAACAAAGTGAGAAAATGGGTATGTCCAATAATTCTACGAAGTTTGTAAATCACATCACCATAAAATTCAGGATGTGAAATACCGTGTCGCAAAAGTACCTTGAGATTACATTTGTACTTGCCAATAAGCGAGAGATTTCGATAGTAAAATTTAGAGAAAGTTTTTCTTAGTTTATGGTATCTATATCCTTGTTTAAGCAGTTTTTCAGTTAAAATGAGATTTCGACTGTTAAAATCGTCAATAGATGAACAAGCTCTAGCAAAACGAATAAGTTGAGATATATAAACCCCGTAAGATGGAGCACGGGGAACATCCCCGTCAAGATGAGGAAAATTTACAATATTAAAATCAAAATCATCTCTTTTGTCATATATTTTAGAAGAAATCATTCCATTATTAATTTTAAGGTCTAGGTCAAGAAACGCTGCATAATTGTCGGACGGGTTAGCTTTATTCAATTTGAGTTCTTTAGGATAAATTGTAGGAATCAGAGCATTAAAGAAAGGGTTATCTAAGTTAAAAATATCATCCAAATATCGACAAGTATCATTGAAGGCTTTTATAACATCTTCTTGTGATTGAGGATTCAAACTCAACATGAAATCTCTCTCATAGCAGTACAAAAACAAATCTGCGACAAGTGGTGCACAATTCGTACCCATGGGAATACCAATTACCTGACGGTATATAGCATTCCCATAACGTACAAATATGTTGTCCAAAAGAAAGGTTAGTGCTTCGCAAACTTCTGAGCAAGTCCAATTGGTGTAATACTTCATTTGCTCGTCAGTAAAGAAAGCTTTTTCAGCATTACATGCCAAGAATGATGTTTTTTCTCGGGCAAATACTTTCTGGATCAAGTTAGTAAGCTTATCCTTAATTAAAACATGAGGAAGAGTTGTGTACAGAGTAGAAAAGTCGTACGTGCTTACAGTGGATGCAAGATACCTTTTGTTCTTAAGTTTGTTTAAGACTTCTGAAGAGTTCTTAATAGACCAGAAGAGATTTATTCCAGAATTTTCATAAGTCTTATCACAGTAAAATTTTAAATGTTCCTTTACCTTCATTAAGCAAGAAGTCAAAAGTATAGACAATTTAGTAGTTGTACATGAACTAGAATTTGCAATGAAACGCGCTTTATATGGTTTTTTATGTAGTTTAGGTAACCAATACATAGTAGGAAGTTTTAATATCGGTTCCAAATTGTTCACACTTTTTGACATGGTCTGAAATGATGGTCTTTTCGTCAGTGGTAACTGAAATGTATGACTTGGTATTAGTAATTTCCTGCTTCAAGACATCGATATAATGTAATCGTCAAATAATAATCACATTATTTGATGCCTTATCAGCAGGAACAAAAACGTATTTTGAATGGAAATCCTGTAAACCCTTTTTAAGATGTCTAAATGAAATTCTAGGTTTAGGTGGAAGAAGGTGTTTATTAGAGCTGTAAAAGGAAATGCGTTTATCAATTATATCAAAAATTAGTTTTTTCCAACAAGAAAGGGCAGTAGACTCAACATGTTCTCTTCGACACCATTTAATACTAAAATTTTGTAAAGCCTCCGCAATCTGAACTCGACAAGAGTTAAAATCTATCAAGGATGGTATTCTATATTTGGGACCTTTATTCAAAAGAGATCGTAGACGTTTATCTTTAATTATCTCAAAATTACCAGTAATCACATGACCAGCCGGAGAATAGCAAAATTTTGAGGTGGCGCAATCTCAATTATCAGGAATATTATCATTAATATTAAGGTCGGCCACAATTTTATTGTAGTTGAAAATTGTATTTCTGATGGGTTTGTTATATTTGTAGCAGATGATAGGTGGTTCTGTATTTTTAAAGTATTTAGGAATAGTGTCAATTACATTTTTGTCTCTAAAAATACTTTGTAGGTCAATAAAATCAATACCTTTATTAATAAAAGGAATTTTCAAGAAGAATCTTTGGTGTTCAGATAATTTGTCGATGTGCGGTCTGAGAACATGTAGAGTAAAGCTTTGTATCAAACTAGCAGTTCCTATGAGAGGATCTGATCGAAAAATAATTTTATCGGCTTGCTCGTCAATTTCTTTTAATGAACATATAGATAAGGAGGAAAGTTTAGAAAGCATGGCATGTTTACCCGAAATTAGGCGTAAAGTATGTAGATCAAGAAGAGTCAATTTCAAACGAGATTTTCGTTTAACATTACCATTCTTGCGAATGCCATGCGATCGAGATTTGCGTTTTCTAATAGAAAAAATTGAAAAAATATCTATATCTGGTTCTTTTGAAATATTTCCAGTCTGGTAAATATTATCATTCAGTCCTAAAGGAAAAGGTGTTTGCAATTTTTTGATCCAATTTAATTCAGATATAAATCTAGCTTTCGATTTAAAGCTACTAGTCGCCTCCTTATCGTATGTTATATGCTCAACAATTTGTACTAAAACATCTTTAAAAGAATGGCCAGATTTCCGAAAGTGTTGGTATAAAAAATTGTTTAGTTTACGATTTCGACACTGATATGCATGCTCACGAAATCGAGTTTTCAAAGCACGTCCTGTTTGTCCTACGTACTGTATACCGCAACTAGGCGCGTTTCAAGTTAAAACATAAATAACGTTAGTAGTAGTACAATCAACGTCTGAGTTTATCTTGACATTAAATGTTCTACCATTAACTGTAGATTTTATAGTGGAATTACAAGAAATGTTACTACAACATATGCACCTCTTAGCAAAGCACTTTTGGATAATTGGATACACTCTGTGTCGTCTGCATAAGGACCGTTTACGAATAGAAGAAACATTTTGGATAACAGATTTTAAAGGTGAAAGTACAACTCTTGGTCCATTGAAAAAACATTTATTAATAGAAAGAGATGGTATGTGAAAAGATGAAGCCGACTGAAGATTAAGTTGTTTTAAACGAACAAAAGGTTGAAGGGAAGAGAAATTAGAAATATTTCTGGGTACTTGTACAGACGACACAGATTGCATATTTAAAGCTTTTAGTTCTATTCGAGGTATTTTAACTTTATTCATATTGGAAAGTGATAGAGGGGCACCTGTATTGTGTTCAACAACACGTCAATTACATAAGTGTAGCTACCAAGTGAATCAAATTGTTGGTGAACACAACACCTACCACGAGGTGCATGACATACTTATGATGATGTAAGAGGCGAATGAGAGTTGTGTATGTTACTTGCATATCCTGCAAGAGAATGATAACAACATCGATTACGTGTACGGGGAGACTTTTTACGGCCACCACACGGCACAAGCAACACTGTTGTGATAATAAAAGTTACATTGTTTCTCATTTGGATCCAAACTGTTTGCAAAAGTAATCACAGAATCGTCCATTGTAGCAAGCCCTGGGAGTCACACTTCAGTGGCGGTAAATGTCCTATTGTCGCTATTTAAGACGGTAGGCTTTGTTTGTTTTCCAAATTTGATGCTGCAGTCAGGCTTTTGATGCAGAACATATTCTTGTATGGAATTCTATTTACAAACATGACCAACTGCGCTGAGTACATACACAATTAATGTACACACTACAGTAGAACCAGTCCTAAATGACCACCAAAGAGAGGTCTAATCATGTTCCTGTCAGGCAAGTAGTAGCTTAGTGCAGATTAAAAGTAATGCCTAAAGCAACTATATGAGCATTATGCATTACATTTGTCCTTCATTAAGCAAGCACCTGCGTTTAAAGACTCAAGAAATGAATGACCGCTTAATACATATTTTACTGTAATAACCAAGAGTTTTGGATGGAGGAGTCGTATTCCTTTATGTATATTTAACTACAATCACCGATGGATTCCGACTATTTCAAAAGCTGATCGGATGTATCGTTTCCAAATCGTAAAATAATTTGGTTATGTTACGTTCATTGAAATCGTAATAATATGTTTTTCAAGCGTTAGTTATATGCTCATATTCAATGGTTTTGAGTTTTGCGTTGCCTTTAGTTAGCCAACATGGCCTCATTTATAGTGCAATTTTAGCCCTTATCCTGAAGCAATTACTTATGTTTGATCATTCCCCACTGGCTCTCTTATCTGGAACCATGTTGCCTTACTTCCAATGTTATCTACTGATTGTTGTAAACTACTGACGCTCGGTCACACAACGTGAACCCTATTTAGGCGCCTATCTGTACCGAGTAGATCCCTCTCAGCAATAATGGTGAAGTTACAAATCATTAACAATTTAAGATATCGGGTGGCTCATCACCCTGCACTAAGCAACCATCTGCTATTTTATACCCCCACCCCTTCCATGTTTATTCATTCTGTGGTGGCGATAGACATGTTCTATCGTCATTCCAATAAAATAAATCTAAAACCCAATAGCTGTTTGACATATTAACAACAGGTACCCCATATATGGTTCTGCAGGGTTAAATATTGGTTTTTACAAGAAACATAAACCCTAGTACAAGTAAATATAACGGAAATAGTATAATCAGTATTGGTTCTGAGTGTATATAAGCCTTGGCTGTGATCGATTACAAGACTAGTGTCACGGATTTGCACATAGAGATATATTAATTTAGAACTATTAATTTCGAGGTAAAGGATACCACAAGGTGATAACGCCAACAGTCTACTAAACATTATTTAGTAACAGTAAGGAATTTATGTCAGACATGGGTAAGTTAATACATTGCATACAGTTGACATAATTGAACTCTCAACATTATCCATGTTTGTATGTGTACATTTAGGGGTTTCCGTAAAGTAACTTTGTTCATATTTCTACCTAAATTAATGTGATATTCAAACTATATTTTAGATAAAGAATTCAATATCATGTCATTGATTTTAGATGTTTGCAAGTAATGCTTGTTTCACCAAAGGTTAAGATGCCAGACTATTTTATGACTCTTATTACTATACAATACTACATAATTGCTTTACACAAAATGTACACAAACTGTATTGTTCAGAAATGTTTCATTTGCAGTTAATATTATATTACATATGTCAAGCGAATGCAGTCAAAACAGGCACGCTGTATCCGAACTATGCTTTAAGGTAAAAAGTATGGATCACAATGCAAAGTAGCTTCGACATCCTGATTGTATACCACTATCGTACAGAATTGTTTGATCTGGACAGATGCAATTATTGTTGTTCAGAAAAGGATTATTTTGAGATTGTATTATTATTATCATGGTTTCCTGAGAACACAGCAAAGTATACATGTTATCAGAGTAACGGGTCGTGGATGGAATAATATCCGGTAGTTATTAAAGAATGTACCCAAATTGTCCTAAGTATTAGGACAGAAAAAACTTAGACACATAGTGCAAACCCCGAAACTGTTCCTGAAGGGGCAGATTGATCGGTGCCTTCACTATTTACTTCTATTTCAGTATAATTTAAATGTATCGATGTGTTGCTAAATTGGAATAGTCAGCTTTTCAAACTGGTGGAGAGATGAGTTATTAGAGTAACCGATATATTATTACAATCACCAACGTTCGTGAAACTTTGGAGATCATATGGAAGTCACGACAAATAAACTACATTTTTCTCTCGGTCGTCGTATTGGTTACGAAGAAAAACATATTTTTGGTCAGAGTTTTACCATAAAATCACAAATCAATTCGCTATAACTTGTAATGCCCCTCGGATGTCTTTTTCGGAGATTCGGTATATCCGGGATAATACCATTATGATATTTTCATGACATCTGTTAGGTTTCCAATGTAGGATTTTGACTTTTACTACATTAGTAGAAATATTGTTTAACCCTTTCCTTCATAAAAACGCCTTTGCAAAGATAGTATAGGGACCGTTTAAACAGGGTCTGTTGCTTAATTAACCCTTCTCTTGCTGAATTTTGAAATGCATTTCTCCTTCTTTACCCATGTCCTGTTGTATAATTACATATATCTTCACTGTGTAAAAGTCTTTCGCTGTGCAATGACTGCTGCGGAGTGCACTGGTTGCACAAATCAACTTGTAAATAGTGCAGACCCTGATGAGACAGCTCCTGCAGGAGCTGTCTCATCTGGGTCTTCACTATTTGCAGGTAGGTATATTGACATGATTAGCAAGCGAAGGATCAAGATGGATATGATATAATTTCTACCGTTGTTTGAACACCATGTGTACATATGGCATTATACCGTTTTGTCTAATAAATATTCAAATGTCATTTTGTCTTATATGATTATTGAACATGTAAACGGTTACATGCCTTTGCAATGTGTCTCAGTAGATGTGGATGGAACAAATAGCAGTACAAGGCAAACCCGTTCCATTACAATCGTATAGTATATAATCAATGCTTATTCAATACGACATCCAGTGCATATCTAAAACACTCAACAACAGCAGGCTTCGTTTATCTCGTAAAACCCTAATGTATGGCTGTTGGGGAATAAAAGACCGCTTTCTTACTTATACTCTTAACCATTATCGTGCTAAGCACGATCAGACTTTAGCACCAGACTGGCAATTGCAAACAACCAGGAACCTGATGTGACGCCCAGTTTCTCGGGATTTCTTCAGAATCCAAGTAGTTTGTCATTCGGTCAGTAGTTTTACGTACGTTTGAACCTATCGGGGGTAAGCAAAATTGCTGCAGATCAGAGATGAAATGCAACATGATAAATGTCAAGCGACGATTCGTTTACTTTAGAGATATACACTGTATAATTGTAGGAAATGTTTTTTATGAAACAATGAAATGTATAATCCTGTCGATGACATTCAGTCCCTGAATGCGGAGCTGTAGATAAGATATCATGCTTATTTAATCATTTCCTCCGTGACTATTCATGTAAGAAATAATGACGCCATGAGTTAGATTAATTGTTATAATGGGCAAAGAAATGTAAAATCATATATATATTAAGCAAAGAGAGCAGACCCTGATCAGACGGCTCCTATATGACATACCAAAAGCAAATTAGACACTCTTGTAAAATAAAAAAATGTAACATTTGAAACTCAAACTCAAACATATGAAAATCAAAAATCGTAGTAATATATGTTTTCGACAGACTTGTATCGGTAACATCTGAAAATATTATTTACATAAAAACATTTGCGAGGCCGTCTTATTTTACAACATTTTATTAACCAGATAGATCATGATCTTTAAAAAGCAAATCTTTGCATTATTTTTATATGACATTTTACTGTTTGGAAAATACGACACACAACACTTTATCCCCTAGCACAGAGGGTACAATGGATAACTTTTATTAGCGTGGAAAATGCATTTAATGAACCATGCCTAAGGCACAGTTGCCTTTCAGATTTTAATCTATTCAATCCCAAATTATCAGAATGAATAGCACAGCAGTGTTTAGCTACATAGTCAACTCAGCATAGGAGGCTAACACTTGCTAGAGGACTTTGCATACTATTTACCGATACAACTCTATCGAAAACATATATTACTAAGATTTTTGTCTTTATGGTTTTGCCTGTTGGTTAGTTACTGATAACTATCGGTGGAAAGTTTCATTTCTATGTTACATTTTTCATTCTACATTAGTGTCGAATTTGCTTTTAGGCAATGTAGCTACTAGCTAAATAGAGTTTCAATGGGGTAGTAGGTTTTACAATGTATTAGTAAGTTGATGTTTTGATTAGTATCCGACCACATTCCTTTTGGTGTCAACAGTTAGATATAAATTGGCATATATGCTTGAAACTGACTGCCATACACTGATAATGAACAAATATGTGTACTTTTTTTAGCATGTTCTTTGACAATATAACGGTTTCTTACATGTATCGGTACACATACAAAAACATGTCCAGTCAAAATATTTCTGCAGGACATGTGCTGTTAATCCTTAAACTGCATAGCATTATCATTGGTGTACACACGATTGACTTAATTGTGTAATGACACAATCTTTTGAAAGAAATTAACAAGTGTAAAATAATTTAGACGCTGATGAGAAGTAACATTACTCGGCATATCATCTGGATCCTGGCTGATTGAACATGCGACCATTGTCATGATTAGGGGGACAAGGGTTTAAAGAACAGGTGTCATTTACTTAGACATTCGTTTGTTTTTTCCACAATACAGTGTTCCCTCTCTACAACGACACCCTTTGGGATACGAATATTGTATCTGTTGTTCAGAGGGAGTTGTTATAGGGAGGGAAAATCAAAAATAATTAGCTTATTCGCAGATCACCAGATAAGGTGTATTTCGAGAACTGAAACCATTATGCATCAATCAAACCCTATGTTGTGACCACTCTTTAGAATCGTCACAAAGTGACGATTCTAAAGAGTGGTCACAATATAGGGTTTGATGGAGGCATAAAGAAAATACGATGGAAAAAGATTGTTTTTAGAGCCTTGTTGTTTCGGAAACAGTAACATGCGTTTTTGTAAGGAGATAATAGGTATTGGGAGTGTCGTTGTAGGGAGGGAGCACTGTACCCATTGTAAACAAAACACGGTATTGAACTGTTTGTATTCAGATATCAGTATATTTCAGATAACTATGAGGTCTCATTATCCAGAAGTACTTCGTAGGTTTCTCTATTTCCTAATCTTTATGACATCTGACAAGTCCATGACTGCACACGAGCTATGTTGTAGAGCAAACATGTATCAAGGGGATAGAAGAAGACCATTTGTAAATTGTGTTGGTCAACACCATCAGCAATATAGATAAGATACGTACTGTTCTATCAAAATAAGCCAAACACTATCTTGCTACTACGATTCCAATGAATAACAGTACGATAGGGTTGGTGAAAATTATAGTCTTATTTACAATTTCGAATACAAATACTGGTCTATGAAAAACATTTATTTTTCAGCCGACTCCAATCTTCCTTCTATGATTCTAATGAATAGCAGCGCATTAGAATTGGCGGAGATAAGTATAAACAAAATGTTATACTTGTATTTTCGTAACATTTTACTCAGCAAATACGACTTTCTACGTATTTGCATACATGGTAGACCCAGATCAGACAGCTCATATAGGAGCCGTCTGATCAGGTATGTTCTCTTTGCTTAATATATAATATAGTGTTAGATAAACATGATCTTATCTACAGCTCCATATTCAGGGACTGGATGTCATCGACAGGATTATACATGTCATTGTTTCATAAAAACATTTCCTACTATTATACAATGTATATCTCTAAAATAAAAGACATGTCGCTTGACATCTATCATGTTGCACTACAGCTAGCTTTATCTCTGATCTGCAGCACTTCTGCTTACCTTACCGCCGATTGGTTCAAACGTATGTAAAACTGCTGACCGAATGACACACTACTGGGATTATGAGGAGATGCCGATCAACTGGGCGTCACATCAGGTTCCAGGCTGTTTGTAATTATCAGTCTGGTGCTTAAGTCTGGTCGTGCTCAGCACGATAATGGTTAAGAGTATAAATAAAAAAAGCGGTCTTTTATTCCTTAACAGCCATGCATTAGGGTATTACGAGATCGTCGAAACTGATGTTTGGTACTACTCGTCGAAATGAAGCCTAATGCTGTTGAGTGTTTTTGGTATACACTGAATGTCTTATTGAATAAGCATTGATTATATACTATACGATTGTAATGGAACGGGTTTGCCTTTTACTGCTGTTTGTTCCATCCACATCTACTGAGAGGCATTGTAAAGGCATTTAACCTTTTACCTGTTCAATAACCATAATATAAGACAAAATGACCTTTTCAATATTTATTAGCTTAAATGGTATTATGGCATATGTACACATGGTGTTGTAGCATCGGTAGAGACATATCTATTTTAATTAAGCAACATAACCTCAATATAGGTCTACTCTGTTTGCAAATGCGTTTGTATGATGGAAAGGGTTAAACAATATTTCTACTAATGTAGTAAAACAAAAGTCAAAATCCTACATTGGAAACCCAACAGGTGTCATGAAAATATCATAATGGTATTATCCTGGATATACCGAATCTCCGAAAATGACATCTGAGGGACATTACAAGTTATAGCAAATTGATTTTAGATCTTATGTTAAAACTCTGACCGAAAGTATGTTTTTGTAACCAATACGACGACGGAGAGCAAAATGTAGTTTATGTTCGCGACTTCCATATGAACTCCAAAGTTTCACGAACGTTGGTGATTGTAATAAGATATCGGTTACTCTAATTATTCATCTCTCCACCAGTTTGAAAAGCTGAATATTCCAATTTAGCAACACATGGATACATTCAAATTCAACTGACATAGACGTAAATAGTGACGGCACTGATCAAACTGCTCCTTCAGGAACAATTTCGGGGTTTGCACTATTTGTCTAAGTTTTTTCTGTCCTAATACTTAGGACAATTTGGGTACATTCTTTAATAACTACCGGCTATTATTCAATCCACTAACAGTTGCTCTAATGATATGTATACTTTAGAAATAAAATGCTAAGAAATATTAAATGTTTAAAAAAATGAAGCAGACGACGAATTATGCAAACGACTATATGTGGCATCGGAAGATAATTAATTTCAATGGACCATATTGCATTATGCATGCTTATACAAGATGTTGATTCCGCTATCGTTTTAAGAAAATCAATTTAAGTGAAAACATCAGAGACGATAAATGTTTGCATTTTAGGATTATTTACTAGTATTATTGAAACGGAAATTTTCCAGAAAAGGTTTGCAAATACTTCAGGTTGCAGATGAAGAGTAACATGTAACGGTTGCTCTTTCTATAAGATCTCGTATCATTTCAGCAAGATGTTGGCCAATATAGCTTTTCTACTTTTGAATTATGTATAATATTGCTATTGTTTCCAGATGATACGAAAAATGCAGGATTGTCCCAACTCATTCTAGGGAACATGTGCATATGTTCATGTGTAAACTGTGTAGACCCAGATTAGAGGACTCCTAGAGGTCCGCTGGTTTGTATCTGTAATGTATGCCATTCAAACTTCTCATGTCATTCAAACTTCCGAAGCAAGTTTAAACCTTTCTGATGGGTTATTCCACTATGATGATTCAGGGTTGAAAGCGTGAAATAAATTCAACGAGTATTATAAATTGTGGGAAAAAGAAAATAAGTGGGGGAGGGGGTAGATTTATTGAATGTTGGTACTACAATAATAGACGAAGTAGTGAACGATTTGAACTATGTGAGGAAAGTTTCTAATTGTACCTCTTATTTTGCTTTTCACAACAAATTGATGTATAATAGCAAATTCACTTAAAGCATTAATCATGTTATTGGTAAATATAACTAAATTGAAATAAACCTACAAGTACCCTTTGTAGGGTAATTTTTCAGTTACGCATCTCCAGCCGTTGGACGTCTAAAGCGATTTAGATTATGCATTTGAAAGACTGCAAAAAATCAAAGTAGGAGACCTTCAAAAGTAAAAGCAGCAATGCGAAAGGAAAACATGGCATACTCGGTTTCATTATGTGGTGTTTGATGTAAGGTACAACTATTGCAATAGTTCAGTATATGGTGAATTATGCTCGCATCCGCTCTATATATGTAAGTATACATAAATAGTCAAGTACTGTTTTAAACTGGTGAAAACAGGACACATTATACCAATATGAACTAATGCTATAATATAGCAGACAATTGGGGGAAAAAGGACAAAACGTTACTATATGGAAATTGCGCCAGTCCAGACAACTATACATTTAATTCATATAATCTGCATTTAAAATAACGAGTAATCGACTACGTTTATCAGAAATTGAATTTCCGATTTGGAAAATAACAATGCACCCACCACACTTTATTTGTATTTGAAACGAAACATAACTGGCTGTAAAAATTCGCCCCGTACTTCATTCTCAGTGTTGTTATATTTTCTGTTCCTTTGTGATCTGTGTTTTCATGTTATTATTTTTGAAAATTTATTACTGCTTAAGCCGATGCTAAGGGGCGTGAGTAGTGCTGCACTTTTAATTACTACTCATGAACAGACTCAATAACACCGAGTCTGCAATTTTCTCATTTTGCATTTCTACTTTCGAAGGATCACCCAGTTTCAGGTTCAAAGTTTAACCTTTGATGAATTGCGAATCATTCGTAACCTTATTACAAAGTTAGACCATGTATTCGTACCTTCATTTACTATAATAAAGTGATTGTAATACACTGATGCAAAAATATTGCGTTTGTTAATCTTAATGATATTTTACTGGCGTAATCGTGAATAAGGTGGGTTAATCTAACGACATAGTCTTTATACATAATGATAAATTCTGAAGGGAGGAGATGTTACAACGATCTATCTTTCTATGTTTTTTTCTATTCATTGTGTCAGCTAATACATTGACCTTTTTGTTGTAAATCCTACCTATTCGTTCAATTGTTCACAAGTTATGTCCCATGGGTCAAGAAGCGCGCCTCCGGCTGAGACGTCGTGTTACATATCCTCTCATGTGTATCTAAGTATTGTTTTGCAACATTCTAATCAGTTCGGGAATGGCAGGATATAGTTAATATAATGGTTTATATTTATATATTGTTATAAATAGCATTTTCACATTCATATATAGCATTAGAAGTACAATTGTTTATCTCTATTAAATAGAGAAATGTTTTATTAAATAGGGAAATGCAAATAGTTGAAAAGCACAATACACACTTGAACCATCCCTCTGATGCCTATGGAACTCAATATTTCTCGTATCAAACACAGCTAACTGATCAGCTGCTGTAGTGTTAAAAGTGTCGTTCTTCTTGTGGAATGTTTTACAGTTGTTCAGCAGTCCTAAATTTGACTGCTAACCAGCATCCTACCACATGGCAGGAGCATGTGTTATTGTATGACTAGTGCAATGTGTGTATATAATTTAAAAAACAAAGTGAAAAACGAAACACAAGGAGCGCTACATACAAAAGGACAGGGCACCAAAACATCATCAAACAAGACAACAACATTAGACGACCGAACAAAAAGAATAAAACATTTGCTATATAGAAAGCAAAGTACAAATATGAGTCATGCAGAAAACACCACATACAGAAAAAACATCCACCCGAACAGCAACACAAGAAAAAAGAGCAAACGTCATAAGTACCAAAATCCATAAAGAGACGCACATTGACAAGACAACAAAACAATAGGGGGAGATCAATGTACCGCTTTGGAACAGTCAGTGACAAAAGTCACTGGGGTTTTTAACCGGTTTAGGGGCGCCCACCCTCACACTTATTCCATCCCCATCCTAAAAGACAAACAGTGTAAATTAACGTATCCCCTCTCCGACAAACTACAACAACCGCGATGGCAAAAACAGTGGTTAAGTGCACTCAACCCGAAAACATTTAAGTCAAACAAACTGTATCCACCTATCGCTAATGTACGCAATGATTGAGTAACTATAGAAAAGTAATAAAGGGTACGACAAAAACGAAATAGTACAGATATCCGACGTCCCCCTTCCGTTTCCGGATTTAAGAGGTCGCTTTCATAGAGTACTAAACCTTTCTTGTCGACGTGTATGCAACGAGGTCAGCGTGATTGCCAACTATAAAAGGATTGACAACAATACAATTATGCTAAAGGCGTACAGCTTGGTACGACCAGAAGCCAATAACGGCTAGAGGGGATTTAAACCAGGTTTGATGATGCCCATACTCACCATAACCCAACCGCCACCCAACTCAAATGTAACGTATCCCCTTTCCGTCAACTCAACAACGTGAGTAACGATGTCAAGACCAAATGGTATTCAAATAACTGTGTATACCGACATTTCAAAATAAAACCAGAGGAAATATCAATACAAGAGTTTTCCTTCCTCCGTATGCGGAGTTTAACAGGGCGCCATCATTAAGTATTAGGTTTTCCCGTAATCGCACAAGCAAAGACTGATGTATAATGCCCAACTGTAAAGAGATCGACCACCAAGCCATGTTATATACCTCCTATCACCGGGGGTGGGGGTATTTTTTCGTTATATCTGTTGGTTGGTTGATTCGTCTGTTTGGCCCCAACTTTGGTCATACCTTTGTCGCCATTGAATGTACATATTTCAAACTTGGCATGTATGTGCAATTTATGGAGGAAACATTTCTAGGGATGCCTTATTAAGGACAAGGTCATACATCAAGCAAAGTCAAAGGTCATTTCGCGGACATAGTGTTTCACAAACATATGTTGTTAATGAATTGTTCGTACGTTTGACAATCATCCTTAACTGTACAGAGAACTCTTCTTATAACGCCATTCGACAAAAATGAAATATGCATTATATAAATATATAAAATTTGTAAACAATGTAAACATATATTATTTTATTACAAAGATATTTTCAATACAACACTTTCTGTGGGAACGATCGATGTCATTGGAACAAGAGTTTGCCTGCTTGACTTTACTACTTTTCCATTTACAGTATATATCTGTTTTTATATAGTATTATGAATATGTTTCAGGAGAAGTTTGTATATTCCCGATTACTGACTTCTTCATATTCATGTTTGTTTCCATTATCAGCTGATTATTGCATGTAAGACTCGTATGCATGTTAGTTGTTAAATATTTGTTCAGTGTTTCGTGGATTTCGTCATTCACCCCCACATGGGTATGCATCTGGGTTGATATACCTTCATGGTGTAAGTATTTTATCGTTTTTTTCTCTTTTAGCATTGCTACTTTTGCTTTCGAAGGACCTCCCACTTTCAGAATATATTTACTTCACAAAAGCAGATGTTAAGTGCTTGTGTGGGGCCGTAAATGTCGCCCCGTACTTGATTGTCAGTGTTGTTATATTTTTTGGTCCTTCGGGATCATTAGTTTTGATGGTAAACGTTTCGAAATTTGAATACTGCTTAAGCGGTGCTAGGGGGGCATAAGTAGTGTTGTACTTTTAGTTACGACTCATGAACAGACTCAATAAAACCGAGTCTGCAATTTTTCTCTTTTATTATTGCTACATTTGCTTTGAAGGATTTCCCACTTTCAGAATATTCTATATAATTCAGTATATTCAGCTCTCATTCAGTTTATTTCTAGAACATGATAATACGACAACGAATAAACTGAACTGGTTTTCATGTTCAAGTTGGCATCTAGCGAATAAATCTAACCCAGATGCGAAATACATTCCGATTTGGAGCAAAATGTTACTCATTTCGATTCCATCTAGCCGGTTTTGAATGCGAGTCAAGTCGCGGATTGTGAGATAAGGGTTCAGCTAAAACAGTGACATATCTTTTAGCAGTATACTATGGTTTACTCAAACTGGTCGAAACTGCACTGCCCTAAATTCACGGTTTTACTGTTCCTTTACTGATTTAATAAAATAAATCAACGCACGCACATATATTTCTTCTTTATGTGTTTGATAATTTCAAGCGGATATATGCTCCAGTCATCACATGTTACACTATATATTTCGCGAAATATATATCTGCTGCTACTTAATCTAATTTAGTTTACTATTAAACATTTAAACAGTAAATCAATACCTAGGAATGTCGTATGACCGTTCCATTTTTGGAAACGGCAATTATACCAACCTATCTATTGTACATCATCATTCTGTCAAAAAACCGATACTTTATTGTACAAGTGCAATCAGAATCATTGAATTGTGCTACTGTAATTCTTATCCAAACCTCATGGTGTGGCCATCCTGCAGTTCATTCAAAATGTTGACTTAGCATACGTGTTGTTGGAGCTATACCAAGTTTACCTTTTGACATACACCCATTTGATATATAGTGTAGCACTAACATCAGTCATATTTGTAACCTTCAATTTGCCCAAGGGTGCAGTTTATTGCAGAGATACAGTAAAACCCCTCGAAACCGGAATTCTAGAAGAAAATAATTTAGATACTTTTAGGAAGATGTCTGCTTAATGCAGGATGGAAGTCATGCAGAAAGCTCATGTAGGAGCCTTCTGCATGATTTTCACCCTGCATTACGCTGCAACCTGTTTCCAAGACCGATACCTATACTAAATTGAACCTCCGGTGTGAAGGGTTTTTACTGTACAGCACAAACAATGTCCTGGAAATACAGATGTAGAATGTGTTATTTATTTATCCTAGGAGAATAAGCGATTGTTATATTATTCCAATTTAGGTAAAACATGGAAACCATATATACTGTATGTGACGCTTTATGCGTCATGGAGTGAATCAGTTGCCTCCCCACGGAACGAAACAATATAAAGGATACATGGAGATATTATTTCTGGTATGTATACAGGGCAATATGAATTACAGTTTCCAGGTTGATACATTGCCTTCAAATTGTACTATATAAAATGATAGTAACTCGTTTATATACAGTTTATTGCATCATTTCTGGTACTGGAAACTATATTTGGTTTTAATTCCAAATAGATTTGCCCCTGGTTCTAACATTTGCAAATGGAGTACATATAGCGTAGACGGGTTGTTTAGAATAGTGGCATTATATTGGTCTAATTACGTCGTTTCTACCAAAGTCAAAATAACTCATGTGTTCATATAGCATAATCAAATTCAACTAATCCATAGTCATGATGTTATTAGTTTACACTAATATTCTGGGTTAAAATAATGGAAATGACAACCATATATAACCTTCATACATACAGATGGAACCTCTATTGGAAATCATTATCAAATGCAAATTCAGCAAATCCATGAGTTCATATTCATCTCACTCTAGTGAACATTGCTACATCGCTTGCTATTGATACAATATATCACTGTATATTGAAATCTGGGAACCTACTACTTATGCTGTGGAACAACACATTATGTCCGTTAAAACACTACTCTTTTGGAAGTTTTTTAATAGCAAATCGTTCCATATATGGAGAAAATATTGGTCAAGCATTGATTACCTTGGCGTCACATCTAGATCCAATTTGTTTAAAAAGACGAGTCAGGTCTCGACTATCCGGTTAAGGGTTAAACATTAATCGGATTTCTGTGAATACAAGTTGTGTTCAAGCTTATATTGATTCAAAGTAGTTTGCATATTATATTACGGTTACGTATTCAGCATCACAAGCCGGCGTAATTATTCGCACTCCGGGATCGAACCAACAATCTGCACTCCGTATTGGTGAATAAAATGGTTTTAACCAAATACACCATTATCAATTTGACAATATCAACCTTTACATTCCATTCATGTCATACTTTCATTTTAACAGTATCTTATACGCCAACAAATGAAGTTAATAAGTCTCTAGTTGGTATTTTAACCGAGCTATTGTTTAACAGCAAATAGGTTACACGATCAAGAGCGGATATGTATATTTCAACTCTTACTGTCGGATAAGAATTATAACACCTTGATTACTTAGGAACGGCACTGCACACTCCGACAAACGTTTCCGTAGTTTAACCCTTTCGTCCATAGATACACCTTTATACGCTTCTGTAATAGCCATTTCTTGAAACCATTGTTATGGTTTCAAAGTACTAAATTCTAAATTTTTCATTTTCTGTAGTAAATGCTCCTTTTGGGTAGATTGTTTCAAAGAGGTTGGTCTAAAAATAGCCTATGGAGGAATGGGTTAAGTATCCATTTACCTGATATATACACATTTTTGTGGCTTATATAAAACGAGTAGAGTCAGATTAGAGGGCTATCGCTAAATCATTCTGATCATGCTCTGTATGGTGCATGATATGTGCTTATAGCTCTGATTGTACGTTCATGTATTCAAATGTGTTGAACAACTCATCGTATTGATATCAATGGGGTCATTAATTTGTATTTGCTATATTACGTTTAGTGCTAAGTCTAGTCACATCTGTTCTAATATTGATTTCAGAGCACGAACAAATTCTTAGCCAGTACACCAACTTTCGAAATGTATATATCCCTTACAGATAAACAAATAACATCAATCTGTGATAGGAATAAGATAAGGCTATACTCATTGGAGAATACAAGAAATGCAAACAAAACAGTTGTGTATGATTAATATCCACTGGTAATTGTATTTTCTTGCGATTGATCTTTTAAATGTCGCAGTGGAAGTGTTTCAAATAGTTTTCCCGTACTTTTAAATTATGACGTCATTTACATGATGACGTCGCTTGTTTACTTCTAATAGCGTTCATTTTCAAATCATTTTCATTTTGGCATACATCGTTACGCATGTTGTAGTGTTGTCTGGAGGGGGAATTTTATTTACATTTTGACTTTGGTGAAAGTGGGATAAGGACGAGGTTGGGTACCCATAAACCAGGTTCAAGTCCCCCAGTAGCCCTTTTTTTTATTGCTTTTGGCTGCTGGCCGTTCCAAGGCGGCACTCCTGCTTTCAGCCTACGGTCAATTTTGTTTTTTAATATGCTTAATGTTTAATGTGTTTCGTCTTGATATGCGTCCTGTTATGTTTTGTCTTGTGGCTTTATCGTTTCTCGTTAGATGGTGTTTGATGCGGTGTCATTCCGTGTGTGGCTCTCCCTGTTTGACTATTTTTCCATAATTGTTCACCACTAGTGTTTGATGTTTAGTGGTACAGTAAACACGGACGCTGCATTTAGTATAAATAGCGGCCTTGAAGACAGATGGCAGCTTAATGCAAGGTGACAGTCACACAGAGCTTTCTGCAAGACTTTCATCCCGCATTAAGCAGTCACATGTCTTAAAGTATCTACATTCTTCTCTTCTAGAATTCCGGTTTAGAGGGTCTCTGTATATTTCAATAATGAGATGATGCAATGTGACATAATCAGAAATATAACATAGTCATTTTGTATCTCTGTATTGGGTCAAAAGAGCTACTAGATGTAATGCATGTGTTTATATATTTATTCTACATTTACATAAATAATGCACAGTAAAATATAATTGGGAAATGTGTTCGTCGATTTACAAGCAACAATTTGAAATGCCGAATGACCTGGATACCGAATTGAATTGACTTAATTAAACGCTTTGATATATTTAGTTTTAGCAACATGTTAATGTTACTGTCAATTATATTAATCTAATACATCTTTAATTAATATATTCGCAAATAATATAAAACGTTTGAGGTAACAAATTATAAAACGTTCTAGAACCTTTCTAAATATAATAATGTTTACAATTGTTGGAAAATATACGACCTGAGCCAATTAATTGAAAACGTCTGATATTGACATTCAGTACACACTATATCTTCTCACTCCTGTGATCAAAGTTGGGTCGGTATTGAATACTTTTGCATTAGACACTACGATAAAACGGATATAAACAGGAAATTGAACCAGACAGTATGCACTTGATTATAAGGTACACTGAAAGGGTCCATTTACATTACACTTTTACATAAAATTGTATTACGAGATGCAGTATTGTTGAAGTAGCTCGGAATAAGCCTTTGAATGCTAACGTATTCAAAGTGAATTAGCCTACCCTTATTTAACCCTTTACCCCATGTATATTCAAATATTGACATCATGGATATTGATTAGATGATCATATAATGCATAAACACCGGCAATATATGTAGGAGCTGTCAGAACTCTTTCCCAGGTCTATATTTAGTCCAATTGTCTATACCTACTGAAAATCCATGGCCAAAATTGTTACAGTGAAAGAACGTAAAGAAACAGATCTATCAAAGTCCAAGAGCAAACGGAACAGACCCTGATCAGTGCCTTCTCTGATTGCAAATGCATGAAAATGCATTTATATTAAAGAAATAGTTAGATTTGAAAAGGTGTTTAAAGTGCGTATCTTTGATGCAATAGGTTAAGGGTAGAATAAAGTTAGCGGGAAACAACGGGTTAAAGATAGAATAAAGAGATTACATTTGCTAGATAAAGCTGGAGACCCGGATCAGAAAGCTCTCCTGGTCTATAGCTGCTGCAAATACCAATAGGGTTTCTTTCAAATAGTAAAATCATTATGACATATTTTGTCAATATTGTATGGACATTCATTCGATAAAATAACCATACTCTCTCTTCAGTTCTCTACAGGTCAAATTGAACTTTAAGGAACCAATTATTTCGAAATGCGACTGTATTATATTGCTGCAAAGTTACATTCGTGACTCTTACTTTCCATGCGGTTTTTATACTGGAGATGTGCTTTTCAAAACATGGTGTGTGTCACAGCTCATACGAATAATCTTTGGGTAACTAGATCGATTCCGCACATGCAAGTATCGTCGCAGTCGGTCTAGTTCTTCCAAAATTTAAATGTACAGCACAATATTGCATTAAAATGTTTCACTACGCATATCTAGAAATACGTGGTACAGCTTAATGCAACTCATGTAGTAGCTTTCAACATCACCTTAGACATACATTAAGCTATGAACTTGCGAAACCGTCAGTGTAAAATATGTGATCTCTAAATCTCTACGTATGGTACCATGAAGTTCCACATATCGACGTTCAACATACAAAGTCAGCTAATAAGATTTAATATTCAGGGTGACCTTTTTCTTACATTAATTTTCAACAGGGAAATGATTAATCAGGCCTTATTGTAGCAAACCTGTATATCAGACCTATTCATATATCATTGTTCTATTATCTCATTGCGATAATATCGATATCTCTTGGGGACAGTAATTGCAGTCTCTTTCTTCTGGCTTAACGCAGAAATACCATCATCCGCCCTCGCTCCGTGTCAACCTGTCTCACGAAAGACATACAAAACGTTGCTTAGATTGCAAATTAGGTTGGCTCAAAAAGCAAATTATAGTGTACATAAACAGGTCGCAAGAGTATGATAAACATCAGCCATCTGGGATTTATAGAATCTGCCTCGAGATTGGTTTTTGTTTGAGATCAACCTTTCTAAAGCAAGGTTTGGAAAGACGGTATTAACCTATTACCTCATAGGCTTTTTTAGATACAAACTTTTTGAATAGGAGCATTAACTAGAAAAAAGGATTTTTTTTTACAATTTTGTAGTTTGAAACCATTGTAATAAAAAGCATTTGCTCTCTATCTATGGCAATGTTTTCCCACAGTGACTTCTACAGAGTCGTCAAAAGTCGTCAATATAAGGGAATGGGTTAAGCTAGACTAATCTCAAAAAAGAACGAGAGGCAAATTCGTTCAACACATAACAAACTATCTAGTTAAACTTTACAGTAAAACATTATATGTCGATGTGTCTTGTCTTACACATGTACGAGGGGTGTTCCAAAAATAATGTCACTTGCATCGGTGCTCATATAGCGGAAGTGCTTTTGTTCATTTTAATTTGCTCTGCCCTTCAAAATACTCTCCGCCAGCCAGAATACACCTTTTTAGCCGGTCAATCCATTTTGGAAGCAATTTTCATACTCTTCAATGGGGACACCAATCAGACACTGATAAACAGCAGATCCAAGGGCATTTCTCGAATTGTATCTCCTTCCAGATAAATGATATTTAAGTTTTGGAAAGAGAAAATAGTCGCAGGGGGCCAAGTCTGGCGAATACGGAGGGTGCGGAAGGACGGTAACCTTCTCTGACTCCAAAAAGTCAGTCACAATACGTGCCTTGTGAGCGGGTGCATTATCATGCAAAAGTCGGACATACTTAAGTCCTGTTTTGGGGCGGCTACTTTTGTAGTAGTTCTTCTCAGTACAACGTTTTTATAGAACTTGCCTGTGACCGCTCTGCCTTTTGGCACCGGGATTTGAATAGCTGGACCCTTATTAGTGAAAAAAATAGCATACAAAACCTTCTTTACCGTTCGTATTCGTTTGGCAATACTTGGGCGTCTGGCATTTTTAGTGGCCCATATTCGGTTGGAAACCTTCCGCTTTGGTTCAAAATAATACACCCAGGTCTCATCACCAGTGACTATATTATCAAAAGCCTTTTTACTATATTTTGGGTACATTTTGAGAAGTTTTTTTGCCATTGTTACACGCGTCTTCTTTTGCTCATCCGTTAACAAATGGGGTATCCATCTTGCATTTATCTTTCTAACTTTTAGGTGTTTCTTCAAAATTGCATGAACTCTTGCTAACGACAAGTTTGTCATTCGAGCCAATTGTCTTACGGTGAATCGAGCATCAGTTTTGAGGATATTTCGGATTTTTTCTATGTTACCTTTGGTCGTAGTTGTTGCAGGACGACCTGGGCGATCAGCATCTTTCAGTTGCTGCTGCCCAGCACGAAATTTAGCTACCCACCTACAAACAGTCCTGTGGGACATTTGGCCCTCCCCATAAATGTCACACACCTCGCGGTGAATATCTACAGCCTTTATGCCGAGTAATGACCTACCTTTTATATAGGCCCTTATTTCAAGAACATTTTCAGCTCGTTTTCATGTCATTTTGTGTATAGTCTAACGAATAGGCTATGAAACGATGTACACTGTACCGAGGCAAGTGAACGTGTGGACGAGATATTTACCTGTGTCACGAGCCAGTGATCACTCAATCGACACGAGGTGGTTTTTGCATGAATTGCACGATTTCCGCGAAATAAAGCACATATGACATTATTTATGGAACACCCCTCGTACATGACAAATACATGTAACCACGAGTGTTTTGTTAATTATTTACCTGATATAAGTGCCTTTTCAAATATTTGCAAACAGAGTAGTTCCAGATGTGACGGTTAGTGTAGGGTCCGTCTGGTCAGGGTTAGCTCTGTTTGATTATGAAAGATATAGATATGATTCTACAGTTTCTGTCTAGGTAAAATGTTGATAATGCTAGCTAAGTAGTATTCATACATTAGTAATTACTAATTAGTATTTACTTTAATTGTACACGGGTTTAGTAATGAGATAGAAATGCCAGTACCTTAAGCAACTGTAAACTCAATTCGTATGTACACATTCCCTTCTTTTTTTAAGTACGATAAAATTATACATTTGTATACATATTTGGTCACGACGAAACACTTCATATTTCTGAGTTTTATATGGATCAAATCTTCTTTGCAAATGCATGTACGAGTCATGCAGGAAACACTGCATACAAAACACACAACCGCCCAAACAGCACCACGACGACAAACAGCAAACGTACATGTATATAAAAGACCTAAGGATACACACAAGCATACCAAACAAACACTAGGGGGAGATGGAAGTACCGCCCACCCTAAAAGACAAACAGTGTAAATAAACGTATCTCCTCTCCGACTAATATACAACAACCGCGATGGCAAATACAGTGGTAAAGTGCATGTAAAACGAAAACATATTTAAGTTAAACAATTGTAACCACCTATCGCTAGTGTACTCAATGACTGAGCTGCAAACAGAAAGGGTACGACAAAAACGAGTACAAATATCCGACGTACTCCTTCCGTTTTCGGATTTAAGAGGTCGCCTTCATAAAGTACTAAACAACCTTTCTTGTCGGCGTACATGCAGAGAGGGCAGCGTGATTGCCAGTTCAACTGAACATCGCCGTAAGTTGCATTTGCTTTGTGTCACTTCCTCAGATAATCTACATGTAAATGAAGGTCAGGAAAAGCGTTTGCTTGCCCAAAAGGTGATGCTGGACACTTCAAATTTAGATCACAGATAAGCATGTTACTTTGTATATATGTTATGCATTAAGTGGATCACCCTCAATAAAAGGTCGGTGTGTCTTGGAGTCTATAAGACATACATGTGACATAAAAATGTTATACATTAAATAATGTCGTGCGCACACCTTACACTTATGATTGTCAGTAGTAGTCAGTATGTCCAAATCTGCAACAAACAGAGGCGCATCCCTATGCAGATTCATACAAATGTAACGTTGTAATTCACTCGATGGTTTAACTTCCCATAAGGTTTCGTTTATATCCTTTCAGTACAGTAAAACAACTCTGAACCGAACGTTAAAATTCTTATAAACAGCGGTCTAGGAGACAGGTGGCAGGTCAATGCAGGGTGAAGTCGTGCAGAAAGCTCCTCACGGAGCATGACTTTCACCTTGAATTAAGCAGACAAAATGTGCTGACAAAAATACAGCATCAAGTTACCTTTCTAAACGTACCTAAATTCTACTCTATTAGAATTCCGGTTTAGAGGGTGTTTACTGTAGTTGCTGAAAAAATCACACCGACAGACATTTAGATCGACCGACACGGTGACAACTATATAACCAATGGGCCAATTTCTTGCAGAAATGGTTCTTACATTTAATGCAGAGAATTACAAAAGGGCATTTAAGAGTATTGCCTTAAAGATATACGCTACATAGGACATCTTCAGGGAGATTAAAAAAATAGAATGAGGTGTTTTGTTGGTGATTTCTATAGTATATGAAATATACAAGTACTTGGATAACTTTACACCATCATTCGAAAGTACGGACAAAAAACTGTAAGGCAGATGGTTGGCATTGAATAGCAGATGGTAGCTTAAATGAATGTCAAAAATAATGCAGAAAACTCATATAGGAGGTTTCTGTATTGCTTTTGTCCTGCATTAAGCAACAACCTGCTTATCAAGTATCCTTTTTACAATAAATGAATGGTCATTTAGGACATGTTCTACTGTATTATCGCCTGCTTATCGTTTAGTCTGTACAACTATTTCTGCTTCATATGTGAAAATATAATAACGAACGAGGAAGGGTAATCCTTTATTCCATAACATGTTATGTAAGAAATAACGAACAATGACGTATGCTAATCAGCTGGTGCTTTACAATGGCATATGAACTTGCGATTATCTGACCTTGGTGGAATCTATAATGTCATATCAGAATCTGTAATGTCATATCTTTTTCATTTCAATACCAAATATGTGAGATAATAACCACCCGGCTCACACAGTAGCCTTCTGATATGGGTCTACAGTAAAACCTCTCTATAACGGCCAATAAATTGTGTTGATTAGTTGGTATTTAGGGCAGGTGGCTGCTTAAAGCATGGTAAAAGTAAAACAGAACGCTCCTGTAGGAGCGTTCTGTTTTACTTTCACATTGCTTTAAGCAGCCACCTGCTTTTAACACAAACTACTTGATGTAATTTTATGGCCGTTATAGAGAGGTTTTACTGTACTTTGTTTGCACAGGCGTTAATAGTAGCATTTATGGTGTAAAGGGTTTACCAAATGTATAATCGTGTATTCCTCTCCTATGTTTATGAAAAGATCTTTGTAAACGAATGCAATAATTGAAAAAACAGTTCTTCCTGTCCAAATCCAATGATATTCGATAATGCGAAGTCAGTTAGTACAGAAACACGCTCCGTTAGAATTATTGTTTTAATGAGCTGATGTCGTTCAACATAATTAGCATGTTCATTATATGTTCTTGGATGTCATCTTAAAAAAGCAAATTATATGCGTGTTTGTTCAAACGTATTTTTCTAAAAGCAGTAGATATGTGTGGGTTTTTTTTTCCAGTGGGTAATGCTCCATTAATCTTTAACCCTTTCCTCGATGAATATTCATGAAATAAATAATGGCATCATGAATAATAATAAGATTAATTGTTATTACAGCACACGAGCAGAGAAATATTCGGCCATGGTAGACACTGTAGGATCAGAACTATATTATTCCATAAGCAAACAGAGCATACCGCTCCTATAGGAACCGTCTGATCTGGGTCTACTCTGCTTGTAAAGCGTAGAAAGGCGTATTTTTGGAGGAAAGGAATAAATTATGTACAAGCATTCGTTGTCATTTTCAAACAATGAAGACCCTGATCTGAGTGTTTCTAGATGAGCCTTCTCATCAAGGATAGCACTATTGGTAATATGAAATCCTCTAGCAAGTGTAAGCCTGAGTGAATTCAGCGTTGAAACTGCTAAACACAATTACCTTAGAACTTCCAGAGCTGAAAACCCTCATCAGCTGTATTGTGTCCACTAAGGATGACAGGCTTAAACTTGCTCGAGGATTTGATTGACAAACAGTGCACAGCGTGAACCCTTCTGATCTGGGTCTACACCGTTAGCAAATGACAATGCATGTGGTGTCCGCATTTCAAAGGGTTTACAAAGTAAACATGTAATACGTATGATTACTTCAGAATAATTATGTTCGTTGTTATCAATTATTATTCTATTATTGTAAATGGGAATAAAGTATTAGGAAATCCTCTACGGTATCGATTCACGATGCTTTTACATTTATATAGTGTTAATATCCGCCTTTTTGTAGACTCAATCTCTTTTTATTACATCACCTCGACTGTGAACAAAGACAAACTAAGCTGCATGAGACTTACTTGTTAACACTATTCACTGGTTATTCGACTCGGAAATTTATTGTGGCAATGAGAACGAACAAAATGTTTACTGACACGAGTGTTTCGTTTATGCAAACCTGTTTTATTTTTGAATATTCGACAATAATGCCGGTTGAACCAGTGGTATGTACATCAAAATGTCCAAACTATATCAATGAAGTAAATTGCGCCATTGTTAACTATAATGCATTGATTGCAATTGAAATTCTCATAATAGAAAGTTTTACATTTAGTATGTATGTATTGTTTCAAAGATCCTGGGGTTTTGTGCCATGGTATTTAGTATGCAACCAATGTTGTTTTTACTGACAAAACTACCGCATACAAAATATCTTTCGAAAGCACAGCCGACCAAAGCAGCAATGCAAAAAGAGAAAATTGAAGAATCGGTTTAATTGGGTCTGGTCATGAGCAGTTATTAAACGAGCAATTTCCCCCAAACTTATTTGTTGTCTGTCATGATTTCAGCTTAGCACTATATCCGCCACCCGCGACTTGACTAGCATTTACAAACAGCTCAGATCCAGACGAGACGCCCAGTAAAACCGTGTCTCATCAGGATCCAAATCGGATTGAAACCCGGTCAATATTTTCTCAGAAGCTTTCTCGAAATTAGTCAAAATTGTACGAGAAGATTTGATCAGACATACGTTTTTACACCGTGATGTAAACTGTAAATCATTATAGAAATTAGTGGTTACATGTATCACGGAGACTTCAGAGCAAGAGGTAAATGTTTGTACTCTGAAATCGCGCTTTCTCCACAAAACACTATGTTGTAGCCACTCTTTTAAAATCATCTGTTACAACATAGGGTTTGGTTTGGTGGAGAAATAATAGAGTTATTCTTGAAAACTGTTTTAATTTACGGATCTTATATGGAACCTCTGACGAAGTATAGACGTTAACCCCTTTCCTTTCATTTAAACGAGGTCTCGTGTATTTGCAAACAGAGTAGACCAACATCAGACGAGTCCTATAGGCGCTGTCTGATTAGGATCTGCTCTGTTTGCTAGTGGAATCTAAAAAAACAACTGTTTCTTTATCTTCTATAATGGATACAATAGTACACCTTCAATATGTCTGTTTAACTGTTTTGTCCATGACTATTCAGTAGGTATCTAAATGTGCAATACATGTAGATCAGGGAAAGGGTTACATGTAACCATTCGCTTGCTATTCACGTCAATATACCTACCTGTAAATAGTGAAGACCCAGATGAGACAGCTCCTGCAGGAGCTGTCTCATCTGGGTCTGCACTATTTACAAGTTGATTGTGTAACCAGTGCACTCGACAGCAGTGATTTCACAGCGAAATACTTGTACACAGTGAAGATATATGTAATTATACTACAAGGCATGGGTAAAGAAGGAGAAATGTAATTTTAAATACAACAAGAGAAGGGTAAATTGGATACTCAGGTTGTTCTTACTCTGTGTTGTTTGTAAAGCGATTGTATACCTTTTCACATGGAGCGACTCGTGAATTATTCAATTCAATTGTTAGCCGGAGTTGAAGTTATTACTCATCAGACATATTCATATGCTATATTACATATTGATTCCAGATTTATGGTGGAATTATTCTGTATGTTATTTCTCAAATACAGCTCTCTATCGGTCCATAACATGGTATACAATGTATATCCACTATGGATAAATGTATTAAAGTATCATTTAAACATCTCAAGAGAAAAGTCGATGGCAGAATTGCATGATATGTGTTGCCCAGTGTGTCATACAGTAACTAATAGATTTGTTCTAGGAGAAAAGGTAAATAGGTTGTAATAATGTTTCTATTTGTTTTATTCCCAACATCATCATAAAAGCATGCAACTATTCCGTTCCATTTCAGATCGATGCATTAACCCTTTGTCTGTTCCATATTTAGTCCAAAGTTCAATACCTATTCATGGCCAAATACGTTATAACGAAACATGGAAGTGGAACATTGTAACCGTTTTAGAAATTAAAGAAACATCTATCGAATTGCATTAGCAAACAGAGCAGACCCTGGTCAGACGGTTCCTCTAGGAGCCGTCTGATCTCTGTCTTCTCTGTTTGCAAATGCGTGCAATTGCGTTTATGAACGGAAGGGTTAAAATAAGCCACCAATAAAACATAATACGTTAATGTAAAAGGAATCCCTAATCATTTACCTCACACATGCGCCTTTTCATGCACTTGCAAAATACTTGAAGACACCGCTCAGATGGTTATGTCACAAACACAACAGACCCTGATCAGAGGGATCCTATAGGAGCCGTCTGATCTGGTTCTACTCTGTTTGCAAATACGTGGAAAGGCGTATGTAAGGGGTAAAGGGTTAAATGAATTTTGTTCACAATGCCTGGTGTATGGTTAAGTTTTAGGTTTCCGAAATATTATCAAAGTGTCAAGCGGCATTTCATTTGGATATAAGAGTTTAAAAAAGGTTTGGAGCTACTAATGATACCCCGAAATCTTAGCAAACTGGTCTGGGCTCACACTGAAAAGTTGTCACAGATGGTTAGATAGTGTATGTGTCTGTCACGCCTTACGGAATAGCGTAAACGGACGTCAAACGGATAAAAAATATGCGATAGAAAGTTATCCGGTAATGTAAGTCGTTCCCACTGCTGCTCGAGTCCCTCGCGATCGGTGTATGGAGCACATAAAACGTAAATGACCGAAGGATTACCGGACATGTACAGGAAAATTAACGGCCAATAAACGGACATCGCCGTACGATTAACGGACACGTACCGGGGAAAACGAAAGTACAATGCACGAGCAACTGACAATACGTTCTTCGAATGATATTGTCCGGAACACTTCCGATTGACCCGTTGCATGCCAGGTAGTCCGGTCGCGAATCAGGTCCACCGGACATCAACGGATGCGAACCGGACAAGTCCATGAGAAGAAGCGCACATACAGGAGAAGGAACGCACGAGTTCCGAATAAACAGCATGCCAACGCATAGGTACCGTAGGTCCAGCGGGCGCCTTTGTCCGGTGGAGTCCGTTCTGAGTTTTGTGCATGTTCAAAACTTTCCATAGGACTGAAGGACCTTGCCGGACAGGAGGCGCACACACCGAATGAGAAACGGACAATGAACGCATGCGAACGGAGACGAATGGATAAAAAATATGTTATCCCGTTTGACGCCCTTTAATGCTATCTGGAAAGGCGTGACAGACGCTTTAGGATGCAAATACCATTGACCCTTACAATTATTGCACGTAAATCAATTTCAGTATGTTTAAAAATGGTAAACACTTCGATAAACAAATATTATAATGGACATATTTTAACGGTTATTTCTGTGGAAAATCGACGCTTAACAACATTTATGATATGCGAACTTATGCGATCACATGTCTATTTAATTCATCAATTAATATACAGGTGTAAAACTAAATAAACAGTTAAACGTGTTTAAACAGATATGATACGAAAACAAACATTCTTAATATTTTACTCAAGAAATAATGACATCATGATTAATTAACTGAAATCTTATAATGACACTATGAAACCAAAATATAACATGACAGAAACCGTACAACCAGATCTATATTATGTTATAAGAGAAAAGAATAGACGCTGGTCAGACGGCTCCTACAGAAGCCGTCTGATCTTGGTCTACTCTGTTTGTCAATGCGTAGAAAGGCGTGTTTATGGGATATTAGTTATTGCACCAGATCCCATTGTAAGGAGATAATGGGATAAATTTGCCATTATATTCAAAACTTTACCCCATTCTAAGCATGTACACATAACATAACAACGTCCCAGTCAAGTACACATACCTTACCACCCTTCAAATCACATCAAAATGTACACATCAAAATATTTTCAGGGATTCAAAAATTAATTAGCTGAGATGCCGAGAACAGTTTTTCAGCATGTTCATGATACACTTTGCTGTTTTTAAATTAAACAGTGTTGTAAAGAATGTAGTTCCATATCGAATAGTATTATCTTTAATTAATCATCTTAAAAGACGTTAATAAATATTCAACACGCACCAATTAATATCTATCTACATCTTAAAACACACCGCTTATTATCGAATATCTTTGTAAATACTTGACATAAAAATGTTAGCTAATATATTCATAAATAATTTGCATAATAATTTTAGAGAATATATTACTAAATACGTGGCATAATAATGATATTGATTAGGTCAGTAAATACCTCACATAACAATGTAAGCTAATAGTTTAATAATAAATACTTTGCATAATAATGTTAGAGAATATATTACTAAATACGTGGCATAATAATGATATTGATTAGGTCAGTAAATACCTCACATAACAATGTTAGCTAATATGTTAATAAATACTTTGCATAATAATGTTAGAGAATATATTACTAACTACGTGACATAATAATTATATTGATTACGTCAGTAAATGCCTGGCACACCAATGTTAGCGAATATGTTAGTAAATACTTGGCAAAATAATAATAGCGAATATGTTAGTAAATACTTGGCATAATAATGTTAGAGAAAATGTTAGAAAATACTTGGCATAGTAATGTTAGCGAATATGTTAGTAAATACTTGGCAAAATAATGTTAGAGAATGTATTTCTAAATACTTGGCATAAGAATATCAGGAAATATGTTAGTTAATACTTGGGATAATGATATTATTGAATATGATAGTAAATATGTGGCATACTACTGCCGATGGGTAAATAGATGTTCTGACGAACCATGATAAAACCAATGTGAACTTTGGTATTTGTTAGATATCGAAATGTCACGCATATGTAGGAAACAATGCTTTTGTCGTCAAACAAATGATTACAATGCACTTTCAAAGTGTATGTGATAAGCGAAGTGGATCAACGGATTTGTGCATGACATGTCACTCAAAACAGTTCGATTAAGCACAAACATATTTTGAATGCCCGTTACAATTAAACGCATGTTGACAAAATCCTGGAAACTGGAGGTATTTCATGTTGACATGTGTTATCTTTTTTCGCATAGCTGTACACTATCCGTTTCTTATAAACCTTTGCCACCGAAATGTTTACACGAAGTTCCTACAGCTTTTCTCTTGCACCATATGGTCTAAGAACGCAACTTTGCACTCAAATTGCTATTCGTGACCTTAAGCTACCACCTGCTTTTAAGACACATACGTGTGTTCAATAAATGAATTGCCGCTTAGGACAGTTTCTACTGTAGTCAGAATTGCACAGGATCCCAGTATAAGGAGATATTAGTTAATGTATCAGATCCCATTGTAAGAACATATTAGTTATTGTATCAAATCCCATTCTAAGAAGATATTAGTTACTGCACATGCTCCCAATGTAAGGAGATATTAGTTATTGCACCATATCCCATTGTACGGAGATATTAGTTATTGTACAGATGCCATTGTAAGGAGATATTAGTTATTGCACCAGATCTCATTGTAAGGAGATATTAGTTATTTCACCAGATCTCATTTTTAGGAGATATTAGTTATTGCACTAGAGCTCATTGTAAAGAGATATTAATTACTGCACCAGATCCCATTGTAAGGAGATATTAGTTATTGCACCATATCCAATTGTAAGGGGATATTAGTTGTTGCATCAGATCCCTTTGTAAGGAGATATTAGTTACTGCACCAAATCCCATTGTAAGGAGGTATTAGTTATTGCAACAGATCCCATTGTAAGGAGATATTAATTATTGCACCAGGTCCCATTGTAATAAGGTATTAGTTATTGCACCAGTTCCCAGTGTAATGAGATATTAGTTATTGCACCAGATCCCATTGTAAGGAGGAGGGCCTCCGTGGCCGGATGGTTATGGTCATCGACTGACAACCGCTTAGGCCCTCACCGCTATGGGTTCGAGTCCCAGTCTGGGCATCTGAATGTTTCTTGTGAGGAAGCTTTCCAGCTGGCTTGCGGTAGGTTGATGGTTCTATCTGGACGTTCTTCTGTGCACGAAACAATGCAATTTGCTCCGTGCACAGAAAATCCTCTGGGGTCTTCCTCCACCTATTATTAGATGGACGTCGTGATATGACTGAAATACTGTTAATATATTAGTTATTGCATAGATCCAATTGTACGGCGATATCAGTTATTGCACCATATCCCATTGTAAGGATATATTAGTTTTTGTACCAGATACTATTGTAAGGAAATATTAGTTATTGCATCGGATCCCATTGTTCGTAGACACTAGTTATTGCACCAGCCCCCATTGTAAGAAGATATTAATTATTCACAGCGGGATAAGGGTTAAGATTAAAATTGAAGATTTTGTTAGATATTTGCATCATGTACCGACTTGATTAATTACGTGGTTGTAAAAATCAATAAATGCATTTCAAATACGTGAGACTACAGTTAACAGTAGGAATAAAAATACAACACGAGGATGAGAGGCAATAAATCATGTCTCCAGTTAACCCATTCCTCATGAATGTTGGTAGAATAATTCAATACTTCATTTTATAATGAAGAATGAAAAGTTGAATGTTTGGCCATGCTAGGATCTGTATAATCAGACACATAGATATAAACCTTGTATTAAAAATTGCTGAACAGCAACCGTTTTTAACAGTTGTGCGGGTCACTTGTAAGCGAAAGCGCGGGTGATTAATAACATTTCGCATGTGCCACTGGCACACGTGCAAACATGATATACAAATGAAAATATCTCGTTTTGAACCCCGTTTCTGTTCTAGGTGTCCTGCAGGAGTATATCATTTTTTCTCACTCTGATGTGATGATTAGCAAGCGCCATGGTAGACTTGCCATTTTGGTCGGATAGAAACTATATACTTTGCGCTTTGGGAACATCGGAAAACAACATCCAGAGGGTGTTTCTACCTGCATATACAAGTTAAACGTATGTCAAAAATGTTCTGTTATGGACCACTTTCGCACTAGATGTAACAAAAGTTTAGGCCGAATATCCCGAGAGGAATATACACTTAAGCTGACATTAACCATTAGTCTGATGTGGGAGGATTGCGTGATTACCTATTCAAATAGTCTGGATGCATATGAGACGCCAAGAAACGCGGGATTTCATCAGGGTCCAAACTGTTTGATATTCTAACCGTGTCGATGGAAAGATATGCAATATGCATTAATTGTGACAACTATAGTAGGTTATAATGTTTTACCAAACAAAACGATATCGCAGCAGGCTACATGTTAAACGCATCATTATCCAAAACATTACGGTGTATGTATCTCATGGGGACAGTAATTGCAGCATTTCTAGGTCAATAGATAGATTTTGCCACACACCCTCTCTCTTTCTATGTTGACCTGTCCCATAAAAAAACCTATACGCTGATAACAAAGCAATGTTCACTGCAAAAAAAGTGTTTTGTCCAAACATAATATTGTTACATATGGTTTTCATATTTGCAAAACCACAGGGGATAAAACATCACAGTATCACAGTGTATGACATGAATGTTTAAAGTATAATAGCACGAAATAGGGAACGTTTGTGATATGCCGTTATTATTTTGCAAATATGTTTTTTCTCGAATAAGGGAAACCTCAGAATGTTACTGAAATGGGATACTATTTGTGATTCGATTGTTTTGAATAACTCTTGTATTTTTTCATTGAGCACAAAACCGTACACCTATGTTGCACTACCTTCGTCGCACTATTTCACCATGTTTTAATGATCGTTTTGTATAAGCGTGTTGTGTTTGTACATGCGTGCATTGACTTATGTGCATGTATCAGCGTAAATTATAATCTACCAATTTCCCTGTTTGGCATTTTCATTCTGGTTCAACCTTTTTAGTAAACTATTCAGACACCTTTTAACCCACACCATAAATGTTTCAAAATTCAAGCTGTTAGCAGGATATCTACCAGTATGCATACCGTTTTAACTCTTCGCTTGCTATTCACGTCAATATACATACCTGTAAATAGTGAAGACCCAGATGAGACAGCTCCTGCAGGAGCTGTCTCATCAGGGTCTGCACTATTTACAAGTTGATTGTGCAACCAGTGCACTCCACAGCAGTTATTGCTCAGCAAAATACTTGTACACAGTGAATATATATGTAATTATACAACAAGGCATGGGTAAAGAAGGAGAAATGTATTTTAAAATTCAGCAAGCGAAGGGTTAAGGGTGTCAACAGGTTGGATCCTGATTATACGCCGTACTACTCGATGTCTGGGTGGATCCAAACTGTTTTCTTCCGTCCGCATCAGACTTAAGAGACTTAAGGTTAACCCTTTCCCTCATATTGACGACTTTTGACGACTCTTTAAAAGTCACTTTGTGAAACCATTGTGATAAATAGAACATTTGCTCCTATGGGAGCAAATGCTCTATTTATCACAATGGTTTCAGACTACAAAATTCAATTGTTTTCCTTTTCTCTAATTAATGCTCCTTTTCGGTAGATTAATTCAAAGAGGTTGTATCTAAAACTAGCCTATGGGCCAATGGGTTAACCCCTTCCTCCATGAATTGTCATGACTTGTCTTAGACTAATTGACACAGGAAATGTCGTAAATGGCAGAAACTGTAGAATCATATCAGTTGTATTGCGGTGATCACGTTTTCTGTACAGATTCCCTTAGCCTTAACTTAGTGAATATTCATGTAAAAATAATGACAGTATGGCTATTAGTAATTAGGTGGACATTTAAATAGCATATAAAACTTAAGACTGTTTGGCCTTAGCAGAAAGGTAAACTCTGACCTATATTTTATAAAATGCAAATACAGCAGGTCCTCATGACATGCCTCCTACAGGGGTCTTCAGATCTGGGTATTGTCTGTTTGAAAATGTTACCCCGCAGTGAAAGTAATATTTGCTTAAAGTTTAATCTAGCGCAGATGTGACTACCATGATCCATCAAGCGTTTGAAACAGCACTGTTCGAGTGTCAAACAATTTGGATCCTTACGTACTCGGCGCCCCATCATCTGCATCAAATGTGTTAAGAATAAGCCAACACAGATTGAATTCTAGCACATTATTTAGTCGTACCTTAGTATCAGGCATTCAATTGTGTACAGCCAATACATCACGATAAATCCCTGCCGTATAAAACACAGTAGAATCTTTGTAAAATAACAGCCATAACTGTCATTTTAAGTACAACAGGACCTATTTTAAGTGACCCACAAATTTAGGTCTAGCTATGAGTCTGTATATAACTTTAAATGCATGTCAAAAGTAATGCCGAAAGCTCTTATAGGAGCTTTCTGTATTTCTTTTGACCTGCATTAATCAACCACCTGCATTTTAAGACTCATATGTTCCATAAAATAATCGAATGGTGCTTATTATAGGATCTACTGTTATTGGTTGCTTAGTGCATAACGCTTGTCTTCCCTTAACCCTTCGCTTGCTAATCGCGTCAATATACCTACCTGTAAAGAGTGAAGACCCAGATGAGACAGCTCCTGCAGGAGCTGTCTCATCAGGGTCTGCACTATTTACAAGTTGATTGTGCAACCAGTGCACTCCACAGCAGTGATTGCACAGCGAAATACTTGTACACAGTGAAGATATATGTAATTATACAACAGGGCATGGGTAAAGAAGGAGAAATGTATTTTAAAATTCAGCAAGCGAAGGGTTAACCCCAATTCTGCTATTCGCAACCCGACTTGCATTTGCAAAACCTTGTACCCAGATGAAACGTCAAGTCAAATTTAAGCGGGTTATGGTTAATATCGTTTATACAAAACCGGATTTAGTGATTGCTGTAGTTATGTTGTATTGTACAGTAAAACATATCTAAAGCGGCAACCTTAAAGAGACATAATCATGCTAGATTAACCCTTTTCTTGCTGAATTTTAAAATACATGTCTCCTTCTTTACCCATGTCCTGTTGTATAATTACATATATCGTCACTGTGTAAAAGTATTTCGCTGTGTAATCACTTATGTGGGGTGCACTGGTTGCACAATCAACTTGTAAATAGTGCAGACCCTGATGAGACAGCTCCTGCTGGAGCTGTCTCATCTGGGTCTTCACTATTTACAGGTAGGTATATTGACGTGAATAGCAAGCGAAGGGTTAATACAGGATATGTAGGCTTTTCCTGTTATATGTTTATTCAAAAGTTCAATACCTACTGAATATTCATGGACAAAATAGTTATAATAAAAGGTGTAACATTGTAGCAATTTTAGAAAGTATTAAAACAGTTATTTCAAATTCACTACTAAACAGAGCGAACGCTGACCAGTCGACTCCTCCAATAGGGGCCGCCTGATCTGGGTCTACTCTGTTTGCAAATGCGAGAAAACACGTTTATATGAAGGAAAGTCTTTTGGCAATACCTTCGTCCTGTAAGATTTTGCTTATAATGACACCAAATTTTATCTATTAAATATGCGCTCCAAAAGGGTTCTACTGTATTTATATATCGGCTTTTAGAAGAAATACATCGCACCCCAATGGTTGCATTAATAATGTTATCTTCGACGAATGCCGGGAGTATCTTGCGATACAGTGTAATCGATTACATCACTGGAATCCACAGATTTTCTCGTATTTGGTTGTGAAAAGTGAAAAGGACATAGCTCGTAGGGTAGGTGTAACAACTCGACAGTGCGTATTGGATTAAAGTATTTGTTTTATACGATACATGACAAGCATGGGTAAGTTTATTCAGAGATAGACTCATTTTACTTATCAGTAAAAATGGTTGAACCTTTTTCCCAAATCCGCTACCTGACTCGAATCTGCAAACAACTTGGATCCAGATGGGACTCCGGGTAACCAGGTCTCACCAAAGTCCAGGTTGTTAGACAAGCGGTCAAATGTTTCTCAAAGGCATGATGGAACTAGAAGTATTCCAAATTATACCAGATTGTAATTTGAGCAAACATTATATGGTAAAAGCAGAGTTAGAGCAGGGATACATAATAGTGTTTTGTTTATTCTTGTTTGGCACGATTTTACCTGTTTATTTGAACGTTGAAAAAAATATGTTCGATTGTTTTAGCTCATTCTTTCATAGACTGGTCTTAGGCCCATCCTCTTTGTATACATTTACAGGAAAGGAAAAGGATGTTTTATTAGAGAAAAAGGAACTTTAGAATTATGTAATTTTGAAACGATTGTGATAAATACAGCATTTGCTCATATGGAGCAATGCTCTATTCATCATAATGGTTGCAAAACGTGACTGATACAGAGTCGTCAAAATGAGTTAAACTTGCTGGTGTGCATTTAAGGTGCACGTTGTTTCAGCATTATTGAATATATTTGCCTCAGACATTCACATTACATTGGTTATGAATAAGTAGGATGAGACTGATCCAAACATACATCACAGAAACGCAGAATGGCACAATACGGAAAATATTGCATGCCTAAGTAATCTGTTCGTGAATACAAAGTAATTCGCTTAGCTCTAACTTGACGGAGCATATTGCACATTTAACGAGTATTACTGGGATTTCCGGGGGCAATGCACGCTTTGTAGGTTGATCAGAAGAGAACAAAATGAAAATACGAACCGAAATACATTGTGAAATCAGTAGGCACGATAGAAGATTTGGTTTGACAACAAAATGTTTACTATACATGTTAGAGGTTTGCACATTTTCGATTGTACGCTTCTATTTCAAGAGAAATATGCACTTAGTATGTTACTCTCTATAAAATGATGCTTTATTGGGGCTTCAACTTCTACATTGAATCAATGGATCTAATAGAAGTCGGTATATGCAGCCATTAAAATGACAACAATCACCTCAAACACGACATAATGACGTCATGAATATTTGTAAATGACTTTTACATGGACACATGACCTCTGGCCATCACGGAAACTACCGATATAGAACAATATGTATTTTTACAAGCAAACAGACCCTGATCGATCAGCCCCTACTGTAGCCGTCTAGTCTTAGTCTATAAGTTTTGAAACAGCATCAAACGGAGTCTGTATGAAGAGTTAAAACCTAACAATATTGCTCCGAATAGTTACAAGTTGGACTATTGCTTTATTTACAGTTTTTGTTATGTTTTGGATTCATATTTAGCGATGCAGCAGCAATATATTAAGTCATAGTTTCACCCATTCCCTCATAGGCTATTTTAGACATAAGCGCTTTGGTATCAGTGCGCATTTCATCAAGGCGTTTTGTTTGTTGCTCCTTGCTGTTATTGCCATGTGATGTACACCTTGTGCCGAAATAATTCTACATGTATCTATAAATCTACTGAAAAGGGACATTTATAAAAAAAAATATGAACAGTTTTAGAACTGTTTTGTTTTGAAACCATTGTTATAAGTTCCCCTATGTAACAGATGCTCTATTTATCACAACGGTTACAAAAAGTGACATTTACAGAAGCGTCAAATGGCGACAATATGAGGAAATAGGTTAAACGTAAAACAAGGCAAACGCCTAGTACGCCTATTAGATAAGTAGGATTTGACATTAAACGCACAAAACTATTTCTACAGTACTTTCGTCTTGCATTTGCTCCCATGTAACGATATTGCAGTACTATAGACTGTCTTAACCCTTCGCTTGCTATTCACGTCAATATACGTACCTGTAAATAGTGAAGACCCAGATGAGACAGCTCCTGCAGGAGCTGTCTCATCTGGGTCTGCACTATTTACAAATTGATTTTGCAACCAACCAGTGCACTCCACAGCAGTTATTGCACAGCGAAATACTTGTACACAATGGAGATATATGTAATTATACAACAGGGCATGTGTAAAGAAGGAGAAATGTATTTTAAAATTCAGCAAGCGAAGGGATAAGGGAACATTAAACAGGGGTCTGTATCGGGGTCTTGTTTAGATCTAATGTTCAATGAATTGTCGCTATGGCGGGTTCTATTGCAATTTTGTTCTGTTTGTACCATTTCTACGCTGAAGTAACAATTTGAATATTCAAAAATTCAAACAGGTCATACTTACCGTGAATATTTAAAAAACATATAGCATGGCAGACAGGGAAGGCCCTGATAAGGGAGATCCTCTAGGAACCCTCTCATCTTAGTCTACACGTTTTACAAAAGAAATTATTGACCCTTTCTCGCACTGAAAGAATGTACTCCAAACTAATTCCTAAGTTCGTAAGTATGTGTCTGGATGAAACAGGTTCTACTGCATTCATAGGATGATGGAAACATTTTGTAAGATTGTATAGTAAAATCATCATTACAAAGCGGACATTTTCTTCTGTAACCCTTCAAACGCTGAATGTTCATAGTGGAAAAGCCCATCAGTGTTGACCTGTAGAGGCCACTCAGGATGAAGCCCTAAATCTACTACACCTGAACGGCACATTCCCTGATCTGATGGGTCCTGTATGAGCCCTCACATCTTGGTCTATACTATTGGCAAATGATAATATATGCGTGTCCTGCATTCAAAAAGTTAACCCATTTACTGCCATGATCCCATATATGGGACGTAGGCAAACAGTGTAGACTCTGATCAGACGCCGCACAATGCGGCGTTTGATCAGAGTATACACCGTTTGCAGATAAGAATTTCAATATAAAAAATGAAACTTTAGGTCATGCACAACTTGGATAAAAATGGAATAATCCAATATATAAACATGGAAGAATCCACTGGGAGCAAATGGGTTAATGACATGTTTATAATCGATGTGTATTCAATTACACCCCCTTGCGATATTACCGAGAAGTCCTTAAAAGCATTAGAGGCTCAATCTAATCGAAATATCCATTATACACCATGTCTGCTCATGCATTTTTATTCACACGAGTGCAGTTTTACAGTGTACGGATATTAAGACTATGTTACTTCTACACATTGTTTTCTGAATTTTCAAAGCCTCCCAGTTTAGTAACTTTACTTTTCCTCCAAATCTGCTATGTTTTCTATTTAACACTGAGCCTGCTAAGTGCGACCTGACTCGCATCTGCACACAGCTTGGGTTCAGATGCGTTGCTGAGTAACTTGGCGTCAAAGCTGTTTAACACTCGGCCAATATTCGGTCAACATCTTGAACGAATCTTTATCAGTCAAACTTGCTCCAGGATCATGTTTGAGTATATATTTAAGGGATGAGGGTTAAAGAACTAACTATACAGGTAGGGTACTCTTCTCAAATATATAAGCCTGGCGTCAAACGGTCTAGATCGTGATTAAACACCGAAGCTGCACGGGTCGTTACCAGTTTCTTAAAGCCAGCTAAATGCTACCATTACCCTGGCCGTCCTTCTGTCTAAAAGCCGGTCAATACCGGTCTTCCGAATGTTTGTCACCCATTTGTCTTGCATGAGTGTACCTCCTGTTGTTAAACCGGCGTCCATGGTTATGTAACAATTTGAATGCTGTACATGAGTAAACCAAGAACAGAGGACATCTTGAGGAGCCTTTTAGCATAATATGCACTGTTTGTCAACCGAAATCCTCTAGCAAATTTAGTCTGCTCACGCTTAACTGGTTCTACTTAAGTGATGGACTATTTGGCTTTAAAACATCAGCAGTCTAAGGTACATGAAGGGTCAATCATTATGGGTACTTACGTGCCCAAGGTAAAAGGTTCAGTACACAATGGTGCGTCACTTTCCTGGCAATAAGCCATACCCTGTCAGGTCTGTCCCTCGTTAGTTCATATGCCTTTCACGAATGGATATTTATAAGAGTCAGATATGCCTAAAAACTAAACTTTTAATTTTAAATGGCACCAAAAGTAGTAGGTGGGTTATAATTAACGTTCTTACACGGTTATAGGACTTAATAAAGCACGAGCTATGTAGTTTTACTTATAACTTACTTGTACGTCTTCAAGGTACTGAGAGATTGAAACCGTTACTCCTTAACTACTATATGTTGTGACACAGGGCACGTTCCAAGTGAACGTTATGATAATCAAGTAATAATAATACAGTGAAACCCCTCTAAACCGGGCGCTAAATTTAGCAGAAATATCGGTCTTGGAGACAGGTGGCAGCTTAATGCAGGGTGCATAATACAGGAGCTTTCTGTAAGACTTTCACCTTGCATTAAGCGGCCCACTGTCTAAAAGTATCAAAAAAAATCTCTACTAGAATTCCGGTTTAGAGGGGTTTTACTGTATAATTTTATGCAGTCCAGTTTTACCCGTTACACATCCGATGACTATCAGGATCATATTTGATCCCAATGTTTAGTGGAAGAGATGACCCAAATACATGTAAGACGGCTCACACAAAACAATAATCAGTACATTCTATAGTAATAATACGGTAGTATTCGAAAGGAAAACTCTCAATTTAACGCTGATTATTATAGAATCCTGCACTTTCTTTGCTTCAACTTATGGTGACCATACATAGTTGGATTTTAATGTGATGGGTGCGACTTATCTTATCAAATACAACAATGACATGATTCGATGAGATTGGTCCAAGTTCGTTAAACTTCTGAGTCTGAGTCTGAGATTATTCTCCAGTATCTGAAACATCTCAGACTCAAACAAAAGTTATAACCTAGGGGCCAGATATTGCAGCCGATACTTGATACATTTGACAAAACCTTGAAAAATGTTAGAATTAATCTTCGAGTAGACTACTATAAAACCTCTATAAATCGGACGCTAGATTTAGTATAGATATCAGTCATGGAGATATGTGGCAGCTTAATGCAGAGTGGACGTAATGCAGAAAACTCCTCTAGGAGCTTTCTGCATGACATTCACCATAGATTAAGCAGCCACATGACTAAAAGTATCGAAATTCTTCTCTACTCGAATTTCGGTTTAGAGGGGGTTTACTGTATAACCACTAGATCAAGATCTACACAGAAATGTGGAGCCATTTCATGTTAAGTATTGTACTATACTGTAACGTCATACGTTAACACTTTACTTTACCTGATGAATATTTATGTACGAAGTTATAACATCTTGATTACCTGTTACCTGAGTTATGAGAACACCCTAGAAACTGCAAAACCACCTCTTCAGTTGAACTGCAATAACTCGAATTTCAGGGGACAATACATATTTGTCGAGATAACAGAAGTTCTAGTCATCCGATTTCCAATCTGAACAATTTCTCAATGCCACAGCTTAATACAGATCTAAAGTAATGCTGAAAGCTCCTGTAGGAGTTTTCAGTATTACCTTAGACCTTTATTAAGCTGGCACATGTGTTTCCAGATATATGCAGCGATACATTTTAGAGCAATTCTGTATTGTCAGTTTTGGAAGTACTGATTTTGTATCACGAAATTCGAGTTATCCAAGTTCGAGATATCGAAGTTCAATTGTATATAATTTCTTAAACAAAGAGAGCAGTCAATGGGTCTGCTCTGTTTTCTCAGGTCAAATCGGGTAAATGGTTAAGGATTTATGCGCTGTATTGCTCCCTGGAAACCGCGATAAGTATGAATCGAAATTCAAATGTAGCCATCGTCACCTCTTACAATAGAATATTTCATTATCTAGATTCACGCTGTCAGTCTGTAGACTATTGTATTTGCCACACCGTGATTTACATAACCGTATTGCTAACCCGAACAATTTAATTTGCTCTATGCCAATTTTGTCTGGAAAATTTGTGTTTTATGTTTGATATCAAAACCTGGGGACAAAATGTCACACAAATGTTTTCGTTACGAAAAGATATAGCAAGATACAATATAGATCGATTCAATCCGAATTCGGGTCAGCATGAATTTAAGATAGTGGCCAAAATGTGTGTAAGTAAGACACTCCGTCAAATCAGACCAGAAGAGTGTGTTACATGTATAAGTATTTTGTTCTGATCAAGGTTAGACGTCGTCCCTCTAGACTAAAAATAGAACAATCCAGATGGGACATCAATTACAAGTGTGTCTCACCTGTGTTCAATAGGGTCGGTACTCGGTTTATAGTTTCTCAAAGTACGAATTGTTAGGTCAAAGTCACAACAGATCAACATTTGTGCAGACATTATTTCTTTAAAACGTGATGAGTGTTAAGACGAAAACAGGATTGCCTTCAACCCAAACGCACGATGATTCGATCGAATCGGGTGTACAATAACGAATGATCAATAATACAACTCGGGATACAGATTACACTGTGAAACTTAATATAGTTTATTGTATTATCTGAAAGGTTCACTACATATTCTCATAAACTGTCTCAAAATATTGGGAAGATACTGCACTTTAACATTTCATACCGTTATTTTATTTCTTGATTAAATATTTCCACCAAAAATCAATTTCTCTGCGCATTTATCACATTGAAATGAATACAAATTTAGATACCAAGAAACTGAAAGTGCTGATGAAGACTACTTGAAGTTCAGAGATTTAAACGTACCGAATTTACAAATGGTTTGACTGATAGTTAACCCTTGATTTCATTGTTATTGATGAATCACATACTTACATCATGTACATGCATATTAATTAGAGGAGTATTTATAGGCAGTTATGCTGTTGAGTCAGGCCTATAATAAATATACCATAACTACATATAACAGACATAGGCAACAGTCTACTTGCATTCAAACGTGTTAAAAGGTGCACACTGATTAACTGGTCTGCTCATTTATTCCCATATTATTTAAGGAAAACTAGTCCAGGTCTTACTTTAGAAGCCATCTATTTTTGTAAGGAGTGGGCAAACAAAACATTTGCTAGAATAGGCCATGGACATTGTTGAATCAGCATACAGTGCAAATAATGACCAGGGGATTCAAGTGCCCTCTGATCTAGGCATGCACTGTGCCCTCTGATCTAGGCATGCACTGTGCCCTCTGATCTAGGCATGCACTGTTTGCCTATATTCCATTTAAAGGGACACTGTGCATTAATGAGTTAATCGTATACAGGATATATACTTCGATTCATTCTGAAGAGTGTGATGTACAAAATGAGAAAACTAATGATAACCCGGAGAAATAAGTTTCAGTGAAGTCAGTAAAGTCAGTTATACATTTGAATGCGGTATACACGTGTACTGGTATTTGAAAGTAGTATATACCAAAATCAGTAGACTCACTGATGCGTCTTTTAATCAGGGTCTGCACAGCTTGTCATTCGAAATCCTCTCGCAAATGTTACCATTTCACATTGTATTGACTCTGCTGATAACCAATCATGGACCATTCATCATTCAAAGGGTTAAATCACATTTGGTAAAGTGTTCTTCATGACTTTACGTTTTTGTGACACCATCGGTTTCGATGATATGCAGAGAACAACTATAGATGACATTACTGCTGCGCAGAGAATATTTAAAAATGCAGATTGTATCTTTCAAACATCAGTTCATAGTTTAAATAATGCAACTGAGGTCATCTAACGACTTGCCATACTTGTATTGGATTTATTTGTTATTTATAATCCATCTGACACGATCTAAAAATACGGAATGGAATTTTGATTCCAAGCGCAGCAGTGATTTTCGATGATAAATGAGCAAGTTGCATATCCCATAAGATATCTTACGACGCGTGTTTAATCATTACATTTACACATATTTCAAAGATGTTAATTAATTCTCTAGATGCTTCGAAATGTCTACTGCTGTTATTTTCGTTTTCTCATTTTCTTTTAATTTGTTTTCAACAAATCATACACAGTTTCAAACATTATGAAGCCGTTCGAGACGCGGAAATAATCGGCGTCTCATACCTATCCAAACATTTTGCATACATATTCACAGATTAATCATTTGCAGCGAAAGGTTTATGCCATGAACTACTATGTTCCCATGCATGAAAATAGGCAAAGAGTGAAGACCCAAATGAGAAGACTCCCCGAGGAGCTACTTCACATGTACTATTTGCTATACCAATGTACCATCTGCTTGTAGTAAATTTGCCTTTTTTCAAATTCGGGCGAGTTTACCATTATAACACGGGGTTGAAAGTTTACCCCTTTCCCTGTTGTGCATTTACGCCAAATGTCAATACCTGCTTCATATTCATTACAAAATAATTATAAAGAAATATGGAATATGGAACATTGTAGATATTTTAGAAATCAAAGAAACAGATCTATCATACAACCATAACATGAATTATGCATTGCATTGAATCCTATGTGTAGGCAACACTATTATACTGTAATATGGTAACAAATACGCAACAAAAAACTATTGCCACATCACATACCCGGCACTCTTCATATCCTACCTGAAGCATACAATGCTGCGTAATTGAACGTAATCGAAATACGATTAATATTCGGAGAGAAACGTGTACAACGCAGCCTCTGATCACAGTACTCGCTCCTGTGAGAGCCGACTTACTAAGATCTGCTTTATTTACCTTATGATATATTAAGATCTGATTCTACAGTTGAATTTGGCTAAACCAAACCTGAAACATATATGCTTTTGTCTAGCGAAAACATTTGAAACAATGTGACGAGCAGTATAGTTCAAAACAACGATCGTAACTAAGGCTGTAGATAAGAAACATATTTAGCGCCAAACACTATATTGATCCAGTGATTAGGGTTTGATAGATCAGCAGGCATCTTATTAACTGAGTCAACATATTTCTAGAAAACAATATTTAGAGGGTAATTAATTACACAATCTGAAATAAGGTCTTAATTTAATTAATCAAATAAAACTGAGACGATGAGTTTCAAAACATCGACGAACCACACACTGAAACGAGACCATTAGAGTTTGTGATATTATGTTTAAAATATTTGCATAAATAGTTGCGGCGGTCATCAATATTGAATCGAAAACATATTTATGTTAAAGTATTAGTCTCTACAATAAACGCACGTTTTACAATATCAGCATCATAAAACATAGTATTTGTTATTTCCAATTGTTCTTATAGTTTACTTCGTGCGTTTATTAAAAAAATATAGACAAAACGAAAGTATGCTTGTTGTTATATCAAACATTTTCATTTTATAGAGTGTAACTCAAGTTTAATTTTCTTTGTACTGTTCACGCAATGTGGGAAAACTTTGGGACACTATTGAATGCACGTGCATAGGAGCGCAAGATTTCATGCATATGATTACACACTTGTCTGCATTCAAAATGTTTCAATCCATATTAGTATTCCGAATTACAGCATGCACCATTACCGGATGTTGATTCAAATACGTTTCAATTGAATATCAATTTCAAACGAGAAGTACAAATTGCACGACCTTGATTCTCAGAATGTAACTAACATGATGACAAGTTTGTATCTTTTGCAAACCTATTTTTGAACCGAATGCATAGCTTAAATCCCACTATATCAGTCGCTCAGTAAAGACCCTGTAACGAGCGTTTAGTAAAGGCGAGTTTAATACCCGTACGAACATAGTAGAATATCTTACTTCTCAGCAAAGTCATATCTTGATGAAAATCATAAGAATCACATTTGTGGTAGTGGCTTGGCCTATTAATTACGCGCTGAGCTGTTAATACAGGGTCCGGGTTCGAATCCCAGTTGGACCAGCTCAACATTTTAGAGACACTTTTCAGTGTCTCCCATCAGCACGCGGTTGCCTCCTCTCTATCCAGGGGTTAAAGTGGGTACACGTGTGGGTCACTAGCCGGTACTACGGCTGCGTAATTGCGTCATACGTTAGCAGTGGTCAATATTGAAGGCGAATGGCTAATATCAATTATAGTTCTATCATAGCTGTGCTAACGTTTGCAAGCAGTTGATATTGAAGTAAGAAACCGATTAAACTGCTTCTCATCATGATCGAACATGTATGAAACCGCGAACTGATGTGTGCAGATTTCTTAATGAAGCTAATGGCAATACGTGGCGGTGAATGATTTAAGTTAACCCTTATGTATATTGATTGAGAACAAATGAATGAATAACAATAAGCTAAATATTATAATGACAACGTGAACAAGAGAAAGTCATACCATAGCAAAATAGCAAAATCATTTCTATATCATACCATATTGCATGAGCAAACAGAGAAGACCTTAATCAAACAACTCCTGTGTGAACCGTCTATTGGGGCCCTACATTTTTTTGCAAATGTGTGACGACGAGTCTCTATCAGGTCAAACGGGTTGGTAATATTGTCAATGAATGTATCATTATAAGAAATAAAAATAGAGTACAAAAAATCGCTTTTCAACGTGTATATACACTGATTCTATTTTAAGTTGGTAGGTTGATTAAATGTTTGCGTGTTGTATAACTTTGTAAACACTTTTTGTTCGTAGTTTCATTCTTTTTATTTTCCTTTATATCAAAGTAAACATTATCCACTGAAAACAATTGTTTATTGGTTGATTTGTTGAATATATATATATATGTACTGATTTATTTGTTTTGAATTCATTTTCCTGAAGTTATATTCTGCTATATATAAATATGCAGCACCAAATGCTGTACACATATTCATATCAATTAAGTAATGCTTACACCCAATTTAACCAGAGTATATTAATATTCATTTAAATATTAACTTATCTTAATACTGCTAGATTCTTAGAAACAACCCGCGGATTGTTTAGGAGATATTGCCGATCTTTACGGAAAACACCATACATGTTCGGTCAAGCTCCGACTCAGGTCAGACAAAAGTTAAAACTCATCTAAAGAGAACCTCTACTGTGTAACAGTTTAACTACATGTACGTCGAAATGAATACGTCAGGTACACATAATTAATTTAACGACATAATGTGGGAAACAATGGACGGGTTTCCGCTGGAATCCTTAGCAATCAGGTATATTTTTATGTTTAATGTTTTGATACAATCCCGTCTTTCCTGTCCATGCTCGTTAGCAGTTCCGCGCTTTTGCAGACATAGTAGACCAAGATCAGACGGTTCCGTACAAAAATATAGTAGATCTAACTCTACAGTTCCGACTAATACCACAATGTCTTGTATGCATATGCCATTATAAATATCTATGTTATAAATATGCTTGTACGACAGACCCCCAGCAAAGCTATTGAAAAAGTGTCCTGATAACGGTTGTAAGTGGACACTTTTGTACGCACGTGATTTTTATGGTTTAAACCTATCTACCTAGGATCGAGCCCGTGCATTTGGAGGTATCGCCCAATGTCGCGTGCTCCATGCTGTGTAGTAACAACGTAACACGATTGTCGCTCCACTAATCCCGATCACGAGTGTAAACGGGTCTGCTAAGCATGTCGTCTGCAGCTTTCTTTAACGCCTCCACTTGTATAAATGCAGACTAAACATGAACTATCTTACTGCTTAGAGCCAGCTCAGAAGCCGAATCGCTCAACATCTGAGGCCTGTTCAGGAGCGCGGGCGCTTGATGAGCGCTTGCCCGAGCAAAAGTATCACTGCTGAACGCGATCGAGCGCCCGTTCTAAAATCAAGTAAATTTTTGATCAGCGGTCGGGTTCTAGAGCATCAGTTTGTTAATTACGATTGTTTTCTTCCAGTCGGTTGCTTCTGTTACCGTGTTGGTAGCCATCTTGGAAACACAAGCGAATGTCAAAGCGATACACCTCGCGAGTAGGCTAGCTTGCGCAAGCTGGCACTAGGCGGGCGCCCTCGTTCAGAGTCCAAGCGCTCGAAGTGACATCGAGCGCCCACACTCCTGAACAGGCCTCTGATCTGATCTGATCTGATCATGTTGCACACCAGCTATACTAGTACACATGTGATACATGTATGTTGGAAACACGGGTCAGGATTTACTCGTGCAGGGTACTGCTCGAGCCACTATGTGGCCGGTGGCTATTTAGAGATCAACGAGCGGCTTCTTTGTAATTTGAATTGGGTGAACCAAGGGGAAAACATTTTGTACTCATCTGTGAAATATTCATTTTTATTCATTTTTAATCAAAATTAAAAGTCTACAACGTACTGTCGTACAAGTAAGATACATGTACTCGTCTTACTACCAAAGTGTCTTCTTACAACCGTTATCAGGACAGTTTGTTCGCATGACCTCAGACAAGTGTCCTCGGCTACGCCTCGAACACGTGTCTTCGGTCATGCGAACAAACTGTCCTGATAACGGTTGTAAGAAGACACTTTATCTATTGTATCTATTACATGATGTAATTATTTCAAGAATATTCAATAGGGAAAGTTTTAACTAATAACCATGTATATCTTTATTTTAACATGAAATAAAGGGTAGACCAACATATTTTTGAATGTGTCCATCTCCTCGCGAACTACTTGAAGGTCGATCAAACAATATAATCCTTTTAATACGAAGGTCAACAATAATTAAAGTTTTCTTATCTCACCATAATGCAATCGTTGTATATTGGGGACAGTGATTGCTGCTTTTTTCCAAACTTGCATAAACTTTCACCGTTCTTGGTTATCTGTTATACTCTCCAATAAAGGTATCGGCAAAGTGTGTGTGGTAACAGTGAACATTACTTCATATATACATAAATAATATTAATTTCGGCAGTTTCTGTTTTTCATAGGTCTCTAAACATGTATGTTTAGTCTGAACCCCACCCCACTCACACCATCTAGAAAGCTCCTTTACAATATATCATTTAAAGTAATCGTAATCTTGGAATATTGGCCCAATGGTTTCTCTGAATGCCAAACATTACAGTTTGGTGGTGGTTTTGTTTGTTTTAAAAATCATTTATGTCTGATAATTCTTGACTGACAAGTGTCGTTATGGATAACTGCAATACAACAAAATATCAGTACCCAAACTATTACGTCTATTAAGGAAACAATACTGACAGCTTCCCCATATATCTTATAAAGACGCATATTCGACTTGTTAAGTGCTAATGTGACGGCCGTAAAAAGTCGCGCCCAGTACTTCATTCTCCGTGTTGTTATATTTCTGGTCCTTCGGGATAATTAATCATGATGTTATTAGCTTTGAACAATGAATACTGCTTAAGCCAATGCCAAGGGGCGTGAGTAGTGCTGCACTTTTATTTACTACGTAGCAAATTCCGCTTAGACTGTTTAAGTTAAACGACCACTTATGTTTATATACTTTCATAGCAATGTGATGTTATCAAATTTTGAAGACAAAACACAAAGCATATATTCTAAACATTAAAAGCCAATCTGGATGAATTTTAGAAAAGAACCACTCCAAATGCGGTCTACTTCTGGGTCTTAGGGGCAAGCCATTGCTTAATACAGCACGACGGTAATGCAGAAAAAATGTTCGATCGGAATGAATCAAGCATCCACCTGTTTTAATGACACCTCTGTTTATTTAAATGTCGCTTTGGAGAGAGTCTATAGTGATACAATTGATGTAAAAATCAGACAGGGAGACGGTGTCAGAGAGGAAATTTGTTAACACCTGTATTATAGTTACATATGAAACATATGTTTGTTATGTTGCTATGATAATTCCAACAACTCCCGTAAATGATAATCAAAAACCCATTTTCTCAAACAAATTTGAAACCATGTCAAAAGTTGCAGAACAGGTGAATGCGATAAGTTCACTGTTTAACCTTACACAAGCAACTAGCCCAACCCATGGCGCCCATGTTGCTATAGTGATAAACTTCTTAAGCAAGGTTACAGATATCACAAACTTCGGAAAACTTTTTCTAAATTTTAGTATCGAACTTTACCTCTCATTAGTAAATATAATTGCAATCTACGGACGTTACTGCGACAAGGCATTTCTCAACCAGAATTTTATGGGGATGTTATCTACAAACTTAGGAAAATTCGGGGTCATATCCATTTTCATGATTTGTTTATAAAACGCATTAAAACATTTAAAAAGAAAGGTTATGATCCTATTATATTGCAACGCACTGCATGTTTGGTTATCGACCCTTTTACAGTCGGTAGCTACACTTCCCTCTTTGCTTGCGCGATGACAGGCCGAGGGTAGTACTCTATGATGGTATACTCTTAAACTTGGATACAGGATGAGCTTACCAGACTCATGTATTACTTTTTCCCTGTCGTGCCCTTAACGGCTTACCTGCAGGTGCTCTGACTTCAGCAAAGTCATTGAGTACATATTTGACGGATTGTCACAGTTATTATGCTATGTTTTACATGTTGTCCTGTGTTCACCGTCGTCTATGTTGTGGGTAAGTCCAGCGGGGATACCTTTATTTACACTATTTGTAAACCTAGGGTGACTTTGAGAGAAGTGTGAGGTTAGGACGTCCGTAAACCGGTTTAAACCCCCAGTGGGTGTGGAACGTTTGTCTCTGGTTCTTGTGTGTCTTTTGGTGTTTTCTGTGTTCATTTAGTGTGTGAGTGTGCGTTTGGGTGTGATGTTGTGTGTGTGTGTCATGCTGTCTATCGGTGTTTTGGTGGTGGTTACGTCTTGTATGTGGCTTTGCCTGCTTGACTTTACTACCTTTCCATTTACAATATGCGATTTTTTGAAATATAGAGTTTGTAGTATATCAACTCAGAAAATTATTAGAAATGATTTTAAAATCAGACCTTGAATTGCCTGAGACGCTTTAGAACATAAGCAACGCCCTCTGTAGTGATTTATTTTTTATAATACTACAACAATGTTCCGGAACGTAATACTGCATGAAATCAAACACAAGATTTATAGATTTAATTTGGCATCATGCGTGTAATGTCAGGGAAGACGTTTGGCAAATTAAAAGTTGTGTATCTGCAGGAATGGAAATTGCATTTCTAAAGCAATATTGTTTCATACAGATACGAGTTACGACAGATTGATCTCAAAATGAATGTGATGTAGCTACATTATTTCATATCAGACTTGGCTAAAATGGACAACTATGTGGCAGGTTTGACTGTCAACGTTCCCAAAAATGGTGTTGCTCTTTCAAACGCACAATAATCCTTTGACAAACAATTACTAAACATCGGTAACTACGGTAGTTCCACATGGGTTCAAGGTTATAAAACGTCTAAGTCTGAGTATGGGATCGTTCTCAAGAATCTGATTGGTCAACAAGATGAATAAGAATGATTAAGATTGATCTCAGGCCCAAGCAAAATGTTTGGAAATTTGGAAGTTAAAAGTTATGAGGAAATAGTCCATGCCATATAACAAGAAGTCTAACAGGCACCATGTAAAACAGAAGATGATCTTTGTATACAGAAACGGTGACTAAGTTTACCTCTAACATTTATTTTCAAATCATTTTCATTTTGGCAGACATCGTTATGCATGTTGTGGAGTTGTCTGGAGGGGGAATTTTATTTACAGTTTGACTTTGGTGAAAGTGGGATAAGGACGAGGTTGGGTACCCGTAAACCAGGTTTAAGTCCCCCAGTAGCTTATTGTGGTTGCTGGCCGTTCCAAGGCGGTACTCCTGCTTTCAGCCTACGGTTAATTTTGTTGTTTAATATGCTTAATGTTTAATGTTTTTCGTCTTGATATGCGTCCTGTTATGTTTTGCATTGTGGCTTTACCGTTTCTTGTTTGATGGTGTTTGGTGCGGTGCCATTTCGTGTGTTGCTCTCCCTGTTTGACTATTTTTCCATATTGAATCTGTAAATGAGAAAAATAACAGACTGAAAATCTAAGTAAAATATGTTTTAGAAGTGATTCAAATGAATAGCAGTAGCATTTTAAGGCGTAAAAAGTCGCCCCGTACTTCATTCTCAGTGTTGTTATATTTTCTGGTCCTTCGGGATCATTAGTTTTCATGTTATTAGTTTTGAAAATTGAATACTGCTTAAGCCGGTGCTAGGGGGCGTGAGTAGTGTTGCACTTTTAATTACTACTCATGAACAGACTCAATAAAACCGAGTCTGCAATTTTCTCTTTTTGCATTTCTACTTTTGCTTTCGAGGGATCACCCATTTTCAGAATTAATGTATAATGATTTATTTTATATAGAATAGGACGCATCTCACATATAACACTGGCGATTCCTTACTGTCGGTGAACCGACTCTGTAAATTTGAGTCAGAAATACGCAAATAAAGTATTATAAGATTTACACCTCCAAATTATTTGGGATAATGCTGAAAGTAAATACTTTATATAATCCAACCAATGCAATAGATATTTGATGGATTATAATACAGATATTTGCTTTATTATTGAGAGATAAACGGCGTCGTAGAAAAAATGACATACCTACACAGGTACCAAAGATTGTACTGTTGTTGTGTTTGCCAGCATATATTATTTACAAATACAAGGTGCAAACCACTCATCTAAGACCGTGGAATACAAAACGGCATGCACGCATGCTTTAATTTCAGATCGCATGACTCTTTTTATGTTCAAACAGTGCATTGTCAGCTATCGATAATCTGTCGATGTAGTTAATGAGTACTTTTCATGCATTCAATTCTGAGATTATACATAGTAAAGAAATACCGTCTATTGGTATCACTTTACAAGCAAGGAAGAACCTTATGACAACCAACGAGTGAGCATTATTGTATATATGTCATTTGGAATATGTAATTGCTTAATGAAGAACAATAGAAACGTGAATATTCTCTAGGATAGCTTATGCACTAGTACCATTGCTCCATAACCTAACAACTTAAAGACACATCATTCGGTTTATGTCGTTCTAAAGACGTAAGGCAACGAAAGGTTACATAGGTTAAGGTTTTGTAAGAAAGAAAAAAACATTAGGTTTATGTTGAATTAGTTATACCCCCACTTCTAAAGACGTAGGGGCTTTATTGGAATCGCGCATGTCCGTGCGTCCGTCCGTCCTTCATTACTGTCGTCCGTCTGGAGTTTTGTCCGGTGCATTAATCCTAAAGTATTATAGGCACAACTGTGGTTTTTATATGGATAGAGGATGATGAGGGGGTGTGCATTTAACAAGGGCTGTAACTTTAAATCAATTGTAAGGGAGTTATTCCCCTTAGTTACTACGCTCGACATGAAAGGGTTGTTCTAGGACTGGTCGGCCCAATGTCAGGATAATGTGACTGGGTGGGAAGCCCTTGCCATGTGCCCGCGGCAGGGGTATTCTAGTGAGGCAGCACTATAACTTGCCTCATGCGGGTGCCACCTGTAAATAACTGAAATACTATTGGTCGGACGTAAAACCCAACTCACTCACTCACTCCTTTCACAAGTGTAGATGAAAAGATTATTGAGCTGTTGTCTCCTGTATTGCCTTTATTGCATCCTGTAACAAGGTAGTTGGTGGGGGGTATTATTCACATCTAGTAATATCTCTAGTTTGATGTTGTAAAGACAAACATTACAATCTCAATAATAGCTTGTTGTCTCAGTTGTCGCGCCACCTAAATCATTTGCAGTCACCAAGGACTCTAACTCTAAATTAATGTTTAAGGGAGTTATTCCCCTTTATTTACTTTTCAGAAGCAAATTCTACTTCTACATTTCTTCATCAATGAACCTCAAAATCGCATATGCATTCATAATGATGCGTAGATATGTGTGACATAATTTTCATGCAAGTCATTCCCTGAGTAGACTTAAAACATATTTTCACATGTGTGGATGAAAAAAGTATTGAGCTATTGCCTCTTGTATTGGAGTCATTGGATATTTTGAGAAGGTGGTGGGCGGGGGTATTATTCACCTTTAGTGATAGCTCTAGTTTGATGTTGTAAAGACAAGCTATCTCATAAATGTCTCAGTTGTCATGCCACCTAAATCATTTGCAATCGATTTGTATATGAATGCGACTGATTTAAAAACGAAATTGCCTTACACCGTCAAATGAATTAAGCAGGATCAAAATAGTATCTTAGTAAGCGCCTAAAATATTTGACGGGATAAATGGCTTGTATGTGTTAATAATCTGGCGATTGTGACAGAACTGTCAAAGCAGGTTATGTTGTATTGAACTTTAACCCTTTTCCTGTTCTATGTTTATTCCAAATGTTAAAACTAAATGAATATTTATGGATAATGAAATATGGAAGGTGAAACATTGTAACCTTTTTAGAAAGTAAAGAAACAGATAATTCAAATTGCATTAGCAAACAGAGCAGATCCTGGTCAGACGGCTCTTATATGAGCCGTCTGATCTGGGTCTTATCTGTTTGCAAATGCATGAAAACATGTTTATATAAAAGAAAATGGTTAACTATGATGTTGTATATAAATAAAACATAATTCCGTATAACCTTTACCACATGTAGCTCATCGATGAGTGCTCATTCTGCTATCCACGACTTGACTCTTGGATCAAGCTGAGACGTCGGGTAACTGGGCATCTCGTCGTGATACAAGCTGTTAGACACCCGTGCAGTAGTTTCTATGAAGCCTGACGCATCGGAAGTAGTTAACATTGCACACTGTTCCAATTTAATCGACAGTTCTTCACAACGAGATAAACGTTAGTCTGAGCAGACATGTAAAGTTAGAAAGGATTGGGACCCTTAGTGTCGAAACTTCTCTGGGCAATGAATATTTTATGGACGATAGAACAGTTTCACAATATTCATCTAAAATTCAGACCCAATGTGATACCCATTCCTCTGTCTGGGAAATCCACTTTTATTGTCTTTCCTGAACATTCAAATTTGTTTAGCACACGGATAACTATCTCATTTATCAAACAGAGCAGAGCTATAACATGTTTAATCCGTTTACTCTTTCGCTGCCAATGTCGCATCTGTAATAACCTATGCAAACAGCTTTGATCCAGATGAGACGCCAAGTAACTCGGCGTCTCTTCAGAGCCAAAACTGTTTTTACTGACTTTTTCTTGAAACAAAAATGAAGAAAAATAAAAGACGACGAAGTTTGAAGATGACACAGTTTGGTAGCGAAAGGATTAACCGGGACGCCGTTTGACACGTTTATAAAACTTCTGAAAGTTGTGAGATCCTTCGAAAGCAAAAGCAGCAATGCAAAAAGAGAAAATTGTAGACTCGGTTTTACTGAGTCTGTTCATGAGCAGATATGAAAATTGCAACACCACTCCCCCCCTCTCCCCACTAGCACCGGCTTAAGCGGTATTCAATTTCCAAACCTAATAACATTGAACCTTATGATCCCAAAGGACCAGGAAAAATAACACCATTGAGGTTGAAGTACGGAGCGACCATTTACGGCCGCCTCACAAGTACTTAACACCTGCTGTTGTGCAATTCACATGTTCTGAAAGTTGGGAGAACCTTCAAAAGCAAAAGCAGCAAATTGGAGACTCAGTTTTATTGAGTCTGTTCATGGGCAGATATGAAAATTGCAACACCATTCACGCCCTCTAGAACCGGCTTAAGCGGTATTCAATTTTCAACTAATAACAATGAACATAATAACCCCAAATGACCAGGAAAAATAACACCATTGAGATTGAAGTACATACGTTCTGAAAATTGGGAAAACCTTCAAAAGCAAAAGCAGCTATGCAAAAAGAGACAATTGCAGACACGGTTTTCCTGAGTCTGTTCATGAACATTTATAAAACAGTTATGAAGAGGGCAATACTACTCGCGCCCCCTAGTACCGCCATAAGCGGTATCCAATTCTCAATATTAATAACATTGAAATCCATGATCCCGAAGGACCAGAAAATAACACTGATAATGAAGTACCTGGCGACTTTAACACCTGCTGTTGTGACGTACATAAGTTCTGAAAGTTGGGAGATCCTTCGAAAGCAAAAGCAGCAATAAAAAACAGAAAACAGCAGACTCGGTCTTATTGGGTCTGTTCATGAGAATTTATGAAAAGTGCAATACTACACACACCCTTAGCAACGGCTTAAACGGTATTCAATTATCAATTCTGAAGGGTGATGATCCCCCGAAAGCAAAAATTGCAACACAAAAAGAGAAAATTGCAGACTCGGTTTTATTGAGTCTGTTCATGAGCAGTAATTGAAAGTGCAACACTGCTCACGCCCCCTAGCACCGGCTTAAGCGGTATTCAATTTTCAGAACAAGAAGTACTGAAATTCATGATCTCGTAGGATCAGAAGGTATAACAACACTGAGAATGAAGTACGGGGCGACGTTTTACGGCCGCCACACAAGCACTTAACACCTGCTGTTGTGAAGATTATAAATTCTGAAGGGTGGTGATCCCCCGAAAGCAAAAATTGCAACACAAAAAGAGAAAATTGCAGACTCGGTTTTATTTAGTCTGTTCATGAGCAGTAATTGAAAGTGCAACACTGCTCACGCCCCCTAGCACAGGCTTAAGCGGTATTAAATTTTCAGAACAAGAAGTACTGAAATTCATGATCTCGAACTAATAACAGAGAAACTAATGATCCAAAAGGACCAGAAAATATATCAACATTGAGATTGAAGTGCGGGGCGACTTTGTAACTTTTTGCGGGGCGACAACAACACCTGTTGTTGTGAAGTACATAAGTTGAAAAGTACAATACAATTCACGCTCCCTATCTAAGTAGATTTCATTAAACTGCATGCAGTTATAATGTTCGGTTACATTCGATTCATTCATAATGTTGAGAAAATATTGGCCAGATATCAAACAGCTTGGAACCACACGAGACCACAGAATTACTCGGTGTCTAATCTGGATCCACGTTGATTGCAATAGACAGGTCGCGCGTAACACGAAAGAGCTAAAAAACCTATCTTTTACAGCATAACAAGTCCTAAGCAGCCAGTCATTTCAGCTACCACATGCCTTATAAACCCATTATTAGACTTGTTTTGAAGACCGCTTAAGACAGATTCTACTGCAACATGGTAAAAAGATCTTACTCGACTGGGACTCGATCCCGGGATCTTTGGCTTACCATGTCAACACTCTGCCGACTGAGTAATCAAGCAACATAGTTTAAAGCCTATCAACTGTTCATTCACAACCTCTTCTCGGTTAGGCAGGCACAGGCTTGTTGTATAATGTATTCCTTATAATTTCCTTGTATAATGTATTTTCCTTAGAAGCAATACCATAGCGTGGCCAAGCCTATATGTGTTCTACGTTAAATGTACTCTTCAACTAAAATAGATAATGCTCCGATGCGTGTAATGAGAACACACATATTAAAGTTGTAAATCATATTGATTGAGCTCAAATAAAGTTCCTTATTTACAAATAACGTTGCTCAATCATATTACTAGAGCATAACTAAAGTTGTTTTCTCAAATTACTTGAACACAAATAAAGTTGTTCTGTTATATTAAGTGCATTGATTACCGTGAAACTGAACAATGTCAGTGAGGCATGCAATTTATGCGTTGCATTACAGTGCTCCCCCTCTACAACGACATCCCTTGGGATATGAAGATTGTATGTGTTGTTCAGAGGTAGTTGTTATAGGGAGGGACAATCAAACATAATCAGCTTGTTTGCAGATCCCCAGTTAAGGTGTATTTCGAGAACTAAAACCGTTATGTCTCTATCAAACACTATGTTGTGACGATTCTAAAGAGTGGTCACAACATAGGGTTTGATGGAGGCATAAAGAAAATACGATGGAAAAAGTTGTGTCTGGAGCCTTGTTGTTTCGGAAACAATGATATGCGTTGTTGTAAGGAGGGAATCGTTATTGAGAGAGCCGTTGTAGGGAGGGAGCACTGTATAATATCAATAATGCCTAAATATTGTCCTTGTTACACATGCCTTTGTGCATTATGCCATTATCAATGTCCGCTTATTAAACCTTACAACGCTTACTTTTCAAACGGACCATTCCAAACTTCAAACAAGTCAAGCTTATGATGAATATAAAGAGTGCAGGTCCTGATGAGAGGGATCTTCTAGGTCTTCTGAGTCTACACTATTTTTCAATCAGATTTTACTTACATACACTGTTTACTTAAAATTGTACTATATATTTAAATTACGTTAAGTCTTTGAATGTGAGATATATTGTAGACCGTGTTCGGAAGGTTCTTCGCGGAGTACTTTGATCGGGCCTGCACGGTCTTTCGTACAAAACAGTATAGCATTTTATACTGAGTGGCTCCTGTAGTAAAGTACAGATGGGCAATTCAATTTTCAAGATTAAGCATTGCAAAGGACATTGCTCATGGAAATCGATTAACATTTGTACCTCTAAGTACAATTCTTTTTCTTTTTTGTTATGGCCACAACCTAAAGGCGTATGCCATCAAGGGCATTATGCAGTATAGAATCGTGACTTTATAACTCGTCCATCAATAATGCAATGACCGGCTACAAAAGTTATCTAATTACGCCTTTTAAACCAGGGAAAATACCCAGACAAGGCGAACATTTTGTTGTGATCAGTTTGTTGCACGAAACCCAATCTGATGGTGAGTGAGCCATATGTCTGTATCATCACTAAAGTGCGCCTCTGATATTTATAATTACATTGTTGTTTGTCTCCTCTTTTCGTTTATCAACATTGCTTTAACTCCAAGCTGTTACAGGTTTTACTTACTTTCAATTCGCTAACAAATTGTTTGAAACTATCGACTGGGTGTCTTGCAGCTTTGATCTGTGTCTACACTATTTGTCTAAGTGTGTCTGTCAAAGATACCCAGGTAACTACGATTTTGCGAATGTAAACATGTCTTACGAGCATGCGTCTATTTTTCGTTATTTTGATTGACTCGATCTTGCGTCAAGGTTGATTGAAACAGAATTGAATATTAAATACAGATTATTAGTTACAGCTATGCCCACAGTGACGGTGGGTATAATAAACTACAACTGTGATTAGAGGTATTACAGGCACCTTATAATAATTATAATCATATTATATTATACCAAACCAAACACGTTTATAAACATCGTTATCTGGTCAGTGTATGTTGTGTTTGCTTATGATATATTGTGTATATGATTTTACAGTTTCTGCATTGGTCAAACCTTATTTAATCTAATGACTGATTTTGATATCATAATTTATTACATGGGTATTCAATGGAGTAAGGAGTTATTAACAGAGTTGGTGATAAAATATGTAACTTTTTATATATACAGTAAAACCTCGATACTACGAACTTTTAGTAATGAAGAATTGATGTATTTCGAGGCAGGTGGCTGCTTAATGCAGGATGAAATTCATACAGAAAGCTCCTCTAGGAGCTTTCTTAATGACTTTCACCCTGCATTAAACTGCCACCTGTGTTAAAAATAAATAATGGTAAGTGTTTTATTGTTCGTAGTATCGTGTTATATCTATATATTTGGTCGAGAAATAAGAAATGTTGCTAGGTCACTCTACAGTCCATTGGAAGCCCTCTAATATTAGTGATTCCTTTCTGAAAGGATTGATATCGTGTTTGAAACACAAATGTGCGTGTAAGCCTTTACGTAGAGCAATGTTGTCTAAATATGAATTACTTTCCCACACTGAAAGGGTTAATGTCGTGTTTGAAAACACGGATATGCATGTAAGCCTGTATGGAGAGCAATATTTGTCTAGATGTAAATTGCACTAACAGACAAAATTACGTTTTTGTACATTAATATTTAATCTAGTAAAGAGGTATTCGATGGATTATGTAAATACCAAGACGATCTGATTATTCTATATGGAAATTCATGATATTGGTTTTAAAGCTAAAGGGCGTTCAGGAGAGTGGTCTTCTCTGATTGGGTTGTGCTAGTAACGTGTTCGTGTACCAATGGTTATTTTGGGATAAGAAACACACACGATAGCATTAAACACACGTGAAATACTGGATTAACCATTGCCGTTGTTGATTTATGACAGACATGGGTACGTGTTAAATGATATATTTGTTTGAAATTATTTAACTTACAATAAAGTAACTATGTGGTTTTGCTTGTGATCATGTTTTTAACTATATGTTGTTTAACATATTTGTATATAACAATACTAAGCTTCGAAAAACCTCCTTCAAAACAATTTATATATTATATCAACAACAATTAACACTTAATTGTCAGCATCTTTGCAGTGAAATACATGAGAAAGAACCAAACGCACGTCAAGCATTGTACGTACTGTATTTGTCGTTTTAAACTTATCCCGTTGTAATTACAGACTTTTGAGAAACTATTTACCGAGTGTCAAAGACCTTGTATCATGATGGCATGCACGGTTACTCTGCATCTTTTCAGGATTCTAGATCAAAACTTATTGCAGATTCAATTCAGGTCATATATGCTAGATAATTGTTACATAACGTTTTCTGTTCGACATTTATATATTTAAAAAGTAGTAACCAATAATGGAGAAATCAACCTTTTGTTTTGAACATTGTGTTCATTGTATATTATGTATATCTAATTACCAGTATCACGTACGAGACATAAAATATGTGGCTTGTCTGATTTTGGTTATTTATAAAGACTGTTTTTGCTACAAAATGTTTGCATCTCTATTAACTACGAGTAGCGGGAACTTTCATTGTTGTCAGAATGTAATGAAAATAAAGAATATAACAAAATATAGCATAAAAATACCAAATACAAAACATTAAAAGTGCACACTATTTAAAGTTATAAACTTAAACGCAGAAATGTGTTTCACTTCATTCCGTTATTTATAAGTAAGTTATCAAATTCGAGTGCAATACCATGCATCGAGGCAATTACGCTCGGCATTGTGATAATTCTGTTTCAATATTGCATAAAATATTTACATGTAATGTCTATTTGGAAAGATTAATACTATTATATAAAAACTGAATCAAATTTGGATCAAGGCTTTCCTTCATATAAACACTTGTTCCCGTATTTGACTCATACATGACTCGTCTGATCAGGGTCTGCTCCGTTTGCTTTTCACATGCTATCGATCTGATTCTACAGAAAGTGTCAAAGCAAAATATTTCCTTGACAAGTTGATATTTTAAAGCGTCATCTAATAAATGTTCATGATTTCGCAACCATAACATAATTCATAAATTGTTGTTATTACCAAGTATATATTAACTCCTTCAAAACTGAATTGTCGAGTGGACTATTCCAAAATGAAACATGTCAAGCTCATCGTGAATATAAAAGGCTGTTACAGAACAAACAGTGTAACAGGACAAACAGTGCAGATCCTGATGAGAGGGTTCATCTAGCCCTTTAATCTGGATCTACACCATTTCCAAAGCAAACATAATAGCCTATAAGCAACCTGATTCCCATACTGAAACAGTTACATGTCTGTAAATATGGATTTACTTCGGCATGGATCTAAACAATTTAAACACCACCACACAAGTCAAATATTAGATAAAACTTTTTTATTTGTCGAATCTAACAGATGAAACAAAATTTGAGCAGTGATCCGATTGTCGCTTCAGATTCCCAGTCTAGAAAAAATATAATAAAGGTGAATGTTTCTCATTAAATACCGGAAATTAAAATGGACTCACCAAGTTGGAATCCCTTTGTGTGATTGTCTCTGGTTTAATTGTGCCGTTAGCCATAATTTTACTTTTCCGCATCGTGAACAATGATTTTACAAGTTTGAAATTTGTCTGAGTAATATAGAATATCATTAGCTCAATAGTCTCGATGCGTGATATAATCATGTTAAGCCAATTAAAGCTGAAATAAATATATTCAATAAACCAGTATAATATACTAATAAAGAAAATTGCTATAAGCAACCACTCCATAAATGAAAACATGTCTTTAAAGCTGATGACTGGTTATGAAGGACAAAACTAATGCACAAATGTCCTGTGTGAGTTTTCTGCATAACGTTCGTCCTGTGGGCAGCTATCACAAAACGTTAAGACCCTTATTTGACTTTTTGTGGTGGTCCCATTAGAAGGTTTTACTGCAGATGTATTGCTTTAAAGATAAACAACTATGGTATGCGAATAACTTAGAAATGAGGATGTCATTTTTTATTAATGAAATAAGTTTAACCCTTTCCCTCATATAAACGTGTTTTCACGCATTGGCAAACAGAGTAGACCCAGATCAAACGGCCCCTAGAGGAGACGTCTGGACAGGGTCTGCTCTGTTTGCTAAAGAAAATTGAAATATTTGTTTCTTTGCTTTTTAAAATGGCTACAATGTTTCACCTGCAATATTTCGTTATTACTATTATGTCAATTAATAAACAGTAGATATTGAAATTTGAAATAAACATAGAACAGGAAAAGGGTTAAAACTATGACCCTGTTTTTCATGAATACGATTACAGAAATTGGTGACTTTGTTAATATTCCTTACCTGAATTTGTATATTGGTCAACGAAAATGGTTGTGTCGCCGTAAATCCTGATCCTACATTAGTTGTCTGATCTGTTGCAAAGGAACCAAACGTCGTTTATATGGAAAGAATGGTTTACACCGATAATAAATACATTATGTCAATGGTTCGAATGTCTTGCTTATTTAAGAGGAAATCCGGGATACACGTATAGCTTCTACGTATCCGGAATGGCAAGCATAATGCTATCTAACATTTCGCCCAATCCAAGAACAGTGATATACCGCATAGGTGAGAAACGGCTATACGCTATAAGGATACCCGTTTTGTATTCACACTTTGTGAAAAAAATTGTTTCCTCACCTTTGGATAAGTTCAATGTTGACTACGTCCAATTCATTTAACCCATTACCTTATATGCTATATTTAGATCCAAACTGTTTGTATAAATCTACCGAAAACGAGCATTTACTAGAGAAAATAAACGTTTTTTAGACCTGTGTACTTTTGAAACAATTGTGATAAACAGAGCATAGCATTAACCCATTCCCTCCTACTGGCGCATTTTAATGCTCCTGTAAAGGGCGTTTTTGAAACCATTGTAATAAATAGAGCATTTGCTCCACAGAAACAAATGCTCTATTTATCACAATGGTTTCAAAATGTGATATTTACAGAGGCGTCAAAAGGGAGGGAGTAGGTTAAGGCCTTTCCAGAGACAATTTAACGAGTGTCAAAAAACCACAATCCCTATGAGAGGTCACATTATTCGGCGTATTGGCATATTTGGATCCACACCGTTTGCAAATGCAAGTGAGGTGGTGGATAGGGGGTACGGGTAAACATTTCGAATGTTATACATTTAATCATTTCCCTGTTCTATGTTTATTTCAAACTGTAATACCTATTGAATATTCATCAACAAAAAATATATAATGAAATATGAAAGATGGACTATTGTTGCCTTTTTAGAATCAAAACAAACGTACCTATCAAATTCCATAAGCAAACAGGGCAGACCCTGATCAAAGGGCTCCTATAAGAGACGTTTGATCTGGGTCTACTGCGCTTGCAGATGCGTGAAAACATGTAAATATCACGGAAATGAGTAATCGAATCACTGAAACGTGGATAATGTCATTTCGTATTCAGTCATTGCTATGAAACATACTACATTGGATCTATTAACTCGATGTTAACCTTTCACCTTTCCAACAGGGAAGGCAGACGTTTATGCCTATCTAAGATATGTCTCATTTCCGCCAATATACAAACTTATTTTAATCAGGATATATTTTAATCAGGATATATTCCAAAGCCGGCTGACGCCATTAACCCCTTGAATGTGTACCCGAATGTAATTGCATTTGTCAACAACGTAACCTCATATCAGAGCGCTCCCATAGGAATCCCCTGATCAATGTCTTCATTGTTTGTCATTCAAAACTTCCCGGCAAATTTAAGCCTTCCATAGTGTGTTGAACAACGACGGGCTATTCAGTTATGAAAATAAAGCACTCAAACGAAAAGGTTAAAATCTTAGTTGCATGCAATTTGCAAGTGTACAATTTACAAGAATATTGGTCATAATATAGTTAAATATTCCTTTACCTGAGGACTGTTCATTAAATAAATAATGACGTCATGAATAGTTATATATTAAATTTCATTACGTTATATGCTCACGGGCATGTTTTGTCAGAGAGAAACTACTGTAGAATCAAGATATTTTTAATTCCAAGAGCAAACAGACAGAGCATACCCTGATCTACCATGTTGGCAAAGGCGTTTCTTTCAGGAAAAGGCGTTTCCTTCAGGCAAAAGGCTATATAACTATTTTTTTCTCAATTACAAAGGGGCGCGACTATATCACCAATAATGCGATATTAATATTCCCTGTTCAAGGTTGTTCTCCTTGTAGCTTTGTTAGAAGACGACCACTATCTATTTCAGTTCAAGGAATGCTACAAAAAAACACTGTTCCGTTTCCGTAACCATTATTCTGGTTTACAAATATAATTATGTGCACACAAATCTGAACTGTTTAAATTATCCTCAAACCTTTAGAAACTATTGACCGAATGGCGAACATGTTGTATTCTGATGAGACGCCGATTTTCGTGCCGTCTCGTCTAAATCTAAGCTATTTGATAATGCCGGTCATGTTACGATTAACAGATAACGGGTCAAGTCGTTAATCACGGTGACATTTAAAGTGTCTAGTAACAACACATGATCTGTCACCGGTAAGCATTTCTCTTTTACTCTTTACTCCGTGAATATCAATGTAAGAACTAGTGAATATCAATTAGATTATGTTTTATGGTAGCACATTTTGGCCATGGCAAAAAATGCAGAATTGTATCTATGCTGTTTCATAAGCAAACAGAGCAGACCCTGGTCGGACGGCTCGTATGTTTGCATAGGTGTAGAAAGGTGTTTTTTATGAAGTTAAATAAATAAATAAATAATCAATCAATGGATAAAACAGAAATTGAAAATAAAATGCCGATTCCAAACTATGAATAAACAAATTTGTATTACAGTTAATTGATCTAGGTATATGTTTATTACCATATATATTCGTGCAAATAACTACCATTGAAAATCGTTCATTAATCCATGGGTAGAGTGGATACTAAAGTGGACATTCGTAACCCCTAACTGTCATTACCTATATTCATGTAAGAAGTAAGGGCTGTATGAATATTTATGAGCTGAACCTATGAACATGCTGATATTTGACCTTGGTAGAATCAGTTTTATGTAAGTTCATAAGCAAACAGAGCAGACTGTTATCAGATGACTCACTACGGAAGTCGTCTTATATGAACTTTAAAATGATCTATATCAGGTAAACTGTTAACATATCAGATGATTCGTGATTGTGTTATATATACCGAGTTATTTACTCTACTGTGCCGAGTTTTAAAAATAAACCAACAATTTGAAATGTTTTTTTCGTATAGTATAATACTTTGTATATAGTATACACTGAATGAAAAAAATCAAAACATTTTTTCAGCTGTCAAAGTATGATGTCTAAACGTATTTGAAGATGTTTATCAGTAGTATTTATGAAATTGTCACGCGCCTTGCACTTGTGGATGCCAATACCAAAACTATTTGAGGCTGTAATTAATGAAGAAAATTTAAAAATGAAAACTGTAGTAGACTGCAAATTGTTCAGACGACAGTGTGTGGTAGCGAAATGGTTAAAGGTCATTAAACGAACTGTTACAATAAAATTCATCTAAACCGGAATTCTATCAGGGAAGAGTATAGATACTTTTAGGCAGGTGCCGGCTTATTGAAGGGTGAAATTCATGCAAAAATATCGCAGAGGAGCTTTCTGCATGACACTCACCCTGTATGAATCTGCCACTTGTCTCCAACGCTAATATTTATACTAAAGTGGATGTCCGGTTTAAAGAGGTTTAATGTTATATGCAACAGACTGATTTAGGAAACTACACATGTCTACCTCCTCTAACACGGTCGGCATAAACTGTCACAAATGAACTACAGTAAACCCCCTCTAAACCGGACGTTAAAGTTAACATTAATATCGGTCGTGAAGACATGTGATAGCCTAATGCAGGGTGAAAGCAATGCATAAAGCTCCTAGAGCTAGCAGCTTTTTGTATGACATTCAGTCTTCATTACACAGCTGCCTAAATTGTCTTAATTCTTCTCTTCTAGAATTCCGGTTAAGACATGTTTTATTATACAGTAAATCCCCGCTTATGCATCCACCAAACACAAGTCTTATTTTGGGTTTTTAAGGCACGCGAAGCTTAAAGCAGGACAAACGTTATGCAAAGAGTTTCTACATTGCTCTTGTCTTGCATTAAGCAACCACATGCTTTTAAAATACCCAGTGTAGATAAGCGTAAAAAGAATAATTCAAACTGTTTCTATATTTGTCTCCGGTATGGCAATAACTTGTCAAAATGCAAACTGATAAATGCAACTGTATGGGCATAATAGTCATAATTACAATTTATTCTCTAACCTTATTAAGATATTCAAAGTACGTACAATAAAGTGTTGTTAATGCAACCATATAATTTATTATTATTTATACGAGTCTGTAAAAGCAGTATGTTTGCTTAATGCTGAGCAAGAGTAATGCAGAAAGCTAAAATATGTCCATTATTAAGCTTCCACCTTATGTTATGCCTCTTTCGAGCGGTTTCAATGGGTTGCATTAACGAGACTTTACTGCAACACAATATATGTACTTGAATAGTCGCACAATATCCCTTCATAGATTAGGACCATTTTTCTGGATTGCTGATTTTGTAATCGGAGTTTAGCGGAGTCTGTCAAATACATCAGACTATGATTTGCATAGGCAAATGTTTTCTGTCGAACAACTTGATTATTATGCCACTTCTGTCCGATATCTAGGATATCTTCACAATTTCGGCATTTCGGTGTTTCAAGTTTTACTGTTCAGACTTAATATCACAAACGGTATCCATAATATTGTACTTATGTCAATACTATTATGTTTTGACCCAATGCCAGTGGTCCCATGTTCAATCTATCGCCAGAACAGTTCATTCGGATGTGACTTTATAAACCGAGGTCAAATGTACCAGTGATGTACACTGGACATCAAAAAGAACCAAAGAAACTCTATCGATAATAAGAGCAGGACATCGCGCCCGGGTTTTACCTGTACCCGCCACTCCAATTCACCCATAATGGACTGACACGGGCGTTATTCAAACCAACCCTACCAACTATAATGATGCAACAGTACGTGCCCGGTTTGGGTGACAAATTTGCATGTACATTAGGACTTACAATTATATAAATCATGAACTTACTATTAGTATAATTATGTTTACTTGTCATAAATCACGGCTCTGTCAGAATTAGATTGGCGCTTTACCTTATAGACACGCATACGCACACCTTTGCAAACAGTGTAGATCAAGAGAAGATATATCATGCAGTGGTATTCCGATCATGGACTGTTCTGTTTGCTTACGATATAATATAGATCTGATTATACATGTATGGGTTTTGTCACTGTCAAAAATCCTGTATTTATAACAATAAAGCTAATAAATATTCATGATATCATTTCTTGCTTCAGTATTATTCAGGTAAATGGTTCAACGCGCTTGTGTCGCCATTACGTAGCATTCAAATTATTCCGTTTGTAGAAATATTAGATATTGCGTTATGTAACTGCATCACCTACATGTACCAGCAGGACATTGAAATAGACTTTTAAGGGACTTGGCAATGGATGTGTCAGACATTGCGATGGCTTCCGAGCTGTTTTACGTACGTCTCACCAAACGGGTGTGAAATTCTTCCTTCAGGTATTAAATATTTATTGCACTATACCAATGACTGTGACTGAACCTATTGCGATATTGTGATTTGTTTTAAAAAAAAGTGTTCACTATGCAAATGGTATCTACGACAGTAAGACGACAGTACTTTGTTTTAGGCTCAGCTGAAAGCTTTGTTTTCTATTCCGAAATTATTGCACTATGACATTGATATGGTACATGTACGTGAAATATACCAGTATATAATGTTTAGGCACATACTTAAATTACTGGTCATAAAGACGGAAAATGCATAAGTATTCTTTTGTCTCTATCTTTATAGTATTTATTGGTACCTTGTGGCTGATACACGACAGAAATACACGTATGTTGATTGATGTTTATGTTTTATTGTCAATATTGCAAGACATTATGTTCCGTATGGCGAACTGTATGAAAGGCGATCACTAAAATATACAGTAAAACAACTTTAACACGAACACGTTGAAGTAAACAGATAAATTGTTTTTAGAGCCGGTGGTTGCTTAAGAGAAGACAAATATAATACAGAAAGCTTCTGTGGGAGCTTTCAGCATAACTTTCATTCCGCATTTAGCTTCATTTGCCTTTCAGATCCAGAAATAGACAAATTTTGGGGTAGTGGCTTTACAGTGGTTTTACTGTACTGTATTGCATGTCTTCGATATCTCGAACTTCAAGGGACTGTATAGATAAGTTGGAGATAACAGAAGTTCGAGTTACCCGATTTGTAATCTGGACAATTTCTCAAGTTCATAGCTTATTGCAGGTCTACATTAATGCTAAAAGATCCTGCAGGAGCTTTCAGCATTACTGTAGAACTGCATTAAGCTATGAAATGTTTTTCTAGACATGCGTAGTGATACATTTTAGAGCTATTCTGTATTGTAAGATTTTGGAAGGACCGAACTTTTAGTTCGAGTTATCCCGAAGTTCGAGTTATCCGAGTTCGAGATATCGAAGTTCAATTGTATCTATAACGCAAGCAGAAGCAGTTAAATATTCTTTGCGATGCTATCGTTGACATTACACGTTCAATGATCAAACAGCACGCACTGATTCAAAGCAATAGAGGCCATACAGTTATCACTAATTTGGTTTGTTTTAACATTAACAGTGGATACCATGCTATATCAGCTGGAACAAATCCAGAAATAGTACAAATAACACACTAGATAATATATACAAGTTCAACACTGGTGAGTTGAAGCATATCCCCAAATGATTTTGTTTGCCTGCTGGCTTTGGAATAAAACACGGTGTTGTAGATAAATAAGTATTTAAGTATCCTCTTGATGCCATGTGTTCTTATGAGATCTAATGAGTACCAGGGAGATAATGGTTGACTGGGAAATAAAATATTTAGATATAGTAGAATCTGTCTTAACCCTTTACTCTATAAATATGCCTTTCTACGCATTTGCAAACAGAATAGACCCAGATCAGACGGATCATACAGGAGTTTATGTTTGCTTATGATTCTACAGTTTCTGCAATGGCCAACCATCCCGTGCCCATGTGCTATAATGTAATTAATAGTCATGTCGTCATTATGTCTTACATGGATATTCATGGAAGAAGGTGTTAAGGGGTCATCAAGAGAGAAGTTTGATAACGAATCTGCTAGGCAGGTAGTAGCTTAATACAGGTTAAACAGGCAGCTCCCATAGTATTTTTCTGCATTACTTCTGCCCTGTATTAACCCTCTCCCTTATATGCTATTTTTAGATAAAAACCTCTTTGAATAAATCTACCGAAAAGGAGCATTAACTAGAGAAAAGGAAAGCCTTATGATTCTGTAGTTTGAAACCATTGTGATAAATAGAGCATTTGCTCCTATAGGTTGAAATGCTCTATTTATCACAATGGTTTCACAAAGTGACTAGTACAGGGTCGTCAAATGTCGTCAATATGATGGAAGGGGTTAAGCAACCACCTGCCTTTTTAGATTCTTATGTACAATAATTGAATGACAGCTTAGACTAGGTTATACTGTAGATAAATACCCTTCTGCATGTGACTAAAGCCGTTAAATATTTCCCTGTTGTATATTCATGCAAGAAAAATGACGTCATGAATATTAATAAGATTATGTTTTATAATGGCATATGAACACAGAACATTTTGACTCAAACAGAAGCTGTAGAATCAGATCTACAGTACCTTAAGCAAACAGAACAGACCCTGATCAGACGGCTACTATATGAGCCGTCTGATCTGGGTATACCCTGTTTACAGATACGTGAAAATGCGTTCGTACATAAGGGAAAATGTTAATTCACAATATGTATGGGAATGTTATATGCGTCCAGTTATTTGATGATCACTAAGCTATATAGCTCACTATGACACTTGCCAAATAGTCACGCATGATGATATTCAACGTAATTAATCACGATGTAGTTGAATAACGTATTCGATCACAGTTGGTCGTTGAAATGTAGAGTAATTCAGATAACAACGATTGTAGACCGAATTGTCTAAATACTGATATCTCAAATACGGAGTGTGATCTAATACATAATCCGTTGCTGTAGCGATGTTATCATTTGATTCAACATATTTTAAAAACAATGCGATTTGCAATTTTTTAATGAAGAAACCTCCGTATACAGTACATAGCGAACAATAAAAATATTGCCTACTTACAGTAGAACCTGCCTTAAGTGGCCATCAAATAGAGGTCTAGGTATGGGTCTGCAGAGCAGGTGGGAGATTAATACATGTCAAACGTAATGCAGAATTTTACTGTACTCCAAGCAGAAACAACGTGTCACCAAGGTGACGAAATATGTATTACATGTCATAATTACATATCATTTGATTGATACCTCAATCACGTCAATGCTAGGTAAAGAAAGTAAAGACAGACACACCAATACTTAAAATAAACACTGGGCCTACAATAGTATGTGTCTGTTTAACACTTTCTCTCATATGAAAATGTTTTGACGCATTTGCAAACAAAGTAGACCCAGATCAGGCGGCTCCTAGAAGAGCGGTCTGATCAGGGTCTGCTCTGTTTGCTAATAGAATTTGATAGATATGTTTCTTTACTTTCTAAAATATCTACAATGTTCCACCTTCCATATTTCTATAAATATTTAGTAGGTATTGAAATTTGTCCTAAATACAGAACAGGGGAAAGGTTAGTACTGCACTAAGGTAATGCAGATAACTGTGAGTAGAAAGCTCGTATAATGTTTGTTCTGCATGAACTACCACATGTCCAAAAACTTATATAATATGTCTATTTTAGCTGGTCGCTGTGGACAGATTTTACTGTATTTGGCAAGTTTGAATTTGTTAACTACAGGTGTGGGTCGGTACGCAAAGCTCCTGTAACTCTATAACTGCACCGGGCTACACTTTTCAATCTCTGTTAAAATCGTTAACGGATGCAACAAGGGAATCAATAATGATTAAATCCCCACAGTCCGCAAGTAATTGTGTTTTCTTTATAGCCTTTGTAAGGGGGTAATCAATTTCAATAGCAACTTCCAGATTCCAGATAGTTTAATCTTGAACACATCGCTGGCTTATCCGTTTTGACCGTTTTGAAAACATTTGGTTATATGTAAGACGTCGAATAACTCGATTTTTCGTGATGGTGCAAATTGTTTGACACGCTATCGTTTGTGAGACTATTGGACAAGCATTGCATTTTGAAAATGAGGTGGATGAAATAGTGTTTCATGACGAAACTGTTCGACCTGGCTAAACGTTGACCCTTACAGTGCGGGTCACGAGCCATTAATGTCCTTTACAAACAATGTAAACCCAGATGAGAGGGCTCATAGAGGAGGTCTCTCATAAAGGTCTGCACTGTTTGTCATATTACATTTTTCTTTAAAAATCCCAAAATATTCATCATAAGCTTGACCTTTTTGAATTTTGGAATAGTCCATTTAAGGGATTAAGTTGCAACAGCCTTTGGCACGGTTTACCTAAATCATTAATCACAGTGACAGTTAAAGTGTCTAGGGTAGCAACAGGTAATCTGATCTGAAAAACCATCGATCTTTAAGACTCTCCTTGCCTGTAGATATCAAGAAAGACGAAGAAGAATCTAAACAGCTGATACGATAAGCAGATGTCAGGAAAATGCGCAGGGAATAGCTGTATGTCTATCCAAACCAATTAAAGCTTTGTATCAAGCTGTCTAGCATTACGTTTAGCTGGTATTACGTTACGCTTTTCATTTATTAACCCATTTGCTCTCATGATCCCATATATGGGACATAGGCAAACAGTGTAGACTCTGCTCAGACGCCGCATTAAGCGGCGTCCGATCAGAGTCTACATTGTTTGCTGATAGGAATGTCAATATAAAACAAAACGAAATTGAAATTTTAGGCCAGGCACCTCTTAGATGAAAAATGGACCAATCCTATATATAAACATGGAAGAATCCACTGGAAAAAAATGGGTTAAAGACCTTAATAACTTAACTGGATTGGTGTTGGTTGCCACAACCGTTTTCATTGTTTAATGCGTTAGCCATTTACTACGTGGATATTGGATATTCATGTTAGAAATAATAACATCATGAATATTAATTTGATCAGTTTTATAGTGGCACATGACTCGTTCACGATTCTGAGAAATCATTGATTCTGATGAGACTCTGGGCCATCTGGGCCAATCAAGTTTGAAACTGCAAGTCGCCCTTAGCATTGCAATGTTTAATTGCAGTACAAGTTTGTATAATAATGTGTTTACACTACTTATAATTAAATGTGGATATTTATCATACATCCTGTAATACCCTGTATGTATCTACATGTACATGTATATATGTATCGCGACACATTTGTGTTCATTCCTTGTGATTGCAATAGATCATATTATCATGTTCTGTTATTAGTTTCAATAGTTCATTGATTAACATACATCATACTCAGCATTGTCCTTGTAAGAAATGTCCGCTATACTCTTTACATTTATCTTGATTTGTTTTAAGACAAGACGCAATCAGTGTGTTAAATAGTCCAGATACTGGTGAATTATTCAGTATCACATGGAGGCAAACACAATTTACAAATAAATTCACGGTTTCGGTTGAGCCATGCGAAATCTCAATTACGTCCAATCAATAATCAAACATATAATCCAGAAATAATAATAAATGGTGTTTCATTGAAAGAATGTTTAATCAAGAAATATTATAACATATAACTGTATTCCTGTGACATGAACTCTTATCCCACTTCCTATTAAATTACAGTAAGGCCTCTCTATAACGGCCACTAAATTACATCAAGTAGTTTGTGTTAAAACGCAAGTTGAAAGTAAAACAGAACGCCCCTATAGGAGCGTTCCGTTTTACCTTCACATTGCTTTAAGCAGCCACCTGCCCTAAATATCAACTAATTAACACAATTTAGTGGTCGTTATAGAGAGGTTTTTACTGTATTGTGCCTGCAGTATATGACATTCTAAAATACTGGCGAACTTGTGCAACGAAATGTCTTATTTCTCAGCAAACCCTACCTGATACTCATAAGAATCGCATCTCTGGGACGATTCTAATGAATGTCAGGTTTTGATGGAGAAATATGAAATATATCTACAGCTGGTCTAAATTGTTTGATATGACAAAATTCAAGCCTACTCGACACTGCAGAGGCAATACTTTGGAAATCCCAAACATTCAATTTAAACAAGTTTAATTATTATTGGGGAAAATAACAGCCTGATTCAATGTAGCGGATAAAGACTGATTATAGAGTAATGATATCGCGTTGATTAATGTTAAGGTTCAGTCTTACAGATTATTTGTGGGAATGTTTTAAATAATAAATGACTTTCCAGCTGATAACCCTTACCCCATGATCCGCCATTTTGCTCTCATTTCCGAACAGTTTGGATCCGGATAAGGTACCGAGTAATTCGGGGTCTCATCAGTATCCATGCTTATAAAACCTTTTAGTTGAGTCTGAGTTCGTTCACAAGTTTTTGATTGGTCTGATTTGAGCCTTTGGCTCAAATCTGACCAATCAAAAGCTTAAGAACAAACTAAAAAGCTTTATAAGCATAGACCCAGGTTCCATGCTGTTTGGCTCTTGGTCATTGGTTTCTCAACTTTGTTTTCGAATTGGATATAGACAAATTTCACCAGATATAGTGGTAAGGAAACATGCTATTATTACGGCGAGATAAAAGTTAATACTACTTTAAAAACTGTAATCTTTGAAATTTGTTTTATATGCCTAAACCAAAGCACAGTAGAACCTGTCGTAAGCGGCCATTCATTTATTTAAAACACGTGTATTCAAAAACAGTCGGTAGCTTAATGCAGGGCAATAGTAATGCAGAAATGTCCTCTAGGAGCGTTCTTCATTATATTTGACCTGCATTAAGCTACCACCTGCCATACAGACCCTTTGTTAGACCTCTTTGCGATGACCGTTGCACTGTAGTTAAAAGCGATATCGTTAGTGTTCAATGTATACAATATTCGCTTGCCGTGACTTGTATAAATAGTAGTATAAATATCACATATTGGGTGGATCAAATGGATGGATTCTTTGGTTGTTCGGCACCAGGTAGGCTAGGATATTGATACAAGAACAACCGTTATTCTACAGACTGTCAAACAGCGTGTGAAAATGTAAGAAGAAATGTCTCTATAGCTGTTAACTCATTCTCCTGTTTTATATTTCTTGCAAATTTCAATATCTACTGAATATTCATGGATAAACTAGTTATAATGAAATATGGAATGTAGAACATTGTAAGCATTTTAGAAGCTAAATAAATAGATATATCACATTCCATTTGCAAACAGAGCAGACTTTGATCAGACGGCTCCTATGGGAGCCGTCTTATCTGGGTCTACTCTGTTTGCAAATACGTGAAAATGCGTATATATGATGGAAATGGTTAATCCATATAACATTAAGAACAACCTGTGAAAACACAAGAATAAACTTGTATTTGCAGTCGTTATTTAGTTGACTATCATGATTAACGGGTAGCAACTCTAGACATTGGCTGTGCTACTCCATACACCATCAAGACTGCTGGACGGTTTACAATTCTAGATGAACCATAATCTTTACCACGCTACTCCATGGACTATAAGTTGTAAAACTAGCTCAAGAAAACTTCTGTGCAGTCGCTACTCCATAGCCTATCAATGCTGGCGTGTGACAACTAGGGAGAAACGCTGTCTGCGTTAAGCATGCTTATCGTTTGAAACACTTTCACTTGGTAATATGCTCTACCTAATTTGTCCTGATTCAATTTTCTTTCCGCAAAGGCGCCTATGATGTCTGGCGATTCTGAGGTGCGTTCGATCTCTTTTAGGTTATTTTATATTCACATAAACAACATTTTACAGCAAACCACTTACAGTAATTAAATAGCCGAGTCATTTGTCCTTGGCACCGTTAGTTCTATTAATTCTATGCATAGAGGTCTTTTTGATTAAATAATATGTTTCTACAATATAGCTGTGCTTTTATAATTATAGATGTATAATTGATGTATGGTATGGTTATACGTTCTGTACAAGTTTGCATGTTTGTATTACAATAACACAATGTATTTTTGGCTTTCGGATCCTGCATTTCAATGATTTTAGTAATCAAAAGTGAATACCACTTACGCCGACACTCGTGTTAAGTGCTTGTTTTGCGACAGAAAAACTCGCCCGTACTTCCTTCTCGGTGTTGTTATATTTTCTCAAAGGACACCGATGTTGCGAGCCTGAGTAGTGTTGCAATTTTAACCCTTCTCTTTCTGAATTTTAAAATACATTTCTCATGCCTTACCCATGCCCTGTTGTATAATTACATATATATTCACTGTGTACAAGTATTTCGCTGTGCAATCACTGCTGTGGAGTGCACTGGTTGCACAATCAACTTGCAAATAGTTCAGGGTGCGAAGGGTTAATAACCCAATAAACGTAGAACAGAAGTCAGTCAAGAAATGAGGAAATGACCACCACAACACCTGAAGCACAGATTTAAGTGTGTGCTGAAATATATATACACGGCTTTCACTGAACTGTTTGTGGCATGTTTCACAACGACAGCATACTTACCGGGAAGACTTTCTATTTTCGCATGGGTGCTTGTTCTTTCAGAGAACCTCCTACTTTCAGAATTTATTCATACCTCCACCTCATAGTAAACAATCACCATCAATATGCAGTTATGCATCAGCAATAATAACAATAAGTTATATTGCTACAGCAATCTGGACAAGAACGCATATAATACAACACACGAACATTAAAATCAATGCACTTGAACATAAATTTGTAACGACGGTATTCTATACGTAAACCATTGCTATGATCATTTTATAAAGAACTGTTAAAAAAGTACAAAAATGAGTCATGTAGGAAACACCACATACAGAACAAACAGTCGCCCGAACAGCAACACAAGGAAACAGCAAATGTACATAACTATAAAAACATCAAGAGACGCACAATGACAAAACAAACATACAATAGGGGGAGATGGAACTACCGCCTTGGAACGGTCAGTGACAAAAGTCACTGGGGGTTAAACCGGTTTATGGGCGCCCAACCTCACACTTATTCCACCCCCACCCTAAAAGACAAACAGTGTAAATAAACGTATCCCCTCTCCGACTAGTTTACAACCGCATTGGCAAATATAGTGTTAAAGTGCATGTATAACGAAAACATTTAAGTGAACAAACTTTATCCATTCATACAGGTCAAGCTTTTGGAAGAACGGTGAAGCATTACAAACAATACACACCATGAGGGGGTGGGGGCTCATGCAGGAATTCTATACTGTCTATTTGAAAAGGACATGTGACCCGCATTGGAAAGGTTGAAAGCATGAGTACTAAATTATGCTAAGTTTGATAAAATTTGACCATTTTCACCTGTGTGTATTTTTCGAGCCGCTGGATTTCATCAAAATATCATATACTGTGACAGTCAACAGCAACAGAATTACAAATGACAGACAATACTCGATCATTAAAGTATTACAAATATTTTCAGCCAAATTACAGCACAAACCCTTCTTTCTGAGGCGACCTCGTTTACTGAAGAGTCTTACTTAACATCTTCAGTAAGACATTTTGTGACGTTATGTCTTACACTTGTGTGAATTATGGCGCCAAATCTGATCTTTTGTTTTTAAAGATTTGATAGAGTTTGTTTTAACGGCATCGCCACACATTTTGGTCATACAGAAAAATACGTAGACATGCTCGGTGGTGAGCAGTGAGGGAACAATTCTGTGGAACTTAAGTTCTAATTTGGTAGACGCATGAATATGAGCTTAATACAGGACGCAATGCAGACCGATGACTATGCAGAAAATAAAATAGTAATTATCTCTATAGTAAAGACATTCGTATTTAGCCTTTACTAGTATTTAGTGGTCACTTTAGAGGAACTCTACTGGGGTAAACATTATGAAGGCGGGCATTATATTTTGCAAGCTCTCTCGACTCTTAAGGATGATATATATATTTATGTACTTATTCATCCATTTACATTTTCGGCACAATACAGACATACAGTAAAACCTCTCTATAACGACCACTTAATTACATCAATTATTTTGTGTTAAAGGCAGGTGACTGCTTAAAGCAAGGTGAAAGTAAAACAGAACGATCCTATGGGATCGTTCTGTTTTACTTTCACATTGCTTTAAGCAACCACCTGCTCTAAATACCAACTAATTAACACACTTTGTTTGACCGTTATAGAGAGGATTTACTATACTTTAGAATACAGTGGAACCTCGTGTTCCCGTACTCGGATATCTCCAACTACGCATATCTTAATACCCATATAACAACTTTCAGCATTACTTTAGACCCGCTTTAAGCTGAGAACTTTGATTAGAAATTGAATGACTCGAACTTCTTTTATCTCTAGGTAATTTATATAGCTATTTGAAGTTAAAAATATCCAAGTTGAACTGCATATCACACTTGGAATACAGAATGTACAAAGGGAAATGACCAATCCGTATCTGACTATAGAGTCAGATTAAGTATGAAACCCTTAATATATTAGACGATACTTAATTACATACTACAGACCCTGATCAGAGGGCTCACCAAGGATTTAGTTTTGTTAATGTTGAATAACGTCCGTTTCTGCCAACAACGGGTTAATTTGATGCCCCATAGAGACGGGAGCGGATACTGAGAAACCTAGACGCGATACTCTACTCTTTTTATCGATATACGTTCCCTGGTTCTTTTCCTAGGGTAAATCACTGATACATCGGACCTCGGTTTATAACGTCTCGTCCGAAGGACTTGGTCCCCTAGGAGCCATCTGATCTGGGTTTATACTGTTTGCATTAACAGTTGACTCAGGAAGCGCATGTAAATGGTTGACAAATTGCAATTTACATTGAGTAGTCTAATTACTCATGAATATCTGAATGCATTAATCAGCTGGGACAATCAATTCTCTTATATTCAAATTCAGAAGTTTCAATTTGCGTGGAACACTTAATCATTCTTGCGCGTGAAGTTCGCAAGCATGTTATATATGGAGTTTGATCTCTATACGGAATATGCAGTCTGTCATCAATCTGCTGCACACTATATGTTCATTTTATTTCATAAATGCTGGCATATTTCCTACGATGTCTTAAGTGCATCCCCATTTCAAATTAAACTTATAAGTTGCTTTAATGTTTGTATACTTTTCATTCGTGCAGCCATTATTCTTATCACTCCATCAGCAATCGATCACAGTCAAATGTATCTATATTTGAATCGACCATTTGTAACCGAAATAGAATCCTCTAGCACGTTTAAGACTTACCTACTGAATAGAGTCTATAGTTAGATGCAGACAATTAAGGGTAGAAAGGGTTAATATGGCTGACACTTAGGAGCTCTAGGAGCTTTCTGCATGACTTTCTCCCTGCATTAAGCAGCCACCTGTCTAAAGGTATCTACATTCTACTGTACTAGAATTCCGGTTAGGAGCGTTTTACTGTATAGTGTTCCCGTTACAACACTATTCATTATGAAACGGCAAACGAAAGATCGTACGATTAAATTTCAGTCGCATGTATATAAAGTCGAACTAGCACCTGTACTTCGAAAAAATTGAAATTAATAGTTCCAAGGCGGTAACTCCATCTTCCCGTTATTGTTTGTTTGTTAGGTCTGTGTGCGTCTCTTTGTGTCTTTCGTATACATGTACATTCACTGTTTTTCGTCGTGGTGCTGTCCGGGCGGTTGTGTGTTTTGTATGCGGTGTTTCCTGCATGACTCATACATGTACTATTTACTATATACGGCAGAACATATCGAAACTTCAATTACACAACGGTCGGTACCTTGTTTGTTGGTACTAAACACGTAAAGTACACTTACACACACATTAAATGAAAGTACAAAAATGAGTCATGCAGGAAACACCACATACAGAAAAAACACTCGCCCGAACAGCAACACAAGGAAACAGCAAATGTACGTAAGTAGAAAAAACAACAAGAGACGCACCAAGACAAAACAAACATACCATAGGAGGAAGATGGAAGTACCGCCTTGGAACGGTCAGTGACAAAAGTCACTGGGGGGTTAAACCGGTTTATGGGCGCCCAACCTCACCCTTATTCCATCCCCATCCTAAAAGACAAACAGTGTAAATAAACGTATCCCCTCTCCGACTAATCTACAACAACCGCGACAGCAAATACAGTGGTAAAGTGCATGTATAACGCAAAAACATTTAAGTGAACATACTGTATCCACCTATCGCTAGTGTACTCAATGATTGAGCTGCAAACAGAGTAACTGTAGAAAAGTAATAATGGGTACGACAAAAATGAAATAGTACAGATATCCGACGTTCTCCTTCCATTTCTGGATTTAAGAAGTCGCCTTCATAGAGTACTAAACCTTTCTTGTCGGCGTACATGCAAAGAGGCCAGCGTGATTGCCAACTGTAAAAGGGTTCACAACCAAACATGCAGTATGTTGTAGTACTACAGGATCATATCCCTTTTCAATGAATTGTTTTATACATTTGATGAACAAAGTGAGAAAATGGGTATGTCCAATAATTTTACGAAGTTTGTAAATCACATCACCATAAAATTCAGGATGTGAAATACCGTGTCGCAGAAGCACCTTGAGATTACATTTGTACTTGCCAATAAGCGAGAGATTTCTATAGTAAAATTTAGAGAAAGTTTTTCTTAGTTTATGGTATCTATATCCTTGCTTAAGCAGTTTTTTTAGTTAAAATGAGATTTCGACTGTTAAAATCGTCAATAGATGAAGTTGTATCGGCTTTACATGTAGTGTTTTATCACTTTGATATTAGATTGATATTATTCTCTGTATCAGTGTAGTAATCGACATTGTTTTATAGTTAATACATCACTTTGAGCAAGTGAAAGTATGATGGTTTCAAATATTTTAAAAGGTATTAAATACTTTACCACGAGTTGGGTTCACAAGTACTACAGTAATGTAAAGTTACATGTCTTTAACGCAACCACTAAAAGAAACCTAATTCCAGATCCCATTACGAATAATGGTACATTGTAACACATAATGTGCAGAAATTTCCAAAATGAGCCATTTCTGCATTTATTTCGTCAACACATTTTTATTGTTTGTTTCTGAAGAGGTTTTCTACATAAGTATTTTATAACCTTGTTTTCAATGTGTTTATTAGTTATGTCAGACTCCAACGTTATAACTATCGCATTGATCGTTTTAACAAATACACAGTTACTGATGAACCTATGATATAATATGCAAACAGGTTGGACTCAGATGAGACGCCGAGTCATTCGACGTCTCATCAGTATCCAAACTTGCTGACACTATGTTTATATATTTTATAAAGCTATTTAATAAAGGCACAATCTCAGTGTTGAAGTAGAAGCAAACCTTATTGTGAATATGTACATCAATTAAAGTAGTTCATGTGATATTCCATGCGCTCTTACAACCTTATATTCTTCACACTGTTCGACTTCATTGCAAGTTGAAAAGTCAAACGCAAATGTAATGGAATGATGTATATAAACTATATAACCTTAATGCCAATATGTGTTATAAATGTATTCAGATCAGTTGCCTTGCCCTAATATCTAATGCAAGAAGGAGCATGAGAAGTGTAACTACGCTTTACACTCTTTGTTAATGCTTTTGGTATTAGTTATTTAGCTGTTCTGGTCGACTCTCTCGATGCCATAGTTCCTCCTCATATCTAATGCACTAATTGCAATAATCATCTGAAACCGGTATCGGCCAATATATCGGTCAATATATCTACCTATTATGTTTCTACATGCGATGTATTGTTGAAATGACAAAAGACACCTAACATACGAGTAGCATTATGGTGTACACATTTGTTAACGCAGATATAATAATTGACGGGAACATAGAAATAGCAATTGGTTCAGTACAGGACTAACACTCAACACACCTATACTGATGTCAGCTACATGGATTGTCCCTTTACAATATCACAGTCTAGAGATTTACTTGTATCTACTTTTATGCATGTCTTACTACCTGTTCATACAAGCTCAGTTTATGCGAATTGTTACATGTGATACAACTTTTAAAATGCTATTATTTACATCGCTGTCATATCGAAATACGTCATCAATATATTGTTTTGCTTGAGTTCACTCATTCCTAATCCATAGCTTTAAAACTCAAACTACAGCGATATTGTCCAAAATGACCACACCAGACACGATATTGTCCTGACTGACCATCACAGTATTAAAGAATGTTATTTATTAACTCTTTCGCAGCCATGTATTGTGGTCTGCACAATATGTCGTCTGCTACAGTTTTCGCTGTTTTATTTTCGTCTCGTTTCTCTCGAAAGCAGTACCACAGTAGATCTAACAAACATTGTGAATCCTGATTTGATGCCCAGTCACACGGTGTCTGATCTTGATCGAAACTGCTTACGTATTATATCACAGATGCGACATTATCAATGACAGAGTTGATTTGGCGATGTGAATTTAATATTGCTTATATATTAGGTTCGATTCGCTCTTCGACCTAAGTTGCTTGTGAATCGGAATTGAATTTGTTAGTTCATGCTTTGAAAGTTCCCGTCAAATCGTGCAGCAGGATGTCTCCTCAAATTACCTGCGTTTCAATCTTAGTTTGTAGTCACAGATGACAATGCGGTATCGTGCAGATGAATTATAAATGAAACCAAAGTACAAGGTTTGGACTTTGGTATTATTTAAGACACAGGTCGGAGTCGTAACTGTAGACTATAGTATGTGTATATCTATTGTGCATGAAAGGCAGATAAAATATCGTCAATATATTTTAACTATTTAACCCGCTCACCGCTGGTGTCACCTGAAAGCACAGGGCTAGCTTTACTAGGCGAATCTGTGATTAACTTTGCAAGCAGTAAGGGTCCAGGCGAGACGTCGAGGTCAACAGCGTCTTATAAGAATCTATGTGACATACCACTTACACATAGAGATGACATTGAAGGAATTTCTACTTTGAATTTTAAAGCAAACGTCATTATTGCAATCGAAAGGTTGGCATCGAAAGAAGTAAAAGGTTGCATCGTTGTATTTTTTATATATAGTATGTGTTCGGTTTAAGACGGGACAATCGTACACACCCATTCATACTCTGCAGTTAGAGTAGTATTCTTTGATACATTATTGATGTTTTATATGTCGATTAGATTTATAAATCATCCATGTACAATATGGTAAGCAGTATTGTTCCGGTTACATCTTAACGATAATACCTCCATAAAATAATGTCTCCAAAACGTGTCGTCTGCTCATTTCTTTATTTTTTCTAAAACATTATCATAGCTGTAAACAGTTTGGGTTCTGATAAGACGCCGAGTTTCCTGGCATCTCAGCAGGATTCAGACAGATTTTCATTGGCAGCGAACGAGTTAAGGATAATATTGCCATAAAATGTTATATATCCACATAAGATGCAGAGGTACATCGTTTCTGTCTACAATAAGACATATGAACGTGCTAATTATTTATGTTTCTTTAAACATGGTTAGGTTACTCAATCGCAGAGTGCAACAGAATGTTGGGTAGTCGAATTATCTTAAAGATTTATTTTTCCTAAAGGCTTTGAATGCTGCTCGCGCGATACTAATTCGTCGTGTCATGTATCTTATTACCTCACTCAACACCGAATCTGATTTTTATCCGTGAACTAATATATGCAAGATGACCTCTTAGGAAGACAGTGTTTTCGGGATTTATTGACATTGCCTGCAATACCGACCACTGGAGCATTGATGCTGAGCTAAGGTCCGCTGTGCGTGTTGAAAGATATTGTCCCAGACGTAGTTAGAATAATTCACTTGTCTGTAGTATATTAGGTTAACCGAAATTGCCCGATGGATATTATGCAGACAAAAGCAAATGAACGAAGGTGAATGCAATTGCATATAAAACAAGAACGAATTTTATTTCCGCAAAGAGAATGAACACGACACACAAGTGTGGGGATATCTGGCAATATGTTTTATATTACCTCAAGTCAAATAAACTTTACCTTTTTAAAACTACGTTTGATGCCCACACTAGGCGATTTTGTGTGTACTACTTAAACCTTGCTTACACGCTGACATAATGCAGTTAGTCAAAGTATTGTTATGTTTATACAGTGTTCCTTTATCACAAAATTTACAAGATTATATTGCATTGACAGAAGTAACTTGTTCTTCGGAATGTATCTGGAGCACATGATTTAGGAGATCATATTGGATTGAAAGAAGTAACGTGTTCCTCTGAATGTATCTGGAGTTTACCATTGCATAAAAGCCTTATTTGCAAATGGTAATTCAAATAATACGGTTTGTTATTTTTAGCTTCTGGATATACCCATGTTTACCGTTCTGTCAACAGTCGACAATTATATTTCATAAACCATTGCATTAAAATGCAAATACAACTACGAAATAATCCAACTGTTAAATACAGTTTGCTTATAGAGAAATACACAGTTTTCCCATGACCCAACACTCCCATTTTCATATACAATTATAAAACGTCAACTAAAGCATATTCATGGTATAATTATGTTTTACATGAACAGTCATCTCATCGGACAAAGCAAAACAGGTGGAATACTTTATCGACTCGATTTTTTTTTGAATACTGAATGACAACCATTTATGTATTATATGAACTATTTAAAAGATATTCGATGTTTGTCTCCGTTTTAGAGTGTTATTTACTTCACCATATATTATCGTTTTGTTATTGATAGTCACGAGATAAATTCAACCAGATCCAGATCACAGCTTTATTTTCTTTCTGTGTATAAATAGCCTAGTCAATGACAATTCGTTGATTTTCGTTTGGAACGTGCGCTGTCACTACACATGAGTAAAGTGACCATTTTTCGAAGATGAACGTAACAAAACGATAATGCGGGGCACGCATAGTGTAATGACATTTGTAGATGCAGATTACGGGCTCTCCTAGAAGAGCCATCTGATCAGTGTCTACATTGTTTTCATTTAAAATTCCCGACAAATTTAAGCCTTTAATGCTGAGAGGACTATATAGTTTAAAACTGATAGACTATACCAATCTAAACAGTCTGAATTTAAAGAGTTAGAAAAGAAACCCAAAATGCAAAATAGTGATTGTATGCTTTTGGTATTTGATTCAATGTCATGTTTACATAGCAACAACATAATGTGAACAGTACTAAACATAACTGGTGTTAACCTATAAGTGCCTAGTGCCCCTTCACAAAGGCAAACAGTGTAGACCTAGAACAAAGGGATCCTTATGGAGCCCTCTAATCAGAGGCAGCACTGTTTGCTGAACCCATCGATGTCAATTGTTTATATTAACAAATACAGTAAAACCCCGCTAATGGGACCACCAAAAAGGGGCATAATTCTGGGTGGCAGAGGCAGGTGGTAGCTTAATGCAGGACGAAAGTTATGCAGAAAGCTCCTCTAGGAGCTTTCTGCATAACTTTCGCCCTGCATTAAGCAACCACCTGCTTTAAACGACATTAGTGGCTGTTTATTAAGTGGTCGCATTAGTGGGGTTTCACTGTACTTTGTTTGCCACTCGATAAAGTAAGATCTGATTTTCCTTACACTTTACTCCATATATACGCCGTTCAATGCCTCAGAGCATACCCAGATCCTACAGGAACCGTCTGATAAGGATGTGATCTGTTTGCTTGTGAAATAATATAGACTGGTGTGATTCTAAAATTTCTGCCATGATAAAAACTTCCTGCGTTCATGTGTCAATATAAAATGTAACCTAATTACTATTCATGATGTCATTATTTCTTACATGCATATGCATGGAGTAAATGGTTAGAAATAATAATATGGGGAAGATACGGGTTAATACATACTTGTGTGCATGCCAGTATATACGTTATGGGGAAGATACGGGTTAATACATACTTATGTGCATGCCAGTATATACGTTATGGGGAAGATACGGGTTAATACATACTTGTGTGCATGCCAGTATGTACGTTGCGAACTACAGTATAACCTCTCTTAACCGGAATTCTACTAGATAAGAATTTAGATACTTTTAGGCAGGTGGCTGCTTAATGCAGGGTGAAAGTCACGCAGAAAGCTCCTCTATTTCTGCATGACTTTCACCCTGCATTAAGCTGCCACCTGTCTCCAAGACCGATATTCATACTAAATTTAACGGCCGGTTAAGAGAGGTTTTACTGTAGTATTTGATTTGCAAAATCATAAAGCGACACAACAAAGGAACTTTTAATCAGTATCTGTACAATTATGTTTACCTTCATCTTAGTATGTTAGTGCATCTGCCCTCTGGAACCGTGCAAAATGGTGTACATTTTAGTTTGTAAGATATCAATAATTCATGTGCGTATCAAGTTTACTTGATTGAGTCAGTGCGTGTTCGGTAAACACAAAAACACAACCGATGATATCTATACGTAATGTTCAGTTCTGGAATAGAGAATGAAGAATGAAGGTAACCGACCTAAACAGAAGTAATTGGTAAAGAAAGGAACAACGTAGCTAATATTACTAGTTTGTATTACTTGTGTTATTTGTATACGGTTCGTTCATTTCAATCATCAACGTTTTAACGAGTGTTTCAAACGACGACGATCGTGATGAAACGCCGAGTTATGCGACGTCTCATCCCAATCGTGATTCCAGTGCACACTGCTACTTTCGAAAACTAAACCAAATGTTACAAACAGAAAAACTAGTCAGTTACTAGAATATATCGATAGTGATCATGAACATGCAGTTCATGTTGTATAAAGTGAGATATGGGGAAATATATACCACAAATCCGCCAATTGTTTTAACCCATAAATTCCTATATTATTTAAAGTACATGTATATCCATACACATCTTAATCAATTTCCATATTGAGGGAGCACAGCAAACACACTATATCCAGGAATAAGCCATGGATTCGGCAGACAGTGCAGACCATAGACAGAGGGGGTCCTGTAGGAGCCATTTCATCGGGGTCTATAATGACTGCAAATAAAGACAGTGAATCATTGGTAAAATCTTATCCATCTATGCGGGATCTGAATAACTCGGCATCTCATCAGGGTCAAACCCGTTATTGAAGACATTAAAAAGAACATTGCACACGCATTTATGCTCACCAAAGTGCAACTGCAAGAAAACTAATTTACACCGAGGAAAAACCCCAGACCATCGGTTTTTCCATTCTGTAATGGTATTTCAGATATAGTTTATTGTGTCTTATAATCTTTCAGTTACATAAACAGTAAATGCTAAAGAATTAAGTGCACCTTAAAAAGCCATGTTTATAGAAGGTATGTTTTTTCACAACTAGCCTGAAGCAAAAGATATTATGCATAGAACTGCCTTTCTGTTATGAATGTTCATGTATGATAATACCAGTATGCATATCCATTCCGCATATTATTTACATTGACATATGGACTAGAGGAGATATATTACATTAGTTCGTATATAAACAAAGCAGACCCTACGCAATCATATGTATATATGTAATCAAAGCCGACCCTAATCACAGGAAACAGTGTAATGAAGGTTGTAAGTAACGCAGAAAATTGCTTTGGGAGCTTTCTGCGTGCTTTCACTCTGCATTAAGTAGCCACCTGCACAAAAGACATAAATTGTCGGTATTACAACTCCAGTTTGGATGAGTTTAAATACATTGCCTTAGGATAACACGCACTTGTTATCAAATGTAAGAAAACAATAAATGCACACTTTAGTAAAGAATCGCTGCACGGTAAAACAGACAGTTGGTGCAATAATGATAATATGATCTGAGGACATGTGCACTAGGCATCTCTTTGTAGTTTTCCATGTTATTCCGCATCTTGAGATGCACCAGTTGCGAAGTTGCATTTTGTGTTGATGTATGAATTTTAAAGCATTCGAGACTTATAAACAAATGCGTTTTAAATGAATGATACTTCGGGTTTGTATATGTTATTTTTTATACATTGGCTAAGGTCAGGAAAGCTGTTGATATGACATAAAATGCAGTAATCCGGACTTTCAAGTAAGTATACATGTAAATCCCGATTTTTAAAGACAAGTGGCATCTTATTGCAAGCTGGAAGTATATCACCCTGCATTAAACAGTCATCTGCTAAACTATCTAACATTTACATGTACTTTACTATATGTCCAGGTGTTTTATTGCATTTTGATTAACCCCGCAACACATGATACGCATGTAGTGTCATTTGCAAGCAGTGTAGACCAGGTTCCAAGATTATAAAACTTTTTGCATGAGTCTGGGATCATTCTAAAGCATCTGATTGGTCAGATACTGAGCTTGCTCAGATTCTGACTAATCAGATACCTGAGAAAGACCTCAGACTCAGACTCAGTCTCAGAAGTTTTATAATATTGGACCCTTGATCAGAGGGTCTGACAGAGGGTTTGTCATTTAAAATATTCTAGTAAATGTAAGCATTTCATTTCATACTGAGTGGACTCATAGTTAAACCCAGATGGACTATTCCACTCTGATAATTCAGGGTTTAAAGGTTTAAGCAGGAGTGGGTACAACTGGCTATGAACTTTCTGTTTTGTAACATACACTGATATCTAACTTGGACGAGACGATGTGGTAATCAATATGAGCCTGTTTATTAGATTTGTCCTTGGATATTACCCAGACGTTTGTAATTTTACACTTGACAAAATCACTGTATTCACCCTTGACCCACTGTGAAAAAGAATGTCTATTTAACCCTTTACTCCTCCATGAATATTCATGTAAGATGACATCATGAAAATTAAATAGATTTTGGTTTCTTTTTAAAACAAATTGCATATTAACACATGAAAAGTGTGCTAAGTGGAAACTATCAAATCTCATCTGTATTACATGTATTCCATGAGACAAACCAGAGCAAACCCTGATCAAACGGCTCATACAGGAGCCATCTGACCTGGATCTACTCTGTTTGCTAAGGCGTAAAAAGGCGTACTGATGGAGGAAATGGTTACAATTAGATCAGGTGTAATTTTGACTGCTTCCGATATGATAAGCTTTTGAGAAACTATTGAAACGGTGTCAAACAGCGTGGATATTTATGTAACACCGTGTTTCTCGGCGTCCCATCTGCATACATGTACAAGCTGCACGGTATAAATGCAAGTCCGGTCGTGATTAGCTGAACAAGGATAATCCTCTTGCTGAATTTTAAAATACATATCTCCTTCTTTACCCATGCCCTTTTGTACAATTACATACATCTTCACTGTGTACAAGTATTTCGCTGTGCAATCACTGCTATGGAGTGCACTGGTTGCACAATCAACTTGTAAATAGTGCAGACCCTGATGAGACAGCTCCTGCCGTGAATAGCAAGCGAAGGGTTAAGTCAAAATACAAGAAGCAATTACTCCCATCAAAATATAATTGATTCATGTTGCTTAACCCTGATGTGTTGCAGTTTTACTTACCCACGATGTGTCCACGCTGTTGAGATATTATAGACAGGGTGGGTGTCAAGCAGCTTGATTCCCCGCGATAGTTTCTCGGATTCTCTCATGTCGATCCAAGGTATTCACATACGATATTCCCGTTGGGTTTAACGTATAAAGGTTTACATGTCTTAATCCATTCCCTCCTAGACCTTTTATACCAAAAATCTTTGAATAGATCTAGCGAAAAGGAGTATTTACTAGAAAAAAGAAAACTATCAGAGTTGTGTAATTTTGAAAACATTGTAATAGATAGAGCATTCGAAAAACTGCTTATTGTGTTTCTCACGTTATTGAATTACCGGTATATAATTCTGTCATCGTGACAAATTATCATAGCTCTCATACTGACAATGGTTTTGTAATATCGTAGAATCTGTCTTAAGCGGTCGTCATGGGGTCTAATCATGTGTCTGTAAGGCAGGTGGTAACTTAATGCAGGTCAACAATTAATGCAAAAAGCTCGTATATGCATTACGTTTGCCCTATATGTAGTAACCACCTGCCTTTTCAGTCTCCTATGTACAATAAATGAATTTGCGCTTACGACAGGCTCTGTTTTATAGGTAATATTCCAGACCAAGTCAATCAGTCGGCGATGGAATATACTTTCAGGAAGTTATTTGTTATATCACATTATTCTTGATTTGTTCTCAGTCTACCAACTCTATCATGGGATTTATCATTCAGTCATCCAATGTAAAGTTAGTAATAAAACCAATGAAACAGTTTCTGGTGTATACGCAGGTCGATAGTTACAACTTAAACGTTGACATGTTTTATTTAGCCCTTTCACCGCAAATGTCGCAAAAATGCACCACGACAAATAGTGCAGTCCCAGACCAGACGCCGCCTTTTAAAGGCGGTGTCTGATCAGGGACTTCGCTTTTTGTCTCAAACTCTATTTCTGTGCACATACTTTATTCTTTTGAATTTTGCATCTATTTATTTCATTTCCTTAATTTACCGAATGATTTAACGAAATTGGTTTGCAGACGACAATTAGAAATTTGGCACCGAAAGGGTTAATAAGAGCCTTAGTATGTCATCGAGAAAACGATACACCAGTGATTTCATGTGGAACAGATTTATATAATTCCATAAGCAAACGGTTTAGATACTGATCAGACTGCTCCTGCATGATCCATCTGATCGTGGTCAACCCTGTTTGCAAAAGTGTTAAAATGTGCCTCTATGGGGTAATGGACTAACCAATAAAATACAAAGAATCAAACTGTTCATAGTGGCATGCGTGTTTTGGCCATGTGAAATACAGTGCTCCCTCTCTACAACGACATCCTTTGGGATACGAACATTGTATGTGTTGTTCAGAGGGAGTTGTTATAGGGAGGGAAAATCAAACATAATTAGCTTATTTGCAGATCCCTAGATACGGTGTATTTCGAGAACTAAAACCGTTATGCCTCTATCAAACCCTTTGTTGTGACCACTCTTTAGAATCGTCACAAAGTGACGTTTCTAAAGAGTGGTCACAACATAGGGTTTGATGGAGGCATAAAGAAAATACGATTGTAAAAAGTTGTTTCTGGAGTCTTGTTGTTTCGGAAACAGTGACATGCGTTGTTAAAAGGAGGGAATCGTTATTGAAAGGGCCGTTGTAGGGAGGGAGCACTGTATGGGGCATGCGTGTACTGGCATTTGCTAACAGTGTAGACCCAGGTAGGAGGGTTCATATAGGAACTCTCCGATCAGGGTCTGCACTGTTTGTTATTCCACTACCAATTTTAAGCATTTCATATTCAGTGCATGGTCTCTGTAGTTAAACCATGATGTTCCACTCTGAAACTTCAGAGTTAAGAGAGTAACGCTACAGCTCGGACCGTATTGCAGAACGCATTTAATCCTTATCGTGTTGAACATAATTATGTCTGCAACAATTCTAATCTGTTGCATCTTTACTTACTTCTGACTAGTAAAAGTGTTTGAGAATATGTTGACCGAGCGTAAAACAGCTTGGATCCTGATGAGATGCCGAGTTACTCGGCGTCTCATCTGGATCCAAGCTGTTTGCAAACCCGAGTCAGGTCGCGATGAGCGGGATAAGAGTTTAATAAAGTAACGGCACATAACGCTCAGTCTCTAGACCTTTACTGCTTAGAACCGGGACGCCAGACATTGGAGTAATCAAGATGGATGGCATTGTTCATTAGATTACTAAAATCACCTCTGGATGTATTGCAGATGTTTGAAATCTTGCAATAGTATTACCTACATCTACATTGATACATTGCACTGTCAAATTTTACAATTCTACAACAGTACTCCCGGGAATAGTATGAAGAGAAATAATGGGAAAGGGGAAAAAGAGAGAATCAGATAAGCAGAACTATGCAAGCAGCTACTTTAATTCATATAAAAAGTGTCGTACTTAATGCTTACTGTTTACAAGTAGTAATTGTTGCCATGACGTCATTATTTCTTCAATGAATATTGAACAGGGAAATGGTTAATATAGCTAAGTGGTTCACTTCTTTCACGCTAACGGCGAAACTGTGATAACCTATGCAACCATATAGGATTCAGATGAGACGCCGCACCATGTGGCGTCTAATCCTGATTCAGACTGTTTGACACTTTGATTATATGTTTGCAAAGAACTAAGACAGACGACAAGTTTTGCAGACGAAATATTACCCAGAGTGCACAGATGATTTAAAGCATCTGCGTCTTAACAGTGCGGATACGATACGAGTTGTTGAAGGTAATTTATATACGTTGCAAAAACAAATGTGTAAACAGTTTAGATCCTGATGAGACCTCGAGCTACTGTTTGATTCTGTGACTCTGTTGTTGAAAAGAATGGCAGATAAATCAGCTGTGCCAACTGAAGCTGACTTATGTTACTGACAACCTTGCTCAGCAGCTAAAGATTAATGGTCATCCATTTAACGTTCTTTCAACAAATTCTCTGCCATATATGTCGTTTTCGTTATTTTTGTTCGATTAATGTTCTCCCATTTTCTTTAAAACGCATTACCACAATAACAAATAGTAACAAATAGTTTGGATCCTGATCACGGTGTCTCATCTCAGTCCAAACTTATTACATACATTACCACAGATGCGAGAGTTAACTGAGGAATATTCGTGCGGTGCCCTGGGTCCATATTAATAAATACTTATAAAATAATGATTCAATGTGTTTACGGTATACAGTAAAAACTCTCTAAACTGGAATTCTAGTTAAGAAGAATTTAGATACTATTAGGCAGGTGGAGGAGCCTTCTAATCTGCTGACCCGATTTTAACCAAAATTTGTCAGAAGCATTGGTGGTTATGGGGAACGAAATGTTGTTCACATTATGACCGGGCCAAAAATGACATCGCTTATCAGTTTTTCATAGGAACTGATCAGTCGGTTCCTGGCTAACAGCTCTATTTGTTTATAGAATATTTAGATTGGATTTAACAATTTCTGTAATGGCCAACAATTTAAGTTATTCTTTGTGACGTTATTGTTATTTAATTGTATATTCATGGGGTAAAAGGGTTAATGTATCCTAAAATATCAAACAAGTACAGTAAAACCTCTCTATAACGACCACTAAATTGTGTTAATTAGTTGGTATTTCTGGCAGGTGGTTGCTTAAAACAAGGTGAAAGTAAAACAGAATGCTCCTTTAGGAGCGTTCTGTTTTACTTTCACATTGCTTTAAGCATCCACCTGCCTTTAACAGAATTTAGTGGTAGTTATAGAGAGGTTTTACTGGACTTCATTATATTGACACAATTGTGGAACACATGATTAATAACCCGACTTGGTAATTGAAATAACGCGTTTATCTCACAACTGCCGGACAAAACACAACATCCATTGTCGTATAACATACTTTAGTGTGTTTATTCTCACAAACAAATCTATTTGTTTGATTAATTCAGGCTGCAACTTGTGCCAGGAGCGTCCATATTAAGTTATCACAAGAAAATTGTATTTTATAGTCCGGCCTGCAGAACTGGTGATATGGTGTCTGTCGGATTGCTAACAACACGTGTAAACAGTGTGGTATTTAACAGTCCGTTGGTACTTTTCAAAATCGCATTGGGTAGTCGATACTAATGAGTACAAACACCATATACATGTATAGGGATCCGAGGTTATAGTCTGACTCTGAGATCATTCTCAGGTATCTGATTGGTCAGATTCAGAGCAAGCTCAGAATCTGACCAATCATAATCTCGAGAATGATCTCAAACTCGAGCAAAATGATTTATAACCTCGGGACAGGGTCGCGTTGATGTCAATGGGTACGAACGTTACTCATTATGGGCATCGCAGATCAAATATGATTTGTAACATTTATAGTTTTGATCCCCATTAAAGTTCTTGGTCCATGAATATATACCAAAAACCCACGTGTATGTCTCTATGTGCTTTAATAACGGTGTATTCTTCCGGATCTACAATGATGAGGCGATGAATGTTTGAGACGGTCTGTCGTTTAATGGCTGTCACATACTGGTATCATGTGTCAATTTATTTACAATAGTCAGTGGCATTAGATATGAATTGAATGAATATGGTTTTGACATTTCCATAAACCAATATCCTGTCAGTGACGATTTTACTGACGTTTAAATGCAAATTGATCCCTGGTCCCATGTAGCACCCTTTGTGATTGAGAGCCACTCCCCATGATATAGCTATAATAATTACTGCAGTTAATGTGCACATATGTAAGAATTGCACGAGGTAACTAAATAATGGCTGTGGATTATAATCGATTTGGTGGTTTGGATTCAATGCACTGCCCATTAGTGCTTAAATTAGTTTCCTAAGATATCAGCAGTACACTGTAGGCGAATGAGGGGAGTAAATGTACAGACGGTTGGCTGAGCGGTCATTCGGACTGAACGTAGACTATAAATAGGTACTTTACTTTTGTGGTGTGCGGTGGTCTAGTGGTAACGCGCTTGAAGTGCGCTTGTTCTCAAACAAAACTTTACTTATTTTTCCTGCTACAGTTATTAGTTTCACAAGCTATTCTAATGTTCAACATGTCATCCGGCAGCTGTATTGATTTCAGTCTCACGAACCAGTTGTTTTAAACCTCCCACAACTTAATTATGTCAACATTGAACGACATTGTTGTTTGAATGTCGCTTTCATTTGTTGGAATCAATTTACACGTATTGCTCGAGCAGCAGCCTGTCTAGCAGTGACTCTTGTACACAAACCGGAATTGTGAACTCCGTTCTCTTTTAGTCCACTTTCTTATCAGAGCTAAGTTAACGGTACGTTCCGAAATACTAAATTCCTCCACCATACCATATACTGTGGCCAATGTTAAGAATTTTTCGAAAGAGACTATTCTAAGGAGTGGTTACTGTATAGGGTTTGGTAGAGAAATAAATGAGCTATTCTTGAATATGTTTAAAACTACGCATCTTATCTGGACCTTTGTACCTTATGATCAGAACCGACTGTATTTTATAATTTGTGTACCCATGAAACACACACTTGTTTACATATTTGCTGGACGATCAGGAGCATGATCGGTCCCACAAACAACACATGACTCTCACAGATTTGTTTAAGCATAGGTTTGAAACATCCTTTAACCACACTTCAATTTCCACAGGTTGGTTTGGATTGGTTTAGTGTGTTTATTGTGCGTTTCTTGCAATCCACTAACACTAACGATGGATGCTCCGTTTCTATTTCAAATGCTTTTGGTGTAACACTCCCACCACCACCACCACCACCACCACCACCACCACCACCACCACCACCCACTACAACCACGGAGATAGAACCTACGACCAAACGTCTCAAGAGCGAACAATATACCGACTGATATACCGAGGCGGGTATAAGTCCGTTATGAAAACACATTTTAGTATAATACTTTTATTTTAAATATTGAATATCATATCATTCGCCGGTGCTATATTGAAAAATTTGAAGTAAGCTAAGCTAGTTGGCACAGATGGAATGAAACGGTCGTGATTACTGATACAAATCGTGTGGAGTTTTAAAAACATCTGACAGTGGATGAAGATAAAACATCTACTTGCAGGATTATCAGAAGAAAACGTCTTAGAGAAAATATAAATGTACGAGATTTTCTATTTATTCTCTTCGATCTAAAATGTGCCAAAACTGCCACACATTTTGTTCACTCCATGACGCACAGTGACAATCAGAGATAATTATGGGCACAGTCGTGCACCTTTCAATCCCATGAATATAATTATAACCAAACGTATACTAGCAAAACGAGGCTTACGGTATGTCAGTTACACTATCATTGATTCATTTCATATTCTTAACCCGTTACCCCATAGGCTACTTTTAGATCCAACCCCTTTGAATAAATCTACCGAAACGGAGCATTAACTAGAGAAAAGGAAAAGTTTAGAATTTTACAGTTTGAAACAATTGTGATAAATGGAGCATTTGCTCCTATAGGAGCAAATGCTGTATTTATCACAATTGTTTCAACATGTTACTGTTGTAGAGGCGTCAAAAGGCGTCAATATAAGGGAATTGGTTAAATGATAATTGAATCCATTTCTTTGTGACATGTGTGTCTGGAATTGTAAATTGTTGTTTCGTTTCGAAATGCAGACATTTGAAGGTCATACACAATATAAAGGTAATGCTTTAACCCATTCTCTTATAATATTATGCTATTTTCAGACCCAGTCTCTTCAAATAATCTACTGAAAATGGGCACTTACTAGAAAGGGAAAAACAGAATTGTGCAGCCCTTGAAACCATTGTGACGGAGAGAGCATTAGCTCCTGTAGAACCAATGCTCTTTTATCAAATGGTTTTCAAAAGCGACTTTGGCATCAATATAAGGAATGGGTTAAAATGACACCCCTCCCCGCTTCCAAAATATTCAAATACATAAACGTTCGATACATAGATAAAGTTAAACGTTTAAACGTTCGATACATAGATAAAGTTAAACGTTTAAACGTTCGATACATAGATAAAGTTAAACGTTTAAACGTCCGATACATAGATAAAGTTAAACGTTTAAACGTTCGATACATAGATAAAGTTAAACGTTTAAACGTCCGATACATAGATAAAGTTAAACGTTTAAATGATCACAGTAACGGGACATTTCGCCGAAATAATTCAAAACAAGTTTTATATCTCTTTCGACAATACCTAGAAATGTTTATAATGCCCGTGTCATCGATTTTGTGATACGCATTAAGGAAACGGAAGAGAGACATCGGTCTGAATAATACATGCCTATCCATTACACAAATACAAAATGACACCTGATCTTTATGTGAAAATGGTAAGGTCTCTTCTAATTAATCGAATATAAGAATGTTTATGTTGTTCACATAATATTGAAACGTCGACAATTTAATTGTGTAATCAGTTATGAATCATAGGTGGACGACATTGGAATATACATGTATATAAGCTACCTACGAACTCAGAGGTCCAGATTAGAAGCGTAAATGTAAATATTTTCAAATAAAAACTCCAATAATTGTGCCACCAAAATCTATGCTGTGACCGCTCTTTAGAATTGACTCTTCGAGACCAATCTAAAGAGTGGTCGGAGTACAGAATGCGGTTGACAAATGACGATATTAGTATTTGGGTACGCACCTTTATCTATATAACTATGCTTAATAGCCCGCATCAACCCTTACTTTATGTACAGTACAGACCCCTTCAAAATAGGTCTAATAATTCTGTATCCTTACCATTTACTCCATGAATATTCATATACGAAATGATGACATCATGTTTATTATTTTTTATTTATTTTGATGAAGCATTATGTACAGTTGAACTTCGATATCTCGAATTTCAAGGGACTATATAAATTAGTTCGAGATAACAGAAGTTCGAGTTATCCGATTTGTAATCTGGACAACTTCTCAAGTTAGTAGCTTAATACAGGTCTACAGTAATGATGAAAGCTCCTGCAGGAGCTTTCAGCATTACTCTAGAACAGCATTACGCTGTGAAATGTGTTTCTAGATATGCGTAGTGGTACATTTTAGAGCAATTCTGTATTGTAAGATTATGGAAGGACCGAACTTTTAGTTCGAGTTATACCGAAGTTCGAGATATCCGAGTTCGAGATATCGAAGTTCAACTGTATTTGTAATAGCATGTTGCTGGCCCTGTGCATGGCGTACATGTAGCTATTTCGATGTATTCAAACACGCCACAAATAATGCTTATTCTGCTTTTGCTACTTTGAAAATTTTAATTATGGAACAATGTTTGAACAAGCATACCAAGGAAAGGATAGCCCCTGTTCGTCTATAACAATCGCAATCATATTAGTCTTTCAACAGAGACTTAACTCGTTCGATATATTCTTTGTTTAACCCTTTTAATGCTGAATTTTCAAAGTGGAATTGCCCATCACTGTTGAAAGAAGAGTTCATTCAGCATACAGTAGAACCACTCTAATGCGGCCACTTAATGGATGCTTAATGCAGGACAAAAGTAATGCAGAAATCTCCATTACTTTTGTCCTGCATTAAGCTACTACCTGCATCTAGCCCCCAGAATTAAACATCTTTTAGGTGGTCGCATTAGCGGGGTTTTACTGTAGTTTGTAAAAGGAGTTTTTGAATGCAAATCAATGCAGGCCCTCATCATATATGTTATGTACTATAGGGTCCACCTTATAATGTACATGTACTTTCGAACTTAATTTGATGCTCATACATTCCAACATTATACGTAGTTAATGTAATACCTAATTTAAGACATGTTCTCCCGATACGTTTTTTTGTTTCTTTATGAAAACTGGGACATACGTATTTACATGACAGTTATTGAACATAGACACCCAAAGGCAAATGCTTTCGGCACTTAATGAGTGGCTGTCGACTCCGTGCTTGTCAGATATAGTAGTTTTGTATCGATATATTGTGACATATATTTCCGGAACGTCTCTAAAACAATATTTGACAAAATACAGACAGCCTTTTACATACAATTAGTTTTAATGCATACCACCGTCATTTTGTCATGTAAATTCAACTAGTAAAGTTGGTGCGGTATGCTTACACTTTGAAGTGTGTGTGGACAACAACTCGTTCGGTAGCTGTTGCGCTTTATTGTCAATAACTAATAACAGAGTTAAGTCATGCACAATTTCCCGCTCGAATATAATTAGCAAAGTGAAGTTGACAATTAACTCTACTGTTTTATTTCACGATTTAGGTTAGTGTCAAGAAACCTTTGTAAACAGACTGAATTTGACTGAGATATCGCTAACAGTAGACCCCTCTTAAGTGATCATCAAAGAGGTCTAATTATGGACATGTAAGACAGGTGACAGCTTAATGCAGGTCAAAAGTAATGTAGAATGCTCCCATGGGAGCGTTCTACATTACCTTTGCCATGTATTGAGCAACCACCTGCATACAAGACTCATATGTTCAATAACTGAATGACTGTTTAGGACATGTTCTACTGCATATTCATATTGTGTATTGAATTGAAACTAGTGTAAGGTATAAGGTCTTTCGTTTGGAATAAACGTGCAATACATTCTACCTGCGGTTGTTTTTGCTTTGCAGTTTAACTGTCCATGTTTTGTCAGTCGTAGGTGTGATTGCTTCAAATATAACCGCTGCATTGATCTAAAAACGTTTTTGTACAGTAATAAAACCCGTATTTTATAAATAACCGCATGCGAAAAATACTTGTCCATTGCCAATGCCATCAAATTCAAAAGCCTCAAAATGTAGCGCCACGGAGTTGACAGACTGGTGACATCTAAGGTCCGATCGAGCTGATAGATTGGTGACATCCGATGTCCGATCGAGTTGGCATAGTGGTGACATCCGATGTCATGTTGGTGGATTGGTCAAATCTGACCGAGTTGGCAGATTGGTCACATCTGAAGTCTTATACAAAAATTCTGAAAGTAGGAGATCCTTTGAAAGCAAAAGTAGCATTGCGCGAAGAGAAAATTGCAGACTCGGTTTTTATTGAGTCTGTTCATGAGTAGTAATTAAAAGTGCAATGCTACTCCCCCGCTAGCACCGGCTTAAACGGTATTCAATTCTTTAAAACAAATAACATCGAAACTAATGATCTCGAAGGACCAGAAAGTATAACAGCACTGAGAATAAATTACAGGCAACTGTTTACGGCCGCCACACAAGCATTTAACACCTGCTGTTGTGAAGTACATACATTCTGAAAGTAGGAGATCCTTTGAAAGCAAAAGTAGCAATGCTCAGAAAGAAAATTGCAGACTTGGTTTTATTGAGTCTGTTCATGAGTTGTTTTATGTATTAAAAGTGCACCACTACTCACGCCCCTAGCACCGGCTTAAGCGGTATCCAATTTTCAAAACAAATAACGTCGAAACTAATTATCCCGAAAGACAGGAAAGTATAACAACACTGATAATGAAGTATGGGGCGACTTTTTACGGCCGCCACACAAGTACTTAACACTATTGTCAACTATAGTCAACTATAGTGATAAATCATAACAAACGCACTATCCTCAAAGGTGTGAGCTTTAAACCCATTACCTCCACTGACCCCATACGCATTAACCAGTGACGTAGATAAACAGTGTAGAGTCTGGTCAACGAACCCATTCTCTGTTCTGTTCAATATTAAATATTCATGGACACAATAGCTATAATGAAATATGGAAGGTGGAACAGTTTAGCCATTTTAAAAGGTGAACAAACAGATCTATCAAATTCCATTTGCAAACAGAGCAGACTCTGATAAGAGCGGTCTGATTTGGGTCTACTCTGTTTGTAAATGCGTTTTAACGTGTTTATATGAATGAAAAGGGTTAACAATAACTGGTAACAGAATAACAATAACTGGTAACAGAATAACAATAACTGGTAACAGAATAACAATAACTGATAACAGAATAACAATAACTGGTAACAGAATAACAATAACTGGTAACAGAATAACAATAACTGGTAACAGAATAACAATAACTGGTAACAGAATAACAATAACTGGTAACAGAATAACAATAACTGGTAACAGAATAACAATAACTGGTAACAGAATAACAATAACTGATAACAGAATAACAATAACTGATAACAGAATAACAATAACTGGTAACAGAATAACAATAACTGATAACAGAATAACAATAACTGATAACAGAATAACAATAACTGGTAACAGAATAACAATAACTGGTAACAGAATAACAATAACTGGTAACAGAATAACAATAACTGGTAACAGAATAACAATAACTGGTAACAGAATAACAATAACTGGTTAACTGGTAACAGAATAACAATAACTGGTAACAGAATAACAATAACTGGTAACAGAATAACAATAACTGGTAACAGAATAACAATAACTGATAACAGAATAACAATAACTGATAACAGAATAACAATAACTGATAACAGAATAACAATAACTGGTAACAGAATAACAATAACTGGTAACAGAATAACAATAACTGATAACAGAATAACAATAACTGGTAACAGAATAACAATAACTGGTAACAGAATAACAATAACTGATAACAGAATAACAATAACTGGTAACAGAATAACAATAACTGGTAACAGAATAACAATAACTGATAACAGAATAACAATAACTGATAACAGAATAACAATAACTGGTAACAGAATAACAATAACTGGTAACAGAATAACAATAACTGGTTAACTGGTAACAGAATAACAATAACTGGTAACAGAATAACAATAACTGGTAACAGAATAACAATAACTGGTAACAGAATAACAATAACTGATAACAGAATAACAATAACTGATAACAGAATAACAATAACTGGTAACAGAATAACAATAACTGGTAACAGAATAACAATAACTGGTAACAGAATAACAATAACTGATAACAGAATAACAATAACTGGTAACAGAATAACTGAAAATATCTGATTATGTGTATATGTGTTAAAATTGTTATTTAATAGTACGTATTTCCTATTATGTGATGCCTATGTCGAACCTCGTAATTTAATTGTTATAAAAAATACCGCAGTGGAACCTTTCTTAAGTGGCCATCAACACGATGCCTAATATGGGGTCTGAAAGGTAGCTGGTAGCTTAATACAAGTTAAAAGTAATGCAGAACGATCTACATTGGTTTCGCCCTGCATTAAACAGTCACTTACTTTTTAAGACTCTTATGTCAAATGACTGAATGACCACTTAACCCATTCCCTCATATTGACGACTTTTGACGACTCTGTAAAAATCACTTTGTGAAACCATTGTGATAAATAGAGCATTTGTTCCGTAGGAGCAAATCCTCTATTTTTCGCAATGGTTTCAAATCTACAAAATTTTCAACTTTTCCTTTTCTGTAGTTAAAGCTCCTTTTCGGTAGATTTATTCAGAGAGGTTGAGTCTATAAATAGACTATGAGGTAATGGGCTAAGACATGTTCTACTGTACTCGTAGTAATGGCTTGACTCACATTCTCATAACAGCCGCGTCGATATCCCAGGGGTAGAGCGTTCGCTCCGGGTGAAGACGTTCACACACCGAAGTTGATTATAATTTGATACTGTTAGATTCTTTGCAAAGGATGATGCTAGGACTGGCATCCCATTGGCAGGATACTGTCACTGGGAATAAATGTGTTCGCAGGACGATAAAACAAAACATACACAAACGCACGCACTGTTAAACATACGTTTCGATCAGCAATGTGGTGAAGTTTGACATGTGTCATTATTCTACAAATTGTTTAGCAAAGGAATATTCAAAGTAACACCAGTGGATTGTTTTTGGTTTAGAAAGGCAATTTTTAAGTTTACAAAAAATAGAGTTAATTTGAAAATGCGACTTAAAATTAACATATTTGGCTACTGCATTGCCAAAATTGTTTCATCATTCTGAACTAAACGAAACAATACGATTCTACAATTTCAAAGACTCAAACAATTATATGAATATTTTTGACAAGGCAGTCAAGTAATTCGATTGCATAAACAATTCATGTCTCTGTTTTGTTTCATTTTGAAATATTGGAAATATCAGGGGACATGTAATCTAAATGTGCGATTATCAGACGCGAGTACTCAACTGTATATAAAGTGTGATTAATCACTGAATAATGGCTATAGGGACCAAACTGTTAATTTATAAATAAAGCTGAAATAGTTGTCTTGACAGTTTAGCGGTTGTCAGCAGTTACTCATTATATCACTAATAGATTTTGACACTTGGTAGAATTCTTCAGCGTTACGTATTTGTTTCATTACTGCTGAATAAACGTGTCTTGTCAATTACTATCCATGTAAAATAATGACGCCATGCATATTAATTAGATTAAGTTGTAAAATAGCCCAAAGAAACATGAAGTTTTGACCAGAAACTTTCGAATCATATCAATGGTATTTCATAGAGCAGACCCTGCACAGACAGCTCAATCAGGGGCCGTCAGATATTGTTCTACACTGTTTGTAAATGCGTGTATAGGCGTTTTTATGAAGTAAAGGGTTAACCCACCACTGTATGAATAATTATATAAGACATAACGGTTGTATGAATATAACATTATAGTTGATTTTTATATTGGCAGTAAATACAAGGTGAGTTTGTCACTGGTAAAAGCATATATATTTCATTTCATAAGCAAACGGGGCAGATTTTTTATCAGATGGCTCCACCAGGAGCTGTATGGGCTGGGTATACTCTGGAAGGACGTGAAAAGGCGACTGTTTGGTGTAAAGGGTTATATTTCCTACCAATATTAACCCTTACAAAGATACGTGTTCAAATTGACTATTCCAAAATTCAAACAGGTCAGAATTATGCTTAATATTTAGGATTTTGTTCTAGAAAAAGTGTACCATGACAACCAGTGTAGACCCTGATGAGAGGGTCTCTCTAGCAGCCCTATAATCTGGGTCTAATGTGTTGCAAAGGACATTAGTGACCCGTGTCCCGCACAGTAAGGGTTAACTGCGTATAACGTATAAACTAGTCTGTGTATAACATGCAGCGAGTCCCATCGGAACCCATATCAGTATGACATGCACGGACGTATAATAAGTAAACCTAATTCTATTAAAGTCTACTTTATTTGTTCATTTCCGTTCTTGTTATCTTTGCAATTTGTTTTACATACCCCGAAGGATATTTCTGTCTGGTGCTTATACGATTTTCCCCGACTTCTGTCTCAGGTCCGTATCGATTTGATGTCATTGAATACACCGCTGATGCCTCCCACAATATAATTAAAGCCTGGTACGCTGGCAGATGTCAGCATTGAACGCACGTTTATATTTACGCTTCTGCTAAACGCCACCTGACTGACCTATGCAAACCAACTGGACCCATATACATGTAAGACGACAGTAGTCTTGACGCCGAATGACTCGCTGTCCCATCAGGATCATAGACATTTGATACTCAGTCAAAAGTTTCTTAAATCATGAACCCATTACCTCATAGGCTATTTCATTACTCAACCCCTTGGAATAAATGTATCGAAAAGGAGAAATTATTCGAAAAAATTAAAAGAAATGTAGTTTTGAAACCATTGTGATAAATAGAGCATTTGCTCCTATCTTGCTTCTAATTTATCACTGGTTTCAAAGAGTGGCTTTTACAGACGTGCCAAAACGTGTCAGTATGAATGAGTTACTAATTTGTATAAAATAGTTATAATGAAATATGGAAGGTGTTATACTATAGCCATTTTAGGAAGTAAAGAAACATATATATCAAATTCAATTAGCGAACAGAGCAGACCATTATCAGATGGCTCCTCTAGGAGGAGGGAAAGGGTTAATAAATAAACATAGGTGTCTTAAGAAGCATGTGATTGCTTAATGCAGAACAAAAGTAATGCAGAAAGCTTCTCTAGGACCTTTCTGCATTACTTCTGCCCTGCATTAAGCTACCACCTGCATCAATCACTCAGATGAGTACCTCTTTTAGGTGGTGGTATTAGCAGGGGTATACTGTATGTGTGCATATTAATTAGATTCAGTTGTAAAATAGCTCAAAGAAACATGAAGCTTTGACCAGAAACTTTCGAATCATATCAATGTTATTTCATAGAGAAGACGCAACACAGACAGCGGTCGTACGTTCTTGTGCCTGTATATAACATAATCTAATTGATTATCAGTATGCCGTTATTTCGTACATACATTTTCATGAAGCAAAGAGTAAAAATGAAAGTGTGTTATATTGTGTTTCTAGTACAGTGAGCCAATTAAAAAGAAGATAGATTTACATGTAACTGTATGGTGTGCCTCAGTAATATTTAAGTATCTACGAACGTTTGCATATTATACATTTCGATTGTCCTTTAATAGCATGTCATGATCCTTTTAACCATTTCCCTCCTAGACTATTTTGGGAAAAAATCTCTTTCAATAAAGCTACTGAAAAGGAGCATTTACTAGAAACAAGGATATTTCAGAATTGTATACTTTCGAAACCAATGTGAACAATAGAGCATACGCTCCTATGGAGCAAGTACTCTACTTATCACATTGATTTCAAAAATGACTTTTACCGCGGCGTCAAAAGGCGTCCGTAGGAAGGAAGGACTGTGCAAACCCGTTTCCCGCTATTTGCGACATGGATCGCATTGCAAATAACTTGAACCCAGATAAGACGCCGTGTAACTCAACGATTCAACCTGTTTACTCGGTCAATAGTGTTGTAAACGTTGATCGGGTCAGTAGAACCCCGCTAATGCGACCACTTAATGCGACCACTTAAACAAACATGGCTGTCATAATTGCGTCAGTTCTAAATTCGAGTGGACACGGTTTTTACAACTGGGAGTAACCTATAAGTGTTTAACTTTAGAGTATATTCAGCAAAACAGTTTAAGATTTGATCTAGGGGGATTTTAATGACAAAAAGTGCAGACTACTCTGATCATAGGTTTGTCCCAAGAGTCCTCTGATGTGGGTCTACGCTGTCTACACTGATCGAACAAGAAAATATTCAGTGGATTAAAATATTTGGTTTCTGTTCTTAATTATTTTCACATCAATAAGTAGTACTATCATGTATCATTATCTACCCAGATCGGTTTTGGCTAATTACTTAGTTTCCTTAATTGTAAGCTGCGTGAGTATACGCCTGTTTTGAATTAACTCTTATCGCGACCGCGTAATGTTGTCTGCAAAATTAGTCGTCAGCTACAAGTTTCCTTGTTCGTATTTCTCACCATATCTTCCCAAAACACAATCAATATGTCAGGCAGATTGGATCCTGATGAGACACCGAATTCCTCGGTTTCTCATCTGGGTCCAAACTGTTTTGCATTGGTAATTATAGATTCGCTATTGGCAGGGGAAGAGTTATAGGACTGAAGCCAATTAAACATTCCCTCATTCTGTAAGACAATCATGACTTTTAAGAGGAAAAGGTAATATAATTGTCAGACGAAGCGGCTCAAGACATAATTAAAGTGATCGCAGTTCTTGTTGTATACAGTTTAACTTCGATATCTCGAACTCGGATAACGCGAAGTAAAAGTTCGGTTCTTCCAAAATGTACAATACAGGATCTTTCTAAAATGTATCATTTCACTTATCTAGACGTACATTGACAGCTTAATGCAGGTTGAGCGTAATGCTGAGAGCTCTTATAGCAGTTTCCATCATTACTGTCGATCTGTATTAAGCTGCGAACTTGTGAAATTGTTTAATTTAGAAATCGGATAACTCGTACATCTGTTATCTTGAAGTACAGTAAGACCTCTCTACAGCGGACACTAAATTGTGTTAATTAATTGGTATTTAGGGCAGGTGGCAGCTTAAAGCAAGGTGACAGTAAAACAGAACGCTCCTATAGGAGCGTTCTGTTTTACTTTCACCTTGCTTTAAGCAGCCACCTGCCATTAACACAAAATACTTGATGTAATTTGGTGGTCGTTATAGAGAGGTTTTACTATAATTTGTATTGTTCCCAGAAGTTCGTGATATCGATGTTCCACTGTATGTAAATTGTGTCAGGGACTTGTATATGGTCTGATTCTGCAGTCTCTGACACGACGAAACCACCATGTGTTAGTATACCACTATACAAAGTCAGCTAATAAAGATTCATGATGTATTTATGTCTTGAATAAATATGGTTAATCATTTCCTTCATAGCGAAAGCTTCTTCACGCCATTGCAAACAGTTTAGACTTAATCTGAGACTCGTAGCTATGAGGTAAAGAGTTATGTCAGTGGCTATCAATTTCGCCTTACTATCCCCCAGCCAAAATGGTTAATTCATTAGGTTTCTATGGCATGAAAACTGCTATACATGTATTTACGTGTACTGGATATGACAAAGATATATGTTTCGGAAAAAGCGTCTATATGTACAAATGACTGAACAAAATAGTATTTCCTTTATCAAACAGGCCGCGTGGAATTTATCTACAAACTTGCAGGCCATAACAAACATTTATACTAACAGATTGCTTGAGCATTACTTGTTATGTACTTTTAAGAAACAATTACAAACAATAAACAACTGCTGTAAAATCTTTTTAAGCAAACATTTTAGGAATACACATATGTGGTTTTAAAGCATATGATTCCTAAATGCAGAACGGAAGTGATACAGAGTGCTCCTTCATGGGCTTCCTTCATATCTTTGTACAGATACAGCTTTGATTATTACTACAACTACGACTATAAATGAAAAGAGCAGCATGTGTGGATGCCAAAGCTCGTCTGTCGTGAAAACAGATATTTTAAATGTCAAAACTCTTCACATATACCTGCCTGATTAATGGTTTCTTGGGAAAAAATGTAACATTTGTGATATTTAATTTTTGTCTGAGGTTTGACAGGGATTACTGTACCGATGTTGAAACTTTAACAAACTGTCCTACGTTTGGCACAACGGTAACGCCCAATACGATGGCAATACTTAAACAACAGACACGCAAAGATATTGCCATCATTACAATACGTTTTAATTTTCCTTCATATAAGCGCCTTTCTTTGCCTTTGCAAACAGAGTAGATAACAGATCAGACGGCTCCTTTTGGAACTAGCTAATCAGAATCTGCTCTGTGTGCTTATGATATAATGTAGATATGATTCTACAATTTCTGCTATTGGCAAAAAGTTTCAATGTGCTATTATTACAATTAATTTAATTAATATTGATGATGTCATTATTTCTACATGAATATGCATGGAGTAAAGGATTAAATGATATTCAGATACATTATTATAGCCCTTATCCTGCTATACAATACATGTCTTCTTAAACACAGAACTGTACTAAATTTGCCCAGGTCCGATTCATGCAACCAGTTGACCCTGTCGGTGCCAAATTTCCGATTGTCGTCTGCAAGCCAATTATGTTAAATCATTCGGTAAAATATGGAATTGAGATAAATAAATGCAAATTTCAAAGGAATAAAGCACAAATATAGAAATACGGTTTGAAACAAAAAGTGACGTCCCTGATCAGACACCGTCTTAAAAGGGCGGCGTCTGATCTGGACTGCAATATTTGTCGTGACGCATTTTTGCGACATTGGCGATGAAAGGGTTAAGAAAAAATGGACCCATGGTGAAACAGTCTGGAGTATTATGAGACGCTGAGTTACTCGGTATCTCATCTGGATCCAAGAAGATTGCAAATTGTAGTCAGGTCACCACCAGCCAGATAAGACCTTTACAAATACATTCCATAAAATTGCAACTGTTTCGCGGTAAGTTTTGACATCTGTGTTATGGCAGACATATTAAATAACATTTCTGGCATTAAATTATACTCCTGACACCCGACAGTTCTTTATTTTTTTCATTTCGAGTCATTTAAGAGAGAGTTTTTAAATATCATGGGAATGTATACTTTTACGTTATGCTTGCCAGATGACTTCACAGTAAAATTCTATTCTCATTTGAACTAGTCTGTAAAACAAATTCAGAGGTCTATACAGTAAAACCTATCTATAATAGCCACTAAATTACACCAAATACATATTTTGTGTTAAGGGCAGGTGACTGCTTAAAGCAAGATGAAAGTAAAACAGAACGCTCCTATAGGAGCGTTCTGTTTTACTTTCACCTTGCTTTAAGCAGCCGGCTGCCCTAAATACCAACTAATTAACACAATTTAGTGGCCGTTATAGAGAGTTGTCACTGTAATACCAAATTTGGCCTGATGGGTATTTTCACTTGAACATTACATTTGAAATATCGAGGGAATTCCATCTGACTTTGATGTTGGCAGACATGTCAGCAATTTTATACGGATTTAGATTACAAATAAATAAGTAAAAAAGCAACTATCTTATATTGATTTTCTTGTAACCCGTTTTAGAGACATCAATGGCGATATATTTACGACTACAATGTTCAGGAAGTTGTGTTTAGTACAAATTTGTAGTTCGTGTTTGACAAATGACTATATGCCATACGGGAATATAAATACTACTAAATGTGCATTGTGGACATATAAATACATGTACCATTAAATGTATAATACGGGTATATAAATACTACTAAATGTGTAATACGGCCAAACTAAATGTGTAATATTATGAATACATGTACCATTAAATGTGTAATACGGTGATATAGATACTACTAAAGGTATAATATGGACAGATAAATTATGCGGCATCATAAACACTACTAAATGGGCATATAGATATATCTAAGTCCAATCTGTTGGACCCATTCGGTTGCAAATGCTAGTCAAGTTGCGGTTGGATGCATGAGAATGGCTAAATTTCACTAGTATACGCATATATGATTAAAGGGTAATACGTATTGTGTGTTGCTGAAAATTTGCATGCGTATGTAGTTGTGTGTATTCACAATGTATTACGTCTTTCCTACGTTTATGTTTTCTGTCAAGAATGGCAGTGGTTCTCAAAACTTCTGTTGTTGTCTCTGTATTGGTTTGGCGTTATATATCGATGTACTGGAAATATCTACCACAACATAAAAGAACCCTGTTCGACTTTAAACCGTCAGTAAAATGTAACTTTATGCACCTGCCATCCTTGTATAATCAGACGCTTTAATTATTCAATGAGTGTCATGATCTCATTAGATCTGCATTTATATAATATGCCATTAGACCTTTCTTAACAACTAAACGTTAAATAAAGAAGAATTAAGAACTTGTTATGCACGTTATGTTATGCATGATGAAAGCCTTGTTATACCTCCCAGAGGAGCCTTTTGCAAGACCGCCAAGCGCACTAAGCACGTCAATCGCACTAAGCACCTGTATTACAGACCGATAGCGATAGGTTTGGTGTTCACTAATTTATACAAAAAATATGCAGAATATAACGTTCATCTTTACGTAGAGAAACTATACCTGTAATATTGACCGTTCTGATGCTGTATTTTCAAAATAATTGAATGACAATAGGGCCCTTTGATTTGTGTTTAATGTCATTAAAACATATTTTATTTCATATAAAATTTGATGAGAAAGATGTCGTGCCACCAGTTCCCCTACAACACTCAGCAGTAATTTCACATGAACGTGATAGTCTTGTCCTGTACTTAACTGTTGACTATATTCATACGTCCAGTAGTTAACGACTTAACGATGGAGATTTAATAAAAATCCATAACAACATTTCTGTTGTACTTTTCTGCATGCAAGCATGCGTCTCAACATGGATTTGTTTGTAAAAGCGCAATGGATTATTTGTTTTGTTTTGTTGATTCCCATATTCTGCTTTCTTTATTGTGACAATACATCACTTCATAAAACTACACAATGTATTACACATGTAAAAGTCTCAGAACTATTGCATTAAGAAACGTGTGTAACTGTGATTTACCCGTACAGATAATTCTGCATTTAACTTTTTACGCCATATAATCGCATGCAAACATAGTAGACCAAGATCAGACAGCACTCTCTCTTTGCTTGTGGGTATATAGATCTCATACTACCGTTGCTATAAACCAGTATTCCTGTGTTTATGTACCATTATAAAAATGCATATTGGTGCCCAATGTCCCTAAAGAGGACATGGGAACGGAGACCAAATTCAGAGGCAGGCAAAGGAACAAATAAAGTCAGTATTTCTGACTTGAATATTCAAAGAGTAAAGGGAAAAGCAGTATCTATTTCATATAATTCTCCCTTCTCCTCTTCCTGAAAAGAAACCGTTTTCTTTCTGTTAACTGAGACGAAGCGGGTGCGTCTTAAGGATACCATGTCACAAACAATTCCTTACAGTAACTGTCAGTATAATGTTGTTTGTTTCTAGAGGTATCTGTCTAATGCTTCCTATAATGCAATTATGTCAAGTCTTGACTATATGTCATGCATAATTTCATTTCGGTTTACATACAAACCTATGACCTTTAAGACTGGATATGTTTATAATAGATAATGAAATATATTCTCAATGTGTTTAAGAACGGCAGGACGGGTTTCTATAAATTAATTGCCCTAAATTCATTATGTAAGGCATTCTACTGACTGCTTTGCGATGCACAAGTATTATGGTGTATATATTGTACATGTATAACCTCTCTTAACCGGAATTCTACTAGATAAGAATTTAGATACTTTTAGGCAGGTGGCTGCTTAATGCAGGGTGAAAGTCATGCAGAAAGCTCCTCTAGGAGCTTTCTGCATGACTTTCACCCTGCATTAAGCTGCCACCTGTCTCCAAGACCGATATTCATACTAAATTTAACTGCCGGTTAAGAGAGGTTTTACTTGTATAACTATTTACAGAAGTATAGATACGATATTTATTTCAAGAATAGTTCCGTTTATAAGAACGATTATACATTGTGAATCATGTCCCTTATCAATGGGTTTCATATAACCATGTACTTCGTGCATCTTTGTGTGAGAAATAACGACATCGTGAATATCAATTAGCCGAAGTATGTAAACAAAGGAATGGTTGGCCACGGCAGAAACTGTCGAATCAGACAAATATGAGTTCACAAGAAATCAAGACCAGACGGTACCCTGGGTCCATGCTTATAAAACTTTTAGTTGAGTCTGAATTCGTTCTCAAGTTTTTGATTGGTCAGATTTGAGCCTCTTGCTCAAATCTAACCAATCAAACGCTTGAGAACGAACTCCGACTCAAATAAAAGGCTTTATAAGCATGGATACATGCTGTTCTAAAGGCTATCTGGGACTATTCGGTTTGAAAAGGTGTCTATAGCTGAGACATGGTGCAAAGGTAAAGTCATTTCGGGAAGACTCTCAGAACTACATGTATCTACATGTATATATATATATGTATAAAGTATGTGCCGTCTTGTTCAGGACCAATTCAGCCAGACATTCTCATCAAGTGTCCCCTTGAATGGTCCTTCTTTAACTGTTTAATCCATATAAACTGATTTTAACGTCTTTGTAAACATAGTACACTGTCTGATCGCTGCCTGTCCTTATGAAATAATATAGATTCTATTGATTCTGTAATGTCATCATTTCATGTGTTAATAAGCCATTATAGACATTCATGTAGTTAATATTGATTATATTGGTTCTGACGTAAATAACTACAGTGCTCCCTCCCTACAACGGCCCTCTCAATAACGATTCCCTCCTTACAACAACGCATGTCACTGTTTCCGAAACATCAAGGCTCCAGAAACAACCTTTTTCCATCGTATTTTCTTTATGCCTCCATTAATCCCTATGTTGTGACCACTCTTTAGAATCGTCACTTTGTGACGATTCTAAAGAGTGGTCACAACATAGGGTTTGATGGAGGCATAACGGTTTTAGTTCTCGAAATAAACCTTATCTGGGGATCTGCAAACAAGCTAATTATGTTTGATTTTCCCTCCCTATAACAACTCCCTCTGAACAACACATACAATAGTCGTATCCCAAAGGGTGTCGTTGTAGAGAGGGAGCACTGTATTGGTATTTTTGTGTTGTATTGAAGCATGTCAGAAACATTTTACCGTCTGTAAAATAGCTTGGATCAAGACGAGACGCCAAATGATTCGGCGTTTTTACTGAATCCAAATTGTTGTATCCCTTCCCCTCAGATAAACACACGTTAATGCATTTGCAAACCGAGTATGCACAGATCAGACAGCTCTTATTGTGGGCATTTGATCAGGGTCTGCTCTGTTTGCTAATGGAATTTGACAAATCTGGTTTTGTAGTTTCTAAAATGGCTACAATATTCTCCCTTCCATATTTCATTATAACTATGTTTTCAATGAATATTTAGTAAGTATTGAAAATAGGACCAAGTATAGAACAGGGACAGAGTTAAAATGCCAGTCAAGTCGCGTGTTACATGAAAATATAAAAATACCGTTTGAAATTTCATCAGGTTAAAATTTAAATCTGTAACGAGGGAGTCATAAAACGTCTGCTTCATAATAATTGAACAGATTCATAGGAACAAAAAGTTTACTTTAACCTGCTTCTTAGGTATTGAAATTTGAAATAAACATAGAACAGGGAAATACTTAATAATTAGTCAGCCGTTACAATTCTAAAAGTATGTGTTCTTCCATTCTCTTCTAACAACAGGGCATGTGTGCCAAACAGTTTAGCATCTCATAAATATTTCATTTTTTTTTCATAAAAAATCACAAATAGCTCCATAGCAATGCGCGTGTTAATAAGTGTGTTCTTATAACCATTCGCTTCATTAATACCCAAGCAAGACATAATTGCAAGAATATTAATTAGTTGAAGCTGCTAGTTGCATTTAAACTTGGGAACATTTGAACATGACAGAAGTTGTAGAATCGACTATAAAATGTAAAAAAATGTAACCAACATAGTGGACCCTAATAAGAGTCGTCTGAGTTATGTCTACAATGTTTTCAAATGCGTGTAAAGGCGGCATAAAGGGTGAAGAGAGTGTGATCAATTCTGTGTTGGGTTACAGTGTCACTGTTCCAGCAGGCGACTGTTGAAACTGTCTGTGATATTGATCTCGGATTCTCGGTATTGTTTTAAAACATCTTTCTTGAAATGATGGATCAGTAATTCGTATAGCATGATACTGATATGATTGCTGCAACTCATTCTCATAATTCTTCTGATCCTCGTCTGCAAATATAAGCATGATTGATTGGAAGTCCAACATTCTAAATACCGTTTCTACAATATATTCAGAAGTGCACTGGAAAGTTGTTAATGTTACTTCGATATTTGCAGTATCTACAATAAGGCCACATTTTATTCATAAATACGTCTTTTAACCCTTCGCTTGCTAATCGCGTCAATATACCTACCTGTAAATAGTAAAGACCCAGATGAGACAGCTCCTGCAGGAGCTGTCTCATCAGGGTCTGCACTATTTACAAGTTGATTGTGCAACCAGTGCACTCCACAACAATGATTGCACAGCGAAATAGTTATGCACAGTGAAGATATATGTAATTATACAACAGGGCATGGGTAAAGAAGGAGAAATGTATTTTAAAATTCAGCAAGTGAAGGGTTAAGACATTTTCGAACAATAATACCGGTAGACCCTGATAAGACGACTCGTGTAGGGGCCGTGCGATAAAGGTCTCTTCTGATTGCTTATAGAATTGATCAGATGTAACTGTACAGTTGCTGCTGGAGCTTAACATTACTGTGTTCATATACCATTTGAAAAAAATAATCCAATCAATATGCATAGTATCAGTATCAAGTTTTAATTACATAAATATTCATGGTGTAGCGAGTTAAATAGTCAGTCTTCTGTACTAGTTCACGAGTGTACGATATAAGAGTTCTCCGTTACAAGGAAAGTATCAAATCTAATATAACAAGAACATTATCTTAACCCGTATTAAGCTATTCCCTTTTCTGTCTTACAATATGAGTCCAGATTGCGTCCAGATAAAACGTCAAGTAAATCAGTTTCTCATCAGGACCTAAGCTGCATATTTGACAGTTTGCTCTTACACTAAGCAGCCATTGGTCTAAAACTTGATTCATTATATTGTAAATATTAAACAAGGTGTGTTTGTGACATTTGACCCTGAAGGATGACATTGACCTTTGACCCGTGGTCCAGGGAGTTGAACGCGACACGACAAATTGTCTTTGTGTGGTGAACATTTGTGCCAGTTTGTTTTAAATCCATTCACAGATAAAATAAAAGTTATAGAAGGGACACGAAATTTGGGACGGACGGACGGATGGAAGGACAGGCGGACAAACAGACGGAAGGTCGGACAATGCGATTACTATATGTCCGCCGTTGGGGGCATAAAACTCTTACTAGCGATGTTTTGGTTGTATGAGAGACTATAAAACAGGATTTAAATATAGATCACAAAGTCATATGGTAGCTTACTGCAAGACAAAAGACATACATAAATCACTTGATACCCCTGATCAGGGTATGCAATGTTTGCTAAACCCATAGATGTCCCATGGCTTACACCACTAACTAAGTTGCTTGATGTGTCCCCTGAACCCCCAAAATGGATTGGTCCAAAAATACGATCTGGGACGTATTAGTTTAAACCTTTCCCTCATACAAACGCATTTTCACGCATTTGCAAACAGAGTAGACCCATATCAGACGGCTATTACAGGAGCCGTCTGATCAGGGTCTGCTCTGTTTGCTAATGGAATTTGATAGATATGTTGCTTTAGTTTCTAAAATGGCTACAATGTTCCACCTTCCATATTTCAGTATTACTATTTTGTCAATACTCCTTCAGTAGGTACGTGTATTTGTATTTGCAATTTCTAATAAACATAGAACAGGGAAAGAGTTAAGCAATATGAGAACAAATGGGTTAGCGGCAAAAGTCAACAATTCATTTTGGGTAATGTAATTCGACGACGGCTTAGCTAAAATATGAGGCGGGTATGATTGCGTTCGTCTGGAAGCAGACGCGTCTCCCGAATCGTTCTGTTGATTCCAATTATCTTGCAAGAAAAGTTTCTGCCACTTCCAATTTTCAAATGGAAGATGTGAAGCGGAATAAAGTCATGTGGTCAAATAATGATATGACGTCAAAAATAATGTGTTTTTAATTTTCTTGGACCAGTGTTACATACGAAACCAGAGAACACATTTATACATGTAGAGACTTTAGATCGTGTGTTTTGGTAATCACTGAAATCATTAAGAGCATGCGATTTGTAAATCGAGAGCTACTAGGCGTCTCATGTGGACCCAAGCTATCTGCAAAAGTCTGCCAACACGCGCTTAGCACTGACAAGTGTTAAATGTTAACTAATTTCTCAGACTGTTCCGTCTAGCAACTTCTGTAGGGTTTTGACGTTTCTATCCATAAATGTGAAAATAGACACCTATTTTCATTAAATTGGTATTGACGTTGACTGATGAGAGCCGAAAGCTTATAAGAAATTCATTGGATCCGTCTACAGCCACGATTCAATCATTTGGAAGATCATTTGAATGATTTGATATGACCACCAACACTTATATTTTTTAACCTTCAGCACTCTACCGGCGACTTTATGGTAACCTTTGCAAACAGTTTGGGTCCAGATGAGACGCCGAGTAACTCGGCGTCTCATCAGGACCCAAACTGTTTGTCAACCCAACATGTTTTTAAAAAAAGATATGGAAGAAAAGTGTTTTTTTAGAATTGAAGCAGACGATAAAATTTGCAGACGACAATGGCTCAGAGTGCAGAAGGTTAATAAGCACTTTTTGTTTAGCCTTTACCTGTAACATTAACCCTTATCCCTGCCAGGCATGTCTTTTCTGTCATTGTCAAACAGACTAGACCCAGATGAGGCGCTGAGTAACACTGTTCTCTATCACAGTTAGAGCTGACATCTGCCTAGCGGATGATAAGGGTATGAACCTTTAGAACGCTGACTTTGCAAATGGACTATTCCAAAATTCAAACAGGTCTGGCTTACTGTGAATATTTAAGTATTTTCTAAAGAAACGTGTAACATGAAAAACAGAGCAGACCTTGTTCTACACTGTTTACGAAGACATTGATGACTCGTGTCGCTCACAGTAAGGGTTAGTTATACAGTAAAACCCCTCTAAACCGGAATTCTAGTAGAGGAAGAATTTGGATATGTTTTGGCAGGTGGCTGCTTAATGCAGGGTGAAAGTCATACAGAAAGCTCCTGTCACCTGTCTTAAAATTCGATATTGATACTTAGTTGGTCGTGTGGTTTAGAGGGGTTTGACTGTATCTAACACGTTCAGCACTTACTTTTCAGAATGGAATAATCCATCGATGAGTAACTGTGGAGTCTACTAAGTATGAACGGGTTACAGTTGTAAGCCAAATTTTAATGACATACAGTGTAGTTCCTGATCACAGGGCTCCTCTTGATCTTCACCGTTTGTAGTTACCAGTGTATGCGTCTCCTGAGTTCAAATAATCAATCAGTTTAGCTTAGACCGTCCCTCCATGAATATTCATGTAAGAAATAATGACCTGATGAATATTAGTTAGATTAATGTTTTATAATGGCACATGGACACATGAATATTTAACCATAGCACATGTTGTAGAATCATATCTATATTATAGCATAAGCAAACAGGAACCGTCTGATCTGGGTAAACTTTCTTTGCAATGACGTAGAAAAAACGTTAGGGTTAACCCTTCTCTTGCTGAATTTTGAAATACATTTCTCCTTCTTTACCCATGCCCTGTTGTATAATTACATCTATCTTCCCTGTGTACAAGTAGTTCGCTGTGCAATCACTGCTGTGGAGTGCACGGGTTGCACAATCAACTTGTAAATAGTGCAGACCCTGATGAAACAGCTCCTGCAGGAGCTGTCTCATCTGGGTCTTCACTATTTACAGGTAGGTATATTGACGTGAATAGCAAGCGAATGGTTAATAAGGTAAAATCATAAAAAGTAAAATGTTAATGAAAGTTTGTTGAAAAAGATGACGTCAATGCAGGGTTCTGCCTGTAGCATTTTGAAACATTAGTACCATTCAATTACATTTGCTATAGAAACATTCGACCAAGTGTCACACACACACACACTTTGAAAATTAAACTCAGCGTTTCAGTGCATTTCAAAAATGCCAGTGAAGGCGCACTCAGTATATGGTTGAACACACTTTGTTGTCTAAATCAAAGGTCGTAGTATCGAACTAACTTTGTGATGTGTATACATGTGGGCTATGCTGAACTGAACAATATTCTGTACAGAGCGAATATGCAAAATCTGTCTAATATAATACAAACTGTATAAATTATTATAATAAATCTGTAAAACATTCAAATTCGTTCTATGTGGATATTTTCAGTTCAGCATGGCCCAGTATAATTATTTACTTGTATATACATCACAGAGTTAGTTCGACACATTAACCCTTTCCCTCATATTGACGACTTTTGACGACTCTATAATAGTCACTTTGTGAAACCATTGTGATAAATAGAGCATTTGCTCCCATAGGAGCAAATGCTCTATTTATCACAATGGTTTCAAACTACAAAATTCTAAACAAATTATTTTCTCTAGTTAATGCTCCTTTTCGGTAGATTTATTCAAATAAGTTGTATCTAAAAATAGCCTATGACGTAATGAGTTAGAATACATCTTGTCATCTAAGACATCTAACGAAAGTAATGCAGTAACCTCATACATGTTACATATGGTAATATATACACTAGAGTGAATGTTGGAAAAACACACGACTCCATCGGGAGAAAATCTATATAAGCAAACTTTGCTTTCGATTCAATCTGATTTCCTAAAAATGATTTATGTTTAATATAAATGCTGCTTGTATGTAAACATGTACAGTAAACCCCCTCTAAACCGGAAGTCTGGCAGAGAAGAATCTAGATATGTTAGGCACATGGCTGTTTAATGCAGGGTAAAGTCATACAGAAAGTTCCTAGAGGAGCTTTCTGCATTACTTTCGCCCTGCATTAAGCTGCCACCTGTCTCCAAGACCAATATCTATACTAAATGTAACGTCCAATTTATAGAGGTTTAACTGTACTCAGAAATTAAATATGTTTAAATATATCCTTGTCCAGCTCTAAGCTTTCACTTGTCAGGTGTCACGTAGCCAGACGTCCGTTGAGTGGTATTGCCGTTTATTACATGTCGAACAATTATGTGACTGTCTGTGCTATCATACATGTACATGTAGCATATTGTAAGTGTATACGATTTGGTAAAGTACAGTATTGCTTGTAACATTTAACTAAGGTGTTTTCGTTAAAAACGAACGTTGAATCCGATGTGTTTTGCATGAGGGGTCCCTGCAAAAGAAATTATGCTGATGAAAGCCTGTAACATTGATCTGTAGATCAAACAGTGGAATCCTGCTCAGGAGCTCTCGGATCTACTACTCTGTGTGTCCCTTGTTAAGGATCTGGGAATGCGATATTACATTGTATCATCTCATGGGTCATAAAGGGTAGACACATGTGACAACATATTTATTTAGCTTCATTTCTGTTCAGGTTGCTAGCACATGTTAATTCAATTTCAAATTCGATGGATTGAAGCATCTGCGACTTTGTTTGACATTCAAGGGACTGTATCATACTAATACTCTAAGACAGTAACTGAACAGTTATCTCCCTTTGTGCGTGTTGCGCAATAGTTAAACAACTGGAAACAAATCATTCCCGTGAGAGACGTGTACTAACATCAACCGTTTTGTTTTTTATGAAGTTAAAATGAAATATTTGCTGATATGTTTCATTCCCAAAGCAACTTTCAAATGCATTTAGTTTACTGTTTGCGGTAAGGGTGCTCAGATGGGAGCGTTATTCAAGGCGCACGTAAAACATTAGGTACTGTAGTAGTTTTGTACACCGTGTATTCGATATGAGACGATATTCCCAATTTACAATTGTTTTCTTATTTCATATTAACCCTTTTCCCCGCTGTAAAATGGTACTATCTGCTCAAATATAGATTAAGTGCAATTTAACCTTTTTCCTTGTTCTATGTTTATTCTAATTTTCAATACCTCCTGACTATTCATGGACACATAGATTTATTGAAATATGGAAGACGGAACAGTGTAGCCATTTACAAAAGTAAAGAAATACTGCAAAAGAAATATATGCCGGTGAAATCCTGGGCATTGGTCGGTAGAGCAAACAGTGGAATCCTGACCATGAGCACTCAGGTCTCCTACTCTGTGTGTCCCTTATTAAGGATCTGGGGTTTTATGGATTAACCAATGAAACATTGCGATATAACATTGTATCATCTTATGGGTCATAAAGGTAGACATATGTGAAAAACAATATTAATTAAATGGAATTTCTCATGTTTGAAGATATGTTTTGCGACTTTGTTTGACATTCAAGGGACGGTATCACACTAATACTCTTAGACAGTAACTCAAAGGTTATCTCGCTTTGTGCGTGTTGCAATAGTTGCATCATTGGAAACAAATCATTCCTGTGCGAGACATGTTCTGTTATTTGCACAACAGCGACCATTTCGTATTTTTATGAAGTTACACTGAAATGTGTGTTGATATGTTTCGTCCTCGAAGCAGCTTTCAAATGCAATTAGTTTATCATTTGCGGTAATGATTCCGTCTGCTCAGGTTGGACGTTAGTCAAAGCACACATAAAACAACAGTTACTGTAGTAGTTGTGTGCACTGTGTATTCGATATGAGACGATATTCCCAATTTACAATTGTATTCCTTTTTCATATTAACTCTTATCCCACGGTGGAACAGTACTGTCTGCTCACATTTAGATTAAGTGCAATGTTAACCTTTTTTCCCTGTTGTATGTCTATTCTAAATTTCAATACCTACCGAATATTCATGGACAAAATAGTTATAATGAAATATCGAAGGTGGAACATTGTAGCCATTTAAGAAAGTAAAGAAACAGATTTTTCAAATTACATTAGCAAGCAGAGCAGACGCTGATCAGACGACTTCTATTGGAGCTGTCTGTTCTGGGTCTTCTCTGTTTGCAAATGTGTGAACAGGCGTTTATATGAAGGAAAGCGTTAAGTACTAGCTATTCGATCAAGCTTTTGAGAAACCAATGACCAGTTAACGCAACGTCTCATCTGAACCCAAGCTTTGTTGAACTGCGAGTCTAATCACGAGTAACGGGGGGGGGGGGGGGGGGAGAGGCTTATTATATGTACAGTAGAACCTCCCTATAACGGACACTAAATTGTGTTAATTAGTTGGTATTAAGGGCAGGTGGCGATTAAAGCAAGGTGAAAGTAAAACAGAACGCTCCTATAGGAGCGTTCTGTTTTACTTTCACCTTGCTTTAAGCAGCCACCTGCCTTTAACAAAAATAATTGATGTAATTTAGTGGCCGTTGTAGAGAGGTTTTACTTAACACTGTTCAAATACGAACGCTGTATACTAAAATGCGCAACGGAGGACAACCGCTTACACAACTGGAGTTATTTCCATGCAGGTTGTCTTCCTTCCTATGGAATAAAATATTCTGAGCCAGACTCATATGTCCCTAATATGAAGCTTTAGTGGTTATTTTTACCATCGTCAGTCAGTGGCCATGTGGGGTCGTCGGTCAGCCTGACCGGTCAGTTGGTCAAATTTATTTAATTCATTACTTAATCCTCTGAATGCTGCACCTTTTAAGTAGAATGACCCATCATTGTGTATTTCATTGTCCATTCAATAGTAAAAGTTGTAGTTTACAAAAAATGATTCTGAATGACAAACACAACATACCCACAGATAGCTCTTCTATGGGCCCTTTGATTTGTTTCTTCACTATTGCCAGTGATCATTTCCCCAAATTCAAACAATGTTCACCTATTGATTATATACATTTGGTGAACTTAGAGTTAAGTTATTGCCATAGATTATACACAGTAAGTTCAGTCTGTACAGTAAGATTTCTCTAAACAACACATTAGGTAAATAAACATTACTATTTTTTTACCTGATCAGATTAAACTGAGACTCTGAGCATATTCCGTATATAATCGTAATTCTATGTACAGATTTATGAAAATCAAGAACGTTCGAACATTATTGATGAAATACAAAGAAATCAAATGACTTCAGTAGATTCGAACCGCTTGTATGGCAAGCGAATATCTTTCCGCTGTGCCACAATTTAGGCTGTATTGGTCTTAACGCATAAGCGATGTATTGGTACGTATGCTAAACGAAACCATCCGAGTATAGCCGGAAACGCTGACGGAAATTGACGAGTCTCAATTCAAAATGGTCATAATGTTACTTTTTATTTTGTTAACATAGTTACGTCGGGTATCAATGATAGGATTAGCAAAGTTACTACTTCACTATACTTGTAAACAGTAGAACATGTTTTAAGGTGTCATTCATTTATTGAGAACAGGACTCTGAAACATAGTGGTTGCTTACTGTAGGGCAAAATATTGCAGAAATATACTACAGGAGCTTTCTGTCTTACTTTAAGCTACCACATGTCTTACAGATCAACATTTAGACTGCTTGCTGATGGCCGCTTAAGACAGGTTCTAGTGTATTTAAATGTGTTACAAATGTATCACACCCGAATCGGTTTATTCCATTATTTAGCGCGTTTATAAATATCTCTGTCTATAGACGACAGGCTGCTGCTTAATTCAATCCCTCCTACTGATCAATGTCATCTGTAAAAGTCATTATTTGCAGCCATTCGGATTATAGAGCATTTATACCACAGGAGCAAACGCTCTATTTATCACAATGGTTTCAAAACTACACAATTCTAAAAAAAGCATTTTATCTAGTAAATGCTCAAGTTCGGTTAGGTCTAAAACTTTGTAGGAGATAATGGGTTAAGACAGGCTGAAGTCACAAAGAAATCCGGGGAGTTTTGCATGTGGCTTAAATCTATTCTCTCATAGGCTATGTTTAGATCCTACCTCTTTGAATAAGTCTACCAAAAAAGGAGCATTAACCATTGAGAAGAAGGACAATTTCAGAATTGTGTTACAGTAGTTTTTAAACCATTGTGATAAATAAAGCATTTGCTCCTATTTATGCTCTATTTAAATGCTCTATTTATCACAATGGTTTCAAGAAATGACTTCTAACAAGGCGTAGAGAGACGTATTTATGGAAGAAAGGTTTAATTATATATTAAGGTGGTACATGGCTGAAAGACCGACACTAATACTTATTCATATTTTTTATTGACAACACCATGATACACGAATGAACAACAGTACCGTAGCTGCATAATTGTACTATAACACAGTTCGTATTACAGCAAAAACTCGATACTACAAAATCATGAAGAATGTATGTCTTTTTGGCACGTGGCTGCTTAATGCAGGGTGAAAGTCATGCAGAAAGTTCCTAGAGGAGCTTTCTGCATGTTTTTCATCCTGCGTTAAGCTGCCACCTGTGTTAAAGATCATTAATGGTACGTATTTGTGTGTTCGTAGTGTCGAGTTTTCACTGTATATGTTTCATTAAAACGTTGCACATCACACTGCTACATAGCTCATGTAATTTAATGTTTAATGTTTTCAGAGGGTGGAAGTTCTGGATTCGAGGTCGGGCTTAAGATGCTCATGTCGATGCCCACGACCAAGGATATCAAGCAAGTAGTGGCCAAGAAAAAGGGGAAGAGAAAAGGTGAGTAGTTATTGAATGTTGATTAACTCTTTCACCGCCATCACGACCCATCATTGATTACACTGGCAATCAAACTGGGTCCAGATTAGTCGCCGAGTAAAACGACGTGTCATTAGGATCCAATCTGGTTCATACTTCGATATTTGTTTTTTATGTTCGAAACTAAATTAACCCTTTCGCTGCCAATGCCGGATCTGTGATTACCTATGCAAACAGTTTGGATCCAGATGAGACGCCGAGAAACTCGGCGTCTCATCAGGATCCAAAGTGTTTGGTACTGTTACTATGTTTTTGAAACAAAAATGAAGAAAATCAAAAAAATAAAATTTTGTAGCAGACGACAAAGTTAGCATACGACAGAGTTTGGCAGCGAAAGGGTTAAAAAGAAAGATCTACTATGAAACCTAGATAAATCAAAATATGATGAGAGGGCATTTAATTGGCGGCGATATGGTTACTTCGGTACAATGTACTAAACCAATTCGTTATATAGCGACCAGAATATAAGGAAATGTGGCTACATCAGTAGTTAGTTGTTTGATTCATTCATCCTTCATTAAACAAAACCTGCCAAAGAAACTCAGAAATAGCCATATTTTAGGAGTTCGCTATTGACAGGTTATTTTGTAGTATTGTTTAAATCCCGATGAAATGCCGATCACCTTGGGTTTTCATCAGGTGCCAAGTTAGTTCATAAGTTGTTTAAAAATCAAACAGTATTTCTGTTGAGTAGGATACTGTTTTTTTATATGGGATTGTTCAGGAAACTACTAGATAGACATTTAACCTTTAGCCTGCTGAGCAAACTTTTGTTGGCTAGAAATTGTCATCGACTTCAGTTGTAATCTTTAAATTTTCTAGAATTTCCTTTAACCCTTCGCTTGCTATTCACGTCAATATACCTACCTGTAAATAGTGAAGACCCAGATGAGGCAGCTCCTACAGGAGCTGTCTCATCAGGGTCTGCACTATTTACAAGTTGATTGTGCAACCAGTGCACTCCACAGCAGTCATTGCACAGCGAAATACTTGTACACCGTGAAGATATATGTAATTATACAGCAGGACATGGGTAAAGAAGGAGAAATGTATTTTTAAATTCAGCAAGAGAATGGTTAAATAACACGGTCAGATTATCAACAGTATAGATCCTGATAAGACGTTCAGTTACTCGGCGTCTCATCTGGATCCAAACTGTATGAGGAGGTTAGTATTATTCCGCCTGCAGCAGATTAAAGGTTCAAAGCAAATATGTTTATTGTACTACAGATGAAGATAAGACATTCTAATGTTCATATTTAATGCAAATCATTCTGTTAGAAATAATGTCTGCTCAATTCGGTGCCTCATCAAGTACCAAGCAGACTGGTATACATGTACGCTCAAAATGTTCTCAAACGCCTGCATACGTTGGAAATAACCCTTACAACGCTTAATTTCTAAAAGGACTATTCCAAAATGCAAGCTTCTGCATATGTAAGATTCTTCTAAAGAAACGTGTAACATGACAAACAGTGCAGATCCTGATGAGAGACATCCCCTATGAGCTCTGTCATCTGGATATACACTGTTTGCAAAGGACAGTAGTGGCTCGTGTCCCGCACAGTAAGGGTTAAATTGCAACATGTGTACGTTTTAGCAGACATCATTTTGACATCGGAATGAGGGTTACGTATAGACGACCTAGTCCAGTACTGATATCTTACAGGCCTGGTAATATTATAAAACTCCAGATAAGATGTGTGAAGTAAAATATTTTCAAGAATAACATCTTTATTTCTCAACCAAACCCTATGATGTGGACACTCTTTAGAATCGTCTCTTCGAGACTTAATTGTCACAGTATAGTGTTTTCTGGAGAAATGACGATTTAATACATGTACTTTATGTGCATTCCTATATATTAATTGATTATCATTTTTTATTCTTTGTTTTGCCAGTATTAACCATTTACAAGATGTATGTTCATACACGAAATGATGACTATAATGCAATTAATTAGCAGACTCTTTATAAAGACATTATTAATAATGGTATTTAACCATAGCATATACTGTAAGCAAGTAATCAGACGACTGCTGCAGACGCTGTCTCATATGCGGTCTATTATGTTTGCAAAAGACATGAAATGACCAGGAAACATGTTAACTGTTGACTTCAATTTATTCAACCCCATTTAGAATATCAATACAAGATCGTGTAGGTACATGTACTTAGCCTGTTCAACGAATAATATTATTCTTAGTTTAATTGAAATCACTCGAAATATATAAATTTACAAATACCTGTTTTAACGGTATAGAAACAATATTCTACAGAACATTTCTCCGAATACGATGGAACCTTGATATTTCGAACGCGGATACTTGGAACTTCGTATTAACTCGAAGTAATAGTTTGCTCCTTCCAAAATCTGTTATGCAGATTATGTTTCTACTGTAAAACCTCTCTATAACGGCCACTAAATTACATTAAGTATTTTATGATAAAGGCAGGTGGCTGCTTAAAGCAAGATGAAAGTAATACAGAACGCTCCTATAGGAGCGTTCTGTTTTACTTTCACCTTGCTTAAAGCAGCCACCTGCCCTAAATACCAGCTAATTAACACAATTTAGTGGCCGTTATAGAGAGGTTTTACTGTAATATTTACCGCTGCACATATCTCGACACACGACAGCTTGATACAAGTCGCAAGTAATGCTTCTATAGGAGCTTTCAGCATTACTTTCTTCTACATGAGCTTTCAGCATTACTTTCGACCAGCATCAAGCTGTCACCCTGAGAAAGTGTCCATGTCAGGAAGCGGACTACTCGAACTTCATAGAACTGTTTATGGTGCCCTAAAGTTCGCGATATTGAGGTTCAATTGCATTGGTACCAATTCGTTATCTCAAAACATGGAGAGAGTGCATGTACAGTAAAACCTCTCTATAACGACAGCTAAATTGTGTTAATTAGTTGGTACATGTATTTAGAGCAGGTGGATGATTAAAGCAAGGTGGAAATAAAACAGAACGCTCCCATAGGAGCGTTCTGTTTTACTTTCAACTTGCTTTAAGCAGCCACCTGCCTTTAACACAAACTAATTGATGTAATTCAGTGGTCGTTATATATACTGTATATCTCAATGTGAACACATGTGCATGATAGTATCACTATTAACATTTTATTGGACTGACGTGAACACATGAATCCGTATGGAACTGAATGTGAACACATGTGTCCGAATATAATTAATTGTGTACACGCGTTCCTGTATGGAATTGTTTGTGAACACAATCATGTATACGTATCGAACTGACTGTGAATACATATATCCATGTGGAACTGACTGCCTACACATATATCCGTATGAACTGACTCCGAACACACGTGTCCGTATGGATTTGACTGTGTATTGTAAGATACATGGAGAAATGCATAACTAACCTAATAAAATTCCATTAAATTGCAATTTAAATTGTCTAACTTACTACAGTACATTTGATTAATTGCTGATTCTAGATATTACTGAAGCATTATCCAGTATGAGTTTCTATCCGTCCATGTATATATATGATTGCTAATTAAGTTTCGTATAGATATATTGTATCTGTGAATGCTATAGATAGTTTCTATATATTAACATGTATGTTTGTTGTATGTACTTAAATGTTGTACACTACCAACTATTCTTTGAGGTTTGACCAATATAACAATTGAAGCCGTTTCATGATATAGACTGCACAGTTGTGCACATTTTATGATAAGCATGTTATTCTATACATGTTCGAATTTTGATATGTAAAAATGTTGTTAACTCTTTGAAAGCGGGTCATGCGTGCACTGGCTCCTGTTAACCACTTGCCTGATCAGTATTCATGTAAGAATTAGTGACAACATGAATATTTAGTAGCTCAATATTTATAAGGTGAACCTTTTCAACGGAATTAGTGTTTTGACAAAAACTGTAGAATCAGATCTGTATCATGTCAAAAGCAAACATAGCAGACCCTGATCAGATGACTCCTATAGGAGCCGTCTGATCTGGGTCTACTATGTTTGCAAATGCGCGAAAATGGGTTTATAAGGTTAAGTACATGTAAGAGTCAGTTTATTCATTTCAACTCTGATTATTCAAAGTGGTATAACCCATCAGTCTTTATTAAAGAGTGCACGCAGTATGAAAGGTTTAACCCATACCCTCATAGGCTATTTTTAGATCCATCATTTAGAATAAATATACACATGTACCAAAAATAGAGAATTAACTAGAGAAAATGAACATTTTAAAAGTGTGTAGTATTTAAACCATTGTGATAAATAGAGCATTTGCTCCTATGGAGCAAATTCTCTATTTGTCACAATGGTTTCGAGAAAAGACTATTACAGAGGCGTATAAAGGTGTATTTATCGAGGAAAGGGTTAAACGTGCTAGATGAAACTGAATACAGCAAAACCCCTCTAAACCGGACGTTGAATTTGGTATAAATATCGGGCTTGTAGACAGGTGGCAGCTTCATGCAGGGTGAAGGTCATGCAGAAAGCTCCTAAAGAGCTTTCTGCATGACTTTCATCCTGCATGAAACAGCCACCTGCCTATAAGTATCTAAATTATGTTACTACTAGAATTCCGGTTTAGAGAGGTTTTACTGTAACAGACGGTGCAGAGTCTGACCAGAGGCCTCCTCTAGGAACCCTCTAGACTGGTGTCTGCATTGTTAGCAAGTGTCAATGCATGCATGTCCCGGGTTAAAAAATGTTAAAATTCACGTTTGATAAATTGAAACTGCCCAAACCATTCATAATTTGTTTTACAGCATCTATGGTAAGTTTTCTTTAAAGATAACTTGAATGAAGTCTCGCGAATAGAACCACTCAAAAGACTAATTATCGGATTTTATAACAGATGGTAGCGTAATAGAGTTCAAGGCCTATACAGATGTTTCTTTGTTACAGTTGCACTGCATTAAGCAGCCACCTGATTTAAAGACTTCTATGTTGATCAGTTATGTGGAGACTTATCCACACTCTGCTTAACAGTATACATTACCCGTTACTCCACAAAAGCACCTTTCTATGCATTTGTAAACAGAGTAGATCAAGACCAGACGGCTCCTGTAGGTGTCGTTCGACCAAGTTCTACTCTAATTGCTCATGACCTATAGATACAATTCTACAGTTACTGCTTTGGCCAAACATTCCTGTACCGATATGTCATTACAGTAAAACCCCTCTAAACCGGACGTTGAATTTGGTATAAATATCGGGCTTGTAGACAGGTGGCAGCTTCATGCAGGGTGAAAGTCATGCAGAAAGCTCCTAGAGGAGCTTTCTGCATGACTTTCATCCTGCATGAAGCAGCCACCTGCCTAAAAGTATCTAAATTATTTTCTACTAGAATTCCGGTTTAAAGAGGTTTTACTGTATAAAAGTTGATCTAATCAATGTTTATAACACCATTACTTCTTACATGGTTACTCATGGAGTAAAGGGTTAAGCAAAATTGGAATATCAAAAAGAATAGAAACTTAGTCGTATCATTATCATTATTATTATAGTAAAACCTCTCTTAACCGGACGTTAAATTTGGTATAAATATCGTCCTGTGGGACAGGTGACAGCTTAATGCAGGGTGGAAGTCATGCAGAAAGCTCCTAGAGGAGCTTTCTGCATGACTTTCACCCTGCATTAAGTAGTCACCTGCCTAAAATATCTAAGTTCTTGTCTACTAGAATTCCGGTTAAGAGAGGTTTTACTGTATTGTTATGTAAATATGTACAGTAGACACTTACTTAAGCCGCCATTCATTTATTGAAAATATGGTTCTTCAAAAGCAGATGGTTGCTTAATGCAGATCAAATGTAATACAGAAAGCTCCTATGGGAGCTTTCTGTATTACTTTGACCTGCATTAAGCTACCACCTGCCTTACAGATCCATACTTAGACACAGTCTCCTCTGTATTCACATGTATAGGCCTATATATCCCTTATTCCACAAATACAGTAGAACCCCTCTAATGCGACCACTTAATGATTAAACATGGCTGTCTTTATAAGCAGGTGGTTGCTTAATGCAGGGCAAAAGTAATGCAGAAAGTTCCTCTAGGAAAAGCTACCATCTGCATCTAGCACCAAGAATTATACCTCTTTTAGGTGGTCGCATTAGCGGGGTTTTACTCTACCACTATAAATATAATGTCTGCTAAAATGTGAGATCAGATGATACAGCGACTTTATCCGTTCCCATAATGTTTGTGAGAAACTATGGAACTAGTGTCAAATAGGTTGGATTCCGGTGCGAGACCGAGTTACTCGGTGTCTCATCTGAATACAAGCTAATTGTAAGTGCGGGCCAGGACGCATATACAGAATAACCTGTATTAACCCTTTCTTTCATATAAACGCTTTTTCACGCATATGCAAACAGAGAAGACCCAGATCAGACGGCTCCTATAGGAGCCGTCTGATCAGGATCTCCTTTGTTTGCAAATGGAATCTGGTAGCTCGGTTTCTTTTCTTCCTAAACGGCTGCAATGTTTCACCGTCCATATTTCATTAGAACAATTTTGTCAATGAACATTCAGTTGGTTAGGAAATTTCGAATAAACCTAGAACGTGAAAAGGGTCACGCGGCCATCAAAAATATGGGTCTGTGAGGCAGGCGGTAGCTAAATGCAGGTCAAAACTAATCATCTGCTTTCTGTCGTGTTTGCATTAATCTGGAGACACATATGTCCTGGTCCATGGATCATTCATCATTGTCTCTTGATACAAAAAATGAAAGAGTGTGCATTAATGACATCCTATGAGACATTGAATAGCAACTTAATGCAGTGTGTTAAATGAAACACGGGCACAGCTGAGTACCTTTGAGGGATATTATGCATTGAATATTACCGCTTTACTGCGTGTAATCATCGGGGACTTATAAAAAATGTTGCGTCAAGTGACATTATTGCACACAACATGGAATTTAAGCTTTTTTCCATGTGTGTAATTCTGTTGGCAAATTTGGTTTACATGAGATATTGTTATGGTGTGCCATCTGAGATTGCTGTAGAGAAGGAGAGCTGACGCGTCGGTAACTGATGTGTGCATGTACAAAACCTTTAGAACAAGATACATGTACATACGATAACAGCAATGATTGCTATATCACTGTCATTTCTGTATACAATGTACTGTACCTTAATTAGTTTATTGTAATTAGTGCCATGAATTAATCATTTCGAAATATTGACGAGATGACATTCGAATGTGTGTTGCTAGGAATAATATTCAAACGTAACATTTGGTGCCGATTCGTTTATCCGATATAAATGATGATAATGAATTTCAGAGATCCAGATAAGATGTGTAAATTAAAACATGTTCATGAACATCTTCTTTATTTCTCAACCAAACCCTGATGTGACCAATCGTTTGAACAGTATCTTCGAGAGAATTCTAAATAGTTTGGTGGAGAAATGCTGGTTCTAGTATTGGAGCACACACCTTTACCTGTAGCTCTGTGATTATATATGAATTATAATTGCGCGATGATTATTTATATCAAATAAGTTGTCTGTTTAGCTAACGATACAAACGTAGCAACTATATTGATGTAGAAATAGTTTGATATTACACTGTATGTGTAACTATACATGTGTGTGCGTGCAACTAGTCCACCTATGCTCAATGTTGATGCACACTGTAAAAAATCCCCGTATATTTTACGGGATATCCCGTTGTTTTTCCTACAGAACCGGTGCCGTAAACCGAAGTACGGGTTTTAGACCGTTACCGCAATGGATTCTGGGACGTTAAAAAGTATATCGCGAGGGAAAATAACGTTTGGTAAAAATACAAAAAGAACTTATTTTTAATCATTTGATCATTTTTCGTTTGCTAAAAGCATTATGGAGGTATGAACTGATATTTTGCTGGTGTATATTCCATTCTGATTCGAACAAATGTTAATAAGCATGGGGAAAGTTGCAAAGTTGAAACCGGTGATACCCCACCCATCGACAGTCTTGTTTCTGCAACTTGAAATTATGCTGAATGATGCGGTATTTTCGGTTGCTTTCATGGAGACACGGAGAAGGTGAATGAAAAAATGAGATCTTCCTATGGACTTCTCAGGTAAATGATCTTTGGGAATCAGTACAGCAACTTATTGCCAAGTTGAATTTCCTTTCTGAAGCCAGTGTGTTGTTGAAACGCTGTGGAAAGTTTCCCTACACCAGTGTTTGGGGGAGGAGAAGACCAATCTGATGTTTTCAGTAGATGTAAGTTTTATTCATTTATTTATTATTAATTTGTCATCTTATCATTATGGGCACTTTTGTGAAAACTTTGAAACAAATCAATTCTGATAAAAAAATATAAATAATTTTGTTTTAACCTTTTACCAAAAGTTCTATTTCTGTTATACCACCCTTCTTTAACCCATTCCTGCATATTGACACCTTTTGACGCTTCTGAGTCAATTTGTGAAACCTTTGTGATAAATAGAGCATTTGCTCCATAGGAGCAAATGCTCTATTTATCACAATGGTTTCAACACTACACAATTCTAAAATTTTCCTTTTCAGTAGTAAATGCTCCTTTTCGGTAGATTTATTCAAAGAGGTTGGATCTAAAAATAGCATATGCGGGAATGGGTTAACAGAAGCATAAATCTGATAAGTCATTAGGACTGCAACGGTTCACCGAATTTCGGTTATTTTCGGTTCATTTGTCTCGATTCGATTTTCTGTTCGCCGCCGCAAATTTCAGTTTGGTGCGTCGATGTATGGTGAATTGGACTTAGTGCTCCAGATAAGGTGCATACGTGTGTATTTACGCATATTTTTCAAACAAAAATGCATTTGAAACTAAAATTGTGCGTACTGATACGCATAATATAGTGTCTCCGCCAAATCTGAAGATCGTCAACAGATGCTTTGCACTGGCGTACTTACCTGAGAAATTCCGATTATATGCATTTCGCACCCACCCTCGTATCATTCCGAGAGTCGCGGCCGATTCCCTGTTATCTACATAAAAATCAATGTAGTAGGGTACCGGAACCGGACGCGTTTTTGCGGAACATATGCGAAGAAGTTAGGTCCGAGAATAGTCACATTGCTAGCGTCTGATTGACATAAAAAATGGCGTCATCTGGCATTGGTCGACAGAAGAAAATATTCCGTGTTGAAAAAAAACAAATTTATTCAATTATTTCGAAAGACGAGATGAAAAGGCAAGACCGCAATCAATTGTGAGTTGAATAATTAACTCTCATTGAAAATGTAACGACTGAAGACGAAAAAGAGGGCCAAAACAAGGCGACTAGAAAACACCCTCCTATGGATCTAGCAGTACTTTAACGGATGTATACATGATTAAAATTGAGTTAGGTAATCGATATGTTACCAGTAAATGAGAATTCTGTTAAGTTTTTATACCCCCATTGACGATAGTCGGGGGCATATTGTTTTTGCCCTGTCTGTCTGTCTGTCTGTCTGTCTGTTTGTCCGTTTGTCTGTTTGTCAGCAACTTTAACATTGGTCATAACTTTTGAGCCAGTATAGATAGAGACTTGATATTTGGCATACATATGTATCTCATAAAGCCGCACATTTTGAGGGGTGCCATGTCAAGGTCAAGGTCATCCTTCAAGGTCAGAGGTCAAATATATGGGTCAAATCGCCAACTTTAACATTGGCCATAACTTTTGGACCAGTAGAGATAGAGACTTGATATTTGGCATGCTTGTGTATCTCATGAGGCTGCACATTTTGAGGGGTGACATGTCAAGGTCAAGGTTATCCTTCAAGGTCAGAGGTCAAATATATGAGGGGGCATAGTGTTTCACAAACACATCTTGTTTAATCAAGTGCTTTACCTTATACTCTAACCAAATAATCAAAACCGAAAGGGTTATAATTGAAACCGAACCAAATCGAGAAGTACCTGAATCGTTGCAGCCCTATAAGTCACAGGTGTTCAGAGCATGCTAACCCTTTGCCACCCCCCACCCGGCCCCAATCCCCATCTACAAACCAAAAAAAACAGCAGATGTTATACAGTTAAGCAGTGTAAATCCCTGTACAATGCTGTCAGGTCTTCTTGCGCACCTAAGCATTGTTACAAACCGGCACTCGTTGGAAAATATGTCAGTGGGCGTGTTTATGCATAAGTAATTAGGATGACAAAATATATCAAAAGCGTGTTTGACAGATACCATTTTTAAATTACATTGCTGGAGTAGTTCAGCTGAGTTCAGTTTGTTGAAATTTTCACCTATGACAGGGCTTTTTCTCTCTTAATTGGGAAGGGGCCTTAGCCTGCTGATTTTGGGAAGAATTATTACTAAAATTGCTGATTTGGGAAACAAAAAAGCTGGTGTAAGTTTGGATTTTTGGGAAAACTGCATGATTTTAAAGAAATTTTCAATTGGGAAGGGGCTTTTTATAGGCCTCTGTTATAGAAGGTGAAAAACCCCTGTATGACCGTAAACTAATGACTACACAACAATAAATATACCAGTGCGCAAGATGACCGGATGCGCAAGATTACCGGACACGACAGTAGTAGAAATTCTTTCTTTCCCAAAACTATAATTGACTGGAACTGCTGTGTACGCCAACACAGTTGAGAGCTTCCGCCGTGCACCAACACAGTTGAGAGCTGCCAGGCTCTCAACAATTGCTACTAATTCTCTCTCCTGGTGCACCCTGTGTCCTAACTGGCCCTGCACTGTATTACATTCAGATTCAGAACCCGCTGAATAAGTTCATATTGCTCATCTTTATACGAAAATTAATTAGGCCAAATTTCATAGATTGATAGTGGGCAGCAAATTATTATGCTATGGCAATAGTATAGTATTAGTGTTTGGTAATAAGTTAATAACTAACAGCATCTTGCTCATCTGGGTTTACACTGTAATTTAACCCATTCCCGCAAATTGACGCCTTTTGACTCGTCTGTAAAAGTCACTTTGTGAAGCCATTGTGATAAATAGAACATTTGCTCCACAGGAACCATTTATCACAATGGTTTCAAAGCTACACAATTTTGAAAGTTTCCTTTTCTCTAGTTAATGCTCCTTTTTGGTAGATTTAATGAAAGAATTTAGGTCTAAAAGTAGCCTAAGTGGGAATGGGTTAACCCTTTCCTTCATATAAATGCTTTTTCGTGCATTTGCAAACAGTAGACCCAGATCAGACGGCTCCTATAGGAGCTCTGCTCTGTTTGATAATGGAATTCGATAGATCTGTTTCTTTTGTTCCTAAAATTACAACAATGTTCCCCAAAATAACTATTTTGTCCATGAATATTCAGCAGGCATTGACATTTGGAATAAACAATAGAATAGGGAAAGGGTTAACTTAAGAGTTTTGTACCAAAAGGCTTAAATCCGCTGCTCATCATGTGATATGTACATGTTTAAAACTGTCATTTTTCTTATAGGAGATGGCTTCTGATGATGAAATACATGTTGACAGAGAATCTTGTCCAAGGCTTGCCATGCTTGGTATGTATGAAATAAACAAGGGTTATTGAGGGGGACAGGGGTTGGCATTCATTGCACGGGAGCTTAAAGGCCCTGCGCTATACATTGTATATATGGAAAGCTGGCATTGGAATTTCACTGGTAGGAGTACTGATTTATCAAGAATTGTGAGTGAATTTTTAATTTGTCTTTATCATTAAAAAAACGAAAGACGGAATAATACAATTTTTATAAAGTTGGAAACGGGTTGACATTAGGCTAAGTGAATTGTGGGGCTTGATATAGAACCCAACTGATTACTTAGAGACGATGACATTCTGAGACCAACACATATAAATGTGAGGGTATGTTATGTAATGAAGAAGAACAGCATTCGAAAATGCTATTTATGCCCCCATTGACGATAGTCAGAGGGCAATATATGTTTTGCACCCAGGGTCCGAATTTAGGCTAAAAATCTACTGGCATTATTTTGCCAGTTTGCAAAAAAGTAAACTGGCAAAATCAAATTTCAACTCGCATTTTCAATATTACTATGCATTATTTATAATCCTTTTCTTAAAAGTTGCACTGGCAAAAAATTGCAAGTACCAAATTTTGGTACTTGCAATTTTGAAATTTTACTTGCATTTTGCCAGTATGCCAGTTTAAATTCGGACCCTGGCACCTGTCAGTCCGTCATGCTTTTACGTGCAGTTGGTTGTCACAGTTATTTCATTGTCCTATATCTCACTAACCACTATATATGGTGTTGAATTGCATATATACACATTAACCACCATCCATATTTTCATTGCGCACCCAGCCCATGATGCCCGCAAGCCCAAAGTCAAATGGCTTGGGAATTTTACGTGCAGCTAGGCAAGCACCACCATGGGGGCATCGCTGTATCTTACAGACACAATTTTCTAGTTTTAAATGGAATATACAAATTATAATGATTTGTTATTTCCTTATATGGAAAATAAGTATTGTCACTTAACCCATTACCTCATATTGACCAATTTTGACACCTCTGTAAAAGTAACTCTTTGAAACCATTGTGATAAATAGAGCATTTGCTCATAAATAGAGCATTTGCTCTATAGGACTTAGGAACAAATGCTCTATTTATCATAATGGTTTTTATATATATTCAATGTCAAGTTACTGCTCCTTTTCAGTACAAATGTTCAACTAGGTTGGGTAAAAAAACCTATGAGGGAATGGGTTAGAGTAATTAGCATATTAGTAAAATACAATTTTTGTAAAACATTAAACATACCATACTATCTTGAATAAGAGTATGAACCTGAACCAGTATGAAATTTCTCATCAGGGCCCATGCTGTTTGACACATGGTTTACTGTAATTACAGTTGTACGACAGACCCCCAGCAAAGCTATTGAAAAAGTGTCCTGATAACGGTTGTAAGTGGACACTTTTGTACGCACGTGATTCTTGTGGTTAAAACCCAGCTACCTAGGATTTGAATTGGGTGAACTAAGGGGAAAACATTTTGTACTCATTTGTGAAATATTCATTTTTATTCATTTTTATACGCCCGAAGGGACGTATTATGGTATGGCGCATGTCGTCCGTCCGTCCGTCCGTCCGTCCGTCCGCACTCACCAAAGGGTAGTTGTGTGACTTTTTCTAACTAGTCCCACAAGTAAAATCATTAACCTGGCCATCTCTTGTGACATTAACCTGGCCATTTCTTGTGACATTAACCTGGCCAGTTGTGGGACATAGGGTTAGGGTTAGGGTTAGCTTCCAGATCATTCTTTTCCAAAGTTAGAGCCAAAAATAGTTTTTCTTGTGGGACTAGTCACACAAGAAAAGATCAAAGGAAAAAGTCACACAACTACCCATTTGTTAGTATGTCCGTCCGTCTGTCCGTCTGTCCGCACTCACGAAAGGGTAGTTGTGTGACTTTTTATGCCCCCAAAGCTAGGCTTTGGCGGCATATAGTGATCGCACCGTGCGTGTGTGGGTGTGTGGGTGTGTGGGTGGGTGGGTGTGTGGGTGGGTGGGTGTGTGGGTGGGTGGGTGGGTGTGTGTACATTTTGTCCGGAGTATATTTCCTTTGTCACATCAGCTATGGATACCAATTTTGGTGTGTGAGTTCATCTTGGGATGGGGGAGTGTCGCGTACCATTTTCATGTCACTGTGACCTTGACCTTGACCTTTGACCTTGATTTTACAAAAAGCTTGTCCGGAGCATATCTCCTTTACCTTACCAGCTACAGATTCCAAATTTGGTGTGTGAGTTCATCTTGGGATGGCGGAGTGTCGCGTACCATTTCCAGGTCACTGTGACCTTGACCTTGACCTTTGACCTCGATTTTAAAAAAAGCTTATGCCTTACCAGCTACAAAAAGCTTGTCCGGAGTATATCTCCTATACCTTACCAGCTAAGGATTCCAAATTTGGTGTGTGAGTTCATCTTGGGATGGAGGAGTGTCGCGTACCATTTTCAGATCACTGTGACCTTGACCATGACCTTTGACCGATTTTACAAAAAGCTTGTCCGGAGCATATCTCCTTTACCTTACCAGCTACAGATTCCAAATTTGCTGTGTGAGTTCATCTTGGGATGGCGGAGTGTCGCGTACCATTTCCAGGTCACTGTGACCTTGACCTTGACCTTTGACCTCGATTTTAAAAACCGCTTATACCTTACCAGCTACAAAAAGCTTGTCCGGAGTATATCTCCTATTCCTTACCAGCTAAGGATTCCAAATTTGGTGTGTGAGTTCATCTTGGGATGGAGGAGTGTCGCGTACCATTTTCAGATCACTGTGACCTTGACCATGACCTTTGACCGATTTTACAAAAAGCTTGTCCGGAGCATATCTCCTTTACCTTACCAGCTACAGATTCCAAATTTGGTGTGTGAGTTCATCTTGGGATGGCGGAGTGTCATGTACCATTTCCAGGTCGCTATGACCTTAACCTTGACCTTGACCTTGACTGATTTTACAAAAAGCTTGTCCAGAGCATATCTCCTATAACTTACCAGATACGGATTCCAAATTTGGTGTGTGAGATCACCTTCAGATGGCGGAGTGTCGCGTACCATTTTCAGGTCACTGTGACCTTGACCTTGACCTTCGACCTCGATTTTACAAAAAAGGTTGTCCAGAGAATATCTCCTATACCTTACCAGCTACGGATTCCAAATTTAATGTGTGAGTTTATCTTGGGATGGCGGTGTGTCGCGTACCATTTTCAGGTCACTGTGGCCTTGACCTTTGACCTAGATTTTACACAAAGCTTGTCCGGAGCATTTTTCCTATACCTTACCAGCTACAGATTCCAAATTTGGTTTGTGAGTTCATCTTGGGATGGCGGAGAGTCGTGTACCATTTTCAGATCACTGACCTTGACCTTGACCTTTGACCTCGATTTTACAAAAAAGGTTGTCCAGAGAATATCTCCTATACCTTACCAGCTACGGATTCCAAATTTAATGTGTGAGTTTATCTTGGGATGGCGGTGTGTCGCGTACCATTTTCAGGTCACTGTGGCCTTGACCTTTGACCTAGATTTTACACAAAGCTTGTCCGGAGCATTTTTCCTATACCTTACCAGCTACAGATTCCAAATTTGGTTTGTGAGTTCATCTTGGGATGGCGGAGAGTCGTGTACCATTTTCAGATCACTGACCTTGACCTTGACCTTTGACCTCAATTTTACAGTCCGGAGCATATCTCCTATATCTTACCAGATACAAAAAGCTTGACCAGAGAATATCTCCTATACCTTAAACGTTGACAATCAACCCAGGTACTGACCTTGACCTTGACCTTTGACCTCAATTTTACAGTCCGGAGCATATCTCCTATATCTTACCAGATACAAAAAGCTTGTCCAGAGCATATCTCCTATACCTTAAACGTTGACAATCAACCCAGGGTCCTTTTTAACGTTGAGAATGACTTAGGGTCCTTTTTAACTAAGTTTTGACGCTTGGCTCTTTTCTTAGCTATCATAATCGTCAAAGGTTCTGTTTCTAATGTTAAGAACTGACTCCTGTGTCATTTTTAACAGCATCAAAATTTCATGTTACACCTGCATTACATTGTATTGTTTTTCCGCCAAAATGCATTTCGGTGTCAAACACTTTGGGGGCATTTGTCACCCGTGACGACTCTCTTGTTTTAACCAGTCCCACAAGTAAAATCATTAACCTGGCCATCTCTTGTGACATTAACCTGGCCATTTCTTGTGACATTAACCTGGCCAGTTGTGGGACATAGGGTTAGGGTTAGGGTTAGCTTCCAGATCATTCTTTTCCAAAGTTAGAGCCAAAAATAGTTTTTCTTGTGGGACTAGTCACACAAGAAAAGATCAAAGGAAAAAGTCACACAACTACCCATCCGTTAGTACGTCCGTCTGTCCGTCCGTCCGTCCGTTAGCAATTTCTTGTGCAACTAACTCCTCCTTCATTTTTCAACATAATTTCTTCAAACTTTCAGGAATGATAGATACTGATGTGTAGTTGTGCATATCAGTGAGATAACTCTCATATCATTTTTCATTCTGGAGTTATTGCCCTTTGATAGTTTCGGGTAGCAATTTCTTGTGCAACTAACTCCTCCTTCATTTTTCAACATAATTTCTTCAAACTTTCAGGAATGATAGATACTGATGTGTAGTTGTGCATGTCAGTGAGATAACTCTCATATCATTTTTCATTCTGGAGTTATTGCCCTTTGATAGTTTCGGGTAGCAATTTCTTGTGCAACTAACTCCTCCTTTATTTTTCAACATAATTTCTTCAAACTTTCAGGAATGATAGATACTGATGTGTAGTTGTGCATATCAGTGAGATAACTCTCATATCATTTTTCATTCTGGAGTTATTGCCCTTTGATAGTTTCGGGTAGCAATTTCTTGTGCAACTAACTCCTCCTTTATTTTTCAACATAATTTCTTCAAACTTTCAGGAATGATAGATATTGATGTGTAGTTGTGCATATCGGTGAGATAACTCTGATATCATTTTTCATTCTGGAGTTATTGCCCTTTGATAGTTTCGGGTAGCAATTTCTTGTGCAACTAACTCCTCCTTTATTTTTCAACATAATTTCTTCAAACTTTCAGGAATGATAGATACTGATGTGTAGTTGTGCATATCAGTGAGATAACTCTGATATCATTTTTCATTCTGGAGTTATTGCCCTTTGATAGTTTCGGGTAGCAATTTCTTGTGCAACTAACTCCTCCTTTATTTTTCAACATAATTTCTTCAAACTTTCAGGAATGATAGATACTGATGTGTAGTTGTGCATATCAGTGAGATAACTCTCATATCATTTTTCATTCTGGAGTTATTGCCCTTTGATAGTTTCGGGTAGCAATTTCTTGTGCAACTAACTCCTCCTTTATTTTTCAACATAATTTCTTCAAACTTTCAGGAATGATAGATACTGATGTGTAGTTGTGCATATCAGTGAGATAACTCTCATATCATTTTTCATTCTGGAGTTATTGCCCTTTGATAGTTTCGGGTAGCAATTTCTTGTGCAACTAACTCCTCCTTTATTTTTCAACATAATTTTATAGAACAGCCTTCGGGCGTATATTGCCCCGTCTTGCGGTGCTCTTGTTAAACAATATTAAAAGTCTACAACGTACTGTCGTACAAGTAAGATACATGTACTCATCTTACTACCAAAGTGTCTTCTTACAACCGTTATCAGGACAGTTTGTTCGCATGACCTCAGACAAGTGTCCTCGGCTACGCCTCGGACACGTCTTCGGTCATGCGAACAAACTGTCCTGATAACGGTTGTAAGAAGACACTTTGGTAGTAAGACTCGTACTGTATCTATTACTTACTTGACCAATCTTATTAAATGGATGAGATTTATATAGATCAGATGCAGGTTTGCACAGACATTAAGTTTTGAAGCAGGATAAAGGCAGGGGTCCAAATTTAATATTGGAGTGATTTAGATTTAAAGATTTATTGAATCTCTCTAAAGGCAAAGCCAAAGGCAGTCTCACTGCAGTAATACCATCTTCAGAGGAGGTGAAGTGTATTTTTTTTCTGAACTTGGTCAAGACACTTTTAAAACTTCTGCTTTTATGATGAGCTAGGTTTAACTTTTACCCTCTATCATTAATGCAAACATTTCTGTGAAACTTTGTGTCTCTGCTGAAATATGAAATTTACTCAAAGTTGGGATATATATTATTTTCAGCTGACTCAGACTGAAACATAGTTCTGTTAAAGCTCAGAAAATATTCTAACACACCCAAGACTAATGGTCCAAGTTTCATGGAAATCAGTCAATGATGTAGAGAAAATCACAATATTGTTTATTTCCAGGACAACCCCACCATGATCTGGCTGCTAGAGACTGGTTGAATAGTGGATGGACAAGTTATTGTTTGTTCCTCCAGTTACCAGGAAGCTGTTCCCTTACTGTTTAGTGTATCTTCAATATACAGACAAGGCAGCTGCCACATTGGAGTTCATACAGAGGTATACACATTAGTACTCATTCACATTTTATTTAACCCATTAATTTACCTCTTAGGCTATTTTTATACTCAATCTCTATGAACATATCTACTGAAAAGGTACATTTACTAGAACAAGGAAAAATTCAAAGTTCTGCATATTTGAAACTATTGTGATAAAAAGGGCATTTGCTGCTGTGGAGCAAATGCTCTTATTATCACAATGGTTTCAAAAAGTGACTTTTACATTTATGCGTCAAAAGGCGTCGATATCAGGGAATGAGTTAATATATATACTTCTCCAGGAAAAAGAATTTTGCTACAGGAGTGCATGGTTAACTTAGATATACCTGTACATATAAATGTTGCATGTTGTACTCTGCATTTTTATATCATATTCTAGATCCAAACTATTTCCAAAGATATTTGCCTACAACTCAATGTTAAAATTGGAATACTGCCTTGAGGAGACATTTGAGTGGCATACATTTGGTCTTGGTCAGATGCAATACATTACATGTGTACCAGTATTTCCTAGCCGAGCTGTAATGTGACCCTTTCCTCCATGAATATTCATGTAAGAAATAATGTCATAAATATTTATTAGAATAATTTGTTATAATATTTAGCACATAAACAAAGGAAATTTTGTTTAGTCATATCTATATTATATCAAACACAAACAGAGCAGACCCTGATCAGACAGCCCCAATAAGAGCCCTCTGATCTGGGTCAACTCTGTTTGCAAAGGCATTGAAAGGCATATTTATGGAGTAAAGGAATAAAGGCATGGATTTGTTTTACTGAAATCTTGATGTTACATAGTCATAGCTGTTTTTATACGCTCACCTAATAAAGGTGGTTGTATATTGTCGTGGCCCTGTCCGTCCGTCCGTTCGTTCGTTCGTTCGTTCGTCCGTCAACATTTTGTTTGTCCGCTGTTTTCTGGGAAAACTATTTGACAGATATTAATGAAACTTCACACAAATGTTAAATGCATCAAGATCTGAAGCTGAGTTGATTCTGAGATTCATTTGATATTTCATTTCAGAGTTATGGCCCTTGTCCTTAAAAAATATGCAAATAGTTTGTCCGCTGTTTTCTGGGAAAACTATTTGACAGATATTAATGAAACTTCATACAAATGTTTAATGCATCAAGATCTGAAGCTGAGTTCATTCTGAGGTTCATTTGATTTCTCATTTCAGAGTTATGGCCCTTGTCCTTAAAAAATATGCAAATAGTTTGTCTGCTGTTTTCTGGGAAAACTATTTGAGAGATATTAATGAAACTTCACACAAATGTTTAATGCATCAAGATCTGAAACTTAATTGATTCTGCTAAGTCGATTCTGAGGATCATTTGATTTGTTGTTTCGGAGTTATGGCCCTTGCACTTAAAAAAATAATGCAAATCTATGCAAATATGAGGATGGCTATAACTTTTTCATTTGAAATGATATTTACTTCAATTTGTTTATATGGTTAAACCTTAATGTGAATTTACACATATATTGCGGGGGTTTTGATATGTCATTTTATTCTAAAGTTATGGTCCTTGAACTTATAAATGAAACTTAACACAAACTTCAGATCCTCAATAAATTTATAAAAATTATACCCCTGGGGTCAAAATTGACCACGCCTCGGGATGCCTTTGTTTATATGCAGTGAGAACTTTATAAAATATTCTGGAAGGCCTAAAGCTTTCATATTTTTCACATAACATCTTCTGATTTGTTGCAAAAGTTATATTAAAAAAAAGTTATGCCCCGTGGGTGAAATTTGGCCTCATCCTGGATGGTGCCTTTTTAACATGTATATAGAAACATATACTTAGAAGTGAAAGTTTTGAAAATCTTTTAGGCCCTCTTTTATTACAATGTCAGACAGACAGACATCATGCACAAAAACAAAATGTCTCCCCAGTATACTGGGGGAGACATTTTGTTTTTGTGCATGGTGTCTGTCTGTTCATCAGTCTGTCTGTCTGGCCTATTTTAATTTGTCTGCACGGTGTCTCCAAAACCTTTGGCCGGATTGTCATCAAACTTCATAGGATTGATCAGTACCATGCCCAGTTGTGTATATCTTACTCTTGTTCTGGTTCGATGGTTTTCTGCAGAGTTATGGGACTTTGAAATTTTTACATGAACAATTTTGGGTGCACAGTTTGAACTTTCTCCATAACCTTTGATCAGATTTTCATGAAACTTCATAGGATTGATCAGCACCATGCATAGATGTGGATATCTTAATTCCTGTTCCGATTCAATGATTTTCTGCAAAGTTATGGGACTTTGAATTTTTACATGGCAATTTTTGTCCGTGCAGTTTCTCCAAAGCCTATGATCAGAATTTCATGAACTTACATACATGTAGGATTGATTATCTCTATGTCTAGTTGTGCATTTCTTAATCCTGTTTTGATCTGATGATTTTCTGCAGGGTTAAGGGACTTTGAAATTTTTACATTGAAAATTTGTTCCCGCGGCTTCTCCAGCACTTATGATCAGATTTTCATGAAACGTCATAGGATTGATTAGCATAATGCGTAGATGTGCATATCTTATTCTTGTTCCGGTGTAATGATTTTCTGCAGAGTTATGGGACTTTAATTTATACATGGAAAATTTTGTCTGTCAGTTTCTCCGAAACCTTTGATCAGATTTTCATGAAACTACATAGGATTGATCAGCACTCTGTCTAGTTGTGCATATCATATTCCTGTTCGATTATTTTCTGCAGAGTTATGGGACTATGAAATTTTTACATGGAAGATTTGTCCTCGCGGTTTCTCCAAAACCTTTGGTCCCATTTTCATGAAACTTCATAGGATTGATCAGCACCATATCTAGTTGTACATATCTTATTCCTGTTCCAGTTTGATGATTTCCTGACGGTTATGGGACTTTGAAATTTTCACATGGAAAATTGAGTGGGGGGGGGGGGGGGGGAGACAGCAGTTTTTGTTTAAAAAACAATTCTATTTTTAATTAGAAGTAAGGTAAGAACTTTCAAGAATTTTGCATTAATGTTGCTACCAGACTGCTAGTACACCACATTGGACAGCTGCTGTAGTATCAGTCTGGTCTTGAAATACACTGTATGTACAAGAAGTCATATTTGTGGAGTAAAGAGACTCCACAAATGGTTAACAAGAAGTCTTTGTTTCTTAACTACAGGAGCTTTGTGGGAATCAATCAAGGCCAGGGTCTGAAGACTACAAAAAAAGGGGAGGACATCACTGGCGAATGCAAAGGTTCTTATGAATGATATTACCAACTTCCAATGGATCGGACAGTCTGATTAAGCTTCGTGCAATTGAGATGTTTGTGCAGACAAGTCGCTTTGCATATGAAAGAGAACTCACTCGCCTACAAGATACTGACTTTTAGTGCTGCAAGTTTTTTGTGAAACATTTGTTATTTTGAATTTTTATTATACTCCATTTGTTCTGTCAGACTTAATACATATGGTAATCGTAAAATTTGAGTTGGGAAAGAAATATTCTAGCTCAACCTTTAACATTAACCATTTATGCATGTATGCGGCTTATGCCTTATTCTGTTGTTTTTAAACCATAGAAACAAAAACAAGAGCTCATGAAATCACCTTAGTTTTTATCCAAGAGATCAGAGGGGCGTCAGTTAACTTTATTTTACTAGTACATTCTATGCATGAGACAGACATGTATAAAAATCTGTAATCTAAACTCAGTGGTTTGATTCAGGCATCTATGTATGTTTGTTAGGGTTAAAGATTAAATACTAACCCAATTTGGATTTAAAATAATTCAAGTTGTAATTGTTATACTAGTTATCAGAAAACGTTTTGTATGTTTTGCACTTCTAAATATGCTTCTGAAAGTTGCTAAGTACCACTGTATATTCTGATAGAGCCACATGAGAAGACCCTGCAGCTTGACATTTAACCTGTTACAGGTGAATCAAAATAAGCTTCTCATCTGGATCTTGTTTGCATGAGAAGCTGAACTTATTTCATGTCTTGAAAAAAATGCAGAAATGTTGACAGACTATTGCATCCTAGATTTGTTAAAGACACAAGATATTTAGAAATCACTACTAAACATGCTGCTGAATGATTTGATAATCCATATAAATGGATATGTTGGTCTTCATGAAATTAACAAAGTATTGAATGTGGCATGGGTTCTCATGAAGTGGTGCTTATCAAGCTCTTTTCAGGTGGCAAATTTTAGTTACATACTATTTTCCACAATATGTGAATTCACTGTCTAATGGACAGCTTTTGTATGTATTTATTATGTATGATTATTATGACACAGAAAATTAAGTTTGAGTAAGTTATTTTTTGTAATCCTTACAATTTATTTGAGAAGATGCATTTAAACGGGCTAAACATCCCGTAATTTTTAACGGAAATTTCCCGGCAGCTCGTTTCCAGGATTTATCCCGTAAAATTTACGCAGTTGCTGTAATTTTTTTTACGGTTTCAGCTGTAATTTTTACGGGAATGTCCTGGAAACCAGCTGCCGGGATTTTTCCCGTAATTTTCAACGGGATTTTTTTACAGTGCAGTTAGCACGGCATCTAGCACAGATCGAAACTGTTTTAAAGAGGAAGACCCTACAATGGACGCATATTTTCAATAATATCATAAAACTTGGTATTTGTTATGCTCAATATGGAACGCCATTCTGCCATGCTATTTGCTAAATGCTTAATGCGAAATGCTAAATGTTTTTTGCCAATTGTGTAAATTGCTAGGGAAATAACCGGAATGTTCCAAATGATGGATGTAAATGACAAATGCGAAATGCGACATGCTTATTGCTAAATGCATGTTTGCACTACTAGCATTGAACAGCGCCATTATTAATTTAATTGTGCAGTAAGTAATAAGCTTTAATGTAAATAAACACGCATTTAGCAGATGTACAGGTACTTTAAAAATAGCGCTGTTCAATGTTAGTAGTGCAAACATGCATTTAGCAATAAGCATTTGGCATTTTTCATTTACATCCATAATTTGGAACATTCACTAGCAATTTATACAATTGGCAAAAAGCATTTCGCATTTTGTATTAAGCAATTAGCATGACAGAATGGCGTTCCATAGCTCAAATCATTATTATGAAGGTTGCCAATTTGAACTTATATCGAAAAATGCCCCTATGATACAAATAAATCGATTTCATCAATACTTATAATTTTTGTTCTACAACACAATATTATCGGCCTTTTCTGTTAAAATTGTCCGCGTTTTGCCGATGACCACCCGATCCCCCCCCCCCCCCCCCCCCCCCATTGTTTACGTAACAGCTTTTCTCGGATGTGGTCGGAGAAACGCGAATAGGGCGAACAGTTACGAAACTAAAACCCAACCCGAATAAAACTGAACCATCAGGGAGTAATATCGGGATCGGCGATATCAAACACATGGATGTTTTGTCATTACATGTATAAACGGTAATTGGATGGGGTTTCTTGCGATATACTACATGTACTTTTCAGCATATAAACAAATGAGTTTTATATATTTTAGGTGTTTTTGAAACGGGTCAAATGTAGGGACTTCCCCCTTAAGACTGCTTAGGATGAAATAAGAACCAAAACAAAGCCAAAATGCTACTAGTAATTTTATACAGTAAAACCTGTCTTAAGCGGTCATCCAATAAGAGGTTAAATATGGGTCTGTAAGGAAGATGGTAGCTTAATGCTGGTCAACAGTAATGCAGCAAGCTCCTATAGGAGCTTTATGCATTATTGTTGCCGTGCATTAAGCAACCACCTGTTTTAAGACTCCTTTGTTCAATAAATGAATGGCCGCTTGCTTAGGGCAGGCTCTACTGTGTGTTTTCTGTTTAATCTATGACAGAACCCTAATTCTGCCTGAAACAATATTGTCTGTCCTAACCCCGATTTATTTATGTTCACTTACCTCCGTTTCATTAATGCATTTGTGAAGTTATTGTCTGAGAAACAAACAGTTTGGATCCTTATGGGACCTCGGATTACCCGACGTCTGATGTGGATCCAAACTGTTTGTTATGTCCATGTGACCATGTCACGTTTGACAGGATAAATGTTAGCTGATGTTTCTCTGTACTTGGCTGTTCTTTTCCCGTTTTGGATCGAATATGTTAATACTTTACTGTAGAACGTGCTAAACTGTAATAAGATAAGATAATAGGATAAAACGCTCAGATGTGTCACGCAAGTATAGAGTAAATCCTCTTTACAGCGACAAACCAACATCAGTAAAACTCTGGATATTCAAGACAGATTGTAGCTTAACGCAGGACGAAGGTTACGAAGAAAGCTCCACAAGGAGCTTTCTTCGTAACTTTCGTACTGCATGCAACCACCTTCAAATGTACATTAATTTTATGGTCGCTAGAGACAGATTTTGTTGTATATCACTGGTGTTCAGCAGCGTTTCATGTGTGTTCTAAGTAAATATCACACCCTATGGTGAATATTATTATAACGACACTATATGGTGAATATCATTATAACTACACTCTATTGCAAACATCACACTACACTCTTTGTTGGACTCTTTAAGTTTAAGAATGCTGAGCAAATTATTTTTACAAGATAAATTAAATTTGTCTACCAAAAGGCAATCAGTGTGGCAAATTGTTTAAGTTACTCGGCGCCTCATCTGGATCCAAATTGTTTGCATATGAATTCACTCTTCCGCCCATAGCAGGCTAAAGACATTCCTGATAAAGACTGTTTCTATTCATGATCTAAACTATTGGACCCCATGGTTGTACTGACCGATACAGAAGAAAACGTTTTCTGATCTCTGTCGTTCTGAAACGGCTTACAAAGCTCCAAAAGTAAAACTCCAAAAAGCCCTCGCCTGTTCAAGTCCTTCGGATGAGACTTTATAAGCCGAGGACTAATATACATGTACATGTAGCATTGCTTTACATTGAGGATATAAAAGAACCAAAGAAACTCTATCGATGATAAGAGTACAGTAAAACCTCTCTATAACGGCCATTAAATTATATCAAGTATTTTGTGTTAGAGGCAGGTGGCTGCTTAAAGCAAGGTGAAAGTAAAACAGAACGCTCCTATAGGAGCGTTCTGTTTAACTTTCACCTTGCTTTAAACAACCACCTGCTCTAAATACCAACTAATTATCACAATTTAGTGGCCGTTATAGAGAGGTTTCACTGTAGGTCATCGCGCCCAGGTTTCTCTGTATCCACCCTCTCTCTAGGGCGTCCAGTGAACCCAAAGGATGTAATCAACACACAAACTATCATGCCAAGCTCAACCTGGTTGACATTGTAAGGAAGTTACAGGAGCTATATGAGCCGTCTGATCTGGGTCTTCTGTATTTGCAAAGGCGTAGATGGGCGTATTTATCGAACAAAGAGTCAAGTATTTATTTTATTAACGTTCACGCCATCATTGGCAAATATGGGATTTCAAACAGATTTGATCGCCATGAGATGTCAAGTAATTCAGGTTTGCCCCAGGATCCAAACTGGTTGACACTCTGATATGTTTTTGAAAACAAACCCCAATTTTAAACAATCTGAGGAGACGAAATTTGTTTGACGGCGAAATGGTTAAATATTGAGACTTTAAAAACTAAAGTGGACAACAACAGTGAACTAAAAGTGATTAGAACAGGTGGAGTACATTAGTGTAACTGTGGTATATTATATTGTTTAGTGGTTTTCCACTGATAATTCAACATTATGTGAATACGGTGCTCCCTTGTAACAACGTATTCCTTCTTTATAAAAAGAGTCCATTCAACACGATGTAGGTAAAGAAAGATTGCTTTTTTCAATTTTGGAACCCATCTATTGCTTCTATTGTCTTTCTCTACGTCCCCTGGGGCATTTATGGGATAGCGAGAGTAGGTGGGTTAACTCTTTCCTTCATACAAACGCCTGTTCATGTCTTTACAAACAGGGTAGATCCAGATCAGAGGCTCCTATATAGAAGCGATCTAATCAGGATATGTTCTAATTGCTTAAATATTTATATAGATGCGACTCTTCACTTTCTGCAAAGACAAAAGCATCATGCGTTTATGTGTCATTACAATGGTTTAACTAACACCCATAGTGTCTTTATTTCTTACATGAATATTGAACATGTAAAAGGTTACAAATTGTCAGATGAGTAGGTTAAGTTACAATAACATTGGCCAAAATGTTTGGATCTTCATCGGTTTCTAAACTAATTGACGTTCCACATACTTATTTAACCATTTCCCCTTTTGAATAATTCATGATCGAAATAATAACATACTGGGTAACTATTACTAGAAAGTTTGATATGGCATACATGTACTTATGTAATGAGGATGTATTGTTATTGGTAGAAAGTGTAGAGTCAGATATATCATGATTTCAGAAGCAAACAGCGCAGGCCCCGAAAAGACGGCTCCTATAGGAGTCGTCTGATCTGGGTCTACCCTGTTTATTAAAACGTCAAAAGGCGTTTGTTTGACAGAAGGAGCTAAATAAAATCAGGTAAAACGTCATATTTTAATTTAGTATTAATGTAGGCGATATTTTATACGACAGAGGTGTAGCTTAACAAGCTAACGGCACAGCTCAAATATTTCTGACAGTGTGTTACATTATGAATGGTGACAAGTCAACATCACTGCATGCAAACAAATATCATCCGACATGGCTGATTCCACCAATGGGTGTATATTACCCAGTGCCAAGAAAGAATCGTACCATTCGTGCCTTTACTCAATAAATATTATAAGTAATAATGACAAAATGAATATGTATTTGTTAAAATATGACATAGACACGGGACTGTTTGACTATGGCAGAAACTGTAGAATAATATCTAAATTGTATCATAAAAAACTTTAGTCGGCCCTGATCAGACGGCTCCAAGAGGAGCCGTCTGACCGGAGTCTACTCTGTTTATAAAGGCGTTGAAAGAGGTATTTATAGAGTAAATAGTTAAAGTGTGAGGTCTTACATGTTGTCACGATATGTCTTGCACTTAAGGCGATAGTCCCTACAATAAACACTTACATTCAATAACATCTCAAAACGTGGTATTGGTAGTGTTCAATCATTATTATGAAGATTGGCAATTTGAATTTATATCGGAAATATGCCCCTGCGATACAAAATTTACCATTTTCGTCGATACTTATATGTTGTTGTACAAATTGAACAGTTACCAGAATAAATGCTAATACATTGGCGAATAACATCGGGTCTTCGATATCAAACACATGGAAGTATGGGTCCAGGCTTATAAAACGTTTTAGTTGAGTCTGAGTTCATTCTCAAGCTTTTGATTGGTCAGATTTGAGTTCCCAAGCTTTTGATTGGTCAGATTTAAGCCAAAGGCTCAAATCTGACCAATAAAAAACTTGAGAACGAACTCAGAATCAACTAAAAGTTTTATAAGCATGGATACTGGTCTGCTTCAGTGTTTCTTCGATCGATTTTCTTGCGGTATACTTCTCTTCAGCTTATAAATAAATGGTTTATGAAATGTTGGGCCTTTTTTAAAACGTGTTGCAGGTAGTTAATATCACTTTAACATTTTGCACATGGCATTCCCATTGCGTACGTCTAACGCCAGCTTGCTGTACAAACGATGACTACTCCAATGCAGGTATGCTACAAGTCCTTGTTGCAGAGTCCTTACATGTTTAACTGTTGTGAAACTATTGATCGAAAGATGCATAGTTATATCTCATCTGGATCCGAACTGTTTGAAAAAATGTCGGTCAGATCGCCTTTTCAGGCGAAGGGTTAATGAAATTCCGTGCACATAAATCTACAACCATTAATGCCATAAATATAGCCTTATATATTGCGCGCCCTATTTATGTGACGGCAGTCCATATCCCTAGGTGTCTCCTTATCTGTAATATACAATTGTATCCCTTTAAATGTATACTAGCGGAACAGCCCATCAATGTTTAATTATCTAATACATTCAGTATGGGTGTGCACACTTTCAATGACTAACAGTTCAGACCCAGATCATTTGGAGGGATCCTCGTGGAGCCTTCTGATGTTGGTTTACACTATTTACTAAACAAGTATAGTCTATTCCTTCATTCAAATGGATATTCATCCACACAGAACTTAACTTTACTATTCCATGTGGTCGTATAAAACATAAGTGAAATGGCGTCTGTTTAAATTATTCATAAATGCAGCCAATGGCATAACAATGAATTATTAATTGACACCACCCTTTTTATCACTTTAAAAATTTAAATCATGCAACATCTTCACCAAATTCGCATTGAATTTACCATACGAGCGATTTCCGAAAACTAATACAAGTGCTTGCACAACTTGTCTAGCACATATGTTTTCATCTAGAAATAACGATAAACCCTCGAAATACTCTCTTTCAGACTGTTACCAAATCTAAGAATTGAAACAGTTCGTTCATGTACTGGAAAACTGATGTTACCGACATCTGGCATAGTACCTGCTCCCAGCTAAGAAACAGTTAATTTATGAAATGAGAAAAAGTCACACGTGTCTAGGACAGGTACATGGGCTGGGTTAGCTGTAAAGTTTATTTTTATAGCAAAATCTAACAACACCTCAAAACGTATTGTTCTACTCAATCACTCTATTAATAAAAATATTATTTGGCGTTTTATAAGGATGTAAACTATTTGACAAGTTTAAGCAAAAATATCCATAAACGGAAACACGGAAGCAAGCGATTTGAAAACTGAAGTAGACGAATATTTATTCACTCTGCAGACTAATACGTAATTATAGTTCTACATAGCTTCCTATAGCTCCACGTATGTAAAGCTGATCTCAGTAGGATACATGTACTACACAATGGAAACTCTAAAATGCAGATGACCCATAGAGACACGTTTTTACATAGCATCAGCTAGATTACTGTCAATGAGATGGTTTTATGTATAAGAACATATCTCTATCGATTTGGAGCATTACATGTGATTTCAGTTCTAGTTTTCACCATTTCCCTGTCTTTTTCTCTAATTTTAGGGGGTTCTCATTAATATTAATCAATATGCTAATGAACTTATTAACTACAATACATCTTAAATCAAATACCAGTGTATTTATTTTATATTTGGTAACACGTTGATATTGTTAGCTAACAGCCCTCGAAGGCCTTGAGATATAATGCTATCTTCTCTATGCGCTTACGCTACCCGGACGTACCTCTGCTATGGATACTCAAAAACGCAATACAAATGCAAATAAGCCATAGAGACACGATTTTGTTTTAAATAATACACTCCTTGGGGATGTTTTATGTATAACAACATATTTGGGTGTATTTGGACCATCGCAGGTGATTTCAGATCTAGTTTTCACCATCTTCTAGTCTGTTTTCATTCATTTTTCAGGTTTCTCATTAATATTCATGATTATGCAAATGAGGTAATTAACAAGAACATATTCTTTATTAAAGACCAATGTCTTACCTTTAGTTTAGCACCAATTTCAAACTCTTAGTATCCCGAATAGCATAGATATACTACATTATAGCCTTTACCCATCGCCGTTGTCAAGACCACTGGTTGCCATTGAAACCATAGAAAAACACATAGCAGGAATGAGTTTTTTCAATTTTGATTTCCATTTAGCAGACCCTACAAAACACCCTGGTACCCATGAAAAAAAGTCAGACGGGGGTGCACGGTTACCCTTTCTGGTCCCCGGGGTAATAGTAGTGGCATGTGGTTACGAAGGTCGATAGCGTTTGGCATTTTATCATTTAAACTTTACGCTGAGCCAAATGCTATGGAACGCCATTCTGCCATGGTAATTGCTAAATACAAAATGCGAAATGCTTTATGCCAATTGTTTAAATTGCTAGGGAATGTTCCGAATGATGGATGTAAATGACAAATGCGAAGTGCGAAATGCTTATTGCTAAATGCATGTTTGCACTACTGGCATTGAACAGCGCCATTTTGAAAGTGACTGCACATTTGCTAAATGCATGTTTATTTATATTAAAGCGTATTGCTTCTTGCACAAATAAATTAAAAAGGGCGTTGTTCAATGCTAGTAGTGCAAACATGCATTTAGTAATAAGCATTTTGCATTTCGCATTTGTCATTTACATCTATCATTTGGAACATTACGGTTCTGTCCCTACCAATTTCCACAATTGGCAAAAAGCATTTCGCATTTTGCATTTAGCATTTCGCACTTAGCATTTAGCAAATAGCATGGCAGAATGGCGTTCCATAAAATACTAATAAATGAAGTTCTCCGCCAAACTCTATGTTGAAACCACTCTTAAGAATCGTATCAAAGAGCCACCTGATCAGAGTATGTTCTGTTTGCTTAACGAAATGATATATATATATATGATTCTACAGCTTCTGCCATGGTCAAAACATCCCGTGTTAATAATGCCAGTATACAGTTCAACTAATTAATATCCAGAAATTCATTATTTCTCAAATGAATATTCGTGAGTGAACTGTAATAGGAGCGAAAAATGGATGTTACCATAGTTTAGTATTGACTGTTTGAGTGAAGGAATAATGTGGCATATAAAGAGGAACCCCTCTAAGGAAATTAAAAAAGAATGAATTTAAAAGTAGGTGGTGGCTTAATACATGTCGCACCTCCTATAGCAGTTGTCTGTGTAACTAGCGTCCTGTATGAGGCCATCACTTGTCTCTACAATCCACTGGTGTAATGTTGGTAGTCGTATAAGAGGGATTTTACTACAGTAAAACCCCTATAAACCGGACGTTTGATTTAGTATGGATATCGGTTTTAGAGACAGGTGGCAGCTTAATGCAGGATAGAAGTCATGCAGAAAGCTCATATGGGAGCTTTCTGTTTGAATTTCACTCTTCATTAAGCAGTCACTTGCCTACAAGTAGTTATCTACTGGAAGTCTAGTTTACTGTATATCATTATCGGAGATAACATATGTCGATCACTGCGGGGTTTAATGTCACCAACCTGTCTCATAAATAAATGTACATGTCCTCAGCTGTGACAATATTTGCCGACCTACTCGTCAATTGTAAAACAAGTTGACATATAACTAATTGGACATCATGATGTTAACCAACAAACAAAAACAATATATAAGAAACGGATCGAAAATTCACCCGAGAGCTTAAAATCTAGTTTTGCTTGTAAATTACTTATTACAGGACTGACTATTTGACCTATTTATATGTTGTGAGTACATTTCACTTTGGATTTCGACTGTCAGCATGGCTTCGGACGATGCTAAGTAAGATTGCAACTTTATGGGATTGGTGGACAGCCAAATGTGAAACTATGCTAAACTTATTAAATTATGTTTTGCCATGTCGGGCATTTTAGACAGGTGACTTCTTAATGCAATGTGGAAGTCATGCAGAAAGATCCCTTCTACTCGACTTCCACCCTGTATGAAACAGTCAACTGTCTTAAAGACCGGCATTCATACTAATTTGAAAGTCCAGTTTAGATATGTGTTACTGTACAACTCCATAGATACATAAATACCCCCAACTACAGTAGAGTTTTTATAGTATGAATACACACGCATGTGTATGAACATAATTAGGAGTAAAACATCTCTATAACGGCCACTAAATTACATCAAGTATTTTGTGTTAAAGGCAGGTGGCTGCTTAAAGCCCGGTGAAAGTAAAACAGAACGCTCCAATAGGAGCGTTCTGTTTTACTTTCACCGGGCTTTAAGTAGCCACCTGCCACAAATACCAACTAATTAACACAATTTAGTGGCCGTTATAGAGAGGTTTTACTGTATATAAAACCTCTTCGAAAGTAGTCCTTGCAAAGATCAATTGCGGAGCGCATATACAAGTAAATGTCAGGTGTACAAATATGCGTAGGAATACAATACTTACACTCAACAAAACATTTCCATACTGTCAGATCATTGTTGTGAAAGCTTCAATCCAACGATTAACATACCCATGCCAATAAAATAACTAGGCAATGTTTCATTTACTCGAAGTATTTGTTCATTCGATTATTAACCCTACTTATACAAAACGAGACGTGGCTGGTTGTGGCAAGTAACTTGGATCCCGCTGTGACGCCCAACAACTCGGCGTCCAATCAGTGTCAAAACTATTTGACACTCGATCAATAGTTTCTGGAGCATTTTACTGAACTGATTAAAGTTAAAAATTATAATCGATAGGGGTTAAGTAGGCTGTTATTTTTCAGCTTGAAAAGGGGTTATTATTGTTTGAACTGAGCAGTGCGGGTTTTATGTAAATAATTATATGTACCTAACACTAATATTATGATCAATATACATGTACCATATTGGGATCGTTGCTTTTAGCCATTAATGTGCCGAAGTTGGGTACATGTATATAAGATCATTGAAAACAGTGTATACCCGAATAAAAGGGTTTCTAAGGAAACCCGTTGATCACGGTCTGCACTATATGTCAACATTTACTTCAATGAGAGATTTTGAAACAATGTTTTGTTTAATTTTTTTTTTCAAAATAGGAGGAACCTGGTCTTAATCGGCCACCAAAAGAGGTCTAATTATGGGTATGTAAGGCGGGGGTAGCTTAATGCGGGTCAACAGTATTGTAGAAAGCTCCTATTGGAGCTTTCTGCAAATAGGAGCTTTCTGCATTATTTTCCCTATCTTAAGCAGCTACCTGTTTTTAAGACTGATATGTACAATAATTTAATGAACGCTTAAGACAGGTTTTACTGTATTGAGTAAAGCACGGATTAAATTTAGATAGACATAACGCACGGGCGGTTCGGCGGTTGGTCGGTCGATCAGTCGGTCGGTCGGTGGTCCGTCCGTCCGCTCACACAGATTGATGGTTATGTGACAATGAGAACTAAATATCATCTGTATTTTCTTTTTATATGACTTAATTTCAATTTTATGTGACTATTTTGAACAAAAGATTAGTCACATAACACTCAATTCGTGAGAACATCCATTTAAATATGCGAGATTCTCATTCAGTTTTAAAGTTATTGCCTTTATATTTAGTACGCATAATAACCACGAACAAAATATGTACAAGACGCATTTTTAATGTATAACCACAGAGCATTATCTCCCCATGAACTTTGGGTATTGTTTGGTCATTTTGGCTTGAAACATGGGTATTTGGATTTGCGATCAAGGCTGATATGCCAGGGTATTCTATCACAGTGATAGTTCTAGTTTTAATCTGGTGAATACTGATGTATGAAATACATGTACTGACATAATGACATAATGAATATTCATAAGCTGAAGAATCATAACTGCTTATGAACACAGGAATGTTTGGTCATGGAAAAACTATGAAATCAGATCTATATCATTTCATAAGCAATAGAGCTGACATTGATCACACGATTCCTACATGAGTAATCTGACGTATCTGGGTCGTCTCTGTTTGCAAAGTTTCCCTATCTGGTAAAGGGGTATGCCCCCTACATGTCCAAAGCATTATGTCACTTGTCCAAAACGTCCTGTACTCGGTTCAAAACAGTATGCCCTCTGTCCAAAGCTTGCTGCCCCTTGCCCATAACCGTATGCCCCTTGCATGTACAAAGATAGTGTTATGTCCATTGCATGCTAATGTGTTATATCACTCACTTGTAGCTCGTCGAAAATCAACTTGTATTGATATAATTATCAATTCCATTGCCTTTACTTTTCATATTCTGTAAAAACCTCTCTAAACCGGAATTCTAATGGAGAAGAATTTAGCAGACCCTGATCAGACTGTTCCTATAGGCAGGTGCATGAAAAAGAGTTTATATGAGTCAAAGTGTTAAGCAGTCACTATTTTTACATTGCAGAAAGAGTTAACCCCTTGCATTTCAGATCATCTGTTATTCGACAGAATCAATTGAGTTACATGTATTGCTACAAACTCGTAACTTTGGTCACAGATGCGTACGATAGGCGCTAGGTTCTTTAAGATATCAACCCGTTAAAGTCTTAAATTTCAGAGTGGCAAACCCATTATTGTTTAACTGTAGAGTCCACGTAGTCATGCCAGACGATTTTAAATAACAAGCAGTGCATACTCTGATCAGGGGCTCCTCTGGAAGCCCACTGGTCTGGAGCTTCGCTGTTTTGCACTTCGCAAACCTACAATATAACCACTGAAAAGATATTTGATTTTGGGTCGTACATTCACGTAGAATGTACACATGAAATGTTGGTCACAACAGGAGCATATCTATATAAGCAAACAGACTATAAGAGCCGTCTGATTCGGGGTTTATTTGTTTGCAAAAGCGTACAGAGAGCATCTTTGGAGGAAACGGATAAGATCAATGTGTATTATAGCCACACAGACATTTTGAGATCATTTATTGAAATATTAACATCACTGTCGAAACAATTCAAACTGATGTTAGTATTCCAGTTGTTCTTGAACTCTGTTACATGCTTTATCACCCAGTGAAACAAACCAGCTACAGTATCATGCACAATTACCTTTATGCTGCTATGGATACTGCGTTTGTTTTACGATGTCGACTTTTTCAGTTTCAAAATGTATGTTTTCTAACATTTTGATAATAATGGTTCTCAATTAATTTGGAGTCTGATAAGACACCATCAATCTTCATTGTATCTAGATCCAGTCTGTTTGCCAAGAGAAACGCAATTTCCATCGTTGCGGGATGCCCATAAAATGTCAAACCATTCAAATTGTAAATAATTCATTTACCAAATGCATGTTGCTAAAAAATTACCAAAACATGACTGCAGACATTCTCGACCAGGGTTCGTATTTCCCAAGAGTGTCTATGAGATGACATTTGTTGGGTCTGTTTTGTTTATTCTGCATCATAGGTATACATCCATCAGCAAGAATGATACCCCAATGACCTCTGACACTTCATTGGGTAGTTTCCAATTAGTGAGTTGGAGTTATGAGATATTAACCCTTTGCTGCATAAATACGCCTTTCTACGTCCTTGCAAACAGAGTAGACACTGACTCCTATAGGAGCCGTCTGATCAGGGTCTACTCTATTTGTTTGTTCTATAATATAGTGATACGAGACCGCAATAAGTTTCATTAATTGATCAGCTGGCATTCACATAAGATTGGAAGCTGCCTTTGCTACTTCACCTATCCTCCAAGGGCCATGACATTTATCACCAGGGAAAGGCAAATAGGGAGAGTCAGTTTCTAGCATATATATCCATTTTTTTTATTCATGTATTCATTGTATTCATATGTTCCATAACACTCTCGGCTTCACATCAATAGATATGATTCTAGAGTTTCTGCCTTGGCCAAAATTCCGATGTTCCTGTGCTATTATAACATATTAATCTACCTAATTTTCATGACGTCACTATTTTACGTGAATATTCATAGAGTAAAAGGTTAAGTAGGCTATATGACAGTGGTAATGAATACGAAGGTAAGATGATGTTTGCATTGATTAATGAATGGAGGGTACGCGAGGATGATAGTGAAACCAAATCTGATTACAGTAATACCTCTGTTTACCGAAATTTCAAATTAGTATCCAGGTCGGTCTTTAACCGACTTGGCAATCACAGTAGATCCAGATCAGGCTAATCCGGGTCTGCTCAGTGTGCTTATGATATAAAATAGATATGATTCTACAGTTTCTACCATGATCGTAATTTCATGTGTCCATATACCATAATTCAAATTAATTGAACTGATATTCATGAAGTCATTATCTCTTACATGAGTATTCATGTATTAAAGGTTTAATCCTTCTCTTGCTATTCACGTCAATATACCTACATACATTGTATGTGCCTGTAAATAGTGAAGACCCAGATGAGACAGCTCCTGTGGGAGCTGTCTCATCAGGGTCTGCACTATTTACAAGTTGATTGTGCAACCAGTGCACTTCACAGCAATGATTGCACAGCGAAATACTTGTACACAGTGAAGATAAATGGGTAAAGAAGGAGAAATGTATTTTAAAATTCAGCAAGAGAAGGTTTAAGACAGGTCATGCAGGGTGACAGTATGTAGAACGTTCCAGTATCAGTATTATCCTGCATTAAGCAGTCACTTGTACAAAACAACTAACTCATCTTTACTGAAGTCAGGTTTTACTGTACTTCTACTAAGTTTGATTACTGTACCCACCATGTATTTGATCAAAGACACCTTCGTTTGGTATTTAGTGATTGTCAGTATTTTCATTGTTTGTAAATAATGAAGTAACTTGTAAGCGCCAACTAAGCTTACTGCCACAGCAAAGTATAAAGACAGACAGACAAATTCTTTATTCACCCAGGGTTTACAACATGGGGTTATTTCACCACAAATGAAACAAATATCATTGGTTCCGGTACATGGCAAGAAAAGGCAAATATAATTATTTCAAATGGTTGGACGGTGGAAGCGGTGGTTTGGGGAGGGGGGGGGATTGAGTTATTTCAATACTTTTATGTTTCTTTTATGCTAAATGTTTTATATTTAGCACGAAGACAAACGAACCAGAAGAGCAAGCTCCTGCCTTCGGAGAAAGCGGGTGTCATACACGAGACATACACATTTCACATATAATGAATGACACCGATTAAAAGAAATGTTTGTTGTTGATTTTGTAACAAATATGCTGTAATTACTGCAAAATTAATTACAAGACGCACACTAGATTTTAAAAAACATAAGGTTTAGATAACGGTTCCTCAGACCAAGTACAATTACATGAGTGCTAACCATTATCCCACTATCACCCACCTGACTAGCATTTGCAAACAGCTTGGACCCCAATGAGATGCCGAGTAATGTGACGTCTTAGCATGATCCAACCTGTTTAACATTCGGTCAACTGTGTCTCAAATGCTTGGTCTGGCTGAAGTGGACAAAACTGCACCAGATCCAATTTTTGAACGGACATGATGTTTTAAATAGCGGAGTAAGAAACAACCTCAGCATTTACGAGCCGACTCTGTACTATTGTAAAAGTGATATATGCTCAAACAATGCTGTGATTTGTACTACCTCCTAGTCGTTCAGGCTATTAAGAATCTATTGATCGAATGACATAACATCTTGGAGTCTGATGAGACGTCTCATCTGTATCCAAGGTGTTTGTATTATGAACGTCATGTATTGCTTGCCTGAATAAAGGACTCTCTCCGTAACTCCAAACGGGAATTCTAGAAGAGAAGGGTTTGCGGTTGAGGGAGGGTTTACTGCACACTTCTTGCTTGAACAATTACATAGATAATTGCGATTACCTGTTTTACAACTGAATTGCAGCAGTGCGAAACAAACGTACGCATTCTTGTGACAGGAAAACAAATAGAAAATGCAAGAATGTACGTCATGTCATGTCTCTAAGGGTTTCATAAATAAGTAAACTAACATTTTATAATTAGTAATTAGTTTCATATGTCGGCCGTACATACGTCCAATTAATTGGTTCTGCAATTAATTGTATGCATTCCAATGTCATTTTATTAGTATATGATTATATTTACAGTAAACCTCTCTTAACCTCTATATAATTTATTGAAAATGAATATATAGGCCATTTTTGGCAAGTGGTTACTTATTGTACAGTAAAACCTCTCAATAACGGCCACTAACTTGTGTTATTTAGTTGATATCTAGGGCAGGTGTCTGCTTAAAGCAAGGTGAAAGTGAAACAGAAAGCGTTCTGTTAGACTTTCACCTTGCTTTAAGTAGCCACCTGCCTTTAACACAAAAAATACTTGATGTAATTTAGTGGCCGTTATAGAGAGTTTTACTGTATATTGAAAGTCTTGCAGAAAAATATTTACTCGTGACTTTTGCACTGCACTGGACTATCATATGTCTTCATGATAGGAATTGATACTAATGTGAGCTTCCAATTTAGGTGGGATTCACTGTATCGTGTAGCATGGAAATAAAACAACAGTAAATGTAATTGTTCACAGATGTGTCTGTTAACATATTTCCCGTGTGTGGCGTAATTAAGTTCAATATTTGATTATATCATGCTTGTTTCTGCTCTTTAAGGCGTTGGGTGAGTCAATGACGCCAGATAGTCGGGTGTTCCTACGCGTGTTTGTTGTTTTTAACATGCAACGTTTGGCATCAGACTTCCATTGCCCTGAAGCAGGCAGGAGCGGATCACTTATCCAGAAACGTACAGAATACACTAACCCCTCACATGGCACTTTGAACATTAAAATATGCATCAGTGTCGGTCATTATGACAGGTGACAGCTTAATACAGGGTGAAATTAATGCGGAAAGCTCATCTGGAGCTTTCTACGTGACTGTCACCCTGCATTAAGCAGGCACTTGCCTAAAAGGGCATGGATTCTTTATTACTTAAATTACGAATTATCGAGTTTTTACTGTACACCGTGATGGTTAATATGTTTCTTTATTACACTGGATTTACATACATAAAGTGCAACGAGGTAAAACAGTCTTTCTTGCTTAAAGCTGTTTTATAACAGCGATTTTTATACTAAAGTAAAATCGTGATAACCCGAACTCGAAGTATTATTTATGGTCTTAAAAGATATGTCGCAGTTTAATACAGGGTGAACGGCATACAGAAATCTCCTCGCGGAACTTTCTGTATGACTTTAAACCTGCAAAATACAACCACCTGTTCAAAACGTTATGAATTCTTCTTCACTAAATATTCGTGCTAATTCGAATTTTAATCGTAGTTTATTCTAGTATCACAATTATATATTCATGTATGAAATATTAACATTATGAATAATAATTTAATTAATTATACATTGTAATTATAATTACAGTAAAACCTCTCTATAACGGCCACTAAATTACATCAATTATTTTGTGTTAAAGGTAGGTGGCTGCTTAAAAAAGGTGAAAATAAAACAGGACGTTCCTATAGGAGCGTTCTGTTTTACTTTCACCTTGCTTTAAGAAGCCACCTGTCCTAAATACCAACTAATTAACACAATTTAGTGGCCGTTATAGAGAAGTTATACTGTACGTTTTTGATGATATATTAAAGCAGAAGGTTTAGGTCATGGCAGAAACTATAGCATTATATCAGTATATATAGCAAACAGGACACCATAATCAGACGGCTCCTACTACTGTCGTCTGCTCTATGTCTAATCTGTATGCAGATGCGTCAACGGACATCTCTGCAAGCTGTACAGTAAAATTTTAATGCAGGTACGTATTTTAGATTTTTTTCATTTCCTTTGTAATCGTTCTAAGATGGACTACCATGCAAATGATGGTGTGCTAAAATATCGTCTGTTACATTTCGAATAGCATTAAACGCCCTAAACAAATCTGAAAACAAAATAATATCAATTAAGTTTAAACAAGATAGCAGTCTACCATTAAACAGGAGATATTCATATTAGGACAATAATTTAACGTTGGCTGTCGTTGAAAACAGCATAAAATTTTCTAAACCGTTAATAATTAACAATGTATTAAATCAAATATGTCTTAAAAATACAGATTAATACAAAAATGAGAAAAGTTCAAAAGGAAATCAAACCTATGTAACTGTGGAGTCACAGTCTATAGCTGTTTACATCAACAAGCTCAGTTGTACAGTAAAAGTCAATAAAAATAATCAAACAGGTAGAGCCACGCACGAAAGGGCACAGCACCAAACACCATCAAACAAGAAACGGCAATATTTCAAGATAAAACGTAACGGGATATACACATTAAACATAAATGGTATACAATAACAACGTATATCATAGGGGTAAAACAGTTAGCACTGTGCAGTGTCTGGAGTCAATATCTGATAGGTTTGCTAGAACCTTCTCTTCAGTAGAAATCTTTTATTCTTATCGTGCTTAACAAATAATGTCTGCTTAACCATTTCAGTGCCAAATTTCTAACTATCGTCTGCAATCCAATGTTTGTTAAATCATTCGGTACAATAAGGAAATGAGATAAATAAATGCAAATTTCAAAGGAATAAAGCACAGGTATACAGATATAGAAATAGAGATTGAGACAAAAAGTAAAGTCCCTTTTCAAGGCGGCGTCAGATCTGGCACTGCACAATTTGTCGCGGTGCATTTACACGACATTGGCGGTAAAAGGGTAAATCTCCGATCTGGTGGATCATTTTACTGACTTCCGGTTCGATCAAACGTTTGTGAACTATTTGAGCGAGTTCCAAATAACTTGCAGGGTCCTGATCAGACAACTGGATCTAAGCTGTTTGCAAACGGCAGTCGGGACGCGCTTAACACGGGTATCGTTAACTTAACTCTTTAAATACTGGTATTTTAAAATGGAATGGTCCATCATTCTTTAACGATATACAATGTATTTGATTCACTCCTATACACTAAATTATAACAAATAACAAATCGGACATACCACAATCACATGTCTCCTCCAGTACAACTCTAATCCTAGTCTACAATGTTTGCATATGCAAGTTAACTCAAAAAATGGTATTAAAACAATGACACAATTTTCTTTGCATTTATAATTATTTGAGTTTCAACTCAATATCTTTTACAGCTTCGTTACAGAATATACCGATCATATCTTTGTTACAGAATGTACTGATTATATCTTTGTTACAGAATATACTGATTGTGTCTTGTTACAGAATATAGCTTTGGTGCCGTCTGATAATGGTCTTTTGTGTTTGCAAAGATGTCCAAATGTGTATTTATGTAGTAAATAGATCAATGGCAGAGTAAACGAACAGCACTATTTACTAAAATTAAAAGACACCCGTTGTTAATCGTGAGCGTGACTGCTTTTGTGACGTTTTGTCTTGCAAACATGTATTACACAAAAAATACATAAGCAAACATGTGTGTTGTTTGACTACACATAAATAGAAGGAGTTGATCAATATAAACCGATCATAACAAAGCTTTGAACAAACAGAGCAATTCCAAGTTATGTTTAACCTTTAAGAGCTGAAACTGAGCGTACTGGCATTTGCAAACATTGATAATGGAAGCAGAGGGCCCCTGGAGTAGGGTGTGCAATGGTTCAAAATAATGTAGCTAATTTAAACTTTTCACACTGAATGGACCTTATACATTGTAGTTAACACTGCGAATCCATTCCACTTTTAACATTAACCCTTTCCCTCATATTGACGACTTTTGACGACTTTGTAAAAGTCACTTTGTGAAATCATTGTGATAAATAGAGCATTTGCTCCTATAGGAGCAAATGCTCTATTTATCACAATGATTTCAAACTACAAAAATCTAAGATTTTCCTTTTCTCTTGTTAATGCTCCTTTTTGGTAGATTTATTCAAAGAAGTTGTATCTAAAAATAGCCTATGAGGTAATGGGTTAAGTATGTTAAAGGGTTTATCAGACTTTAATAATTGGTTGTATTGCCTTCAGACGACACCAGTTATACATGTATCTAAGTTAATATAACTAGTTTGAAACTATCTATGCTGCACACGTGTAATATAACATACTAATAACCTAATCAAGTCGATCTGGGTGACAGCTGTAATTAACAAGCGCGCGTTGTTCTTCTTGTTTTGTCATATGATAAATAACATATTACATGAGTGATTATTTACTATTAATCTTTACCAAGCGAGTTAATTAGAATAAATATACCTGTAACACTCTGCAAGACTCGTGTCGTTTAATCTAAGCCATGTTGTTTGGTAAAAGCAAATGGGAAATGAACACTAGAGCAATATTCTAGTCATCACACCATTTATGAATGGCGTATAATTATGTTGATATATTATTGCTGTTGGTTCACTGGTGTGTTCTAATATTTATATTTAACAGGGTCATTAGGCATAAAGCCGTACATGTTTCAGACTATCGAAATTAACCCTTACTTATTTGTCAAAATTAACCCTTCGCTTGCTATTCACGTCAATATACCTACCTGTAAATAGTGAAGACCCAGATGAGACAGCTCCTACAGGAGCTGTCTCATCAGGGTCTGCACTATTTACAAGTTGAGTGTACAACCAGTGCACCCTTACAGCAGTGATTACACTTGTACACAGTGAATATATATATATTTATACAACAGGACATGGGTAAAGAAGGAGAAATGTATTTTAAAATTCAGCAAAAGAATGGTTAATATCTGCTCGAGCTTGGATCTGGGGCAATAGTGACTAGGTCCGATTTGACCATGTTTTTGAAAAACTTTTGATCGAGTGTCAAACAGCTTGGAGTCAGACAAATCACTGTAAGTCTTCTCCTGGTTAACAGGGGAGTAACTAGCGATACGAATTTACGCACGTGTGTAACACATCAATATGAAAGGTGAAAACATGATTATGGTCACATGGGTGGGGGTAGAGTTTGATAAACGTTTTGTCTTATCATGTAAACTTTAACCCATTCCCTCATATTGAGACATTTTGGTGTCTCTTCAGAAGTCAGCTTTTGAAACCATTGTGATAAATAGAGCATTTGCAAATGCTCTATTTATCACTACGCAATTCTAAATTTTCCCGAGGGGATGGGGTGGAAGGAGCATGCCTCCAAACCCGTGTAGCCGTGGTGCACGTTGCGTACATTACATTTAGATTCACCTACGCTCCTGGCTCATGTATCCTGCAATCAATATTAAATGCAAATGTCAAACGTCCGTATAATTACACTGACTGGTAAAATCTATTCACTTTCTATAAGACAGTAACATATCACTACAGCGACCACTTTATAGCTAAACATATGATGTCTATAAAAGCTGATTGTAGCATAATGCTGTTGGACAGTAAACCAATAAACATTAACAGGAGCTTTCTGCATACTTATCGTTGTGCATTAAGCTACTACGTGCATTTGAAACCCCGAAGTAGATATCTTTTTGGTGGTCGTTTTAGACTGTAAAGAGGCAATTGATTTGCCAGCCAGAGAAGCCCTAGACTATTATTAAGAAAGGTCTTTTCATCGACTTTCCCTAAAGATTATTACAGAAATGAAAGCAACCTTTAGAGTGTAGAACAAATATTTTGTTGATATATTTGCTTGCAGTATGAATTCAGACGACTGGGAATATTAAATTTTATCTACAGACAAACATAATCTGACATGGGTAACAAAGAGGAGAGCGTATCCCACTCTTGACCCGTACTGTGTATGAATCAATGCTATAACTAATTTGACCACATCGGGCTAAAGACTGCTGTTTGGAGTATGTTGACTTAGACATGGAATTGTCTTGGCTTAAACGTTTTCCTCACAAACACGACGTTGGACATCTTGCCAAACGAAGTACACCCAGATCAGATATAGACCCAGATCAGACATAGACCAAGATCAAATATAGAGCCAGACCAGGCATAGACCGAAATCCTGTAGCAGTTGTCTTACCAGAGTCTGCTATGTTTGTCATAAAACAATATAAAATATGATTCTGAAGTTTCTGTTACAGCCAGCAATACCATTGATAATGTCTATGCTTAGAAAGCAGTAATACATTCTTAAATAAATATCCATTGCATGGGGAGGAGAATGCTAAGTCTTTCGCTGCTATTGCCGCATATGAGATACAGCAGCTCGGATCCAGGTGAGGCGCCAAATGACACGTATATCAAAACATTTTAACCCTTCGCTTGCTATTAACGTCAATATACCTACCTGTAGATAGTGAAGACCCAGATGAGACAGCTCCTGTAGGAGCTGTCTCATCAGGGTCTGCACTATTTACAAGTTGGTTGTGCAACCAGTGCACTCCACAGCAGTGATTGCACAGCGAAATACTTGTACACAGTGAAGATAATACAACAGGACATGGGTAAAGAAGGAGAAATGTATTTTAAAATTCAGCAAGAGAAGGGTTAATAGGAGGTAGATGTGTAGATAAGGTCAGTACTGTTCTCAGCCAAACCCTAGCCTACTGATACGTGTTAGAATAGAATAGGAGACGCGAGTCTAATGAATACAAGACAAATCAGAATATAACATACCTAGAGCTTACCACTTTATCTAGACCTTTGGCCAGTTATCCCTGTTCAATATACATGTAAGAATTAATGAGATCATGAATATCTATTAGCTGTTTCTTTATATTGTAAACTTTTCAAGTAGTATTTTCCTGTGACAAAACAGTAGAAACACATGTATATCATCTCATAAGCAAAATAGAGTAGGCCCTGATCAGACATCTCCCACACGAGCCGTCTGGTCTGGGTCTACTCTGTTTCATAGACGTGCAAATACGTTTATATCAAGGAAAGGTTATGATGGTCTTGTTCATTTCTATGCGCTTTTTGATACTTATATAGAAACGATAGTGATAGAAAGGAATGAAGATCAGCTTGCAAGGACAATGACTAAACACCCGAAACAATAGTTACTGAGTACGTAAAGAAAATGAAGAAACATAGAATGATATATAAGGAACAGACTGGACCCTGGTGAAACGCTAAACAGCTTGGAAATGTAACGTTGATAATTCCTCAAGTTTCGGTACTGAAATACACATATGCCGACGCGCATGCGTGTGTGTATGTGCATGGAACGTACGTGTGCGTTCGTGTGCGTGATAACGCATGTTAACCTGTCATTTTCCTTGCATGTTCGTGCGTACGTGTATTAACGTGATTGCGCGTGCCATGTGTGGATCATACTCTTAACCCTTCTCTTGCTGGAAACACAGTTCTCCTTCTTTACCCATGCCCTGTTGTATACTTACATATATCTTCACTGTGTACAAGTATATCGCTGTGCAATCACTGCTCTGGAGTGCATTGATTGTACAATCAACTTGTAAATAGTACAGACCCTGATGAGACAGCTCCTGCAGGAGCTGTCTCATCTGGGTCTTCACTATTTACAGGTAGGTATAGCAAGAGACGGATTAATAATGGGACTCACTGCATTGCAGATCATGGCACTTATTGCATTGCAAAAACATATTGCTTCATATAGATCTCAAGGACTTGCACTAAATTTCGTCGCTTTTTGTTGTAATCAAACCATATCTGCAAAGAAACATTTCAAATACGACGTTTTGCAACCTCAGCAGATTTTAAACGCCTTCACATCTTTAATGTATTCTATAAGATACTGAACTTAATTTTGCTTTCATTTTGCCGGGTGATCTTTTTCTTTAATAATTGCGTTTTAAGACAAATATGGAGCATATTTGCGACACAAAATAACGAATTCCTGAAACGTCAGCATTTTAGAAAGCTTTAACAATGTTCTATAATCACACAAACCCTAGACTACGAATTGTTTTTGTGATTAATCTTAACTTTGAGACTTTAACGATAACTTTCAGGTTTTCAGCGTTAAATATTTCAACGCCTTCGCAATCCTTTTGTAAGAAATAATTAGAAATTTGTTTTGAAATTACTCAAAGTAAATCGTAACCATATTAGTTGTCTTACCTGGGCAATTGCATTTATAAGAGTTAACAATTATCCCTTTCTTAGTCTCGCTAGTTTATTAACTTATCAGTCAGTAAAAGCTGGTGGTTGCTTAACCCTGTCCTTCAGATAAAAACCTTTTCAGGCATTTGCAAACAAAGTAGACCCAGATCAGACGGCTCCTACAGGAGCCATCTGATCAGGGTCTTCTCTGTTTGCTAATGGAATTTGAATGATATGCTCCGTAACCCTTTTCTAAATATAAGCATATGGAGAGTAGTGTCTTGTAATCATATTAGAAAGTAAAAAAAACCCGAAATATTTTAAATTTCATTAATTAGCGTCCAGAGCAGACCATGATCATCTGGGTCCATTCTGTTTGCAAATGCGTAAAAATCCGTCTATATGAATGAAAGGGTTAATAGACCCTTCGAAAACTGTTTTTTAATCATCAATATGAAACACAACAAGGGGCAACAACAATACACACATAAGATTCAGTTTGCCCGGCTTACCGTTACTGCACATGAATAAGAGACATACATGCACCTGCTTGAAGCATATGTAACCGAAAACAAATCTTAATTTGCTTCATGCAAATATACAGGCATATTAACAACAACAGTGAAACCTCTCTATAACGGCTACTAAATTACATCAAATAGTTTGTGCTAAAGGCAGGTGACTGCTTAAAGCAAGGTGAAAGTAAGACATAACGCTCCTATTACTTTCACCTTGCTTTAAGCAGTCACCTGCCCTGTATACCATCTAATTAACACAATTTAGTGACCGTTATAGAGAGTCTTTAAAGAAAATATTTTCGTTTCGTTAAAACATTTGAGAATCTCTGGAGCGATTGTCAAACAATTTCGACCATGATGTGATTTGTTTCTTTACTTTCTAAAATGGTTACAAGACATCACTTTAAATATTTCATTTTATCCATGAATATACAGTGGGTCTCGAACTTGTGAATTAACATAGAACAGGGAAAGAGTTAACGTCACTTTATAACCCACTTCTGAACATTCATAAACGTAATGACATCATGAATAGTAATAAGTTGAGTATTCATGATGACACGTAAGGACAGAACTTATTGATCAATACTGAAACTGTAAAATGATTAGAATCATACATCTTAATGAAACAGTACACCCTGCAGGGTTAAAAGACTAATAACACGTTGTGTGATCGGGGTCTGGCATCAAAATACATATAGATAAATTGTTGAACATGTGGGGCATGTATAAATGCTGAATCCAGATGTTGTGTTTGATTGTTTTTAACCAATTAACCCTTACAGTGCGGGAAACTAGTAACAAATGTCCTTTGCAAACAGTGTAGACCCATATGAGAGGGCTCCTAGAGGAGCCCTCTCATTTGGGTCTGCACTGTTTGTTATGTTACACTTTTCTTGAGAACATTCCCTTAATATTCACCACAAGCTTGTTCTGTTTGAATTTTGGAATAGTCCATTTGCATACTCTGCTTTGAAAGGGTTGATTTATGACTTTTGTGTAATGAGTAAGTACTTTACGTTACTTTACGAATAATAACTGATTTGTTAAAACGGAATGTGAACAAAGGACGTAGTTGCTGAATCAGATCCATACAATAGCATAAGGAAACGAAATAGACACTGATCAGACAGCTAGTACATGGGCTATCTGATCAGGGTCTACCCTGTTTGAACATTTGTGAAAAAATGTAACCTTCAAGAAAAGGGGGAAAACAAAAAAGACAAACCAGTGAAACTAATTTTCAAAATAATAACACTCTAAGAATGCACAGCAAAACAGTCTCTTCTAAGATGATCGATGTTTTGTCGTAACACCAGCTGCATTTCCCTGTAGTATTTAAATTTCCCATTCATTTGAGACAGATTGCGATATTTCGCATAATTTGATGTTCATGAATCATTAGGGATTGTTTGTCAGTATGCAAGTGAGTTCAACACATTATTTAACATTTAGTCTGCTGAACGAATCATTTGTATACAATTTTAACCCACGACATTTTCAAATTTTAAGTTATGACCAGTTTGTTCTTCTAAATGCAATCAGGGTGTCAAAGAGGTTGGATCCTGATGAGATGCCGAGTTACTCGGCGACTCATTCCAGATTATCCCTTCCCTGTATTATGTTTTCCCGCAAATTTCAATATTTACTGAATATCCACGGACAAAATAGTTAGAATGAAATATGGAAAGTTGTAGCCATTGTACAAAGTCAAGACACAGAACTATCAAAATTCACTAGCAAACGGGGGCGATCCTCATCAGATGGCTCATCTATCTGGGTCTATTCTGTTTTCAAATCCATTAAAACACGTTTATATAACGCACACGGTTAAAACTGTTTGCGAAGGTGATCATGGATCTGCCGACAGAAAGTGATCATGGATCTGCCGACAGAAAGTTAAAGGTTAATTAATTGATAAAAACCGAAATCTGAAAAAAAGTGATAAATGGAAAACTCTGTCAGTTACTTTGCTGTTTCTAATAAATGTTCGAGTAGCTTTTATATATAGGGTTGGTTTGCTATTTTTAGGGTATGCCCATCAACCATTAACCTGCTGAATAATTAAAAATGGCTCCTTCATTAATATAAATTAAACGAAAACTTGTAGAACTGATGAAAATAATATGAGCTTTCAGCATTGCTTTAAACCTGCATTTACATGTAGCTGTAAAGTTAAGATCAGAAATCGGCTGGCTTGACGTTCTATCACCTCGAGGTAATGTGTATGGTCCCTTGGAGTTCGATATATTGAAGTTGATCTGTAGTTTATACATCAGCAGGACTTAAACACATGTAAGATATGAACTGATCCATCAAATTCTCTTATTTCTCAGCTAATCATCTTTTTTGCTGCAACGTATTCTAATGCATTGTAACAAGATAGGCTTTGGTGGTGAAATATAGAAACTGCTTTAATTAGATTTGTTCGATACGTGTCTTATCTACAGCTCTATAGAGCGATAGAGTGCGTTACAGATGTCCTATCTATGCACATATGTTACGAGATAAACATTTTCATATCATACACAATAAATCCCTATAAACTGGATGTTCAAATAGTATCAGTGCTGGTGCTATAAAACTGGTACATGTAGCATTTTAATGCAGGACCAAAGATACAGTAAAACTCCCCCTAAACAGGAATTCTAGTAGAGAAGAATTTAGATACCTTTAGGAAGGTGATCGCTTAATGCAGGGTGCAAGTCATGCAGAACGCTCCTATAGGATTGTTCTGCATGAGTGGCGCCCTACCTTAAGCTGTTACCCGTAATAATAATTATAATAAATTTGACGTCCGCTTTAGAGGGGGTTTACTGTATATAAAGATTCCTGCATAACTTGTTCACCCAGGTATTACGCAGTCACCTGTCTTAAATGATCTTAACTCTGTTTTAATAAAACCCCACGTTAACCTGGGTTTACTACAGCCACCTACTATATAGGTACAGTAAAACCTCTCTATATCGGACGTTAAGGTTTGTATAAATATCTGTCTTAGAGACAGGGGCAGCTAAATGCAAGGTGAAAGCCATGCAAAAAATCTCCTCTAGGAGTTTTCAGCATGACTTTCATCCTACATTAAGCAGCCACCTCCCGAGGTATTTAAACTCTTCTCTACTAGAATTCTAGTTTAGAGGGTTTTTACTTTATTAAGACACGTTCGCATTGTCTATTTTGCAAATATGTCTATTCAATATGGTCAAACAATCAATACAAATACAAACAGTAGAACCACTCTGTAACGAAACTCGAAACAAGTAAAATAGATATACAGAAAAACCCCGCTAATACGACCACCAAAAAGGGGCATAATTCTGGGTGGCATAGGCAGGTGGTAGCTTAATGCAGGACGAAAGTTATGCAGAAAGCTCCTATAGGAGCTTTCTGCATAACTTTCGTCCTGCATTAAGCAACCACCTGCTTTAAACGACGCCAGTGGCTGTTTATTAAGTGGTCGCATTAGCGGGGTTTTACTGTACTGCTTTTACAACACAGATGATATCTTAACCCATTACCCCATACTGACGTTTTTTGACTGTGAGGGAATGGGTTTAAGTACATGTAGCTGAGAAATAACACGGCGTCTCGCCAGGAAACAAGCTATTTGACATACGGACAATAGTTTCTCAACAACTTTAAGAAAATCAGTAAACGTGTACTTGATTGGAAATTGGGCGTAAATCATTACCAGTAGGCTAATTAGTAAAATAGATGTAGATGTACGCTCGTAAATTTTCCTTTACCTCTCAACTGGCTGTATAAATAGTGTTATATTTTGTCTTTGCGATACAATTTACTATGAACGAAGCTTTGACGACATAAACAAAAATTAATACTTTATATCTAAATGGGCAACCAGAACACATCGGGTATTTCTGCGTAAAGCACATCGGAAATATAACACGGTGGCTTCAATGTGGACGGGCTACTTTCAACATGACGTCTATAAGGCAGAAATGGGAATAGTGGTTTAATTTTAATATTGAGAATCTAGGGAGGAGTTTGAAATGCAAAATGATTAAGGTGTTTGAGCTTTCAGACTCGTTGATATTATATGTATGTCTGTTTGTCGTACTGGGTGAATAATTATAATGATTGTACAAATGTATGCCCAACATATAGTGCGAACTTCGAACAAATCACACAAGTTAACCCATTACCTCATAGGCTATTTTTAGATCGAACCACTTTGAATAAATCTACCGAAAAAGAGCATTAACTAGAGAAAAATAATTTTTTAGAATTGTGTAGTTTTGAAACCATTGTGATAAATAGAGCATTTGCTCCTATAGGAGCAAATGCTCTATTTATCACAATGGTTTCAGAAAGTGACTTTTAGAGAGTCGTCAAAAGTCGTCAATATAAGGGAATGGGTTAAATGGCTGAAAAAAGAGTAAAACTAACGTATAGAGGGTACAGGAAACCGTCCAATGGTTACGGTTGTCAAAAAGAGACACCTTAATATTTCAATTTCTTTGCTGATTTTGTTTATGACAAGATTATATTATTTATGTAAAACAGTCAACTGTTTTGAAGGATATACATTTACACATAATTCACATTGCGATCAAGACTAATTTTCATCGGCGTTATGACTAGTACGCTTGTATATTTACAAGTTGTGTCCCTCACCAAACCAAATCGATACACCGTACGAGTGTTTGACTCCGGTATAACACTATTTTGTCTGCTGTTACGGATGCTTGCAACTTATTCCCTGTCTTGCCAAACACGGCTTAATCACATTTGCAAAACAACTTGGGACCAGATGAGACGACATGTAAAATCGGCGTCTCATCAGGATCCAAGCTGCATGTCAATCAGAAAATCATTTCCTAATTACATTAACCATTTACTCTGTGAATATCCGTCAAAGAGATATGACACCATGGATATTAACCTTTCGCTTGCTGAATTTTAAAATACATTTCTCTTTCCTAACCCATGTCCTGTTGTATAATTACATATATCTTCACTGTGTACAAGTACTTCGCTGTGCAATGACCGCTGTGGAGTGCACTGGTTGCACAATCAACTTGTAAATAGTGCAGACCCTGATGAGACAGCTCCTGTAGGAGCTGTCTCATCTGTGTCTTCACTATTTACAGGTAGGTATATTGACGTGAATAGCAAGCGAAGGGTTAATTGCAGAATCAGATCATGTCAAAAGCAGAGTCGGCTACTATGTTTGCAAATGCTTGAAAATACGCTTGTATGAAGGGAAGGGTTAAACGCAAAACACGAAGCGTCTGTCTGTAGTGTTTTCTAATGTTTTACATTCCTACATATTTATTTACATAATATCAATAACCTTGTTTTGATACTAATTCGGAATAATTGTTACAAATTACGGGACTAATGTAATTAAATGCTAGATTTGCGATCAATTTGGCTGATCACTGAAAGATGGGAAATTTTAGTTTAGTTTAGAGAATAAAATCATTTATGGTAATTATCTTCATTATTTGGAGAGATAAACTTAGACGAATACACACACATAGGCCAAACTGCTCCTGAAATGAATTTTATTCGTGTATTACAGTAAACCCCCTCTAATCCGACCACCTAAAAGAGGTATAATTATGGATGCTAAATGCAGGTGGTAGCTTAATGCAGGACAAAAGTAATGAAAAAAGGTAGGAGCTTCTTGCATTACCTTTGTCCTGCATTAAGCATCATACAACTGCTTACATAGCCATCCATGTATATTCATTAAGTGGTCGCATTAGAGGGGTTCTACTGTATATTGAAATGAGTTCAGCCTGATTAAAGATTATCAAAATGCAGTCAACTTATTCAGCTTTACAAAGTAATGAAAATGGTAGACGGGGTATGCTTAACTCATTTGTTTCCACGATCCCATATATGGAACATAGGCAAACAGTGTAGACTGATCAGACGCCGCATAATGCGGCGTCTGATCAGAGTCTACAATGTTTGCTGATAGGAATTTCAATATAAAACAAACCGATATTGAAAATCCAATATATAATCATGGAAGAACCCGCTGGGCGTAGATGGGTTAAGGTAATTTGGGCACATGACACTTTACCATTTCCGTAATGAATATACATTTAACCCTTCGCTTGCTATTCACGTCAATATACGTACCTGTAAATGGTGAAGATCCAGATGAGACAGCTCCTGCAGGAGCTGTCTCATCAGGGTCTGCACTATTTACAAGTTGATTGTGCAACCAGTGCACTCCACACCAGTGATTGCATAGCGAACTACTTGTACATAGTGAAGATATATGCAATTATACAACAGGGCATGGGTAAAGAAGGAGAAATGTATTTTAAAATTCAGCAAGAGAAAGGTTAAGGAATAATGGCATCCTGAATATAAATGGCATTATTTTTTATAATGGCAGATGACGACGGAGACGGTTTGACCATTGCAGAAACTGTAGAATTAAACCTATACAATACACTAAGCATATAGAGCAGACCCTCAACTGACGGCCCATACAGGGGTCATCTGAAATAGGTCTACTCAGTTTACAAGGGCATAGAAAGACGCATTCGTGGAGTAAAGGGTATACAACTTGTATACAACAGAAATAATTCATGTATATGTATTGCATTTGGAATGAGGGGTGATTCATTATGTCAGAATTTGTAGAATCAGAGCTCTATTATTCCACATTAAAACAGAACAGACCCTGATCAGACAGCTCCAACAAAAATCGTATGATCTTGGTCAACCATGTAAAGGCTTCTACAGACGTTTTTATTAGGTAAATGTTTAACCCATTCCTGCATAGGCTATTTTAGATCCAACACTTTGAACAAGTCTACCAGAAAGGAGCATTAATTAGAGACAAGGGAAATTTTAGAATTTTGTAGTTTGAAACCATTATAATAAATAGAGCATTTGCTCCTATAGGGACAAATGCTCTATTTATCACAATTGTTTCAACAGGTGACCTTTACAGAGGCGTACAAGAGCGTAATTATGGAAGAAAGGATTAATGTCTTGTGTAGAATTTCGTTCGACCAAACTCATCTAATTTACAACAATAGCTTCTACTCGTATTGTCACAGATTAATGTGCATTCTACCGCGATACAGATAAGACTCACTTCGTACGACAGAAATTATCGTAACTTCTAAATTTAGTATGGAGGAATTTATGTCTTTGTAGATAGGTGGCTGCTTAATGCAGGGTGAAAATCATGCAGAAAGCTCAAAGAGGAGCTTTCTGCATGACTTCCATCCTACATTGAACTGCCACCTGTGTTACGGTTCCATTATGGTACGTATTTGAATGTTCGGTGTGTCCAGTTGTTACTGTAAAAAGATTGCAGCTTCCAGTTAGAACGTTTGATAATTCCAGACGTATGGTGATCCTTGGTAAGACAGACAACAGAATAATAAACATCGTTTCCATTTAAAGGTTATATACAATTACGTATAAACATGGACCGTTCGTCCAGGACCTTACGTCATTTTGCAATATACTTGTCTATCTGGGTGATTTGCCTTGGATGCTTAAGCTGTCAGGTCGATAATTCCGAGTCTATTGATTACTGTCATTTTCGGACAGATGTATCGCAATTCCACCAATAAAATTTGCCCCAATGTCTGCTATCTAAAGCATAATTATTTTGTAAATGCCAATCCATTCTCTTTATAGCACACACATCAAGCTTATTCTCCACAAAGAATCAAACATTGTAGGCACACCGCAAGCACACATAGCTCACACGTTCTTGTATACATATTTACCATTGGATTTGATTGCTGATGTTTTAAAGTTCAGTGTTATATCCACAGTTGACCATAGCGTCCACTCAGTATGATTGTGTGTGTACTTTGCGACATGGGTCTGAATTACAATAGTTCAGACCCTGCGAAGAGCGTCCCTCTCAAAGCCCTATGATCTGGTGTCTACACTGAAAATGAAAATAAACTCGTTTCCGGCGTTTAAAGAGTTAAAGGCTTTATTTGAGACATTTGATCTCTTTTTTTTTCTGTGTCATACTTGTTGCATTTAAAGTATAATTCCATATCGTTTTGTTGGATGACGTGATAACACAATTCAAATCCAATATCCGAGTTAAACAAATCGATATGTGCGAAAGATCCAAATGTTACAAGATTCAGTCTGTTAGTTGTAATGCACACGGTCATCCAGAAACGTGTAAGTTCGAAATAGTTGAAATTGAGTTTTTGCTCTAATGCATCCTGTGTTTTTTTGTGTGTGTTTTGTATGGAGACATAAGGCGAATAAAGTGTATTTGTGTGACTTGCATATGGCGTTTCAGACAGGATATGAAAGAACTAAGGAGTACAAAACTTTGAAAATGTGCTATGTGATTGTATTATCCAAGTAAACGCTAGTTGGGTTTTTATTCTTTTTTCTAATAAGGTACATGTGTCTGCAAGTGCGTGCTCCAACAATGCGGTGACTTTTTAAACTTTTACTTGATAATAATGTCATATGCTGCCTCAGCAGGGAGATTGGAAACAGATCAGATAGATGTAGGAGCCGTCTCACCATTGTCTACTCTGTTTGCGTGTACACGTATATTGTCCATTGATTCCATAATATTTATCATTGCAACGCATTGACTTCTTTTGTATATCCATGTAATACAAATAGTTAATCAATATTAATAATTGGAAGTATGCGATTAATAACCACGGAGTACAGGATTAAGTGCATCTGCAAGACGATTCATGTGCTAAGTGATACTATTACCAGAATATGGACTCGTCTTGCATTATTCAGGGTTAAAAAGATAAAAGAATAACATTTTTAGGAATATTTACTTTGTTCTCCACCAAGTATAGGGTTTTGTGGAGAAGGGACGATTTTAGTATTTAACCCTTTCGTTGCCAAACCCTGTCGTCTGCTAACTTTGTCGTCTGCTACAAATTTTCATTCTTTTGATGTTCTTCATTTTTGTTTCAAAACATAGTAACAGTAACAAACAGTTTGGATCCTGATGAGACGCCGAGTTACTCGGCGTCTCATCTGGATCCAAACTGTTTGCATAGGTAATCACAGATCCGGCACTGGCAGCGAAAGGGTTAAGCAACGAACGCTATCTGTTGCGCTGTGGATTATTTATAAATGTTGGAGTTTTGATAAAACGTAATACTGTTATAACGTTCAGCATCGACAGGGTTGGTATAATATGATTGGTATACAACGTTTTGCCACGGCAGTAAGCGTAGAATTATATCTGTATTATAGCATAACCACATAAATCAGACCCTGATCAGACAGCTCCTACAAGAGCCGTCCGATATAGGTCTTTTCTGTTTGCAAAGGCGTAGAAAGGCGTTTTGATGGAGTAAAGGGTTAACATGACAGAATGGAAAACAGTTAGGTCCTTATGAGACGTCAGCCAGATCGCTCTTTGCATGAGAAGGAATAATAGCTGCTCCGTTGTATGTAACATATCTGTCCAGCCTATGTTATTTGCCTTTTTCAAGCACTTGGTCTAAATGCTCGATAAGTGTGGCTATTGACTTCTGTCACGTCTGGATAGATGTATCAGAACTTTGTCAATAAACCTAACCGCACTGTCTGCGATCTGAGGTAGCATTATTTGTGAAATACCAATCAAGTGTCATTTATTGTTTTCCAATTCCTTTCGCTTCATTCAAAACAAGATTTATGCACTGAAAATGTGGCGACTTATCGGCAAGAAAGGACGAGTGTATACAGTAGTACCTGACCTAAGCGGCCATTTATTTATTTAACATAGGAGTTTTAAAAAGCAGTTTATTGTTTTATACAGGTCAAAAGTAATGCAGAAAGCTCCCATTGTAGGAGTTTTCTGCATTACGTTTTACCTCCATTAAGCTATCACCTGCATTACAGACTCATAATTAAACCTTTGTTTGATGACAGCTTAAGACATGTTCTATTGTATGTTATAGCATTGTGCGTTTTCCTAGGCTATACTCCAATGCAACCTTGGACTATTGATACTTACTGTGTGATATTGTAAATGGTGAAACGGTTTGCTTGCGTGTCGAGGTCAAAATAGAACAGCGGTTACCAAAAGCTTCGGTCGCTCATTCTCAACGGACTAGGCAAATGGTTATTGTAGCACATTTTTTGGTGTTAGTGTTTTATCTAGAGCCTGCGGAATCATTGCAATACTTACTCAAAGTATTCGGACAGACTCATTCAGGCAAATAGTGCAGACCTAGATCAAACTGCTCCTGAATGAGTGTATTCACTGTTGGCTACTAATACAGTTTACTTCATTCATTTTGCTGCCACATTTTGTCGTCTTGAAACGTTGTCGTCTGCATGCTGCAATTTACATTTTAATTTCTATTTTTTTTGTTTCTAAACACGTAGTCACAGTAACAAAGAGTTTAGTTCTATTCTGATGAGACGCCAAGTACTTCTACATCTTTTCGGGATCTAAGCTGTTTGTATAGGTAACCGTAATTACAGATGCGACATTGGCGTCAAAAAGGTTCAAGTCAAATGGTGCCAAACTCAATTAATTAGCCGTACCATCTGACTAAGGGAGGCGATTGGATGTTCGAATACTTAGGACTATAAGAGCAATTTTTTACATCTCTTATGTTGGATCGAAAGGGCGTGCCAAATAACTACATGAACGAGGAGGATTAACATAGTGTTATTTAGTGCTAGTGTTATTGTGTAATGGTGTAATTTCATTACAGTGGTGGTTAGTTGATTTAAAGTGCAAAGGATAGTTAATATAACAAAAAAAAAACACGAAGGAAACGATCAGAAAGAATAGTGCATTACCTTATACTTCTCAGTGGCTGCATGAAAAGTAAGTACACGGTTCTAATAAGTTTCATTTTCGTTCCTTTGTTGCATCATTTACTGTACAGTAAACCCCTCTAAAACGGACGTTAAGTTTAGTATTAATATAAGTTTTGGAGACAGGTGACAGCTTAACCCATTACTTTATAGGCTATTTTAGATACAACCTCTTTGAATAAATCTACCGAAAAGGAGCATTAACTAAAGAAAAGAAGAAAAATAGATTTTTGTAGTTTGAAACCATTGTGATAAATAGAGCATTTGCTCCTATAGGAGCAATTGCTCTATTTATCACAATGGTTTCACAAAGTGACTTTTACAAAGTCGTCAAAAGTCGTCAATATGAGGGAATGGGTTAATACAGTGTGAAAGTCATACAGAAAGTTCATCTATGAGTACCTAAATTCTTCTTTACTAGAATTCCTGTTTAGAGGGGGTTTACTGTATTACCGTTTACTGTGAAAACAGCCTTTAGATTTCAACATACGAGTACGTGCACAGTATCAACTAGTATTGATTTTGCACACAAATCATTTGCACTTAAAATATTATGTGGAAAAGGTAGAGCTAGATGATTCACTGTAAGCGATATTTAATGAGTGACACACGAGATTACGTTTCATAGATTGTAAAAAAAAAAGATTAAAATTCTAAACTTCACATATATCGCATTAAAAACAAATAGATTTGCTGAAATTGTGGAAAGTTTTTTTCTAAATATAATGAATTTATCTGAGACATAGTTACATATCCTACAAAGGTAAACATTTCTCTCCTAACTTATTATAGTGATTCTCCTACTTCCTGTTAATATTTAATTACAATGAGACAACTGCTCAACATGTTTTCTCTCTCCTAATTCGTGTCTGTATCTATTTACAGTGGGACAGATACTCACCCATTAGTCTTACATAATTTTACATAATTCGTATCAGTATGTTAATACAGTTGAACTAACTTCGATATCTCGAACTTCAAGGGACTATATAAATTAGTTCGAGTTAACAGAGGTTCGAGTTATCCGATTTGTAATCTGGACAATTTTTCAAGTTCCTAGCTTAATGCAGGTCTACAGTAATGCTGAAAGCTCCTGCAGGAGCTTTCAGCATTACTGTAGAACTACATTAAGCTGTGAAATGCGTTTCTAGATATGCGTAGTAATACATTTTAGAGCAATTCTGTATTGTAAGATTTTGGAAGGACCGAACAATTAGTTCGAGTTATCCCGAAGTTCGAGTTATCCGAGTTCGAGATATCGAAGTTCAACTGTATGCTCGCCTGTTAGTAAACCGTAATTTAGTCTGTCATAAACCACGTTAATATTCAATTACTTTTGGACAAATGCTCACCCGGGTTTTGTCTCCTTATTTTTGTCAATATTTAAATGCAGTTGGACAAATGCAAATCCGTGACTGTTTCCACTTTCGTGTAAATATTAAAATACCGTGGGACAAATGTTCAGCCATTATTCACCCGTAATTGTTCTTTCATAATCCGTGTCAATATGTAACTACGGCAAAAACATTCCTAACCGTTCATTTTTCTCTCCTTATTTGTGTTAATATTTAATTACAGTGGGCCCCTGCTCAACCGTTATCCATCCGTATTTCTCTCTCTCGTAATTCGTGTTAATATGTAATTTACAGTTGGACAAATGCCCACCGATTTTTCTCCACTTACTTGTGGCAATATTTAATTACAATAGAACAAAGGCTCAACCATCTTTTTTTCTCCTAATTCTTGTAAAACATTAATTACAATTATTTTTCCTAATTCGTGTCAATATTTAATTACAGTGGGGCAAATGCTCACCCGTTTTCAGAATCTTAGGAATAAGAAATTCCGAAGAGGTTCTTCCCGGAGACGCTTGCAGTCTTCCACTTCTACAGGATCTATCAGTAAGTTATCTATTTTAAATTTGATTCAGTGGAACAAGGGGCAATATAAAACATGATGACAATGTTGGCTGAATATGTCAAACGTCCGATTACAAACGACAACAACCGTTCTAGGAGAGAAGACTTTTAGATACTTTTATACAGGCGGCAGTTTAATACAAAGTGAAAGCCATGCAGAAAGCTCCTAGAGGAGTTTTCTGCACGACTTTCACCCTGCATTAAACTGCTCCGTGTCTCCAAGACCAAAATTGAACGTGGGCTTTAGAGCGGTTTAACTGTATAATATAATGTTTGCAATGATAGTGAAGAAGATATTTTTGTTTCTGAATAGTGACAGTGCAGCATTCTATACGTGCCTATTATGTACCTTACCGCATGTCTTCAGCGACCATCAAAAAGAGGTCTAAATATGGGCCTCTAAGACAGGTGATAGATTAATACAAATCGAAAGGAAATGCAGACAGTTCCAATAGGAACTTTCTGCAGTACTTTTGCCCTGCATTAAGCAACCACCTGCTTTTTTAAAACTCATATGCTTAATAAAGGAATGGTCGCTTAAGACAGGTTCTACTGTATGTAAATTTAATTCCTTGATTGCTGAGTATAATGTGTGGAATGACTCACCGCTAGTAAACGATAGAGTCCATTCAGTATCAGGAGATTAACCCATTCCCTGATATTGGCGACTTTTGACGACTCTGTAAAAGTCACTTAGTGAAACCATTGTGATAAATAGAGCATTTGCTCATATAGGAGCATATGGCCTATTTATTACAATGGTTTCAAACTACAAACTTCTAAAATTTCCATTGTCTCTAGTTAATGCTCCTTTTTCGGTAGATTTTTTCAAAGAGGTTGTATCTAAATATAGCTTATGAGGGAATGGGTTAAATATACTAGTGGATTTGGAATAACAAACAATGTATATCCTAATGACAGGCTCATCTAGGAGCTATTTAACCTAGGTCTGTATTTTCCAGTACACCCGTGTCCCGCATTCAAAGGGCTAACCAAATATTGATGTACAGTAAAACCTCGCTATAACGGTCACTGAATTATGTTAATTATTTGGTATTTAAAGCAGGTGGCCGCTTAAAGCAAGGTGAAAGTAAAACAGAACGCTCATATATGAGCGTTCTGTTTTACTTTGACCTTGCCTTAAGCATCCACCTGCCTTTTACTACAAAATACTTGATGTAATTCAGTGGCCGTTATAGAGAGGTTTTACTGTATTTTGTTTCCAAGTGAACAATGATACTTTGGGTCCGATTGCAACTGGAAATGTTCATTGAAACACCTGAGACTTCTAATTTCTACCACATAAAAGAAACAGAGATTACTATCTATATCCATATTTTATTATATACATGTATCTATCACCCTTTTTGACCCATTACCTCATACGGACGTCTATTGACATCTATGTAAAAATCACTGTTTGAAAGCATTGTGAAAAATAGAGCATGCCCTCAGTAGGAGCACATGCTCTATTTATCACAAGGTTTCAAAGGTACATAGTTATTCCATTTCCTTTTTCTGGTAAATGCTCCTTTTCAGCGTATTTATTGAAAAAAGGCTGGTTCTAAAATTAGCCTATGAGGGAATGGGTCTAAAATAGCCTATTAGATCATGGTGCTAAAATACCCTATAAGGGAATGGTTCTACAATAGCCTATTAAGTGCATGTAACTGGTTAAATGAGGCGAAATAAACACTACAATAAAGCTGTATAAACTGGCCATTTAGTAAGGAAGAACATAGATCATATTTATACAGTGATTAAACTGATTATAGATATAATTAGATACATATTGTTTAACCCATTCCCTCATATTGACGACTTTTGACGACTCTGTAAAAGTCACTTCGTGAAACCATTGTGATAAATAGTGCATTTGCTCCTATAGTTGTCACAATGGTTTCAAACTACAAAATCCTAAAGTTTTCCTTTTCTCTAGTTCCTGCTCCTTTTCGGTAGATTTATTCATTGAGGTTGTATCTAAATATAGCCTATGAGGTAATGGGGTAAAATATAAGCTGCAATGACAATATACAGGCTGCTGATACGATACAAGCTTTACTGCTTCCCATTCGAGTAAGATTTTGAGAAGCTATTGATCGAGTGTCAAATAGATTTAACCCATTTTCTCCCAGTGGATTCTTCCATGTTTATACACTGGGTGTGTCCATTTTTATCTAAGGGATGGCTGTCCTAAGTTTTGATTTTCGTTTTGTTTTATATTGAAATTCATATCAGCAAACAGTGTACACTCTGATCAGACGCCGCATCATGCGGCGTCTGATCAGAGTCTACACTGTTTGCCTATACCCCATATATGGGATCGTGGGCGCAAATGGGTTAATCTGGATGACATTTCTTTTGTAATAGCATAAATTGTACAAATACAGAACGCTTGTGCCATGACAGAACCTATAGAATCGGATCTATATTATTCCATAAGGAAACAGAGAATATGTTGCTCCTTAGTGGGACATATTTCTGTGATTTACAACCTACTTACTAATCCGTTCACTCCGACAATGTGACATTTGTGTGTGTGTGCTATGACCCGCTAGGTCGTATCAACAAGACTATACAGTGTGCAGTGTATATGCAATATATGTATGGCTAACCCCAAAACAATGATATTGCTTTTTTCTGCAATTGTACTACTAGTTACATGTGACCAAATCATATAAGTATCTTAATTATTCAGACAGGCACATTTAGACACATATTACAGACGCAGATGGCTATGTCTCTGTTTGAGCAGTTTGATCAGGGTCATCACCATTTGCCATTATTTCAGTCTAATTTAAAGTTATCACAATGATTTCAAAAGCAATTATATTCAGCGCTACATACTGATTGAGATGGGGATGGAGGGGCCGAACACCTCGAATGATGAGGGTAATAGAAATATTAAGCTTGATTTGTATACAGTACATGTACATGTCTTCAGTGGCGATCAAGAGGCCTAATTATGAGTCTGTAAGGCAGATGGTATCTTAATGCAGGTCTGAAGTAATGGAGAAAGCTCCTGCAATACAATACCCTAATGCGACCACCTAATGGATAAACATTGATGTCTTTATAAGCAGGTGGTTGCTTAATGCAGGACACACGTAATACAGAAAGCTCCTCTAGGAGCATTCTGCATTACTTTGTCCTGCATTAAGCTACCACATGCATCTAGCACCCAGAAGAATACCTCCTACAATTATACTTCTTTTTGGTGGTCGCATTAGAGGGGTTTTCTTTATATGGTTTTGGGGAGAAACGACGATTTTAGTATTTGTGTATGCACCTTTATCTGTAGCGCTGTACAGTATAAATTATGAGTTTTACGTCAATGGAATATTGTGCAACACGTTGTGTTTAAAGATATCTTTGTTCAAACATTATATATGCATAAGCATGCAGTGTATATGAGTAAATGTCGGCATAGACTAATACCGAAAGCAATAAGGAAGTTTTCTGCTTAAATAATCGCCCTGTATTAACTACATGATGTATGAATCTACTGAATTATTGAAGCTGGCACATCCCTTTCTGAATATTGATTAAACGGCAACTGTATCAAAATGATGAAAACTGTTTTATGACAAACAGTGTAGACCCTGATCAAAGGGTTCCCTTAGGAACCATTTCATCTGGTTCTACTCTGTTTGCAAAGGTCTTACACACTTTGTTCCCGCACACCAAGAATTAATCTACTTGTCTGAAACCCCAGGAGATAGTTTACAGGAAATGCTTTATGACATTGCAGAATAGGGACAACTTATTCATTAGTTTCTTGACACGTCGGGGAATGAATATTCGAGTTCACTACGGTTACAGTAGACATATCTACAGATCGAAGCGCATGCCGTAGATATCCTGAGGTTTGAACCAAACTTAACCATTCATGGCAAGCGCGATCGAACTCGCAGTTGGAAAACAGTTTGGATCCAGATGAGACGTCGAGTCTCTTCAATATCCAAGTTGTTCACTCAGCCCCTCTAAGAGTTTCTCTAACGCTTGTCGATATCTCGAAGTTCAAGGGACTATAGAACTTACGGTAAACCTCTATATAACGGCCACTAAACTGTGTTAATTAGTTGCTATTTAGGGCAGGTGTTGCTTAAAGCACATTTCGCATTGCTTGAAGCAGCGTTCTGTCTTTAACACAAGCTACTTGATGGAATTTAGTGGCAGTTATAGGGAGGTTTTACTGTAATTCGAGATAACGCAAGTTTCTTATCTAGACAATTTATCGAGTGCACAGCTTAATGCAGGTCTTTGCAATTAAAATCTTGAACTCAGTTATGTGTTTTGCACAACGATTAGTTATTGCAAAGTGGGTTGTAGCAGTGCATTGAGCAGTAAACCACATAACATTTAATTCTTTATTCCCAACTCCAACCCGTCACCATCCTTTGAATGCTTGATATGAAATCAAAATTTGATAATTTCTTGTTTTGTGTCGTTTTGTCGCATCGTTGCCTTGATGAGAGGAAATTAACACAAAAATACATTCATCGATACACAAATTTAATCACACTGTGATATTGTGGCGTCACCGGCAATGAAATTGATACTGACCGGCCACTATTTAGTGTGATACACGCATCATTTAGCCATTTTTCTTGCAGTAGGTGGATGTAATCTGACATCCACGATGAAGTCGGTAGTTTATAAACCGTGTTTATGTCTGAACTAATAGACTTATGAAGTCGAAAATACGTGCAATTGGTGTCGTTTTGTTTGTTGATGGTCTTACATCAATAGTATGATATGATTTTCAAGATTAAAGTTATTGCTTAAATCCAAGACGGAGAAGCCAGTCATGTTACAACACAACAGTTATATCATTTCACGTATCGTACGTTAGGTACAGTTGCACTTTTATAACAAAATAGTAATAGTTAATATGATTTCACATTTCCTTATTTACCATTGTGTAAATCTACATGCATGTGCGAATGTTTTCGCATTTGAGTGAGTTGGGGTTTCCGCGGGTGTTAAAAGTGTTTTTGTTTGACATACATGCAGTGTGCATTAATTGTGTTCAAATGTGTATTTTTGATTTATTGTTTATTTTATAATTGTTGCTAATCAAAGGTACCATCGAAAACATTGAGACACCTTTGAAAACTTAAGATTTGTGGTCGTAACAAAATAATTCCTTAAAAGATACATTATAGAAATTCAGCATATAAATACAAACGATGTTATTACTTTTTATACGAATATTGATCGGATAAAGGGTTTTTTACACCAAGAATTATCCTTCTCTTCATTAATACACCAAGAAGTATCCTTCTCTTCATTAATACACCAAGAAGTATCCTTAATACACCAAGAAGTATCCTTCTCTTCATTAATACACCAAGAAGTATCCTTCTCTTCATTCTCCGCACTCTTTACCTGATTAATATTCATGTAAGAAATACTAATTGTATGGATATCAATTAGCTTTCTTAATTATAATGGACAGGGCCATGTTTGTTCATGGCAGAAAATATAGAATCAAATATATGTTATTTCATAAGCAAACAAAGAAGATACAGATCTATAATACCTGCTTAATTTGGTCCGCCATGTTTGCAAATGCGTACACATGCGGTTTCATATGTGTTTATCACATAATCTGCATTGTGGGAGTGCCGTAACTGAGTGCCGTAAATCGCGTAAATGCACTATTGCATTTTTTATGCAAATTAGCAATCGTTAGCCAGTCGTAGCGTTCATTTAAGCGTTAGCGAGTCGTCGTGCTCTATGTGCACCGTCCGCTGTATTACCACGCTGTTTGTAAAGATTGACCGAAACAGCTGTCAGCTATATAGCCTGTTTCATTTTCTATGGCATTTTAGGGATCATGTGATAAAACAAATCTTACATTCGTGTTCTTTACACATTGTTTTCATAAAGCTCGTGTCATATAATAGTAAACTTGTTTCAAAAAAATGTGTAATGAACACTCATGTAAGATCCTCTATTAAGTGTATACAGTAGAACCTCTCTTAAGCTGCCATAATGAAGATGTCTAATTATTGATCTGTAAGGCCGGTTGATGATTAATACATGTCAAAAGTAAAGCAGAGAGTTCCTATAGGAGCTTTCTACATTACGTCTGTCCTGTATTATGCAAGCAACCTGGTTTTAGGACTTCTATCTTCTTTTGACTACTTTTACTGTAATACCGTATAAGTCAGTGTACTATTCGTGCATGATCCGTTCTCCTATGACAAACTTGCAATTGCTTCACACCCACCTGCATCCGATAACACAGTAACAGTATTCCATATAGTTACCACTCGCTAAACACCGGAAAGCAACATTATCGGTATTTAAGCCGTGTACCACCTTAATGCATTTTTGAAAGTCGAGAATAAATCTAATCTGGGTTTTTTTCTGCATTACCTTTGTCCTACATTCAACACGCACCTACCTAAAACGTTCTCAAGTCCTCTTTAGTAAAACTTCAGTTTAGAGAGGTTTTACTGTTCTATTACAACCCGTCACGATTGTACAGTTCAAAAGGTGTTCCTCGTATAAAACAAATCAATACACACAATATGTACTGGTATGAAGAGATTCTGATTGGTCTGGAGATTTGAGGCAATACATATGTTTGGGATTTGTTGGCAATATTAGATAGTCAACGTCGCATTACTTGAAAGTACAGTAATATCTTGCTAAGACAACCACTCGAAATTTGTTTTAGGGTCTTCTCTGGTTGCTAATGGTATGATATATCTCTAATTTTACAATTTCTGCCTGAGTCAAAACATCATATGTAGATATACAATTATAAACACACAGATAATAAATATCCAGGATGCCATTATTTCTTCAAAAACAATTAACCCTTCTTTTGCTGAATTTTAAAATACATTTCTCCTCCTTTACCCATACCCTGTTGTATAATTACATATATCTTCACTGTATACAAGAATTTCGCTGTGCAATCACTGCTGTGAAGTGCACTGGTTGCACAATCAACTTGTAAATAGTGCAGACCCTGATGAGACAGCTCCTGCAGGAGCTGTCTCATCTGGGTCTTCACTATTTACAGGTACATGTAGGTATATTGACGTGAATAGCAAGCGAAGGGTTAAACAGGAACATTGTTATAGGAGTTTTCTGTATCACCTGTGCCCTGCATTAAATAACCACGTGACTTACAGCCTTCTACGAGTATGTTACATGTAACCCTTTCCCTCTATAAACGCCTTTCCACTCATTTGCAAACAGAGTAGACCCATAATATGAGCAGTATATTCAGGGTTTGCTCTGATTGCAGAATGATGGAATTTGATAGATATATGTCTTTACTTTCTAAAATGGCTACACTGTTCCATATTTCGTTATTACTATTTTGTCATTGAATATTCAGTAGATATTAAAATTTGGAATAAACATAGAACATGGAGAGTGTTAATAAATCACGTGGTTGCTTTAGCGAGACTCTGTTGTTTTATGGAACAAGTATCGGAACACTTAAAAGAAAGCAACCGTTTGATCAACTAACATGTTCAATGGATAAAAGAAAGCATGGTGGATATTACTTTGATATTGAAACTCCAGGGGAAACTGGCTATGATCAGACTGTTGGTGTAAATGTTATATGTATTATTTTGCACTACAGTGCAAATCTCGGTATTATTGGATTTCCCAAAATCAATCTTTCTCATCATATAAATATGTTTTCACGCATGAGCACACAGAGAAGACCAAGATCAGACGGCTTCCATAGTACCGTCTGATCAGGATCTGCTCTGTTTGCTGATTTAATTTGAAATATATGTTTCTGTACAGTGAAACCCTGCTAATGCGACCACCTAAAAGAGGTATAATACTGGGTGCTAGAGGCAGGTGGTAGCTTAATGCAGGACAAGATTAATGCAGAAAGCTTCTAGAGGGGTTCTACTGTACTTTCTAAAATTACTACAAAGTTCTACCTTCAATGGAGTAAATGTTCAAGGGCACACTGTGTTGCAGAAACAACAGTAAACACTATGCATGGATATATTAAACATACATGCGCTCTTTTCCCATTACTGCATATGATATTTTTAGAATCAAACCTCTTTAGATAAAGCTGCGGAATAGAAGCTTTAACCAGAGAAAAGGACAATTTTAGAATTGTGTAGTTGTGAAACCGTTGTGATAAATGGAGCATTTGCTCCTATGGAGCAAATGTTCTATTTATCACAATGGCGTCACAAAGTGATTTTTACAGAGGCGTCAAAAGTTGTCATTATGAGGGAATGGGTTAAAACGATGTTGCCAGTTTAACCCTTCACCTCGTATAAACGCTTAAAACCTTTACAAACAGAGTAATCCCAGATCAGGCATCTCCTGCAGTGACCAGTGTCTGTTCTGTTTGCTTATGCAATAACAAAGAACTGGTCCTACAAGTCCCGACTTGGTAAATATGTGCAAATGCCATTTACAAAAATGATCTTATCAGTATTCACGAAATCATAATTTCTAACATAATTAATCATCAGGTAAAGGGGTAAAGCGACTCTTGTGTAGCACCAAGCATTATAACATTAAATTGCCTTAAGGGAGTTGCCCTGTCACCCATGTGAGGAGTAAACACAAAACACTTTATTAAATGACTCCACTCATTGTTTATATTCATTGCAGTAATTCTTGTATCAAATTTCAGATAATTCTATTACCATCGCAAATAACAGAGAAAATGTTCTCTAATGTATATACAAGTAGGGCGGGCCCTGGTCGGACAATTTTTATAGGGACTGGCGCGTGTTGTACTTCTCTCACTACAACCGCGTAAAAACTGGTACTGTTTAAGCTCTAGACTGCTATGGGCGGATAAGTGGAGACCGATATAGACAGTTTGGTCTCATCAGGATCCACACTGTTTGATACCCTGATTGTATTTTAGTAGACAAATTGATTAACTTATTTTTTTAAAATGCAATTGGTGAAAAGTTCTGTAAATATATTTTCTCAGCAAGCTAAAGGTTTAAAAAAGGAGTTAACTACAGCAATATGTCGCACGGTGCGAGCCTGGTAGTGTTTTCGAACCTATCGACTGTTTCAGATAATATATCCTCGCGTTTTTTAATAATTTTCCCGATAATACCCAATTTTACCCCTAATCCATAAATAGGCCTCTCCTTTGCAAACAGAGTAGACCAAAATTAGATAGCTCATACAGGCTTATGATATAATGTAGATATGCCAAACTTTCCTGTACCCATGTGCGATTATAGAAATGAATATGAACATATGATATTTTGACCATGCCATAAACTGATGAATTATTATTTTATCATTTTACATAAAACAGAGCTAACCCTATAAGCAGAACGATTATTGTAAAAGCAAACAAAGCCTGTTCTGATCAAACAGCTCTGACAGAAGCTATCTGAACTAGATTTACTCTGTTTGTAAATGCATTGGACAACGTGGACGTAAACGTAGTTGACAATGCATATTGATGAACTACGTACTCGTATGTTGTAAGGTATAGCAAGAAAGTAAAGTCTCGTCAATACGAAAAGATATGTAAAACTGGTGGTAGCTTAACCCATTACCTCATAGGTTATTTTGCATACAACCTCTTTGAATAAATCTACCGAAAAGGAGCATTAACTAGAGAAAGGGAAAATTTTAGAATTTTGTAGTTTGAAACCATTGTGATGAATAGAACATTTGACTTATAGGAGCAAATGCTCTATTTACCCCAATGGTTTCGCAAAGTGACTTTTACAGAGTCGTCAAAAGTCAATATGAGGGAATGGGTTAAGGCAGGACGAACATGACGCAGACCACTCCTATAGGACATTTTCTGTGTCACGTTTACCCTGTATTAAAAACCATCTGTTTTTACAGTATCCTATATTTATGGATAATATGGTCGCTTCAACGAGACTCTGTCGTATTTCATTATCATGGCCTATGCATATTACATAATAGTGCCATATAACGTATAAACTATACATAGATTAAGTACCTGGCCCTGTGGGCCTGTAGCTCGCAATAAATTAACACTACCGATGGCTTATTCAGAGGTAAATGACATTATTTCTCAAGGTATATGATTTTAACCCTTCGATTGCTAATCGCGTCAATATACCTACCTGTAAATAGTGTAGACTCAGATGAGACAGCTCCTGCAGGAGCTGTCTCATCAGGGTCTGCGCTATTTACAAGTTGATTGTGGAACCAGTGCACTCCACAGCAGTGATTACACAGCGAAATACTCGTACACAGTGAAGATATATGTAATTATACAACAGGGTATGGGTAAAGAAGGAGAAATGTATTTTAAAATTCAGCAAGCGAAGTGTTAATATTTCTTTTGCTATTGTCCATGGTATACTGGCATACAATACGTCGGACTAATACAATTTGGGTGTTTGAAGTACTTTACCTTTTCCTATCGCAACCTGACATGTATTCGCAAATTTTACTTTTGTTAGTATGTAATATGTTTCCCACTTGGCCAATTGTTTCTCAAAAGCTTTTACGAATTGGAAGTTTGTAAAAAGTGCAACAGATCGTATTTGAATCAGGCCTTTCAATGCTGAAATTTCAAACTTCCATTATTCCAAACTTCAAACATGTCAACCTTTCCGTGAATATTCGGGGATTTTAAAGGAAAGAATAAAATGACAAACAGTGCAGATCCTGACGAGGTGACTGTTCTAAGAACCCTGTCAAATGGATATACAGTGAAACCCCGCTAATGCGACCACTTAATAAACAGCCGCTGATGTCGTCTAAAGCAGGTGGTTGCTTAATGCAGGACGAAAGTTATGCAGAAAGCTCCTATAGGAGCTTTCTGCATAACTTTCGTCCTGCATTAAGCAACCACCTGCCCTTGCTACTGTGAATTATGCCCCTTTTTGGTGGTCGCATTAGTGGGGTTTTACTGTATTTGCAAATGACACTAGTAACTTTTGCCCGCACTAAAAGGGTTAAGCAGACATCATACTTACAGCAGCTCAAGAGTTGATAAACTCAGAAAGGTATTATGGAAAACATGTGTGGATGAAACTACAGTATCTCAAATCAAAACCTTTAAAATGTATGTATGTATTCTCTTGTCAGTCAGCATAATCCTTATTGTCATACGTTAACAAGTACCACGCTAACTGCGTGTCCCATTGCAAATACCTTGAAACCAGATAAGACTCCAGGTAACTTGGCGTCTTACTATATCAGGAGCCAAGCTGTTTGACACTCTGTCAATAGTTCATCAAAAGCTTGATTAAGTTTAGAATAGTTAAAATTGCACTAAATCCATTTTTGAGCGGACATTGCTTTTTCAGCAGGGCAATGAATAACAGCACTAAACTATTTATACAGAACATCCTGTCATAATCGGCACTTCATTTAGTGAGCATGGGAGTTTTAAAAAGCAGGTGGTCATTTAATGCAGGACAAAAGGTAATACAGAAAGCTCCTATAGGAGCTTTCTGCATTACTTTTTACCTGCATTAAACAACCACCTGCTTTTTAAAACTCCCACAATTAGACCTCTTTTTGATGGTCGCCTAAGACATGTATGACCAGAGTCGTGTTATGACTGTAGAGAGAAACGTATTTGCATAGTCAAGGTGATTCGTGGTGTTAGTCCCACGTTTTCTGTTCTATTGATTGCCGTTACGACTTAAATGATTTATCCTCATTTTTATACAAGTAAGTATCACATTGTCTGTCAGTTTAACACCATGCCAGTCTTTGAAATATGGACCAGTGTTATTAAACGCCCGCAGAGAATAAAATCAGAGCTTTAGAGCATTATCAGTCGATACTGAATGCCAAAACCATGTTATGTGTTCGAAAATATAGGGTATAGTTTTGTAGACGTATAAACAAATATACAGTGCCTCGCTGCCATGTTTCTGGATTCCCCAGAGATATTGATAGATATTGAAAGGAACAGTTAATGTCTAGGTCCGTTATTTACGAGCCAGAGAAAAGGCATAACGGAGGTCGTACAACCATCAATGGATAGTGGATTAGTTTTTGTTCTCATATATTACATGTGGATAATGTTGAAAGTCTAGTTTTCGGGTACGTTGCTACCATACTCTGCGTTCTTGTGTTGGATCGTGTTGAATGACAATTATACTATTAGTTGGGATTACATGTACCAGCAGTCGTGTTAGGATTACGTGAGCCGTGTTATGTTTTTCAGCTGGTGAATTGAACATTGGAATATTAGTGCTCGATAGGTACATGTAACTTAACTACATCATTATTGTTTATCGGAGGCACATGAAAAGTGAGTATTCTTCACAGAGACATTAATCAATTCACACCTTACCTCATGGCTATCTATGTTATAAATACTGTATGTATGAGCGTTCTGATACTTAATATGTATAATGGAATATTAGTATGAAATGTTTTGGTCCTAGGAAACACTGTGCAATCAGATCTAAATAATTTCACCTGCAAGCAGAACAGACCCTGATCAGACGGCTCCTACAGGACCTGCCTGATCGACGTTTACTGTGTTGGCAAATGTGCCAAAAGGGATATATATTGAGTAATGGGTTAACCCATTTGCTCCCAGTGGATTCTTCCATGTTAGTCTATTTTTTATCTAAGGTATGTCTGGTCTAAATTTTCATTTTTGTGTTGTTTTATATTGATTTTCCTAACAGCAAACAGTGTAGACTCTGATCAGACGCCGCATTATGCGGCGTCTAATCAGAGTCAACACTGTTTGCCTACGTCCCATATATGGGATTGTGGGAGAAAATGGGCTAAATAAACATGTTATATATTTGGGGCTATCGGCTCTCGTATCAGGCTTCATGTACCTGGATAGAAATGAATGAGTATTCACTTGAATCTGCCCTACGCGACCATTCATTTATTGAACACATGATTCTTAAATATCAGGTTGTTGCTTAATGCAAGGCAGAAGAAATGCGAACAGTTCCTGGGGGAGCTTTCTGTTTTACTTTTGACCTGTTTTAAGCTTTCGCCTTTCTCATAGACTCATAATTGCTTCTATTTTTATGGCCGCTTAAGACATTTTCCACTGTTTCAATATTGGGATAACTGGTTTACCCTCATCCTGCTAAATTAAAATATACAGTAAAATCTCGGTATCTCGAACTATACAATAAAGTCTCGATAATTCGAACTGTCAAACAAATATTAGCACTGGTCTATAAGACGGGCGGCAGCTTAATGCAGGGTGATAGTCATGCAGAAAGCTGATCTATGACATTTGCTGCATGCCATTTATCCTTCAATAAACAGTCATCTGCATAAAAAAGTTTCGAATTCTTCTTTACTAAAACTTCGAGGTAACGAGGTTTTAACCCTTCGCTTGCTATTCATGTCAATATACCTACCTGTAAATAGTGAAGACCCAGATGAGACAGCTCCTGCAGGAGCTGTCTCATCAGGGTCTGCACTATTTACAAGTTGATTGTGCAACCAGTGCATTCCACAGCAGTGATTGCACAGCGAAATACTTGTACACAGTGAAGATATATGTAATTGTACTACAGGGCATGGGTAAAGAAGGAGAAATGCGTCTTAAAATTCAGCAAGCGGATGGTTAATATATCTGCTAAATATCTGATCTGCTATAATACTTACTTCCGTGTTGTTCAAACAATATTGATCAAGTTCAAAACAGGTTGGAATCCTGATGAGACTGTGACGTACTCGGTGTGTCAACTGGAATTAAGCTGTTTGCAAATGTGGGCCATGTTGTGCACGGCATGATGAAGACATTTTCAGTAAACTAAAATGGTATACAGTACAACCAATCTAATCCGGAATTCTATTAGAGAAGAATTTAGATACCTTTTTGCAGTTGGCTGCTTAATGCAGGGCGAAAGTCATGCAGAAAGCTCCTAGAGGATCTTTCTGTATGACTTTCACCCTACATTAAGCTGTCACGTGTCTCCAAGACCGATATTTATTCTAAATATAATGTTCGGTTTAGAGGGGTTTTACTGTATATGTAATATGTGTTCTATATACAAATACCCTTTGGAGCGACGACTGGCAAACCTAAATTTGTTACTGTATTAAACGTAGTGGCGTTTAGTTCTTCTTTAGATCTTAAGTTGTTTGAGATCGGAAACTCGGATAATGAACATGTAATCATTATAATAGAAAATTATTCTGCGAGAGTCAAAACAAATAAAAAATATTGGCCGTGAAAAATTTCAATAGATACCCTCAGTTCCTAACAGTTCTGTATAGGTTCATCTGATATGCTTGTTTGATTGGCACTACATTCTATTCTTAATCCATGCTCAATTACAGTGGGGCAAATTCTGACCCATTTTCAAAATGTACGAGACAAGAAATTTCGACGAGGGTCTTCCCGCCGTCGCTTGCAGTCTACCACATCCACTGGGTCAACAAGTAAGTCATCCAGCGTCATAATATCAGAGGTCAGATAAAATGCGTAAATTAAAACATTTTCAAGAATAACCCTTTTATTTCTCCACTAAACCCTATGCTGTAACCACTCTTTAGAATCGTCTCGAAGTGACAGTTCTAAAGAGTGGTCACAACGTAGGGTTTGGTGACTAAATGAAGATTTTAGCATCAGTGTACGCAGATTTATCTGTCGCTCTGTTATATTCTCTTACAAACCTAGTTTTGTACTTGTCAGTACCTTGACCCTCTTCAAATATTAATATCAAGCCAGTGCGGACATCGACATAGTTTTTGGAACATTACAATGTTAAAACTAATTGGCATCCCTCTGGTGTACAATAGAACCCCTCTAATGTACAGAAGAACCCCTGTAATGTATGATATAATCCCTCCAATGTACAATAGAGTCCCTCTATTGTATACTAGAACCCCTCTAATGTACAGTAGAACCCCTCTAATGTACAATAAACCCCTCTTATGTAAAATAGAATCCCTCTAATGAATAAATATTACCCCTTTAATGTATAATAGAACTCATCTAATGTACCAAAGAACCCCTCGTATACACATTAACCCCCTTTATGTACACTAAAACTCACGTAATGAATGAACATGGTCGTCTATAAAGGCAGGTCTTACTCAATGCAAGAAGAAAATCATCATGGAAGTTCCTATGGGAGCATTATGCATATAACTTTATTTAAGAATGAAACTACCACATGGCTTTAACTCTTTGCACGCTACGTAATTTTTTGTCTGCAACAATTGTCGTCTGCTTCAATTCTTAAAATAACTTTTCTCTAATTTATTTGCAAAAATATGATCAAGATGACACCGTATTATGCGGCGTTTCATCTGGATCCAAACTGTTTGCGTAGGTAAGCACAGTGTCGCCGCTAGCGTGCAAAGATTTAAGACCGAGAATAAGACCTATAACAAAATAATTTAGCTTTTCATTTAGTTGTGTCATTTCAAAGTTTACTTTCTGTTCTGTTCCGGTTCAACCGTGATGTTTCATCTTTTATAACAATGTTTTGAATATATTGCTGTAACTGCTTTGAAACACAGCATAGTTGAAACAGGGCGGCACTGACATTTAGTGCATAATTGTATCGTAAGTTAAATCAGTTGTGTGTTTATTTTGTATGCATTGGATATAGTGGGTGACAAATAGACATAAACATGATCGTTGTTCGCAGAATTGTCTATAGAAACTTAGAAACAGACTAAAATGAGTACCGTTACTAACGACCAAACACAGACAAGTGCCTATAAAAAGTGCCAGACACAGATAAGTGTCTATAAAAGCTTTTATTCACAGGCAAGTACCTATACACACACATCTATACACAACCAAGTGCCTATAATAATGGTCATGCACAGACATGTGCCTATAAAGGTAGCTTGACATATACAAGTACCTATACGTACGACTAGACACAAACAAGTGTCTATAATAACGGTCAAGCACCTACAAGTGCCTATAAAACGGTTAGACACAGACACATGCCTATAAAAACGACTAGACACAGAGAAGTGTCCATAATAATGACCAGTCACATATAGGTGCATATAAAAGTAGCTAGACACATACACATGTCTATAAATACGGCTAGACACAGACAAATGCCTATAAAACGACTAGACACGGCCGAGTGCCTATAAAAACGATCAGTCACAGACAAGTGCCTTTAAAAAAAGGTCAGACCCAGACAAATGTCTATGAACAGTTGAACACGGCCAGATACACCTGCCTATAAAATAGGTCAAAGACAGACACATGCCTATACAAACGGACAGACAAAGTCAAGTGCATTTAAAAAGGTCAGACACAGACAAATGACCATAAAAATGGTCAGACACAGACAAGTACCTATAAAAGTAGCTAGACATATACATAAAAGCACCACTATGTACTCGATTTGGCTTCTAATATTACAATTACATTTGATTGTAAGCAAATGCACCACTTACCTATTATTGATATCAAACAATATATAGCCATTACAAATAATTAGAACGTGTACTATGTATGTACAGAGACTGAACAAATATCAAATCAATACAAATATTAAGCAAAAGCCAGGCAATATTTGTAGTGTCTCTGAAATCCCTTCAACCATCAGAAGGTATGTTTAGTTTACCAGAAAAGCAAGTGCTATGTTTGACTTTCTGTTTACATTATTATCTCTTTTGGCGCCATATTTAAAAGTGTCGTCTGCAATAATAATGTCGTATCAAAATATAATTCTAAACTAAATAATAAAGGTATATCAGTAAAACATTTGTTTTTAAAAACCTGTATGCATTGGCTAAAATAATACAGAAAACAGTGAAGTCCCAGGTCGGATGCCGCCTTAAAAAGGCGGCATCTGACCTGGGACTGCACTGTTTTCAATGGTGCCAACAGGCGACATTGGCGCCGAAAGAGTTATACTGAATACAACTGCATGAAATGAAGAAAAGGAAGGAAAAAAGAAGTGTAAAGCATAGAGAAAACACGACGTATATAATACTGAAGAGATAAATCACGATGCAATAATACATAATACTGAACAAAGAAAACACGATAGAAATAAAACTGAACGGAGAAAATACAACAGTACATAATACAGAACAGAGAAAACACGATGTACATAATACTGAACGAAGAAAACACGATGTGCATAATGCCGAGCAGAGGAAACACGGTGCACATTTTACAGAACAGGGAAAACATGAAGTAGAGAATACCGAATAGAGTAAACAAGATATAGATACTACTGAACAGTTAAAACATGAGGTACAGAATATCGAATAGAGTAAACACAATTCAGATACTACTGAACAGTGAAAACATGAGGTAGAGAATATTGAATAGAGTAAAGACGACGTACATTATACTTAAAAGAGACAATATGATGATACTCTTTATACTGTACGCAATACCGAACAAGGAAGCACGAAGCACATAATACTTAACAAAAGCAAACACAATGTACATATATAAATGATGCGGATTGGTGTCGAAAATGAAATAGAATATAATATTAATTTAACCCTTTCCTTTATGTAAATGTATTTGCATACAGAGTATACCCTGATTAGACGGCTCATGCAGGAACCGTCTGATCAGGGTCTGCTTTGTTTGCTTTTGACACGATAAAGAAATGATTCCACAGTTTTTGTCAAGGCAAACCAAACTTCTTGAAAGGTTTCCATTACGAGATATGAGCTTGTAAATAATCAGCCATTATGAGATATGAGCTTGTAAATAATCAGCCTGACATTATTTCTTGCATGAATACTGAACAGGGACAGGAATAATGATAGTTATGAAAATGGGTATAAGGGTATATTCAAATAACAACAAAAACGGTAAACAAATGAATACAGGCAGATTTTAGTACGGGTATTGGTGCATGTACATGTACGAACGTATATGATTAAATATTAGTTCTCTATCTTGACAGGCATATTAATTCTTACCCAACTATCAGTCACCTAGCTCGCATTAACCCATTACCTCATAAGTTATTTTTAGATACAACCTCTTTGAATAAATCTATGGAAAAGGAGCATTAACTAGAGAAAAGGAAATATTAATTAATATTTAGAATTTTGTAGTTTGAAACCATTGTGATACAATGTAAATAGAGCATTTGCTCCTATATTTATCAAAATGGTTTCACACAGTGACTTTTACAGAATCGTCAAAAGTCGTCAATATGAGGGAATGGGTTTATACAGCTGAGACGCCGACCAATTCAGCATCTTACCAGGAATCAAACTGTTTGACGCACGGTTGATAGCTCCTCAAAATAATGAGTGAATCAGAAGCAGCCAAGCATGCACCAGATCCATGTCTGACCAGACATTATGTTACATGTAAACATCCTTATCCGACATTAGTTGAACCTTTCCTTCATATAAATGTGTTTTCATGCATTTGCAAACAGAGTAGATCCTGATCAGACGGCTCCTATAGGAGCCGTCTGATCAGAGTCTGTCCTGTTTGCTAATGGAATTTGATATATCTGTTTCTTTACTTTCTAAAATGGCCACAATATGTACAACTCATTTTGAATTATAAGAGCCTATCACAGTTATCATCATATTATGCATATTAGTATTTACAATAGATATAATGTCACGATTCCAATTGTCAATGTTTCATAGGAAATATATGATTTGATAAAATGAAACAATTATTTTACCTTTACAATGGTGCATTTACAATTGGACTATTCCAGATTTCGAACAGGTCAAGCTTATGGTGGATATTTAGGGGAGTTTTCTAAAGGAAATGACAAACAGTGCAGGCCCTGATGAGAAAACTTATCTAGGAGCTGTCTTATCTGAATCGACACGTTTTGGTGTGCGGTGGTCTAGTGGTAAAGCGCTTGATTCCCAATCTGGAGGTCCGAGGTTCAAATCCCGGTCCCTCTCGGAAATTTCAGAGATGCTTTTCGTAGTATCCCACCCGCACCTCCTCTCTACCCAGATATCAAAATTGGTACCTGTAAGAGTCACTAGCCGGTACTGCGGCTGCATGATTGCGCCATATGTTAGCAGTGCTCAATATTGTAGGCGAATGACTCGATGACCAGGGGAGTAAATGTACAATCGGCTGAGCGGTCATTTGGACTGAAAGTAGACTATAACTAGGTACTTTACTTTTTTTTACTTTTTGTGAAAGACATTAGTGACTCGTCTCCGGCAATGTAATGTGACACATCAAAACCAGATCAACGAATTCACTTTAAGTGTAACTTTAAACTTGTTTCAAAATCAAACATGACACCAGGTCAGACCAGTTATGAGCCGAATAGCGGTGATATTCCATTGTTAACAAGGTTGTTTAACCCTTCTCTTGTTGAATTTTAAAACACATTTCTCCTTCTTTACCCATGTCCTGTTGTATAATTACATATATCTTCACTGTGTACAAGTATTTCGCTGTGCAATCACTGCTGTAGAGTGCACTGGTTGCAAATCAACTTGTAAATAGTGCAGACCCTGACGAGACAGCTCCTGCAGGAGCTGTCTCATCTGGGTCTTCACTATTTACAGGTAGGTATATTGACGCGAATAGCAAGCGAAGGGTTAATATAAAGTATAGAACAATCTCTTGTGTGTGACTGAAACGTAAAAATAGCACCTAATAAAACAAACTTATTATTTATTTAAAAGAGTATCCATTGCTCTTAGGATATAGAATCATGTTTTGGTTACTTACTAACGAGTTGGTGGAGAACAAAACTGTGACTGTGTCTTTATACACGAAATCCATACCGATCATTGCACTTGGCTGTTAGCCTGTTACCTCGATGAACACAACTCTTAACCTTACATTATTCTATGCTAGATGGTGAATCATAACATGCTGTTCACCATCAACACTGTATAGACAAGAAATAATCTAACTTATACTGGCCCCGATGTTATAAAATTTTAGCTTGAGTCTGGGATCATTCCAAACATCTGATTTGTAAGATTCTGAGCTTGCTCATAACCTGACCAACCAGATAGTTGAGAATGATCTCAGACTCAGACTCAGACGTTTTATAACCATGGACCAATGTACCGACCAGCCTTAATTGTTAGATGCGCAATTTCGACCTGTGTGTAAGCGGATGTTAAATGTACAATAACATTCCCTTAAACATGTTTTAAAAGCAGACGTTAAAGTATGTAACGCCCGTTTTTCTCTGGATTCAATGTCGTTGTCAACAGACGTTTGCCAGTCATACCTATGTCGCACCGTTTATTCACTTATTACCTCCTCTAGCACTTACTTAACATTATAAGAAGGTCAATGATTATACAATGCAACGAGATCTAATCTATAAAACATATGCTTAACTTACCAGCATCAGTGCCTACGCGGTAAAGAGCTTGCCTCAGACTCAAGTGAAATGTAACGATTACTTCTAATATCTGTCATGTTTCCAAATTGGTGCATCTGCATACAGGTTTCCTCCGACCATCCCATATTCCCTTATCCCTTTCCCTTATGTAAGCGCATTTTGGCGCATCTGCAAACAGAGTAGACCCAGATCAGACGGCTCCTATAGGAGCGTTCTGATCGGGGTCTGCTCTGTTTGCATATGGTGCAATATAGATCTGATTCTACTGCTTCTACATGAGCCAAAGTGCCCTGTGTTCATATGCAATTATAAAAATAATCATATTAATATTCATGACGTCAGTATTCCTACATGAATGATTACAAGGGAAAGGGTAATTACTGAGTTCCTAGTGTCGAGAAAGATATCTCAGTACAGGCGGAGCTCGTTTTTCCCATATCCGTATGGTACAAATGGTCACGTCATACTGTAATACGTGCTAACACGGCGATATAATTTACACATTCAACACATAAAGGTGATATTTTGAATTTAACAACTTTTCGTATTTTTTTCAATATTGTACAGAACCAAGTAACTGTCCAGATAGTATTACATGCTAAGATGTTTATACTGCTCTTTTCACGTGTCCAGCATATTTTCCGGGGATTAACATTGAGAAACAAATGTCTTTGAACGTGCAGCGCTTGATTTGGTCTTTTGAAGATTATTCTGCTAATACAGTAATTATCATTTATTTGCTTCTTAAAGTGCAGTCAATGAAGATAAATTGCTACAGATATTCTTCCGATGCTCTTGTTGAACTGTTGTTTTGAACTAATGCTGATTTATGAATTACTCATACACATCTTAACCCTTTCCATTATATAAACGCCTGTTCACGCCTTTGCAAACAGAGTAGACCCAGATCAAGATTTTGATTGGTCAGATTTGAGTTCTCAAGCTTTTGATTGGTCCGATTTGAGCCAAAGGCTCATATCTGACCAATCAAAAACTTGAGAACGAACTCAGACTCAACTAAAAGTTTTATAAGCATTTACCCAGACGGCTTCTATAGGAGCCGTCTTATCAGGGTAGCTTATGTTCTGTCTGCTTATTGTAAAATTAAGCCATGATTGTACATTGTGTGCCTGTGCTAAAATGGCATATGTTCATATACCATGGTGAAAAGTAAACTAATTTAATATATTAATGTTGTCATCATGTCCTACATGAATATTCAACAGTGAACATTTTCAATAATGAGTGATCCAATTGCATTGACTATTTCATTTCTAATTATTGACGTGTGCAAACTTTGTCGGATGCAACATTTGCCGTCTGCCATTCCCTTTTGGTCGAAACAAAAATAGAAACAGTAAACACCTTTGGTGGCAAATAAGTGATCTGTTTTCATCGCCGTCTGTTTTAAATGTCAGAGTAAAAATTCCTTCAAATTCGACCCAAGCTGTCGGCAGAGGTCATCACCAATACGTCCACCATAACAGTCAAACTCCGGCGACCTTGCCGGGCGAAAAACTTAATCAATAGATATAGAGTAATCCCCCTGCACTCATTTAAAAGTGTTGTTACTTACTAAGGATGTCCTATTTCGCTTCGAGGGTGATAGGACGCTAAATGAAATATAAAGCACGATCAACCATGTACTTGACAGAGACGTTTTGTCCTTGTTTTGCAAATAGAGTAGACCCAGATTAGACCGCGCTTGAATGAACATATGGAAATATTAACATGTTATTCTGCAGTTTCTGCCAAGGTACAATTACGTACCGCGTGCTCATATGCCATTGCAATCAATGTAGATCTATATATCAGACGTACAGATAAGATGCGTCAACATTTTCAAGAATACAGTAAAACCCCGCTAATGCGACCACTTAAACGAGGTTTAATTCTAGGTGCTAGATGCAGGTGGTAGCTTAATGCAGGATACAAGTAAGGTAGAAAGGAGCTTTCTACATTACTTTTGTCCTGCATTAAGCAACCACCTGCTTATAAAGGCAGCTATGGTTATTCTTTAAGTGGTCGCATTGGAGGGTTTCTACTGTAGTTGCATTATTTCTCCATCAAACCATATACAGTGACCGCTCTTTAGAATTGACTCTTAGAGATGATTCTACAGTGTGGTCACAGTATAGGGTTTGGTGGAGAAATGACGATTTTAGTATTTATTTTAGCACGTTTATTTATAGCTCTGATTATACGTTCATGATGTCCTTATTATCAACAGGCGTATCTGTCAGGTAAAGGGTTAATCAGACACGTTATGGCTAGACTATTACTAAGTTTTTGATGGAACCAATCAGATTGTTGAAAGACGCATCTTAACGAGCACTCAACGAAGCGAGTTTTTACTTGCTGAGTAATTCGAATTTCGCCTTGAGTATGATTGTGTTTTAAATGGAACATAAAGCAAGAACAAATACACAGATTAATAATTTTGTAATTAAGACACGTTTTAGGTTAGACTAATATTGAGTTTGTAATTAACCCAATGGGGTTGTTGAAAGACGACTATTAACGAGCACACAGCAATAACTATCTGACTAATCGGGTTTTCTCTTTTGGCATTGAGAGGCAGTTTCTTAGTCTTTGATATACAGAAACAACACTCTTGTTAAAGAGGTCTAATTCGGGGTTCTAACCATTTCCTCCATGGCTATTCATGTAAGAAATACTGACGCCATGAATATTTATTAGATTAATAATAGCACATTGACAGAGGAAATTTTAGCAATGGTAGAAACCGTAGAATCATATCTATATTACAGTAGAACCCCTCTAATGCGACCACTTAATGAATAAACATGAGTGTCTTCATAAGCAGGTGGTTGCTTAATGCAGGGCAAAAGTAATGCAGAAAGCTCCTAGAGGAGCTTTCTGCATTACTTTTGTCCTGCATTAAGCTACCACCTGCATTTAACACCCATAATTATACCTCTTTTAGGTGGTCGCATTAGCGGGGTTTTACTGTATATAATAAGCAAACAAAGCCGGCGCTGATCAGACGGATCCTTTAGGAGCCGCTCGATCTGGGTCTACTCATCTGTAAATGCGTAGAAAGGCGTATTTATGGAGTAAAAGAAAGATATACAGAAAACTCCTGTCGGAGACTTAGTTTGCTGCTTTACATTCGTCCAGCATTAAGCAACCACCTGGTTTCGACAGATATTATATGGTTCTTAAAATGTGTTCCTTTCTCGCTTTAGAGAGGCTTAACTCTAGATAGAATGCCGTATCTAATACGATCGCAGCATGTTTGTCATTAAAATTTATTAATTGGTCATCTGCTCTTGACAAAAATAGTGTTTGTATAAATAGGAAAATGGTGATACTGGACGAAATAGAAATGGAAAATGATTCCAATGTTTTAAATCAGGTTTGATACATGAAAATGGGAGCTACCCGGTGCCTTCAGTAAAGCTGGGAAGAGTATGTACCTCTTACATGTATGTATTAGTTCTATTCTATAGTTATTTTACTTGGGCTATTTATCTTGATAAAATCTGAGTGAAACAGTAATGTGTCTCAATAGACATTCATTCCGCATGACAACCACGGCGATTCAACTCTTTCTGGCGTTTCAGTAATAATATATTTCAAAATTCATGACTTCTTTCTCAAAATTACAGTTAAATCAATACTCCTGATTTTGCGACGCTATGTTGAAAGTAGCCCGTGAACATAGCAGCTGCCGCATTACTTCCGAGTGGAGTTGTGTTTAGGTCCGACTTGATGCATGATACATTAAATGTACATTTGTGTGAAAACCCGTCTAAACCGGGCGTTCAATTCAGTATAAATATCGCTCTTGGAGACAGATAGCAGCCTGATGCAAGGTGAAAGTCATGCAGAAAGTTGCTCAAGGAGCGTTCTGTATGACTTCCACCCTGCATTAAGCAGCCGCCTACCTAATTATCTGAATTCTTCTCTACAAGAATTCCGGTTTAGAGGAGTTCTCCTGTATTCTGAAAAACTAAAACAGCAGCAGTCACTTTAGCCTGACCACTAAATTGCCAAACTTCAGTTTACAGTACCTAGTACTATTAGACCTTCATACTTATTCTTTGTCTTTTCTTCTTGATATGTTGTCAACATTTAGACATATTCTCTTTCTTCTTTAACCATCTTCTTCTACTCCTGCTTCTCCTACTTTTTCCTCCTGTCTTTTTTTGTGTATATAGCCATATTGCTAAATATTTAATTGCAATGTTAAAATTGTAGGGGAAGGGCCGTAACTAATGTTGGAAGAACTTGTGGCCCAACCACTTTCAATATATATTGAAATAAAATATGTTTAAACTAACTAAAACTATGCCCTATACCGTAATTATTGATATAGACATAAACATCGGGCATTATTAAACCATTTACCAAATGAAATTCCCATATTTTTACAATACAGTAAAAACTTGAGTGTTAGAACACTCAAATACAGTAGAGCCTCTCTATAACGGCCACTTAATTGTGTTAATTAGTTGGTATTTAAGACAGGTGACTGCTTAAAGCAAGGTGAAAGTAAAACAGAACGCTCCTATAGGAGCGTTCTGTTTTACTTTCACCTTGCTTTAAGCAGCCACGTGCCTTTAACACAAAATACTTAATGCAATTTAGTGGCCCTTATAGAGAGGTTATACTGTATACATTATTATTGATCTGATCAGACGAGTCCTAGTGGAACCGTCTTTATCTGGATCCAATGTGTCAAAATGTGTATCTATCAGGTAAAGAGTTAGATAGTTCAAATATGCAATAATCTACTAGTTAAATAGTCTGAATATGCAATAACCTATTTTCTGCTCTTAAAATAAGTCGGGACAGTATTTCATACTGCCAAATTACATTAAAAACGGCACAACACTTGGAATGAACCAGAGGCGTTTTATTGAATATTTGTAGACACACTTATTGGTTTAAACCACCGATAGCACGAGATTCCACCTTCTCCCTGTAAATGTCGATTTGCATAAACTTGAAGTCCCTCACATGCTGAAAATTAAAGTCTTCTGAAACCCTGGTCTGTTAACCCATTCCCTGATATTGACGACTTTTGACGACTCTGTAAAAGTCACTTTGTGAAATCATTGTGATAAATAGAGCATTTGCTCCTATAGGAGCAAATGCTCTATTTATCACAATGGTTTCAAACTACATGTACAAAATTCTAAAATTTTCTTTTTCTCTAGTTAATGCTCCTTTTCGGTAGATTTATTCAAAGAGGTTGTATCTAAAAATAGCCTATGAGGTAATGGGTTAAACTGTTTACATACATCCTATCCGTTCAGCATTTTGAGAAACTATTGAGCGAGTGTGATTGAATCCTGATGAGACGCTGAGTTATCTGGATCCAAACTTGTGCAGATGTCAGTCAATTTACGATACATTTGCAACAGAATAGTTTATGGTAGAAATATTTAACTACTTACACCCCGCTAAACTAAATCGATATAGGCAAAGAAAGTTGATTAAGAATCATCTATGCAGATGACACGTATTTGGAAAATGTTCATATGTGCAGGAGTCTCAGGGGAATAGACGTGTCACTGGCAGGATAATTGCGTGACATGGCAAAGATTTAAACACCGATGGGTCTTGCGGTAATTCGGTTATCAGAACGTATTTAGAATGTTCCATTTAGACAGATATAAAACAGAAACTAGTTTCAGGTCATTAAATTTGCTTTTTTGTACCCGTGTTAGTACTTAACCCTTTCCCTCATATAAACACATTTTTACGCATTTGCAAACAGATTAGATCCAGAATAGACAGCTCATATAAGAGCCGTCTGATCAGGGTCTGTTCTGTTTGCTTTTGACGTGATATAGACCTGAGTCCACAGTTGTTGTCATAGCAAAAATGTCCTTGAAATGTTTACATTATATAAAGTCAGCTGATAAATATTCATGATGTCATTCATTTTCTTAAATGAATTTTCGACAGGGAAAGGATTAACATTTAGCGTGCTGTGTAGATTATTTTTACACAATTTTCATTCGTTATATTATCAAGACTGAAGTTATAATCAGTATAATTTACAAAATTGAAATGAGAGTATCAAATAGTCTGGATCCTGATAAGACGTTGAGTACCTCTTCGTCTCATCCAAAGGGTTTGCAAAAGTAATCACTCATCTACCCACAGCTGGCTAAAGGTAACGTGAGTGTTTATGAGCGTAGCAGTGAAACGTTTTCACAGCAACAACTTACAGAAAATATGCAGAAACCTTAGACTTATCCATTCTCATTTTGGAAGCAAAATAAAACATGTTACAACTCTGATCTGCTGTTTTTTTACTGACTCAAGTCTTTGACAAACTACTGTCTAAGTGACACACATAACTTGGTTCTGATGTCAGCGTAGCTGAATCCAAATGCAATGTACGTACCGTGGCTTTTATGATCCGGGGGCATGCTCCCGAGGGAAGGGGGGGGGGGGGGGTTAGAATTTGTTAGGTTTGACATCACTGTGATAAATAGAGCATTTGCTTCTGTATAAGCAAATGCTCCATTTATCAGAATGGTTTCAAACCTGTGATTTTTATAGAGACGCCAAAAGGCGTCCATATTAGTGCATGATTTAAAACTTGCACAGCAAGACAGAACATTTATCAGCGTCTACCTATTAGCATTCGAGTTTTGTTCCATTTCAGCCATAATAATATTTTCGCTTGTCAGATTGATGTTACACACGTGCGTAAGTGCGTATCGCTAGCTACGCCCCTGGATGAGGCGCCGATTTACTTGGCGTCTCATTAGATTCAAGCTGATTTCAAACGCCGGTCAGGACGCGTTTAATAGTAGAATGGTTTCAATGCATATTGTTTTTGACCAGCTCAATGCAAAGCAAAAGTAATATAGAAAGCTCTTTTGGGGAAATTGTATGCATTGCTCTCGTCCTGAATTAAACTATCACCTGTGTTAACCCTTCTCTTGCTATTCACCTCAATATACCTACCTGTAAATAGTGAAGACTCAGATGAGACAGCTCCTGCAGGAGCTGTCTCATCAGGGTCTGCACTATTTACAAGTTGATTGTGCAACCAGTGCACTCCAGAGCAGTGATTGCACAGCGCAATACTTGTACACAGTGAAGATATATGTAATTATACAACAGGGCGTGGGTAAAGAAGGAGCAATGTATTTTAAAATTCAGCAAGAGAATAGTTAAAGAATGAGAATCTCTATTTATATTGAGTGGACCCATAATACAGCTTTACTTGTATATTTCCATACAAGCTAAAGTAGTTTCTGATTGGATGTGATCAGGGTTTACGCTCTTTGTCATTCAAAATCTTCTACAATGTAGTAAATATATGCCTTCTATATCAAATATATATCTGGACACTGATGGAGCAGTTTACGTTGAATATTCAGCATTTAACCCATTCCCTCATATTAAAGGCTTTTGACGACTCTGTAAAAGTCACTTTGTGAAACCATTGTGATAAATAGAGCCTTTGCTCCTATAGGAGCAAATGCTCTATTTATCACAATGGTTTCTAACCACAAAATTCTAAAATTTTCCTTTTCTCTAGTTAATGCTCCTTTTCGGTAGATTTATTAAATGAGATTGTATCTAAAATAGCCTATGAGATTATGGGTTAAACGGTTACTCGTTTATTTCATAGATACGCATGCTGACCATTTCCTTAATATAAACGCCTTTTCACGCATTTGGAAACACAGTTGACCCATATCAGACTGATCCTATAGGTGTCGTATGATCCGGGTCTGCTCTGTGTGCTAATTGAATTTGATATATCTGTTTCTTCAGTTTCTAAAATGGCTACAACTTCCCATCATCCATGTTTCGTTATAACCTTTTCATCCATGAATATTGAGTAGGTATTGAAATTTGGAATAAATATAGAACAGGAAACTTGTGCACACAGAAGACCCAACTCATAGGGCTGCTGTAGGAGCGGTCTGTCCCAAGTCTGTTCTGTTTATTCACGATGTTCGTATCATTACATACATATTTTAAGACTAAAGGGTTTAAGGGTTCGCCTATTACTTACATTATCAATTGTCAATGCGTTATACATTGTAGGAGAAAAGCAAAGAGAAGAATAGAAAGAGAAATCATGACAGAGAAAAACAGTCCGTACATAAAACCTTTCAGTTACACCTATAAGTTAGTCTCTTGGTATTCAACCCGAAACGTCTATGACGACATAACGTGATGTCGATATGTGTTTAATGTTGTATTCCCAAAAGGTTTTAGTCAAACAAATTTGAAGAGTGAACAGATTATCCGATTTCGTCCGTTACCAAATCAATACGTTCAACGCCGCCTGATGTGTTTTTTTTAACTCTTTGCCTGTTAAGTGCGACCTAACTGACATCTGCCAACAGCTTGGATCCAGATGAGACGCCGAGTTACTCGGCGTCTCATCATGATCGAGCTGTTTGACACTGTGTCAAAAGTTTCTCAAAAGCTTGAACGAACCGGTAGTAAACGAAAACTGTAACAAATGAGAGTTTAACCCTTTCCCTGGTGAATATTCATGTAGGAAATAATGGCGTCATTCTGATCAATAAGATTATTTTTATAATGGCATATGAACACATGAAATTTTGCCTCAGGCAGAAGCTGTAGAATCAGATCTATATTACACTATAAGCAATCAGAGCAGACCCTGATCAGACGGCTCCTATAGGAGCCGTCTGATCTGGGTCTACTCTGTTTGCAGATGCGTCAAAATGCGCGTACATAAGAAAAATGGTTAAACAGAACTCATTCCCATAGCAGGCTAAGGGTTAAGATTCAAATCAGTTAACCGCGATGTTCCATGATAATTTAGCGGCGTTGTTTTAAACTTAAATATGGAATTTTCGCTCGGATATAATTACGAATTAAATGTGACATTAAAACCAACATTTGATTATCCCTAATAATCACTAATTTACAGATGACACTCGCGTTCGTTTGAATATAAATTGAATTTGTAATGGACAATCTGATTTATTGACAGGTTTTATTTTATGAACACACATAAGCCCTGTTCGTGAATTAGATAGCCACATATTTACACACGGAATTGTACTGAATAATGTTTCCAGATGAACATTTAAGAAGAGCATCAACGTGTATCCTTAACCGCACCGGCATAGCGTTTAAACTATTCTACCGAAGCTATGAGGATACATGTGCCGGTCAGTAACCATACCGGTATAGCGTCATACATATGTTCCGTAGCTATGATGCTGTACAGTAACCACACCGGTATAGCGACATACACATGTTCCGTAGCTATGATGCTGTACCGGACAGTAACTACACCGGTATAGCGTCATACATGTACTCATGTTCCGTAACTATGATGCTGTACCGGGCAGTAACCACACCGGTATAGCGACATACTCATGTTCCGTTGCTATGACGCTGTACCGGAGAGTTTACAAATGCATTAACACAACGTTGGTGTTTGCGTTATCTTTTATCGCTAGACAGACATTTATGAAAACTGTCCTTGTATCATGATAATAACGAATGACGAACGCTCGCATATAAGGCTCCTCTTTGTTCAATTAATCTGAAGCAGTGGTAATCCGACAAATACAAGCTGAACATCAATGAGATAGAAAACTGAACGTGATTTCCTAAATCATCCGCATGTTTCTTAACCCTTCGCTTGTTATTCACGTCAATATACCTACCTGTAAATAGTGAAGACCCAGATGAGACAGCTCCTGCAGGAGCTGTCTCATCAGGGTCTGCACTATTTACAAATTGATTGTGCAACCAGTGCACTCCACAGCAGTGATTGCACAGCGAAATACTTGTAACACAGTGAAGACATATGTAATTATACAACAGGGCATGTGTAAAAAAGGAGAAATGTATTTCAAAATTCAGCAAGCGAAGGGTTAAGTGCGACCTAACTGACATCTGCAAACAGTTTGGATACAGATGAGACGCAGAGTAGACGCCGAGTTACTCGGCGTCTCATCATGATCCACGCTGTTTGACACTGTGTCAAAAGTTTCTCAAAAGCTTTAACGATCCGGGCGTAAATGAAAACTGTAACAAATGGGAGTTTAGCCCTTTCCCTGGTGAGTATTCATGTAGGAAATAATGGCGGCATACTGATCAATAAGATTATTTTTATAATGGCATATGACCACATGACTTTTTGCCTCAGGCAGAAGCTGTAGAATCAGATCTATATTACACCATAAGCAATCAGAGCAGACCCTGATCAGACGGCTCCTATAGGAGCCGTCTGATCTGGGTCTACTCTGTTTGCAGATGCGTCAAAATGCGCTTACATAAGGGAAATGGTTAAACAGAACTCATTTCCATAGCAAGCTAAGGGTTAAGATTCAGATCAGTTAACTGCGATGTTCCATGATAATTTAGCGGTGTTGTTTTAAACTTAAATATGGATTCTTCGCTCGGATATAATTACGAATTAAATGTGACATTAAAACCAACATTTGATTATCCCTAATAATCACTAATTTACAGATGACACTCGCGTTCGGTTGAATATAAATTGAATTTGTAATGGACAATCTGATTTATTGACAGATTTTATTTTATGAACACACATAAGCCCTGTTCGTGAATTAGATAGCCACATATTTACACACGGAATTGTACTGAATAATGTTTCCAGATGAACAGTTAAGAAGAGCATAAACGTGCATCCTTAACCGCACCGGTATAGCATTAAACTATTCTACCAAAGCTATGAGGATGTGCCGGTCAGTAAATAGTGAAGACCCAGATGAGACAGCTCCTGCAGGAGCTGTCTCATCAGGGTCTGCACTATTTACAAATTGATTTGCAACCAGTGCACTCCACAGCAGTGATTGCACAGCGAAATACTTGTACACAGTGAAGATATATGTAATTATACAACAGGGCATGGGTAAAGAAGGAGGAGTGTATTTTAAAATTCAGCAAGAGAAGGGTTAAAATATGTATGATATGTGATGTTGTCTCATACACTCTCTGAAAATATATTGCCTTACTTGCTTGTCAAAGTATTGAAGAATTATTCTATGCAAACTACTGAGTTGTAGAAGACGACTAGAAAAAGCGAGTCCTATCAATACTAACAGCGGCTGTCCTGCTTCTCTAAAGCTGTTTTGGTTGCTTTTATTGCAATAATGCTTATTCCCGTCGAAATAAACCTCCGTTGACTTTGGCACGCCTTCAGAAACAAATGCACCTGTTGTATGGTATCGCATACGTCTGGAATGCAAACATACAAAAAACATCATCCAGGTTTTTATTGTTTAATCATGCACCATATAGAACACCATTTCAGATGGTGCACGTGAAACGACCACACATCCTACGGAGTTTTAGCAACATGCATGAATCTCAGGAAACTTCAACAGGTGCACTATCCACTTGTTCGTTTTTACTGTAGTGTAAAGAACATTTTCATTGTTTCTGTTACATGATTAACCCTATCATTTCCGAGTTGTCAAAGAGACTATCCTAAAATTCAAAACATTCAAACCTAGTGTGGATATCCAGGGCTATTATTAACGAAAAGTGTAACATGACAAAACTGTGCTGACCCTGATGACAGAATTCCTCTAGTATCCCTCCCATATAGTTCTACATTGTTTGCAAAAAGACGTCATCGCCCGAGTCGTGTTCCGCTTAGAACGGGATAAGTCAGGCCTACAGATACCGGTGCGTCGGTGCATCATTTCTCCACCAAACCCTATTTTGAGCCAACCCGTAGAATCGTCTCGAAAGGACGATTCTAAAGAATGGTCACAACCTAGGGTTAGATGGAGAAGTAAAAAAGTTATATTCTTGAAAAAATGTTAATTTACGCATCGTATCCTTATGTAATAAACAAAAAGCAAAACCTCGCTTAGTGTGAAACCTGTAAATATTGCGGAGCAGCCCCCATACCTACGCACAAGATAGGGCATCTGTACCGGTGTCGTATAAGGGGTCGCATTATGTACCGGTATCGGTATCGCACAAGGGAGCGCATCTGTACATGTACCGGTATCGGTATCTCACAAAGAAGCGCATATGTACAGGTATCGGTATCGCACAAGGGAGCGCATCTGTACCGGTATCGGTATCTCACAAAGAAGCGCATATGTACAGGTATGGGTATCGCACAAGGGAGCGCATCTGTACCGGTATCGGTATCTCACAAAGAGGCACATATGTATAGGTATCGGTATCGCACAAGGGAGCGCATCTGTACCGGTATCGGTATCTCACAAAGAGGCGCATATGTACAGGTATCGGTATCGCACAAGTGAGCGCATCTGTACCGGTATCGCACAAGTGTGCGCATCTGTACCGGTATCGGTATCGCACAAGTGTGCGCATATGTACAGGTATCGTTACCCCTTTCCTCCATGAATATACATGTAAGAAGTAATGACGTCATGAATATATTAAACTAATTTGCTACAACACAGGGAAACGGGTTATTTTAGCTAGATTATGTCATAAGCAAACAAAGCAGAGCCTGATTAGACGGCTCCTATAGGAACCGTCTCATCTGTGTCTACTCTGTTTGCAAATACATTGAACGGAAATATTTGTAGTGTAAAGGATTATACATGTACATAGAAATCATAAACGTCAGTCTGGTGATTAGTCCATGACATGCATTTCTCTCAAACATCGAAGCAAACAATTATCCTATTTTTATTTTAGTTACATTTTATCTGTAGTTTTTACAGTAATCATTTGGAACAGTCGGTGTCATCTACTCGCTAAAAACGTCAAAATTTATCAAGCCTTCATGATTCAAATCTGTAGAAAAAAATCACACTCCGGTAAACCAAATCGATATCAGCTAAAGCGTTTTACTTAACCCTTTCCCTGTTCAATATTTATTCCAAATTTAAATAACTACTGAACATTCATGGAAAAAACGTTATAATGGATTATAGAAGCTGAAACATTGTAGCCATTTTAGAAGGTAAAGAAATAGATATTTCAAATTACATTGGTAACAGAGCAAACCCAGATCAGACGACTCCTACAGGAGCCGTCTGATCTAGGTCTACTGTGTTTGCAAATGCGTGAAAACACATTTATATGAAGTAAAGGGTTAACTATGTCATTGTCTATGGTGAATATGTGAGTTCATTTGCATACAGGGTGGATTCAGATGAGACGGAGAATTACTATGAAATAAAAAGAAGAAATTTCAAATTAGAATTTGAGCAGACTACATATTTTTCAGACGAATTGCAGCACAATTGTTAAGCAGTATCTTTACCGATGACACATATCCATCCATACGGTCGTTGTAAAGTACCAGAAACTCAGAGGAACGCTTGTGTCACTTAATGGTTAATTACATGGAATGTGTGTGGTACATAATGAAAAAAAAAGAGATTCAGATCTCGTTAATTGGATGAACAAACCCCGCTTTGGATACTGCTGGTATTGTAGAGGGCGCAACAATCAGATACAGTAGAACCTCTCTAAACCGAATATTAACTTTAGTACAGATATCGGTATTTGAGACAGGTGACAACTTAACCCTTCGCTTGCTGTTCACGTCAATATACCTACCTGTAAATAGTGAAGACCCAGATGAGACAGCTCCTGCAGGAACTGTCTCATCATGGTCTGCACTATTTACAAGTTGAATGTGCAACCAGTGCACTCCACAGCAGTGATTGCACAGAGAAATACTTGTACACAGTGAAGATATATGTAATTATACAACAGGGCATGGGTAAAGAAGGAGAAATGTATTTTAAAATTCAGCAAGAGAAGGGTTAATGTTTTAAAAAAGTCATGCAGAAAGCTCGTCTAGAAGCTTTCTTTATGACCTTTACTCTGCAGTTAGCATCCACCTGCCTAAAAATATAGAAATTCCTCTCGTCTAGTTCTCAGATTTAGAGGGTTTTTACTTTATACGTTTGATGACCTTTTGGAATTTATGAAATACTTTATGTTGATGATAAGATCGTTCCCTGATAGATACTCGTATAAGAAATAATGGCAATATGAATATTAATTAGAATACATTTTTATAATGGCATATGGACACAGGATATTTGGCTCAGGCATACATTGTAGAACTAGCCAGAGTCTATATTCATAAGGCTCCTGTTTTCGGAATATTTTAACCTTAGGATCACTAAAGGAGAAATTTTATGTCTACACTTATAATAACAAAAATATTGATAATTTTTTCTATTCAATGACGTCTAGACTATTTGGTTAAGTTTATATGTTATATATAGCTTTATTTCTCTTAAATATTTTATATATATATATCTTTATATCTCTTAAATAGCTTTACTGGTATAGATGTTAATGAGTAAAGATCTATATCATACCATAATCAAACATAGCAGAACCTGATTAGATTATTCATATAGGGGCCGTCTTGGTCCATGCTTATAAAACTTTTAGTTATGTCTGAGAACGTTCTCAAGCATTTGATTGGTCAGATTTGAGCCAGAGGCTCAAATCTGACCAATCAAAAGCTTGAGAACTCAAATCTTGCCAATCAAAAGCTTAAACGGTACGTGTTTATATTTACCTCTGCATTACGGAGCTCTAAACCCAACCGCGCCTAGTATCTCACAATATAGGCACTTGCAAACTATGTAGACACTGGCACAGGTAAAACAGAAGTAATGCAGAAATCTCGTGCAGGAGCTTTTGCATCACTTATGTCCTGCATTAAACTGCTGTCTGCCTTTCATAAACATGAAACCAATTCAGAAAAACATCAAAACGAATAAATCTAGAATTTAGATAACGCATTTTAGACAATCATCACGTAATTTAGAAATAAAATCAGGAAGATACACGAATGTAGCAAGAAAAGATCGAACGGGAATGGAATGCAGCAGGAATGCTATTGAAGACGAATATGATTTCCTATTATTATGTCCCAAATACAGAGAACTCGGACACACGTATTTTAAACTATGTTTCTGCCACTGGTCTCTAAGTGTTCTACTCTCATGTCAACCGACTCCAAATCTGCAATCAACAGCTTGTTTATATCTAATTGTTTGCATTAAACTCAAGATGTAAGAATGAAAAGGGGTGATTTGATTTTCTTACCGGTAATTTATTAAGAAAAAGTAGAGAGAGAGAGAAAGATAGAGAGAGAGACAGAGACAGAGAGAGACAGAGAGAGACAGAGACACAGAGAGAGAGACAGAGAGAGACAGAGAGAGACACAGAGAGAGTTTCCGCGCTCTCCATCTCTGTTAAACATGTATCACATCACATACATACATGTATAGTTAACATGTACTTCACAATTTCACCAATTATTTATTGGCTATACAGTAATACCCCTCTAAACCGGACGTTGAATTTAGTATAAGTATCACTCTTGGAAACAGGTGGGAGCTTAATGCAGGATAAAGGTCATGCAGAAAGTTCCTCCAGGAACTTTCTGCATGACTTTAACCATGCATTAAGCAGCCACCTGTATAAAAGTATCCATTAGAACTCCGGTTTAGAGAGGTTTCACTGTTTATGTACTTTATGCAACTTAATGCCATATAACAATATGTTATTTTATATGAGTGAGTGAGTTGGGTGTTACGGCACTGCGACCCTAAATAGGTCATATAGCGCCGGATTATTTTGTGCTACAGTGACATTAACAAACCATGTGTCAATGGTTACTAATTTGATGAGTGTTGACGAGAGGATGGTCCCATCAAAAGAAATAAAAAAAATTGAGAATTATGTGCAATTATATTTGAAGATATACTTTTTGTTTGGTTCAAGCAACTAACTTTTCCGTAATACGATACAATATGAACAAAACTTGAACTGTTTCCATACCAATGCCGAATATGTGATTACATGTACATGATTATGCAAACATATGGACCCAGTTACGGGCAAAATAACAGATTGTCTCATCAGCTTCTAAACTGTTTAATGGTATGATTATGTATTTGAACATTCAAAAGTAAATAATAAAGCAGGCGACACATTTTCCATACGAATATACTTGGCAGCGATTCACCGAATTCCACCAACCTTTAAGGAATCAAATCTTGAATGTTTCCCGTAAGCCAAATCGATATGGATGAAGTAGTTTTGTGAAGAATAATCTAGTCAGATCACACGAATTCAGACAATTTTTCACAGGAGTGGGGGTCTCAGCGGAAATGTTGTGTAACTTGCAGAATAATTACGTGGCATGTGTGAAGAAAATAATGAGAAACGAGATACTTCACTCAGTAATGTGGTAATTAGACCGCAATTTGGGTGTTAAATTCCTACAATGCCATGAAGATGGATCTGTAATATCATATGCAAACGGGCTGGATTCAGATGAGACGCTGAGTAACCCGGCGTATCATCAGGATCCAAACTGTTTTACATTATGTTTATTGTTTAATAAAGAAATTAAACAAGCACCCCCCTCACAATTGAATCAGACGGAAATGTGTCGAACATACGAATATTCTGGCATTGAAAGGGTTAATGTTATGTACGTTTTAACCCTTACCTTGCTGTAAAAAACAACAACAAAAAACATGCATGCCCAAATATGGAGCTGGTGCATTTTTTATTATTCCCTATTCGATCAAGCATCAGAGATTCTATTGACCGAATGTCGAAGAGATCGGATCCTGGGTCCGTGCTTATAAAACTTTTAGTTGAGTCTGAGAATGTTCTCAAGCTTTTGATTGGTCAGATTTGAGCCTTTGGCTCAAATCTGATCAATCAACAGCTTGAGAACTCAAATATGACCAATCAAAAGCTTGAGAACGAAACTCAGACTCAACTAAAAGCTTTATAAGCATGGACCCTGATGACAAGCCGAGTAATTAGCGATTCAGTTGAAGCCGAGTTGATTGCGAATGCTGATCAGGTCACAGTAAGAAGGAAAATAACGTGTCATTATAAGTACTCACTAGGGAAGGCGCATTCGGGACGAATTAAAGACTTTGGTGGATATACAAGATATCACTAATTTTAGATACAACCTCTTTGAATAAATCTAGCGAAAAGGGGCATTAACTAGAGAAAATAATGTTTTAGAAGTTTGTAGTTTGAAACCATTGTGATAAAGAGAGCATTTGCTCCTATAGGAAAGTGACTTTTACAGAGTCGTCAAAAGTCGTCAATATGAGGGAATGGATTAAACCCTCTATGCAGTGGAACCTGTCTTAAGCGACCATCTATTTATTGAACATACATGTAGAAGTGATGACAATATAAGTAATTGCTTAATGTAGGGCAAATGTAATGCAGAATGCTCCTATAGCAGTTTTCTTATTTACATTTGATCAGCAGTAGGCTACCACCTGCATTACAAACCCATAATTAGACCTTTTTATCGTACCTTAAGACAGGTTCTATTGTATTGAAGTGCATGGTGATTTTTTGCAATACCTAGGTTTTTTCGTAACTTTCAATCATTGCGGAACACGGGCACATTATAACCCATATTTCATTATAACTATTTTGTCCATGAATATTCAGTATTGAGTAGTCAGGTATTGAAATGTGGAACTAACATAGAACAAGGAAAAGGTTAAATAGACAAGAGATACAGAAGCTTGAAACGACGGATAAACTTGGTATACCCTGATCTAACGTTTCGTATCCGTGCAAAATTTGATATGACTCTACTCCGTTTACAATGTCCGAAATGCTACTTTACACAATATTGGCCATACTTTACACAATACGTTGTGATTGAGGATTTTCCCGAAAATTATCTGTCGATCCACATCATGTGTGTTAACTGTTTGTTACAGTGACGAGGTTCTGCAAGAAATAGCGGGACAGTAAATAAGTTACTTGAAGTAGACAAGGCAGAGAAAGGGCTGCATTGGAAAAGACGTAACGCTTAACACACTTACTCAATGGTTGATCATGTAAGACACAATGACCTTATGGATATCCATTCGAGTTCAGTTTTTAATGAAATGATCACAGGAATGTTTAGCCATGACAGAAACTTTAGAATCAGATCTACAGTGAAACCTCTCTATAACGGCCACTAAGTTACATCAAGTATTTTGTATTAAAGGCAGGTGACTGCTTAAAGCAAGGTGAAAGTAAAACAGAACGCTCCTATAGGAGCGTTCTGTTCTACTTTCGCCTTGCTTTAAGCAACCACCTGTTCTAAATAACAACTAATTAACACAATTTAGTGGCCGTTATAGAGAGGTTTTACTGTATATCATTCCATTAGCAAACAGGGCATACGGTTCCTACGGAGCTGACTTAACTTGGTCAATTATTTGCAAAGGCGTTAAACAGAATATATATGTGTATAAAATAAAACATTAAGAACATTGTTTTATAAATACAAGGGTACTCTTGCTATAGAGTGTACGACATAATCGCATAAGGTATGATGACACCAGTATCATGTGTCGTACGAGGCAAACTGAAATTGCTGCACGTTAGAACATGCGATAATGCGAATAATATCGATCATCGTAAATTGTGACGTACGATAAATTGTGAAGTACGATAATTTGTGACGTACGATCTTTAGTAAGGCAGGCCTCTGTTTTACAGGACCGCATACTTTTATTGAGCCAACGTTTGTAAAAAAAATCATTAACCCTTTCCCTGTTTTATATTTGTTCCAACCGTCAATACCTACACAATATACGTGGACAAATTGATAATAATAAGATATGGAAGGTGGAAAACTGTAGACATTTTAGAAATTAATATAATTCCATTTGCAAACACAGCAGACTCTGATCAGACGGTTGCTATAGGAGCCGTCTGATCTGTGTCTACTTTGTTTGCAAATACGTCTAAATGCGTTTTTATGAGGGAAAGGGTTAACCTGTAAATATTCCAAACGAATAATTTCATATGCAAGCGTTTATTTTTGTTTGATGAATAATGCTTTTTAAGGTATCTAATTGCGCTCTGTATCTGTTTAGGAATTAAACAATGATATAATCTACATATAAACGGCTTAACTAAATAATATTTTTAAATGCACATTAAATATAATCCTCTTGTTTACAGACGTCTTTCGTTTACTTAGAAAAAGTGTTGTGTCTACTAATGATATGTTTAATTCATTGGAATGTATACAAGTATAACCAATGTGATGTGTTTTGTTCTGTTTGTGTCTGTATATTTCCTGGTTTAATTCTTCATTACCACAGTAAAACCTCTCTATAACGGCTACTACATTACATCAAGTATTTTGTGTTAAAGGCAGGTGGCTGCTTAAAGCAAGGTGGAAGTAAAACAGAACGCTCGTATAGGAGCGTTCTGTTTCACTTTCACCTTGCTTTAAGCAGCCACTTGCCCTTAATACCAACTAATTAACACAATGTAGTGGCCGCTATAGAGAGGTTTTACTGTATAACGTAAGCGGACAAAGTGTTTGAGGAGAGAATGCAACTCATATTATGAGAGTGCCAGTTCACGTATTTGAAATTGATTTTCATTTCAAAGAGACATTGATTTATATTAATTGTTTTGTATTCTGGACCGACTTAATGTTCGTCATTTAAAACACTGACATCATATTTTCTGAAGAAAACGGGAATTAATTCAAAGAATTAAATGAACACATACAATCATATTAGAAAACAACTAAATGGTAATGTCATTACATCGCATGCATGTCTGTGAACTCATTTAAAATATATGAGCAGACAATAAAACATTATTGTTTAACAGAGGCCCTGGTAAGATGCGTAAATTAAAACATTTAAGAAAAGCTTCTTAATGTCCCCACCAAAGCCTATGTTAAGATCACGCCTTAGAATCGCCTCTTCGATGCAGTTCTTAAGCGTGTTCACATCATGATGTTAGTATCCGAATACACACCTTTATCTATAGTTCTGGTTAAATGCAATTCGCAATAAGATTGCTATTGAATGCATTTAGCATTTATGAATACCAATTTGCATATGGTTTATGAATTTACCTCACACAATCGCAATTAAACTGAATAATTGGAATAAAAATAGAAACAAAGTAACCTATATTGAACTGCACAAATATATTACATTTATGCTTTTGAAAAACATTTTAACATTGATTGGTACAGCAAACAAAGCAGCTCCTGATTAAAGGGTTTCTTCGGGAGATCTGGAACAACAATGTTTGAAAATGCCATGCATATTGAAACCCGCGCTTTTATGGGCAGCGAAATGATTTTATGATTATGACGATAAATAGCAGTAGCTCTTGTTTTCATATCAAAAATATGAAACGATCAAACGCATAATTGAAACAATATATTAATAAAGTGTCAATAAAAGCGGTTATGACATGCATATTCTGCGAGAAAACGCTGGATAAAATATCATTTTATAGGAACTGCATTAACATTTAATACAAAACATGGATGTAAAAGCCAGATGATCGCTTGATGAAGAACTAAGATAATACAGAATAATTTAACCTGCATAAAAGATTTATACTTGATTTTCGTTACTGCTTTAGTGAGGTTTTACTGTACTTCACATATAAAATGATCAACTTGAATAGCAATCAAATTGTGTATCGTTCTTAAACCTAACACTTGTTTATATGTTTAGTTACAAGGACACTTGCAAATCGCTCACCGGGTCTGCACTGTTTACCATGACATTCTTAAAGGTGTCGCATTCTGAAATATTTCACATGGTCGATATATTTAAATATCTACAAATTTGCATATATTAGGACAAAGTAAGACCTTCTCCAGTCCAAACAAATCGCACCGTCCATTGAGTACTCATTGTTTGTTATTGACGGTCATGTTTTAACCCTATTCATGCTAAGCATAACTGGACTGTGAACAGTTCTGCTAATATGGAACAAATGCTCTATTTATCCCAGTTGTTTCTAAAAGTGACTTTTACAGAGGCACCAACAGGTGTCAATACAATGGAAAGGGTCAATTAAAGCTGCAAGACACGTTTTTAAGGAGAATATACAGAAAAAACCCTCTAATGCGACCATCAAAAATATGTATAATTATGGGTCTTAAATGAAGGTGGTACATTATGTAGCTTAATGCAGGTCGAACGTTATGCAGAAAGCTCCTGTATGAGATTTCTGCATAACATTCGACCTGCATTAAGCAACCACTTGCTTTTAAAGATATTTACATATATTTCCATTCATAAAGTGGTCGCATTAGAGGGGTTTTACTGTACATATACTGCACATTAGTGCCTATCTATAGCGACCATATAATAAACGAACACGGGGTCTATAAGAGAAGGGGCTGATTAATGTACGACAAAAGGTAATGCAGAAAGCTCCCACTGGATCTAGATTGGATGTCCATTCAGGATCTAGACTGTTGATTCTCCTATTTGCTTTAAACATTCAATATTCGATACAGCTGTAATACTTCAAATACTCGTATTAATAAATGTTACTATGAACCCAATCGATATAAATGAACTCAGTTTGCCATCGTACTGGTGCATCTACTGAGATTGCACAAATACAGGAAATGGTTCAGAAATACGGATGTCTTGACAGAATGCTTGTCACTTACAGGATAATTGCATACTGAGTTGGAGATAAGAACGTTTTTAGGAAAATCTAAGAATTTAGGAAATCTGTTTTTGTTCGTTCGTTTGTTTGTATGTTTGTTTGTTTGTTTGTTTGTTTCTATACACATGTCTCTGCAAAACAATCTGATACTTGAAACTCATTAGAATCGCCTCGCTGAGACAATCTTGAAGAGTAACTTGAAGATTGGGGTTGACTGAGAAATACATTAAACCCCACAGTTCGAACACTAAAAAAATCATTATAACATTTTAAGACAGGTGGCAGCTTAATGCAGGATGAGAATCAGGCAGAAAGTCCCCAGAGTAGCTTTCTGTATGACTTTCACCCTGCGTTTACCAGTCACCTGCCTAAAAAGGAATAAATTCTTCATTACTATAATTTCGTAGTATATCGAACTTTCACTATAAAGAATTCGATACATGACTGTTCACATCTGATATAGTGAGCTGGCAATGAGCACTATGGAGTAGAACAATGATGGGTATTTGACTTTTATTTAACATATCCGTGTTAGAGGGTTTTGTTAGTTCTACATGTATGCATAAGGGAGATTTGAAGATATTTCATTGGATAGTCTTGACTTAATGTATACTTACCCAAGTCACACATAGCCTGTCATGTATACTTACCCTAGCCACATATAGTCGGCCATGTATGCTTACCAAAGTCACACATAACCGGTCACATATACTTATCCGAGTCACCTATACCCGGTTATACATCCTCACCAGAGTCCCATGTACATGTACTTACCCATGTCATGTATTCCTGTCCGCGTCAAGCCTATATACTTAACCCTTCTCTTGCTGAATTTTAAAATCCAGTTCTCCTTCTTTACCCATGCCCTTTTGTATAATTACATATATCTTCACTGTGTACAAGTATTTCGCTGTGCAATCACTGCTGTGGAGTGCACTGGTTGCACAATCAACTTGTAAATAGTGCAGACCCTGATGAGACAGCTCCTGCAGGAGCTGTCTCATCTGGGTCTTCACTATTTACAGGTAGGTATATTGACGCGAATAGCAAGCGAAGGGTTAACCGAATGACTTATACTGATCCGAGTCTTGTATACATACCAATAATATGTATATTACCTACGTTGCGTATACTTACTCGATGACATTGCTTATCCATGTCATATATACGTATCCTAGTTTAGTATACATACCCGAGTCGCGTTTACTTATCAAAGTCGTTCATATTTATCGGAGTCATGTATGCGTATATCCAAATCACGTACACTTACATGTACCAGATTGCGTATATACTAAAATCCCTCTAAACCGTATGTTCAATTTAGTTTATTTATCGGCCTTGGGGACAGTTGGCAGCTTATGCAGGGTGGAAGTGATACAGAAAGCTCCTCTAGGAGCTTTATACATGACTTTCAACCTGCATTAAGCAGCCACGCCTAAACGTATCTAAATTATTCTCTATGAAAATTCCGGTTAAGAGGGCACGTATGCTAATTGGAGTTATGTTTACTTACCCGAATCACGTATACTTTACCGAATCATATGTACTTACGTCGTACATGTAGTCACGTTTATTTATCTAAGTCACGTTTACTTACCCTAATCGGGTGTATTTAACCCTTCGCTTGCTATTCTCGTCGATATACCTACCTGTAAATAGTGAAGACCCAGATGAGACAGCTCCTGCAGGAGCTGTCTCATCAGGGTCTGCACTATTTACAAGTTGATTGTGCAACCAATGCACCCCATAGCAGTGATTGCACAGCGGAATACTTGTACACAGTGAAGATATATGTAATTATACAACAGGGCATGGGTAAAGAAGGAGAAATGTATTTTAAAATTCAGCAAGCGAATGGTTAACTATTTATCCGAGGCACGTATACTTACTGGTGACATGCATATTAACCATAGTCACATACTTTTCTGGTCACGTATATTTTTCCGAGTCACGTATAGTTACAATCCATCGTGTTCGACCGTGTAGTTCTGCCCGCACAGTTATCGTCTGGATTTATTTCTTAGAGACTGTAATCAGTAGTCGGTTGATACCTACATGATATGTACAACTGTGTCAACGTAATGCATTGAGTCAAAGAGGAAAACAGTAAGTAATGAAAACATTTTAAGGATGCCATTTATCTAAGGTCTTTGCCAACAGAGTATACCAGTATTAGACGATTACTGTAGAACCTGTCTGATCAGTATCATATAAGTTCTGAAAGTAGGAGATCCATTGAAAGCAAAAACAGCAAATTGCAGACTCGGTTTTATTGAGTCTATTCATATCCAGTTATTAAAAGTGCAACACTACTCACGTCCCTAGCATAAAAATGCCATAAATACACATTGAAGTTATATCCATAACTTTTTACGTGAATATGCATGCACTATATTGGCCAGGACATGGCGTAGCAGATAAATGCGATGTATTTGATATCAATATTTGAACTATTCGTAGAAACTTGCAACTGTAATCCTCATCTTTACAGTTCTGAAATTAATTTTATCAAATTAGATTTCTGACGCTATGCCTCTGTGAATGTATTTGACCTTTTTGAATAGCTAGTTATACATTTTACCATGAACAAATCGCAACTCACTTCCATAAAAGGTAAAATATTAAAGTTTGGTATTCCAATTTATTCTTTCCTCATTTTGTTTCCTGATGTAGTTGAATAGTTTTACGTAACTGTATCATTTACAATACACCACACTGACATTATGGCATACATGTACATGTATGTCCCCAACAATACTGTCTTGGGTCTAAATCTTAATTTATTTTCCAAAACGGCGGCTTTCCTCTACTTGAGTGTTTCTCTCATTCGTTCAGTGCATAGCTCCATGGCACTATGTGTTACGACCTGTTAATTCACTCTGGCAGGTACAATAGTGTACATACGCAACGGTGGTTTCCCAGTATTCTGTTTTCTAGTGCCGAGTTTCTCACTGCGATATTGGTAGATATTGTGTGGAACAGTTAACACCTCTCTGTAGTCTTTGCGTGCCGGGGTCAAACTACACAGGGGTCGTCAGAGTTTAGACATTGTGTCCCTGGGGGACTTGTAAATTGTTATGTTTCCTCCATCCAACTGAATGTGGTGGCAAATGCACGGTATTTGCCATAAAATCGTTTAATTAAATCAATGTAAGGAATAATGGAATAATTGGAATAATTTCTTGCAAGTGGATTAAGGTCGAGTGGTGATTTACCGTTGTGGATGTGACAGGTGTTGGGAGTATTATCCGTGAATATAAAATATATTGGAATTATTAATTGAGAATACCTTATTCTGTAGCTTTGAAAAGTAAGTATAGTTAACCATTTACTCCATGAATATTCATGTAAGAAATAATAATATCATGTGTATTAGTTGCATCATTTCGATCAAGTATTGTAACTAAGAAAATATTTACTACGACAGAAACTGTAGAATAAGATCTATAGTATTTCATAACAAAACAGAGTATGTGTGCTAAAGCATTAAAAGGCATATTTATGGAGTAATGGGTTTAACCACATATCATTCAGATGCTAAATTACATTTACATATACTCTTAACCATTAAACAAAATGGTGTCAATGAATGCTAATTATAACGTTTGGAAACAAAAATTACGTGATTATTAATGTATTGTTAATTTTCAAAGGCTTCAAAAATAAGCTGAAAATGGTAACTTATAGCTACATCATTGAAGTAGATAAACCTTATAGTACACGCGATATTAACCCTTACCCCTGCTATAAAAATATCAAATTGTGATTTGCAGGAATTTGGAGTACTTTCAATCCGATCAAGCTGTTGAGGAACTATTGACAGAGCGTCATACACCTTTGATCCTGATGAGACTTCGAGTTCCACGGTGCCTCATCTGGATCCAAGCTCTTTTTATAAATACAGTAAAACCTCTCTATAACGACCACTAAATTACATCAAGTAGTTTGTGTTAAAGGCAGGTGGATGCTTAAAGCAAGGTGAAAGTAAAACAGAACGCTCATATAGGAGCGTTCTGTTTTACTTTCACCTTGCTGTAAGCAACCACCTGCCCAAAACACCAACTAATTAACACAATTTAGTGGTCGTTATAGAGAGGTTTTACTGTACAAATATGGTCGCGAATTGCGGGATAATGTTAATACGTGTACTAAAATAGATCTTGATTATATATTGTTTATGAAAAAATGGATTTATTCGGACGCATTAATCGATGATTACTACGGTCAGGTATGCATTCAAACAAAACAGAGATATGCCCACCACTACATTTCTAATAACTCACTTGTAGACTACCTTTGCTAATTTCCACACTCAATTCCAGTGGGGCAAATACTGACCCGCTTTCAAAGCGTTCGGGACAAGAAATTTCGTCGAGGATCTTCCCGTCGTCGACTGCAGTCTTCCACTTCAACTGGGTCAACAAGTAAGTCACTAGTATCTGTGTTCAAGCAAACAGCGCCTACAGATAAGATATATATATCTAATAGAATCCAAAGACAATTGATTCATTTAGACGTATGCTTAAAGACATGTAGATTTTCACAGGGTCAACAATGCGTGAATAGTAACACACTAACTAGACATGCTAAGCACGACTTGACTCGCATTTGCAAACAGCTTGCATCCAGATGAAATGCAGAGTAATTTGGCGTCTAATCAGTATCTAAGCTGTTAGACACCCGGTCAACATCCCAAACGCTTCTGCGAGTCAGAAGTAAGTAAAACTAAGCAATGTATCAGATTTTGGCAGACATATTGTTTTCAGCACGATAAGGGTTACGCGCCTATTTATTTATTGAAAGTAGATGTCTTAAAAGTAAGTGATTGCTTAATTCAGGGCAAAAGTAATGCAAAAATGTCCTGTAAGAGCGTTCTTCATTACATTTGTCCTGCATCAAGCTACCATCTAACTACATACCCATATTGTGCCTCTATTTGATTGCCACTTAAGACATTCCCTCATATTGACGGCATTTGGCGACTCTGTAAAAGTCACTTTGTGAAATCATTGTGATAAATAGAGCATTTGCTCCTATAGGAGCAAATGCTCTATTTATCACAATGGTTTCAAACTACAAAATTCTAAAATTTTCCGTTTCCCTCTTTAATGCTCCATTTCGGTAGATTTATTCAAAGAGGTTGTATCTAAAACATTTTATGAGGTAATGGGTTAAGACAGGTTCTACTGTATGTCAATTACACTCAAAATGTGTTACGGTAGATGCCTTTCGACGAACTACGTAACGGCCGTGTATTCTCAGTAAATCCATATATTTTGACATTAAAATAAAAATAAACAATATATAATCTGTTAACATATCTGCAGCCTGTCTAGTTGATACGTGTGATTTATATTGAACGCTTAGAGTCCTTATTGATTATGGGGAAAACAATCCATGTCAAAAGCCTCAGACACTAATTAATATTTTTCGATATATATAGAATTAAACAAGGACAACAAAAACAAAGGATAAACTTCAGGAGATCACTTCCAGCTTACGTATATTAGCACTCTCGATAATTAATCCAATTTCGTTTTGGTTTCAGAGATCGATATAGTCCCGCAGTGGCTGTATTTGTATAGCAATGTCTGTTTGACTCGGGGGTTGTCTTCAGCGTTTTTGGTGTTTTTTTGTTGTTTGGAGGGGGGGGGGGGGGGGTGTATTAAATGCGTGATTATTTTAGGCCTTATACTATGAACCCATAGCTTTCCTTTATCTTATCCGTATCAGAATCATAAATACTTGAATTGCTCTTATCTAGTATTTCGACCACTAGGGGCCTTTTTCCGAGATTATTGTTTTTTGAATAAGGCACTAAGTGGTCGAAATATTAGATCAGAGCAATTCAAGTATTTATGTATTACATTAATTCCCTATTTTGGAATATTTTCTTCATTGCGTATCAGAATCATTATATTTATAGCTTGTTATATTAAATTATTTTATTTCCATACTATCTATATACACTCAACCAGGACATATTGATTGGGCATCGCAAACCAAGGATATACTTGTATAATCTATTGACGTCCATGGGCATGTTCTTTGTATAAAGCCATTTTTTAATACATTTTGTTTGTACATAAAATGAGTTCGTGTTGATATTGGGTCTTGTCTGGTGATATAAAAAAGCTCAAGGAATGCTAATTAGATATGAAATAAGTCAATTGTACATATAATTATCATTGAAAATCATACTCGTTTATCTCCACAACATTTTTTATATATATGAAGAATAAGCTCCGATGTATTTATTTATCTTCAAAGTTCAACAGGGTTCGTACATGTATACATAGTTTTTTTTTTAATATCATGTGCACTATATTAATCCTTTGTCTGGAGAAAGGATTAGCCCTTTCACCGCTAATATCGCATAAATGCACAACGGCAAATAGTCCAGTCCAAGGTCAGACGCCGCCTTTTCAAGGGATCAGGGACTTCACTTTTTCTCTGAAACTCTATTTCTATATATGTGCTTTATTCCTTTGGCATTTATTTATCTTATTTCCTTATTTAACCGAATGATTTAACAAAATTAGATGGCAGATGACAATTAGAAATTTGGCGCCGAAAGGGTTAATGCACTACATTGAATTTTATGTTGGTGCATGAACACATGATAGCTTACTTGCGGTATCTTCGACTGAATAGTACAGCTTATATTGAAACTGTTTCAGATGTAGATGTGGTGTCAAAATGGGCAAAACAATGCTAGACAAAAACAGAAATCTTGATGGTCTCACTCAGAGATTTTGGAATATGAATAAAAACAATACTTTTACGATGTACTGCGCTCTTTGAGATAGATAAAATAAAAAGTAAAGGGAAATGCCCTAATGACTATTTATACACCTATTTATGAAAATGACCAGATGAGCGCGTGCTGTATCTATAAACAACTTACTTAAAGTATGTGTTTGTGTTTGCTTGCCAAAGACAAATGCTAATTGTATAATGGACTTCCTCTCGGCTATTTTCATGATATGTGACCATCTTCATTGAATGCCTCAAACGACCGCGTATGTCAGAATCACATTTAGTTTGTACCCGTGGACAGACGTCTCGAAAAATACTCTAAATCATTTTTCCCTACAGCAATGAAATTATGGAATAATCTTGATTTATCGACACTCACTAGTTTTAAGAATAACCTTAACAGTAAGTTAAAACCCCAGACAGTTTCCTTTTATTATTTATGACTTGGATGCCTCTATAATGTAGTTCATACTCGTATGAGCAACCGATGTAGAAGCTTAAATACCGATATTTTATAATCGCATACGATATTAGCATCGGTTGCTCATGTGCCAATGGAATCCAATATACAGAACATGTTGTCTTTAAACGTACACTAATGAACGACAGTTATTATTTATACATAATCGTATTTTCAATCCTATAAAAACATATAACATAATTATACATGTAATATGGAATTGATAGATTATATAATGAGGAGAATACATCTTTATTTTTAGAGGTGCTAGCACATATAAAAAGTAATCGCCGTTTTTAACATACAGCCCACTAATTATGTATTATGTATATAACTATTAAAATATCATGATCTGATATGGGCACTTGGCTTTTTGGGCTATGTGTGTGGGTCCCAAGTATGTAGTCGGCTTTAGAAAACTATTTGCCACTGATTATATATTGGTGAAGAAATTAAAGAAAACGCAACTTTGAAATCCGAAGGAGGCGACAATCTTAGCAGTTGAACTTGTATTTGAGCCGGAAGGGTTTAACATCGTTCTACATGTAGATACTATATAACGTATACAATAAAACCCCTCTAAACCGAACATTAAATCAATATCAACGCCAGATTTTCAGAGAGATGCCAGCTTAGTGCAGGTTGAAAGTAGCTTTCTGTATGACTTTCACCCTGCATTAAATAACCACCTGCCTAAATAGACAAAAGAAAACATACATGTAACACATAACTTGAGGCTAGTTGTCTGGTCACCGTTGCAAGGTATATGTTACATGTAGATATACGGTAGGTGCGATAGTCGATTTAATGCTTATGTGTATAATGTCTAAGTTTGTACTAATCCCTCCTAATTAAACACTGACTCTTATTGCAATAGTGTGACACATTGTAACTAACAATAAAAAAGGTAAAAGTTAAAATATAATATACAATATTTTAACAATTTACTCCATAGATACGCCTTTTAACCCCACTGCAACCAGAGAAGACCAACATCAGACGGCTCCTGTAGGAGCCAACCTATCAAGGTCGAACCAAGGGTCTGCTCTGTTTGCTTTGGATATAATAGTGATCTGATTATATAGTTTCTGTCTTGCTAAACTATTATGTTACTCTTAACCCTTCGCTTGCTGAATTTTAAAATACATTTCTCCTTCTGTACCCATGTCCTGTTGTATGCTTACATATATCTTCACTGTGTACAAGTATTTCGCTGTGCAATCACTGCTGTGGAGTGCACTGGTTGCACAATCAACTTGTAAATAGTGCAGACCCTGATGAGACAGCTCCTGCAGGAGCTGTCTCATCTGGGTCTTCACTATTTACAGGTAGGCATATTGACGTGAATAGCAAGCGAAGGGTTAATGTCATTACAAAACGTCAGTTAATCGATATTCATGATGCCATTATCTCCTACCTGAATACTCATGGAATAACGTGTTAAATCAGTATTAAGTGGTTCAAATGTACATTGCATTGACTTTGAGATATGCCCCAAGTTGTAATATGTTAAAACACAACTCATATCCATCATTCAGATAATCATTACTCAGCTGGTTTCACTTGTTTACCTATCTGAACAATAATCTTTACAACGCTGAATTTTACAAATGGACTATCCCACAATTAAAACAGGTAAAGCTTACCGTGGATATTAAAGGGCTTTTTCTAATGCAAATTGTAACTTGTCAAGCAGTGCAGACCCTGACGGGAAGACTCCTAGAGGAACCCTCTAATCTGCATATACACTGTATGCAGGGGACATCAGTGACCCGTTTCCCGCATTGTAAAGGTTTTCTGCTAAACAATGTTAACACAAATCAAACAAAAAGTGGTATAAAAAGTATCAGTGAAAATCAAACATGGTGTGTATGACAATCAGTGAAAATCCTCATGAAATGGCTCCCTCATGAGTCCTTTGAGCCTGGTCTACACTATTTGCGAAGGTCTTGTCGCTCTGTTTCCGCATACCAAGTGTTTAAGAATGATACGTATTTTGATGGTTTTTCCACGTGTCCATTCTTTCTGCATTTGATTTACGGATCGAACCGCATACTGTATACCGAAACGAACGTGAACCCGAAAGAAAACAATGGACCCTTTCCCTTTGTCTGATAGACACATTTCAACGCCTTTACAAACGGAGTAGACCCAGAACAGACCGTGTTTCTCGGAACCGTTAGATCAGGATCTGCGGTTTGCTTATGGAGAATTATTGATCTAATGTTCATATGCAATTACAAAAGAATACTATCGAATTAGAATTCATGATTATTGCTATCATTATTCGTTATATGAATGTCCATGTACTGTATTGTATACGCAGTTTACCCACCTGTCATTCAAATCTTAACCCACCAGGTAGATGCCAACAAGTCACGTGGGTGGTGTGCTCACTTAAGCTTGATATGTGAAGCCAGCATTAGAATAACTCAAATACAGATCATATTCTTTATGTGTTTTATATCGTGTGCAATAAATTAGAACATAGAAAATATCGTAAACATGATTTTTTTTGTACGCCGACCTTGTGTATGGACATTACATTATGCCAAGTGTTCATGCACTTACTATACCACTGTAGCGGAGTGGTTATTGTCTTCGACTGACAATCACTTAGCCCCTCAGCGCTGTGGTTCAAATCCCGGTCTGGGCATTAGGATTTTCCAAGGGCGGAAGCCTTCCAGCTGGTTTTCGATAGGTTTGTGAATTCTGCCTGGATGTTCTTCTGTACGCGAAACAATGCAATTTGTTCCGCGCACAGAAGATCCTGCTGGACGTCCTGATATGACTGAAATATTGTTAATGCGAGAAATTGTTAAAGCGAGGTAAAACCCGATAAAAACCAAAACACCAAACATAATATACCACTACTGTACTCCTAATTACCACAATTATTCGGACAAACATTACATATTTTGGGCAAATATTGCAGACACAGATCAAACGGCCACATCGGGGGTACATGTACTTTGATCAGGATCTTCGCTAGCTGCTACTAAGTTAGTCTAATTTAAACTAAATCAGACATTCAGCTTTACAAATAGACGGCAGAGGGAGATTGGGTATTTGAATACTTGAAAGACTTTTTGATAAATTAAACTCTACGGTTCAACTCTTTCCCTGTTCTTTCTAGATATATACCAAATTTCAATACGTACTGTATATTCAAGGGAAACATAGCTATAACGAAATATGGAAGTATAACAGTGTAGCCATTTTAGAAAGTAAAGAAACACATATTTTAAAATCCAGTAGCAAACAGAGCAGACCCTGATCAGACGGCTCCTACAGGAGCCGTCTGATCTTGGTCTTCTCTGTATGCAAATGTGTGAAAACATGTTTATATGAAGGAAAGGGTTGATATCCATTACAGTAAAATATGTCCGTTGTGGGAAATGTTTTCAAATTTTGTTTCTTCTGCGTGAACACCATTCATGTTACTGGTTTGTCTGATTCTACACGCATATCGGATAATCTGTGCCGTCACCATCAAGTAATTGCGTTAATGTAAAAAAGCTGGATGCTTCATACAAACTCATATTAAATTTCTAATCTATTTAGAAGTAAGCATCTTACTTCTAATGAGTATGATTCATTTCCATTATGACTTACGCACGTTTACGACACCATAGTATTCCCTGGGTAATTTTAATGGATATTCAGCCTTGATGTGTTACAAATCTACACAATACTATCTGTTGATAACATCGAACAAATATTTGCTGCAATATTGTTAAAAGAAACAGCATATTAATATAACTTAAGCTCTGCATCCCTTGGTTACCAATATGTTTTACAACACAGTTGAAACCAACGCCACCCTGGGATCATCCTTGTATGGCGCCTTTTAAGAGTAGACCCAGATTAGACATTCCCTGCTGGAGCTATCTGATCTGGGTCTTCGTTTAATGCTTATCGCATTATATACCTCTAATTCTTCCATGTTAATTTCAGTCCATGATTATTCTGGTAGTAAACAATTATTATTCATGGAGACAAGGGTTAGTTACAAAATAGTTTATACCTATGGCGAATCTGAACAATATCTGTTTGTAATAAGTAACAAGCAATTCCAACCGATATTAATGTATAGGTTAAATACTGTGTATTCCGAATGAAGTTAATATTGATTAAACAAAGATATTGTAAAACATTTACTACTATGAAAACTACATACTCTGCTGATAAGTTTCTTCATATACACACATTCTAACGCATTTGCATACAGAGTTGACCGAGATCAGCGTTTGCTCTGTTTGCTAATGGAATTTGATAGATATGTTTCTTTAGTTTCTGAAATGGCTACAATGATCCACCTTTAATATTTCAGCATAAATATTTTGTTCATGAAAATTCAATAAATATTGAATTTTGTAATGAATATAGAATAGGGAAAGGGTTAACACATATTAATTTTGAGTCTTCATTATGACTGGAATTCACCAAATGAATATTCACAGTAAAACCTCTCTGTAACGGCCACTAAATTGTGTTAATTAGTTTGTATTTAGGGCAGGTGGCTGCTTAAACCAATGTGAAAGTAAAACAGAACGCTCCAATAGGAGCGTTCTGTTTTACTTTCAAATTGCCACCTGCTTTTAACACAAAATACTTGATACAATTTAGTGGCCGTTAAAGAGAGGTTTTACTGTATCTATTACCTCCAGTGAATAAGATAATGCACTTTCTGCTACATGTATTAGGTAACGATGAGAAACCATTGAAGCATACTCTTCTAAAGCACCCGCTATACGTATAAACACAGTCGTCTTTTAATGCAGGTTGTTTCTTAATGCAGGACGAACGTAATGAAGAAAGTTCCTACTTTGTGAAACATTAAGGTACCACTGACCTTTAGACCCATAATTATATCTGTGTTCGGTGGTCGCTGTAGAGAGTTTTACTGTACAGTAAAACCTCTCTATAACGGCCACTAAATTGTGTTAATTAGTTGGTATTTAGGACAGGTGGCTGCTTAAAGCAAGGTGAAAGTAAAACAGAACGCTCCTATAGGAGCGTTCCGTTTTATTTTCACCTTGCTTTAAGCAACCACCTGCCTTTAACACAAAATACTTTATATAATTTAGTGGCCGTTATAGAGAGGTTTTACTGTATACCCAATAGGCAGTTAACGATTTCGAGTGCACGTTTCGTCAGCCTGGTACTTCACTTCCACGTAAACACTTTACCCATGAGTATTCATGTAAATATAATGGCATCATGCATATCAAATGCGTTATTCTTAGTAATCGAATATGATCAAAGTAATGTTTAACCATGGCAAAATTTGTAGATTTATATCTATATTATACCATAAACAAACAGAGCAGACCCTGATATGACGGCTCCTACAGGAGCCGTTTGATCTGGGGTCTACTCTGTTTGCAAAGATGTAGAAAAGAAAGAGTAAAACTATTTGTGCCACTGCATGCTCAGAAATCGATAGTTTATTCTATTGAATGCGTATTGTAATTTGACCTAGATTTCCTGATCTTGTAAGAGTAATGTAACAAGATATAATCATAAGAGAGAGGCCGAAAATTGAGAAAAGTGGTTTGTGACTCTCTTGATAGATATAAACGTATTGCCTGCATTATGGTTCAATTTGGGGCCGTTTTCTCTTTCCAGTGCCGTTCGAATATCTGAGATTGTGTTCAAAGCATAGACCAACAAGTATAGACTGACAAAAATAAGCTTTACGAATGTAACTTAAATCAGGACCCAAGGTTATACAATTTCTGAGTCTGAGTCTGAGTCTGAGATCATTCCCAGGTACCTGAATGGTAAGATTCTGAACAAGCTCAGAATCGGACCAATCAAATGCTTGAGAATGATCTCAAGAGTCAGGCAAAAGGTTGTATAACATCGGGATTGTAGATAATATGCATACTGGTCTAAAAGAATCTTTTATTTCTGCCAAACACATCTGTGTTGATTCTGCTGAGCAGCAGCAAGTTGGGAGTTGCTGAAAAAACACAACGACATATTTTTCTTAGGTACGTCTCACATCTACAGCCTTAGGGGTTTGATTGTGAGTTCTCCATATTTCGTTTTTAAGCTAATCAAGAGTTTGCAAATTGTTTCATTGATTTAAGAAACCAGCAAAGATAGCTTTCACCGACGTTTCGATTGCATTTAGATATAGAAATGTTCAGGAATCTCTGATAAAAGCAATTATGCGATGTGTTGGCCTAATAAATGGTATTAAATTATGCACACTTGTTCGTTTAAAATACACATACACACACCTTTGAAATTATATGATCAATTATATATTTATTTCTTCAAATAATGTGATGGTGTTTCTGGAAGACAAGTCTAAACATGCGTCACATTTGCGTGTGTTTGTTTGATAGACAGTTATATACGTATTCCTTATTAACCCATTTGCTCCCACGACCCCATATATGGGACGTAGGCAAACAGGATAGACACTGATCAGACGCCGCATGATGCGGCGTCTTCTCAGTGTCTACACTGTTTGCTCATAGGAAATTCAATATAAAACAAAACAAAAATGAAAATTTAGACCAGACATCTCCAAGATAAAAGATAGACTAATCCAGTATATAAAATGTGATGAATCATATCCCAAGGCGTGTACGTAAATTAGACATTTACATACATGTAGTTGTAAGCATGGAAGAATCTACTGGGAGCAAATTTGTTAAACCCTTTGAATGAGTGACACGCATTCACTGTGAATTGCACAGAGTGCATACGGTCCATGTCATAGCGCTCCTGTAAGATCCCTATGACAAACGTCTGCACTGTTTGCCATTTAAACAAGTTTAAACATTCCATACTGGGTTGACTGTATATTTTTAAGCCATTCCCTCATATTGACGCCTTTTGACGCATCTGCAAAAGTCACCTGTTGAAACCATTGTGATAAACAGAGCATTTGCTCCTATAGGAGCAAATACTCTATTTATCACAATGGTTTCAAACTACAACATTCTAAAAAAATCATTTTCTCTAGTTAATGCTCCTTTTCGGTAGATTAATCCAAAAAGGTTGGATCCAAAAATAGCCTATGAGGTAATGGGTTAACACCGATGTCCCGTTCCACCCTGAAAGGGTTACCCGTTTCTTTCATATGAGCGTATTTTACCCCTATGCAAACAGAATAAACCTGTAAGCGCCGTCCGGTCACGGTCTGCAATTTTTGCTACGACATTATACTATGCCCGACTCTATAGCTTTCACCCATACAAAACACCCTATTATATATGCCATTATAAAAAATAAGCTAATGAATATTCACGATGTCATTGTCATACATGAATACAGTATGTAACAGAGGAAGGTTTAATGTTGTTATTGGTAAACTATTTCATCGTATCATTTATTTTAATGGTACCAGAGGCATATATACAATAAAACATCATAATAAAATAATAAAACCGGACGTTCAATATTTATAAATATCGATCTCGGAGACAGGTGGCAACTTAGATGCAGGATGATCTTTCTGTATGACCTTCATCCTGCATTAACCCATTACCTCATAGGCTATATTTTGATACAACTCTTTGAATAGATCTACTGAAAAGGTAGAGAAAAAAAAACTGTATAATTTTTGTAGTTTGAAACCATTGTGATAACTAGAGCATTTGCTCCTATAGGAGCAAAATGCTCTATTTATTACAATGTTTTACAAAGTGACTTTTTAAGAGTCGTCAAAAGTCGTCAATATAAGGGAATGGGTTAATAAGCAGTCCCCTGCCTAAAATTATCTAAATGCTTCTCTACTAGAATTCCGGTTTAGTGAGGTTTTACTGTAAAGGGATGCGTTTTCAATTATACTGAACTGTCAAATACACAACAGTGCCTATATTGTGACTGTTCGAAGGAATGGTCAGAGCATAGTGTTTGATCGAGAAGTAAAGGTTTTCCTATGTAAATAAATGTCTACTTTACTTATTGCGTCTGTATCCTCTGTAAAACTTATGTTGTGTGAAAGAAAAATATATCAGACAACTTGTAAAACACCTGCAGGATATTGAGAGTAGACTGCTCCTTGGATACCCCTAGATTTGAGTGGTGTGATGAACACAACATATGGAACACTACTTCGTAATCACCCGTGATTGGAAGATAATGCCATTCCTAATTGCCTACATCTCACATCTTATTAGCTTCCTCACCCTCACCCTCACCTCTCTCTCTCTCTCTCTCTTCTCTCTCTCTCTCTCTCTCTCTCTCTCTCTCTCTCTCTCTCTCTCTCTCTCTCTCTCTCTCTCTCTCTCTCTCTCTCTCTCTCTCTCTCTCTCTCTCTCTCTCTCTCTCTCTCTCTCTCTCTCTATCTATCTCTCTCTGTGCCTCTGTCTCTCCTTCTATCTATATCTCGTTCTTTATCTCCTCTCTCTCTGTCTCTTTCTGTCTGTCTGTCTGTCTCTCTATCTGTCTCTGTCTGTCTGTGTCTCTCTGTCTGTCTCTGTCTGTCTCTGTCTCTGTCTCTCTGTCTCTCTGTAGCTCTTTCTCTCTGTCGCTCTCATTCTCCGTCTGTCTCTTTGTCTCTCTGTGTCTGTCTGTGTCTGTCTGTCTCTGTCTGTCTCTGCCTGTCTCTATGTCTCTATGTCTCTGTCTCTCTGCCTCTGCCTCTGTCTCTCTTTCTCTCCCTCCTCTCCCCCTCCCTCTCTCCGTCTCTGTCTCTCTGTTTTTCTGTCTCTCTCTGTCTATGTCTGTCTGTCTATCTCTTTTTTTCTCTATCTGTCTCTGTTTCAGTCCAAATTTTTCTCTCTCTGTCTCACTGTTTCTGTTTCCCTGCCTCTGTCTGTATGTCTGTCTATCTCTATATTTTCTGTGTCTGTCTCTGTTTCTGTCCCACACATTCTCTCTCTCTGTCTGTTTCTTTGTCTCTGCCTCTTTCTCTCTCTGTGTCTCTCTGTCTTTCTCTGTCTCTCTGTCTCTCTGTCTCTGTCTCTTTCTCTCTGTGTGTATCTCTATCTTTCTCTGTATGTCTATCTCTGTCTGTCTGTCTTCTCAATCTCTCTGTGTGTGCCTGTATGTCTATCAGTCTCTCTCCATATCTCTCTCTCTCCTCTCTCTCTCTCTCTCTCTCTCTCTCTCTCTCTTATTTCTCGCTCGTCAATGTCGGTTAAGAATGCGTGTTCAGAAAACAATAATACTGATTGTCTAATAAGGTTCTGCTCTGTGTGTTTATGGAGTTTTATAGATATGGTTCTATACTTTCTACACATATCAAAAACTTCTGTGTACACACGGCGTTCAAAATGCAGCTAATAAATGTTCGTGATATCATTGTTTCTCACACAAATATTCAACAGGAATATGGTCCTTATAGACAGGTTTAACTGTGTTATGTGAGCAGCTTTATATTACTATGACAGTGTGCCCTTTGCATGTTGTTTTGTTATTAAAAAATAACCGATTGCAAACAAAATTCAAAAGTAAACAAATTGAAAGCAGTTGTTTGGCATTTACATTTATCACTATTTATAGTATACATGTATTACATTTTCTAATACTGTTACATGATACATAATTACAAATCCACTGATTATTCTCCTAAGTATTTGAATGCCCAATCCACTATCTTCACCAGTTTTTAAGATTTAGTATATCAGCATGGAACTATATAGATGACTTTAACCGTTTACTCCATAAATACGCCTTTCTATGCATCTGCAAACAGAGTAGACCCAGGTTAGACGGCTCCTGTGCAGTGTACATGTACATGTGCCATTATACAAATGACCTTAATCAATATTCATGATGTAATTACTTCTTCTTAGGGGAGGGGGTATACTAGCAAATAGTACAGACCCTGATCAAACGACTGCTTCATAAACAGTTTTACCTGGGTCATATTTGCCTGTCTGTCCTATTTATGTGTGTCTGTCCTATTTACCTGTCCGTCCCATTTGTGTGTGTCTGTCCTATTTACCTGTCCGTCCAATTTGTGTGTATCTATCCTATTTGCATGTACGTCCCATTTATGTGCGTCTGCCCTATTTACCTGTCTGTCCAATTTGTGTGTATCTGTCCTATTTGCCTGTACGTCCCATTTATGCGTGTCTGTTTTATTTACCTGTATGTCCTATTTACCTGTCTGTCCCATTTGTTCGTGCCTGCCCTACTTATGTGGGCCTGTCCTATTTACCTGTCTGTCCTATTTATTAGTGTCTGCCCTGTTTACCTGTCGGACCTATTTATGTGTTTGTCATATTTACTTATATGTCCTAGTTTGTGTGTGTCTGTCTGACATGTCTGTCCTATTTATGTGTGTCTGTCCTATTTACCCGTCTGTCATATTTATGTGTTTCTGTCCTATTGACATGTCTATACCATTTATGTGTGTCTGTCCTATTTACCTGTCTTTCATACTTACCTATCTGTCCCATTTATGTGCGTCTGTCCTATTTACCTGTATGACTTATTTACCAGTCTGTCCCATTTGTTTGTTACTGTCCTATTTATGTGTGTCTTTCCTATTTATCTGCCTGTCCTATTTACCCGTCTGTCCCATTTATGTGTGTCTGTCAAAATACTTAGGGTAACTAATGTACATATTTCTGAAATGGATGGCACCTTGCTTATTATCATCGGAATAACATTTGATGCATATTTATTCATACAATAAAGCATTATATTTGTTATTCGACAATGCTGAGAAAGAATCGAACATTTCAAATCAATTAACCAAATTAAAATCTTCTCCGTGCAGGCATGTTTTGCATTTGTTCTGGCGTTTTGCATAAAACGTAGTTTAAAGCTTGTTATAAATCACTTTCAAATTGAAATTTATTTCTGACTGTAACACTTTAATCGGGTCATGGGTTGTCAGATTTATTCGTGAAATATGAAGAAAAGCAACTCATCTTTATAATTCTATTTTTATGCATAGTTTCCCTAAAAATGTCTCATAAGGCCTCATTAAAAAACAGATCAATATTTTCCAGAATTTTCCTGATCGTGGTATGTACATGTATATGTAATAAAGATAAACTTTACACTACACATTGAAACATAATTCTCTCTTTTAACCCTTTCGCGGCCAATTTTGTCGTCTACAAAGTATGTCGTCAGTTACACATTTCGTTTATTCAATTTCTAGATCCAACTCTTTTAGGTAAATCACAGGTGCGACATTGGCAGCGAAAGAGTAAAACGCCCCTCAAATGGAATTAGATTCATTCAAACTAAACATTGGACGAATTCAAAAGAAATATAACATGTGATCTGATGGAGACATATGCTCACGGCTTCTAAAACAGAGTACCATCAAAATAGATACAATACAACCTGTCTTAAGCGACCTTGAACTAATTGAGCTCAGAAATCTTAAAACGCAGATGGTTGCTTAATGCAGGGCAAAAGTAATGCAGAAAGCTCCTACAGGAGCTTTCTGCGTTACTTTTTCCCTGCATTAAGCTACCACCAGCCTTACAGACCCATACATGTAATTAGACATATTTTTGACGGTTGCTGAAGACCTATTCTACTGTAGTTTGATTTAGAAGTGTGAAGTGTTGATAGATCTGTTCGCATTTTATGTACATCCCTGGGTTTACTAATACTCAAACAAATATAAAACATTTCTTCTAACTAAGAACCGTCTGATATAGATCTACCCTGTTTGCAAAGGCCTAGAAACGCATATTCATGGAGTAAGGTTTTTTTTAAGCAAAATCGATTCTCCAATATTGCTTGATTTGAAAGATTTTAACTGTACCGTTGTATTTTCCTTATCGCTATTTATATACAAATTTATTCCTGCAGAAAATCCTCGAGGTACAAATACAGTAACGAGCCTCTAGTGCCACCACCAACACGAGGTCTAAATCCTGGGTTTTAAATTGTTACTCCATGAACATTCGTGTAAGAAGTAATGACATCATGCACATTTATTGGCTTTTTTAGAATGACATTATGAGCACAGGAATATTTTTACCAACTGAAGGCAGAAGCTGTAGATTCAGATACATGTATATAGTATGTCGTAAGCACACAGAGCAGCCACTGATCAGATGGCTCCTACAAGAGCCGTATGACCTAGGTCTACTCTGTTTGCAAAGGCATAGAAAGGCGTATACAGACGTTATGCTAAATTGAAATTTATGAGTAAAAGGCTAAATGGCAAACGATACATGCTGCTTAATGCAGGACGAAAGTTATGCCGAAGGCTCCTGTGGTAGTTTGCTTCAGCACTTCCCTCAGCATTTGTTTAGTATTAATGTAAGAAAAAAAGGTATCGTGAAAGAAAACATGTAGAATCAGATATATATATTCTTATGGGTAAATAGGGCAGACCCTGACCAGACAGCTCCCATAGGAGTTGGTCCTCTCTGCCTGCAAAGGCATGATAAGCATTTGTATGAAGACAAAAGTTAAGCATAATATTTAGGAAATCTGCATTTGTTCATACAGTGGTCGCTTTAGAGGGTTTTTACTGTAGAGCTCAGCCTCGATGACACGAGGAGAAGAGATGAAGCCATGCGAGAGATGAAGACATTTGATTAAAATGGGATTGCTTTACACGTGCATGCACACACGCCAGTTTTGCTCACACCAAGAACTTGAGTTCAATAGTGTGTTGCTTTGGAAGAGTTAACTCTTTTACTGCTATACACTGTCATCTGTTCAAGGTATCGTCAGATGCAAGTTTCTTTCTTTAAATGATTTGTTTTCCTTATTTACCCCCTTCCCACATACAATTAATCTATTCCTTGATATTGGCGCCTCTTGACGCCCCTGAAAAGGTCTCTTACTGAAACGATTGTGATAAAAAGAGCATTTGCTCCATACTAAAAATGCTGTATTTACCCCACTGGTTTCAGAACTACACAATTCTATTGTTTCCTATTCTCAAGTAAATGCTCATTTTCGGTAGATTTATTCAAAGAGGTAGGGTCTACAACAGCCTATGAGGGAGTGGGTTAAAGTGTCAAACATGTTTAACCCTTCGCTTGCTATTAACGTCAATATTCCTTCCTGTAAATAGTGAAGACCCAGATGAGACAGCTCCTGCAGGAGCTGTCTTATCAGGGTCTGCACTATTTACAAGTTGATTGTGCAACCAGTGCACTCCACAGCAGTGATTGCGCAGCGAAATACTTGTACACAGTGAAGATATATGTAATTATACAACATGGCATTGGTAAAGAAGGAGAAATGTATTTTAAAATTCTGCAAGCGAAGGGTTAAACTCGTCTCTCATCTGGATCCAACGTGTTTTTATGAGTTATGTCTTTGTAAGCAGATGGCTGCTTAATACAGGATGAAAGGCGTGCAGAAAGCTCCTAATGGAGCTTTCTGCATGATATCATCCTACATTAGACTGCCATAATTATGTGCTTAAGATCAATAACTGTACATATTTGAATGTTCGAAAAATCGAGTTTTCACTGTATGTTCTTGCTAAGGGTCACTGGGCAATAATGGGTATATGGCAAAAATAATGGCACTATGAATACTTTATTACCTAGATGCATTTTTAACAGCATTCTTAACAACGGATTGTTACCGTAGAATACGATCTGTATTATTTCGTAAGCAAACAGGGCACACCCTGACCAGACGGCTCCCAGACGGATCTGTTTGTAAAATTGTGAACAGGCGTTAATATGGGGGAAAGTGTTAATGAAAACCGTAAGAGTAAATTCATAATGGGTAAATGATAACCAAATTGCAAGCAAATCACCGGCAATGCCGTGATAATGTGGCTGTTTTATTGATATTAGACGACGAATATCCTTTACCGCTATATCTTTAGCATTATTCACCCCGCTGCAACAAAACATGTCTGCACAACTCCGATCTGCTACCAGTTACACTTACTTCCGAAGCATTGAAACTTTTGAGAAATATACTGATTGGGGCAATTGAATATCTTACACCCTGATGGGACGTTGTGTTCTCGGCATCTCAAATACAGGTCAGAGTGGTAGCACATTCTCAAGTATCTGATTGGTCAGATTTTGAGCAAGCTCAAAATCTGACCAATCAGGTGCTTGAGAATGACGTCAGATTCAAACAAAATATTCTTTAACCAGGTCGCGCAAAGCAAGATACGGACAAACCAGACATCACTGATGCAAATTTTCACTTGGCTATTCAATAGGGGAAAATTGAGACAAAACATAGGAAATGATGATAGTGTTTTATATTGAAAGGTGTCAAGATTTCCATGATTTACAGATGGCTTCTTTTTTATATACTGTGATACTATTAATGCTCATAAGACATATTTTTTCTCGACATTAAAGACATACGTAGCAATAATTCAATCAGATGGTATGATTGAGGAAACAGTAAGAGTTATACATATATATATTTATTATTTAAAGGTAGAATTATTGTGAAGCGCGGAGATATTTGCTGAATAAATGGAGAGTCGCAGACAGAATGCCACAGTGAAATAGCGTGCTCTTTTGAATGAATAAAATAAAGACAGACGGGATACCATGAGGTTTAGACAAAACAAAGTGATCAATAAAATAAGGTGAGAAAAAAGATAAATATCATAATCTAAAGGAAGCACAAACTGAAGTATGACAGTGTTTTCCATGACAATGAAAGGTCGCTTATTCGAAATGTGGTGACGATGAAAAGAGACCTTGTTAGTATATAGCTGATGGGTAAGAGATACGGTACACAGAAAACTCACCGGGGGACTTTCTACCTGGCGTCCATCCTGCATTAAGCTGCTTCATGTCTTAAAGACCAACAATTATGCTCATTTGAGTGTTTGAATATGTAAGTACATTGACCTTTAGCCGGCTGAGCAAATTATTTTTACAGAAATTTTCACCTACAACATTTTCAAAAATCAACCTATAATCAGATTGTCTACTAAAATGCAACCAGGGTGTCAAACAGTTTGGATCCTGGTGAGACGCCGTTACTCGGCGTCTCATCTGAATCCAAACTGTTTGCATAGGTATTCACTCATCCGTCCATAGCAGGCTAAAGGTTAAACCCCCTCTTAACCGGTTATAACCCCTCTAAACCGGGAATCTAGAAGAGAAGAATTTAGGTACCTTTAGTCTGGTTGTTACTTAATGCAGTGTGAAAGTCCTGCAGAAAGCTCCTAGAAGAGCTTCCAGCATGACTTCCACCCTGTATTAAGCGGTCACGTGCCTTCAAGACCGAGATTTATATAAATACTAAAGTTTACGTCCGGTTTACTCCTTAAATACACCTTTCTACGCCTTTACAATCAGAGAAGGTCCAGATCAGATAGTTCCTACAGAAGCCGTCTAGTCAGGGTCTGCACTCTTTGCTTATGATAATATGGATATAATTCTACAGTTTCTGCCATGACCATAATGTCCTCTGTCCAAAATACTGTTATAACTATAAGCTATAATCCATGAGTTCCTTATTTCTGACATGAATATTCATTGTTTAACCCTTTCACCGCCACAGTCGAGTAAATCCACCACGACAAATAGTGCAGTCCCAGATCAGACGCCGCCTTTTCAAGGCGGCGTCTGATCAGGGACTTCACTATTTGTCTCAATCTCCAGTTCTATATATGTGCTCTATTCCTTTGAAATTCGCATTTATTTATCTCATTTCCTTATTTTACTGTATGATTTAACAAAGTTCGATTGCAGACGACAATTAGAAATTTGGCGCCGAAAGGGTTAAAGGGTTAAAGGTAGTTGTAAACTACCGCTGTATTTCGCTCTAACCGTATGTACAGTAAAACCTCTCTATAACGACCATTAAATTAAATCAAGTATTTTGTGTTAAAGGCAGGTGGATGCTTAAAGCAAGGTGAAAGTAAAACAGAACGCGCCTATTGGAGCGTTCTGTTTTACTTTAACCTTGCGTTAAGCAACCACCTGCCCAAAATACCAACTAATTAACACAATTTAATGGTCGTTATAGAGAGGTTTTACTGTAGGTAGTACTGAGTGACGTGCTGATTATGACCATCTGCTAGTTAGTTTTGGTTTAGTGTCTACAAATTACCAGGGCAATGATTCTTACATACGTGCTTCTAAGTAAGTGTATTAATCGGTGTTGGCATTTAAAACTGAGAGGATATACTCAGGTGTTTTACACGGCTATATTATATGTAGACCTGATTTCCCCATAGAAACAAAACAAAAGTTGCTGTATAGATTTTTATTCAACTTATCTACTTCCACCCCGCTTTAAGCTGCCACCTGTTTTAACGATCGGCATTAATACGTATTTACAAGTCTGGTTTAACAGGGTTTCCTGTGTGTTTAATAGCACTGCACGTCTACGTCGAATTCGCTCAAATTCCGAGAGAACATTTTTATTACCTAAGAGATACAACATACTCGTATGTATACCATACTGTTTTGATGCATCCTCGCAATTTTATAAGAACAATATAAACTGCCAGTTTACCTCACAGCGGAGCAGAATAGTCTAGGTCTGCCTACGTTAGGCTATTTCAAATTATTTTACAGCTCAATGCGGCTGTATCATCATTTGTTATAGTTCGACATGGCTATATCACATATCACAGCATTTATTATAGTTATATGTGGCTATATCACAACATTTATTACAGCTCGATCTCACAGGGCATGGTGAAGGACCAGGGAACTCAAAGAGAGAGAGAGAGAGAGAGAGAGAGAGAGAGAGAGAGAGAGAGAGAGAGAGGAGAGAGAGAGAGAGAGAGAGAGAGATCTTCTGTATCTGCATCCCCCATTCGTGGGGGGGGGGGCATTGCAACAAGGTGGTACATGTAACTCTCTTGAACAATCTCGTCGCCGTTTACGACTTTGCAACCATAGTCGAAAAAGATCTGAAGCTCACATAAACGTTAAATCTGACCTAGATCTGCTGTTTGATTACGTTGTGAATATTCATCAAGTAAATAAACCGTTCACTCCGCGAGATATGCAATTCTGGTAGTATGGTTTGGTTAATGTTATCGTTTACAAACGAGCCAGACAAACAGTTTTAAGCATGATAAAAAACCTGATGCAATTTGATACATTATTTGATTTGACAAGTCTATCTCCTAGTTCAAACACATACCATTTGTTAACGTAAATGTATGGTCTATCTATTATCTGTCTGGGGTTGCAGCCTACCACACACATTGCATATATATATACGGCAGACCGTTCTATCACAATCATTACATATATACGGTTTATCACATAATCTGCCTTGTGGGAGTACCGTAACAGAGTGCCGTAAATCGCGGAAATGCGCTAGTACATTTTATGCAAATTAGAAATCGTTAGCCAATCGTAGAGCTCAATTAAGCGTTAGCCAATTGTAGCGTTCCATGTGCGTCGTCCATTGTATTACTACGCTGTTCGTAAGCAATGGCCGAAACAGCTATTGCTTGTTTCATTTTCTATGGTATGTATAAGGCATGTGTGATAAAAAGAATCTTACACTCGTGTTCATTACAAATTGTTTTCATGAAACTCGTTTACTATAATGATATAGTATACTCGTTTCATAAAACAATTTGTAATGAACACTCGTGTAAGATCCTCTATAGACCGGTCTATCACAAACATTACATCTATACGGTAGACCGATCTTACGCTTACCGGAGTTGTACACATTTAACCACTTTGAGTCTGGATATACCTAGACCAGGCTGCAGCCGCCTGGTCAAGGTATGTTCTATTCTCTTATCGACTTATGTAAATATAATTCTACATTTTCTGTCATGGCAAATAGCCCATATTCGACATATAAAACAATCATCTCAATCGATGTTCGTGATACAGTAAAAACCTTTTTATAACGACCACGCAACTAAATTACATCAAGTATTTTGTGTAAAAGGCAGGTTGCTGCTTAAAGCAATATGAAAGAAAAACAACGCTCCTATAGGAGTGCCCTGTTTCACGTTCACCTTGCCTTAAGCAACCACCTGTCCTAAATACCAACTAATTAACATAATTTAATGGCCGTTATAGAGAGCGTTTACTGTATCATTATTTCTTGTATGACTTTTCATGATATGCAGTATTTCTTTGAATTATATGGGGATTACTGGTTAAGAGTGTCTGTACTGTTACTAGAGATATCAATACATTTCATGTAGACGACTAAAATAGCAGATGAGTCTCCTTTTGGACTCGTACATGTATCAATAATTATGCTCAAGAAACATTTGATTAATATGTGCTAAAACTGTGATAATCGGTCGATCGCTGATGCTGTATTTGTATAAGACTATAGAAGTATACTTTGTGATTAACTGTATGTTAGGCTGGTTGGTTTTGTTGCTTATTTAACGTTCATTCTTTGACCCCTTTGGCTTAAATTCGGACACCACGAAACTCTTTGTATTATCTGGTTCTATAACATGGACAGGGGTATAGCAGTATACTCTATGGGAGTGTAACCAACACCCGCACACACCAGGGTCTGCTCCAAATTATATATATGTTATTCTACAGCTTCTGTTGTGGCAATATAAATACTGTGTTCATTATTACAAAAATATAATCGATTTAACCCATTTGCGCCCAGATCCCATATATGGGACGTATGCAAACAGTGTAGACTCTGATCAGACGCCGCATAATGTGGCGTCTGATGAGAGTCTACACTGTTTGCTGATAGGAATTTCAATATAAAACAAAACGAATTTGAAAATATAGGCCACGCACCCCTTAGATAAAAGATAGACTAATCCAATATACAAGCATGGAAGAAATCACTGGGGGCAAATGGGTTAATATAAATGGCAACATTATTTTCTGCATGGATATCGCATCATATAAATGGTTAAATTGACAGAATAGGTAAAGTGTCCTTGATAAATCGCCAACTTTTGTCAGTTACAAAAAGTTTCGCTTGTTACAATTTTCAATTTATATTATTATTCATTTTTGTTTCAAACAGTAACAAACAGTTTGGATTCTGGTGAGATGCCTAATTACTCCGGGTCCATGCTTATAAAGCTTTTATTTGAGTCTGAGTTTCGTTCTCAAGCTTTTTATTGGTCAGATTTGAGTTCTCAAGCTTTTGATTGATCAGATTTGAGCCAAAGGCTCAAATCTGACCAATCAAAAACTTGAGAACGATCTCAGACTCAACTAAAAGTTTTATAAGCATGGACCCAGGTCTCTTCTGGAACACTGTTTGCATAAGTAATAATAGATGCGACATTGGCACTGAAAGATGTGCCAAACATATAACCTTCAACCTGTATTTCAAGCACTGTGTAATTAGTTAACAGATACAACTGTAAAATAATACATTCCAAGGCCATTAACTATTTCGTTGCCAAATTGTGTTGTCTGCAAACTCAGTCGCCTACTACAACTTTCATTTGATTATAGTTTTCTTCATTTTTGTTTCAAAAGACAGTCACAGCAACAACTAGTTTGGGTCTTGGTGAGACACCAAGTTACTATTATCTGGACCCAAACTGTTTGCATGGATACTCGCAGATGCAAGAGTTAAATAAAACGATTGGCATGTCATTTCATATGCGAACATTGTAGTATATTGTCTACTTGGCCATTATGTACAGTACAACCCTTTAAACAATATATATCACTGATATGCACTGAAATAAGGACGGCATTACTATTAACTAGATTAATTCTTATACAGTGGAATATGTCTTAAGCGGTCAATAAAAATATCTAGGTACGGGCCTGTAAAACAGGTGATAGCTTAATGCAGGTAAAAAGCAGTGCAGAAATCTCATATAGGCGCTTTTTGCATTACTTTTGCCCTGCATTAACCCTTCGCTTGCTATTCACGTCAATATACCTACCTGTAAATAGTGAAGACCCAGATGAGACAGCTCCTGCACGAGCTGTCTCATCAGGGTCTGCACTATTTACCAGTGCACTCCAGAGCAGTTATTTTACAGCGAAATAATAGTAAACAGTGAAAATATATGTAATTATACGACAGGGCATGGGTAAAGAAGGAGAAATGTATTTTAAAATTCAGCAAGCGAAGGGTTGGTGTAAAACGGTGGTATTATTTTGCATTCAACCAAGTCACATATTTCATAATTTCTACGAAAGTTGTGATCGATGCAAGTCTTTTGATGTCACATAAATTCTGAAAGTAGGAGATCCTTCAAAAGCAAACTCAGCAAATTGCAGACTGTTTTATTGATTCTGTTAAATGAAATGAGTCTGAAATATGTGTTCTTATTTCATACCCCGTTTAGAACCCATGTTACATTTGCAAAAGTGACAAATATGATCACGAGCATTACAGTTCTGTGAAACCAACAACAGACAACAACAACAACAACAGACATTCGCAAAAATACCAGACTGTAAAACAGTTGAGAAATGCAGGACAAAAGTAATGCAGAAAGCTCCTCTAGGAGCTTTCTGCATTACTTTTGTCCTGCATTTCAAAACATCCCCAAAAGCGACCACGAAAAACGGGGGTGGGGGGGGGGGTAAATCTAGATTTTATAGACAGCTCTAACAAGACGATAGTAATGCAGAAAGCTCTCACAGGAGCTTTATATATTACAGCAGAACCCCTCGAATGCAACCATTTAATGAGTAGACATGTTCGTGTTTTGTAGAAGGTGTTTTTTTTGTTTAAAAGGTCGTTGCTTAATGCAGGACGAAAGCTACCAAACGCCTCCACGATCTAGTATGAGACCTCATTTTGGTGGTCGCGTTAGAGGGGGGGGGGGAGTTGCTGTACGTTCGTCCTGCACCAAACCATCTTCCATTCTGATATACTCAAAATCATTGAAGGAACTCCAAATATTTTAATTGTCATTATAGGCAGAGTTGAGTAAACAAAATTGTCCAAAACATATCCTATCAAGGCATAGAAAAATTGCTTTAGATGAAACGTACTAACGTTATATATTGTTTGCACTAACTCTACATTTTGAGTACAGTAAAACCTCTCTATAACGACCACTAAATTGTGTAAATTAGTTGGCATTTTGGACAGGTGTTTGCTTAAAGTAAGGTGAAAGTAAAACAGAACGCTCCTATAGGAGCGTTCTGTTTTACTTTCACCTTACTTTAAGCACCCACCTACCTTTAAGACAAAATACTTGATGTAATTTATTGGTCGTTATAGAGAGGTTTTACTATACACTGTTTTGAATTACAGACGTAGTTGATCTAATAGTATAACATTTTATTGACCCTGGAGATATGGTGTCTATTAACCTTTATTTTCAACTTTCTTCGCATTTGCAAACATATAGGGCCAAGGATCCAAGCTTTATAGCACTCAGTGAAACATTTCACAGAAACTTGATCGAATCGGAGGTAGTCACAATTGCACGACATAAACATGTGAGCAGACTGTATTTGTACCGGTTAAGGGTTAGCTGGGCGGTGTATTACCCATTAAAATATAAGAAAACAGAGCTATAGATAAAGGTGCGTACCCAAATACTAAAATCGTTATTTCTCCACCAAGCCCCATACTGGCCAACCACTCTTTGGAATCATCTCTTTGAGACGATTCTAAAGAGTGGTCACAATATAGGATTTGGTGGAGAAAGTTATTCTTGATTTTTTTTTAATTTACGCATCATATTGGGGCTTCTGATAAAAAAAAACATAAATAGAAAGAGAACACTGGAAAACAAATATGTTTGCCTCGCATGCTTTCGTGAAACTGTTCAAAAACTGATAAAGAACGAACATAAAGTATGTCCATTAAAATGGATTGTTGTGTAAAATATAATATGTGCTTCCAGTCAGTTTGGCTGTATTCTGCGTGCAAACCCAAACATGCAATCATTTTCAATTTTATCATTGGTTCGGGGAAAACCGTCTGAGACAATTGAATTTGTTTGGGCAATTTGAACTGTACGTGGTGATTTTGAAACTGTCTTCAGTTTCTATTGAAGTGTCTTGAATAGATACATGTAACCCCAAACTATCTATTGTCGAACGTATTCTTCGTGGCCATTCATTTATTGAGCATAGGAGTCTTAAATAACAGGTGGTTGCCTAATACAGGGCAAAGGTTATGCAGATAGCTTGATTTCGGGTTTACTTTTGCATTAAACTACCATCTGCCTTGAAGACCCGCAATTTAACCTCTTTTTGATGGCCGCTAAAACATATTTTACTGTATCGTATTACTAAACATGTGCTGACTAATGTATCCTGTACAACTGTAATATGTTATATCATAATACGCTGAATGTTGAATGTATTGGTCCATCGTTGTTAACCCATTACCTCATAGGCTGTTTTAGACCCAATCTCTTTGAATATACCTACCGAAATTAGAATTGTGCAGTTTGAAACCATTGTGGTAAATAGAGCAAATGCTCTGTTTATCACAATGGTTTCGCAAAGTGTCTTTTACAGAGTCGTCAAAAGCCGTCAATATGAGGGAATGGGTTAAAGGGAAGCGCTCATTCAGTATGGAAGCTTATAATTGCTAGGGGATGTTGAATAATATACAGTGCGGTCCCTGAACCCTCTGATCTAGGTACATACACTATTTGCAAATTATGACATTACACTTGTTCCCACATGTACATGGCTGCTCCCTTCATTACGGGAAACTAATGACTCATGCAAAAAGTGTAATTCCAGACGAGATGACTGCAAGGTCTGCACTGTTTGTCATGTTTCACTTTTCGATAACAATATCCCTGAATATTCATGGAAAGTTTGACCGTGTGACATTTGGAATAGTCCAGTGGACCATATGACATTTGGAATAGTCAATTTGAAAACCCAGCATTGAAAGGGTTAATGTCTCTCTCCTATATTGTGTACGATAAACACGTCCATATTGAAGGCTTGAAAACATTCATAAGTTTGTTAGCCCCTTCAACTCTGAATGTTCTAACTGATAGAGTCATTACAATATGGAATGTTAAAATTTGATCTTGGCTTACACTGTTTTCGAATGCCAGTGGGTTGAATATTCGCTTGGTTGATGCATTTGTTATTACTATTTATTATAATTTTTACCATTATACAGGTAAGTACAGTGTATTTGATATTATTACTACGTGTATCACACTGAAGAATAGTTCCATGTTTGTTTGTTTGTAACCCTTTTACTTCAGTAATCCTTTACTCCGTGAATATCAATGTACGAAATAGTGACATCATGAATATGCATGGTTTCATACAATACTAATTAGATTATTTTAATAATGGCATATTTATAATATTCATTTTATATTGACACATGAACACAGGCAGTGTTGGTCATGGCAGAAATTGTAAAATCATATCTACATGAATTTCTACATGTATATTATGACTTTAACAAACAGAGCAGACCCTGTGTCTACCCTATTTGCTAAGGCGTAGAAAAGTGTAATTATGGAGTAAAAGGTTAATATTTGCATAAGAAATAATGACATAGTGGTATTAATCAGAAGACATTTTATAATGGTATTTGAACATGGGAACTTGCGGTCATAGCAGGAACTGTATAATCAGATCTATATCGGTCCGTAAACAAGCAGAGGAAACTGTGATCAGATGGCGCCTATGTGAGTCGTCTTATCTGTATCTGGGTCTATTGTTAACGATTGTGTATTTATGGAGTAATAGGTTACATATACATGTATGACATAACAAAATGTACATACATGTAGTGAATTATTTGAGACATAAACCTAAATAAGGATATATTTAGAGTGCTACATATTGAAAGCAATGTCATACATTGAGCTTGTTGTCACGTTTCATGTATAATGCGTTGTACCTTATTGTAGAATATGCGTTACGTTTTACTCCATAAATTTCCAATCTACGAATGTGGAAACAGAGTAGACCAAGATCAGACAGCTCATTCAGTATCCGTCTGATCAGGGACTGCTTTGCTTTCTTATAAAACAATACAGATATTCTTATTACATGTTTGTATCAACCAATCAACACAAAAGGTTGGTTGTACACCTATTTATATGATTAAAATAATGCTCACATCCCATTTTCCAACAGGCTATACACAATATATCTTCGTCGATTACACGCAACTCAACCGACACGTTCAGCTAAGCTACGATATTAACCCTTCTCTTGCTGAATTTTAAAATACATTTCTCCTTCTTTACCCATGCCCTGTTGTATAATTACATATATCCTCACTGTATACAAGTATTTCGCTGTGCAATCACTGCTGTGGAGTGCACTGGTTGCACAATCAATTCTGAAAGGGGGTGATCCCCCGAGAGCAAAATTCGCAACACAAAAAGAGAAAATTGCAGACTCGGTTTTATTGAGTCTGTTCATGAACAGTAATTGAAAGTGCAACACTGCTCACGCCCCCTAGCACCGGCTTAAGCGGTATTCAATTTTCAGAACAAGAAGTACTGAAATTCATGATCTCGAAGGATCAGAAGGTATAACAACACTGACAATGAAGAACTTGTAAATAGTGCAGACCCTGATAAGACAGCTCCTGCAGGAACTGTCTCATCTGGGTCTTCACCATTTACAGGTTTGTATATTGACATGAATAGCAAACGAAATGTTAATTTGAGTTTCACAAACATGACCGATGTGGCTCAGGACAAAAGTGTAAACCACGAAAAGAGAATGTCTAATTTGGAAATCTTTACCAACATGCACATTGAGTTTGTCCGGTACACGTAACTTTACCAACATACACACCGAGTGTGTCCGGTACACGTAACTTTGCCAAAATACACACCGAGTGTGCCTGGTACACGTAACTTTACCATCATACACACAACCTTACCAACAAACACATTGAGTTTGTCCGGTACACGTAATTTTACCAACATACACATTGAGTTTGTCCGGTACACGTAATTTTACCAACATACACATTGAGTTTGTCCGGTACACGTTATTTTACCAACATACACATCGAGTTTGTCCGGTACACGTAATTTTACGACTGATTCCAATGTATGGCGGTTGTGTTTCCGTTGATTTCCGAGGTAATAAAACATTTTAAGTGATCACTGTGGATTGGGCACTACTGCACGAGAGCTTCCAGTTGAGTTGACTCACAAATTGCGTGCCTCAACCATTTTTGTGATCATTTCTAACGTAATAATACTATCAGGGGGAAACAGCGCAGATAATTGATTTTGTCTGACGAAATATTACTGAACGTAACTAGTTTGGAAATTTGGAATTTCCTTTGGACATTGTCAAACATAAATATGTTATCAACAGTTTATTCATTAGAATCTAGAAGGTTTAAACCATTTAAATACTGAAAACAATGTCAAATTCAGATATATTGTAATTTTTCTTCCAATTGGCTTGAGCTTTGAATAAACTATACTTTTCTTTCGAATGAAAACCAAAATTTGTGCCCTAATGAAAATGAGTTTGCAAAAGTCAGAAGGGTGGCGATCAACATGACAAGAGTAGGATAAATTTCGTCTAAAATGTGTTGGAAATTATTGAAAGCATGTCGCTGTAATAAAAGCGTAACTACAAATACCTAATACAGTAGAACCCCTCTAACTTAACAACTGTATGAAAAAACATGGATGTCACTATAAGCAGGTGGTTGCTTAATGCAGAACAAAAGTAATGCAGAAAGCTGCTCTAGCATTACTTTTGTCCTGCATTAAGCTACCACCTGCCTCTACCACCCAGATTTATACATCTTCTATGTGGTCGCATTAGAGGGGGTTTACTTTAAATTATTGACGCATGTTGACGCCTATACGAACACACTAGATACAGATCATACAGCTCAGATAGGACATAACAGCGCATAGGTTATACTGAAAGCTCTCGAATGAGAGCCTTCTTTATGTCGTGTGTCGTGTAATAGGCATCTTCCTGTTGTTTGTTTTGAGACACCCTAGTTAATCCTTTACATTTAGTACATATAAAACATAGTGTCAGATCAAACAGCTTATGTAGAAACAGTGATGTGTTTGCTTATGGTATAATGCAGTTCTGGAGCTATATTCTCTGAAATGTCAAAGATCTCTGGTTCATTAGCTATTATAAAGATAACTTTCTGAATACTCATTCCTGAATTCTTGTATACATGTATAGATATTCACGAGTTAAATGTTTAAAAGTCATATGTTTTAAATAACACCTGTGATCATTTATTCACTGACAGCTTTTTGTTTGGGTTGGGGGGTATAGTTTTTCTCGATTCATGAGGCACCGAGACTGAATTCACGTCGTCTATAACGTTTTGTCGTGTTTGTATTTCTATCGTATTTATTATTCTATCCCATGAGTGATAATTGTGTCCATCTGTTAGTTATATTTCGAGTGCTATGTTTATTGCCAAGGTAATAATACTTGCATAACTGCGTCTGAATGTTTATTTTTGTTGGCATGACAGTCGCGTGTACTTCAAACTTAGTGCAACTGCTTCAAACTTACCACACACTGTAGCCATGTCCGTTTATAAGATGTATAATGATATATTTACCCTTTACTCCATGAATATTCATATAAGAAATAATTACATCATGAATATTAATTGGGTCAAATGTTCAAACCAGCATACGGAAACAGGAATGTTCGGTAATGGCAGACACTGTAGAATCATCTCTATATTGTACCATAAGCAAACAGAGTAGACCTTGATCCAACGGCTCCTATAGGAGCGATCTGATCTAGGTCTACGCTGGCTGCCAGGGCACATAAAGGCGTATTTATGGGGTAAAATTTCTCTGTCAAAACCTCTCAGGTGCAGTTCTAATGAATGGATTTATCAGAGATAAACAAAATCACTATACTTAGGTCTCCTAAATACAGTGAAACCCCACCAATACGACCACTTAATAAACAGCCACTGATGTCGTCTAAAGCAGGTAGTTGCTTAATGCAGGACGAAAGTTATGGAGCTTTCTGCATAACTTTCGTCCTGCATTAAGCTACCACCTGCCTCTGCAACCCAGAATTATGCCCGTTTTTGGTGGTCGCATTAGCGGGGTTTTACTGTATGTCTCTTAATTACGTATAAACCATAAAAGAAAGCAAACAAATAATAATTAACAAAATAAGTAATTGAGTTTTCTTATGTCTGAAATGATTATAGGTATGTCAGAAGAATATCATGTCAATTCCGAACTCTAATTAACGAGCCAGACATAAAGCTTTCAGCATGATTAAGTCCGAATGAGATATAATAATACCCGAAATATATTTCAAATATCGACCTGAGGTTGATGCATATATCTTACGATCATATGCTCTGTGAAGGTTCCATGTTAGTTTATCCACCTACACCGTGTTAGTGCTTATACAAACAGAAGGACCAGATCAGACGGCTGCTAATGCTGCTAATGAAAAATGAAAAAAAAAATAGATCTATTTCTGCAGTTTTTGTCTTGGTAAATATTCCGTTGTTCGTGATGGCATTAACAAAAACAGCTAATATATTAACGTTTATACATATACAGTCATAATATTTCTTATATAGATATTCATCACGTAAAATAACTTCATAAAATTCGGAAACCTTTTTCAAAATTCTATTATCGAAATTTACCCCTCATTAGTAAATATAAATGCAATTTACGGACGTTACTGCAGCAAGGTATTTCTCATCAAGATTTCTATGGTAATGTTATCTACAAACTTAGGAAAATTCGTGGTCATATCCCTTTTCACGATTTGTTTATTAAACGCATTAAAACTTTTAGGAAGAAAGGTTATGACCCTATTATATTGCAACACACTGCATGTTTGGTTATCGACCCCTTTACAGTTGGTCGCTACGCTTTCCTCTTTGCTTGCACAATGACAGGCCGAGGGTAGTACTCTATGATGGTATACTCTCAAACCCAGAAATGGGATTAGCTTACCAGACTCATGTATTACCTTTCCTCTGTCGTGCCCTTAACGGCTTCCCTGCAGTTGCTCTGTCTTCAGCAAAGTCATTGAGTACATATTGGACGGACTTTCACAGTTGTTATGCTATGTTTTACATTTTGTACTGAAATTACTCACTTCTATGTTGTGGGGAAGTCCGGCGGGGATACCTTTATTTACAATGTTTGTTTAGCTAGGGTGATTTTGAGATAAGTGTGAGGTTATGACGTCCGTAAACCGGTTTAAACCCCCAGTGGTGTTTTGCTACTGACCGTGCAAAGGCGGTACTCTCTTTGTCATCCTTCCTTTTGTTTGCCTTGCTTCTTTGTGCTTGTGATTGTGTTCATGCGTGGAGTGTTTGTCTCTGGTTCTTGTGTGTCTAATGGTGTTTTCATTGTTCATCTCGTGTGTGAGTGTGCGTTTGGGTGTGAGGTTGTGTGTGTATGTGTGGCATGCTGTCTAACGGTGTTTTGGTGGTGGTTGCGTCTTGTATGTGACTTTGCCTGCTTGACTTTACTACTTTTCCATTCACATTTCATCATACCAATTAAAACACTGAACTATATTATCATAAATTCAGTAAACCCCCCTCTCTAAATCGGAATTAAAGAAGAATTTAAATACTTTTAGGTAGGTGGCTGCTTAATGCAGGATGAAATTCATGCAGAAAGCAAAAAACGATATGTTAAAGAAATATCGTCATCATACCTACAATATACGTATATTTTCAATTACATCATAACACATGGTACTTCATTCTGATGAAGATTGTCAATTTGAACTTTGTGTTGAAAACTACACCTGTGCTATAAAATAAACCGTTTTCGTCGACACTTATATTATATTTTCTTTGCATTATCGACCAGTATCCAACAGTTTTGAAACTTAAATGCGACCCACTTAAAAACTAATATACAGGCGAATCTTCCATAATCAAACAAATGAATGAAAAGTTTGGCTTCCCCAGCGTTTGTCCTTCGATAAACTTTCTTTTCAGTATATAAACAGATGAGTTGTGTACTGTTTAGGTACAGTAGAACCCCGCTAATGCGACCACTTAATGCGACCACTTAAACAAACATGGCTGTTTTCATAAGCAGGTGGTTGCTTAATGCAGGACGAAAGTTATGCAGAAAGCTCCTATAGGAGCTTTCTGCATAACTTTTGTCCTGCATTAAGCAACCACCTGCCCTTGCCACTGTGAATTATGCCCCTTTTTGGTGGTCGCATTAGAGGGATATTACTGTATTTCGAAACCTCGTTGCAAGTAGAGACTGCCACTTTAGCTATGCACTTCAAAGAATCTTTTACAAACAAAATAGACGGATTTGTTGGAGCAGTCTGATCAATGTCTGCTATGTTTGCTTATGAAACAGTGCTTAGTATTGCCATTGCCAACAGTACGCGTGCTCAAAGACTATTGGGGATCCAGACCATTCTAGCCATTCAGCTAATAAATAGCCGTTATGTAAAAATCTCTTGTATGGATATCTATGAAGTAAAGTTTTATTCAATCAGAAAATGAAGATTTATTACAGATAACCGCTTGATATTACATGTACAGTGAAACCCCGCTAATGTGACCACATAAAAGAGGTATAATTATGGGTGCTAGATGCAGGTGGTAGCTTAATGCAGGACGAAAGCAATGCAGAAAGCTCATACAGGAGCTTTCTGTATTACTTTTGCCCTGCATTAAGCAACCACCTGCTTATAAAGGCTCCCATGTTAATTCATTTAGTGGTCGCATTAGAGGGGTTGTACTGTAATTATTTTAAATTTGGATCACTTTCTGATAAATTGCAAACGGTTAGGACAACAGAAGATGTGCAACCAACATCCAAAACGTTTGATGCTTTAAAGAAATAGATTAAAACCTGAGCCCCAGATAAGATGCGTAAATTAATACATTCTCAAGAATAACTCCTTTATTTCTCTTTAGTGGTCACAGTATAGGGTTTGGTGGAGAAATGACGATTTTAGTATTTGGGTACGCACCCTTATCTGTAGGTCTGAAAACCCCTCTAAACCGGACGTTACAATTAGTATCTAAAAGGTCTTACAGACAGGTGGCAGCTTATGCAGTGTGACTTTCAACCTGCTTTCAGCAATAACCTGCCTAACACACCTAAATTGTTTAATAAAATTCCGATTTAGTGGGATTCTGCTGTAAAAACACCTTTACATTGAGTATTGAAGTTGATTAGAATATTTGCCGCGAACATTTACTTACCATTGACAATATTTCGAAATCGAGTAAATGAGTGAATTAGTTTATATTAGCCTCGCTGGTACAAATAAGGATGTCAAATAGCGCCGATAAAGATTCAATAAACGAGGGTGTTGATGTAGAGGACTATTATAGAATGAGGCTTCCGGCTAATCTAACTCGTTACAACGCAGCTGAAGATTAGTATCAGTATTCAGCCCTTCTGTTTTGTGATTGCTGGAAGGGATATGAGCCTTGTAAATATAAGCCAAACCTTATTGCCATTCACACATTGTAGATTAAGATCAGCCGTCTCGACACCGACGAGGCGAATTTTTTTGTGTCTGCACTGTTTGATACACGCCAACTTCTGCAGTATTTTACTAAGCATGTGAAACAGTATCACTACGTATCAGAATGATACTACGTAGATGACAATGCCTTTAGTCTGGGTTTATACTATAAGCACACCATTAACCTCCCCCCCCCCACTGCTGACGCATTTTAATGCCCATGTAAAGGGCATTTTTAAACCATTGTTATAAATAGATCATTTGCTCCAGAGGCGGAAATGCTCTATTTAATACAATGGTTTCAAAACTACACAATTCTAAAATGTTCATTCTCTGTAATTAATGTTTCTTCTATAGCATACAGAGTAAACACAAATCATACTGCTATATGAGCCGTCTGGTCAGGGTCTGTTCGTTTTGTATAATTATACTAAACTGTAGGTATCATATAACACATTAATCTAATTGAAATTCATGACGTCATTATCTCGTAAATGAGTATTCATGAAGGAAAAGGTTAACTGCTATCCCATAATAAAATGTAATGTCTGCTCAAACTCGTTTTTCGAGTAACTTTCGCTTATTGTCCCATAACTTAAACCCGTTTGACGACAAGAAACCCTAAGTTGTCTCTTTCTGGCGTCTGTGCGGTGAAACAGTCAACGCTTTCCCTCATATAAAAGCATTTTCACACATTTGCAAACATTTGTTTTCTCCTTTTGACCCTGATAATGTTTTTTCTCCATTTGACTCTGATAACATTTGTTTTTCTTTTACCTACTCAACCGATTATTATATTTTTAGTTTGATGCTGTGTAAAATAAGCATTATCTCTTTAGTTATGCATGGTAATTTCTGTACGGAAGGGCTATGTAACTAAGTTGGAAGAACTTGTAGCCCAACCCAATTTCTGTAACAAAAGAGAGATAAAATATGTTTAACCTAACTAAGGTCATACAGTAAAACCCCTCTAAACCGGACGTTAAATTTAGCATAAATATCGGTCTTGGATACAGGTGTCAGCTTAATGCAGGGTGAAAGTCATGCAGAAAGCTCCTAGAGGAGCTTTCTGCATGACTTTCACTCTGCATTAAGCAGCCACCTGCCTAAAAGTATCTAAATTATTCCTCACTAGAATTCTGGTTTAGAGGGGTTTCACTGTATTTGTCTCATCTTACCATTTACACGCAACGGTCCTCCCATAATTCATGCTAAGGTTCTGTGATCCTCCACGGTGTCATTCAAATTCTCCAGAGACACTAACAGCGGCCGAGATGTCTGTCTTGGAACCTCATAAACGGATCGAGTATAATTACCTGTTCAACCTTTGATGTATGTATGATAAAGCCGGTGATAATTGATTGTCCCCTGTAGCCCAATCTGTAACACACTTCCTAAATTATCCCCGACAACCAATCTGTTCTTTTACGTCTGTGGTCTGACTTGTAAGAAGAATAGATTGCGCTTTACCCTTTATGTGAGGAATATTCATGTTACAATATAATTATATTTAAGTATTGATAATGACACAATTCCATAAGCTAACAGCCCATACCCTGATCAGCTATTTCCTGCATGTTTCACCTGCTCTGGGTCAACACGGCTTGAAAAGGCTTCAAAGGGCGTTTGTATCAAGTATCATTGCTTCCCTTTGCATACGTATTGCAAATACAAATTGCTTATACAGCAGGTCTAACCTGTTAAGCGGCCATCAAAACGTAGGTCTAATTATGGGCCTGTAAGTCTGGTGGTAGCGTAATGTAGGTACGCAGAAAACTCATATAGGAACTTTCTGCATTATTTTTGCCCTTTGTTAAGTAAGCAACCATCTTGTTTTTTAAAGAGTCAGATGTTCAAAAAAAGAAATTATCCGCTTAAGATAGGTTATATTACAATAAGATATGTTTACTGTACTTCTGCCTACACAGAATGATGGTTTTGATGTTTCGTGACATTTTGTGGTATTTAAACAGTGGTCATTATTTGTTTTACGATAAACGTGTCATTAGGGCTATAAGGTTTATATCAAAAGTTGAGATTCTTCATTTCTCAACTTAAATCACGAGTTCAGTGAATACAGTAAAACCTCTCTAAACCGGATATTGAATTCAGCATAAATATAGGTCTTGGAGACAGTTGTCAGCTTAATGCAGAGTGAAGGTAATACAGAAAGCTCCTTTAGAAACTTTCTACATGACTTTCACCCCGCATTAGGTAGCCACATGCATATACAGTGAACCCCCGCTAATGCGGCCACTTAATAAACAGCCACTGGTGCCGTTTAAAGCAGGTGGTTGCTTAATGCAGGATGAAAGTTATGCAGAAAGCTCCTACAGGAGCTTTCTGCATAACTTTCGTCCTGCATTAAGCTTCCACCTGCCTCTGTCACCCAGAATTATGCCCCTTTTTGGTGGTCGCATTAGCGGGGTTTCACTGTAAGTATCTAAATTCGTCTCTACTAGAATTTCGGTTTTAGAAGGTTTTTTTTATACTCGTAATGTTTGTTTTAGTGAAGAAAGAAATACTTTAGCGTCTCGAATATTCCCCCTGTTTTGTGATATAGTCATCTCCTAATTTGTAGGCACTGTATGACCTATTATCTTCCACAATGCTACGAAACTTGCTAATTCGTCCATACAACCATGCATCTATGCACCTATCTGTCTATCCATCAACCCATATACTCATCCATCAATTTGTCTATCCGTCAACCCATATATCCATCCATCTGTCTGTCTATCCGTGCGCCAATTTAACTCTTATCCTACTATATCTGCAATGTATGGCCGAGGCAAGCTCGTGCATGACTTTCAATCTGCATTAAGCAGCCACCTGCCTGAAAGTACATTTGTATGTCTAAATTCTACTTTACTAAACTTCCTGTATAGAGGGCTTTCTGTACTTGTAGTGTGGTCGAAGAATCGCAAATTAAGCAGGACTAAATGTCTTAATACATGTACATACAATCAAAAACACAACAGCAGAGTGGATACAAGAAATCCACGACATAGATTAAAGAGAATATGTAAACAACACTTTAATTGCTGAATATTCAAAGTAAATTGGCAAATTAGTGTATTTACATGTCCTATTTTCTATAACTGTTGTTGATGTAGCAAATTCCCTGCGATAAGAAAATGCAGTGAATTAATGCTATATTGTCTATCGATCGGTATGCTACTTATACAGTAATGTACTGGTTTTCCATTAGGACTTATAACTTTTCAAGATAAAATTTCCTCCCCGATGTGTAGGGATTTTATTGAAAGAATACGGTTGCTCGGGTTATAAATAACGAAACCACTAAATCTACGTACTGAATTTCCTTAGAGAGGCGTATTTATCTATTTCACAGCCGAAGTACTTTTGCTTGCAGCTGCAATGAGCGAATATGGGATTACCTTTGAAAACGGTTTGAATCTAGATGAGACACGTCAGGACCCAATCTATTTGTCACACCACTTGCGTTTTAGAAAAGGAACTGTAGGAAAGTCCACCCTTAAACTTAAAGCAGACGGCATTCTTTGCAAACGAAACTTTAAAAAAAATGCAGTTAACGCATTCCCTCATATTGACGACTTCTAACGACTCTGTAAAAGTCACTTTGTGAAACCATTGTGATAAATAGAGCATTTGCTCCTATAGGAGCATATGCTCTATTTATCACAATACTAATAGTTTCAAACTACAAAACTCTAAACTGTTTTTTCCTTTTCTCTTGTTAATGATCCTTTTCGGTAGATTTATTCAAAGAGGTTGTATCTAAAAATAGCCAATGGCGGAATGGGTTAAGCGGTACGAAAGGTGGATAATAATGTGACACACATGTACATGTATACATGAAAGGATATGAGTGTTTAATCAGAGGAGTGTGACATTATTTCGATCTGCTTCCAAAGTTTCTGTCATTGCAAAATTGTTTTCTATTTCTGTGCCATTGTGAAGCTTAATCTAATTAGAATTCATGATGCCATTATTAAACTCTTTCCTTCATATAAACGCCTTTTAGCGCATTTGCAAACAGGGTAGACCCAGCTTAGGCAACTCCTATAGAAGCCGTCTGATCCGGGTCTGCTCTGTCTGCCAGTGGGATTTGATAGAACAATTTCTTTACTTTCTAAAGCGGCTACAATGTTCCACCTTCCATATTTCACTATAAATATTTTGTCCATGAATATTCGGTATATATTCGATGTCCGTGAAGTTGGCTACTTGTTCCTTGTTCCCAGTTCGACATTCAATGGATTGTGAATGTTCAATAGCAAACAAGTAGCTAACTTCACACCCCGTTACTTATTCGACTGTTTTCGTTTTTGTGAATAACGAACCGGGAATAAGTAGCTAACTTCACACCCAGTTACTTATTCAATTATATTCGTTATTCTGAATAACGAACCGGGAATAAGTAGCTAACTTCACATCCCGTTACTTATTCAATTATTTTCGTTATTTTGAATAACGAACCGGGAATAAGTAGCTAACTTCACATCCAGTTACTTATTCGATTATTTTCGTTTTTGTGAATAACGAACCTGGAATAAGTAGCTAACTTCACATCCCGTTACTTATTCGATTATTTTCGTTTTTGTGAATAACGAACCGGGAATAAGTAGCTAACTTCACATCCCGTTACTTATTCGATATTTTCGTTTTTGTGAATAACGAACCGGGAATAAGTAGCTAACTTCACATCCCGTTACTTATTCGATTATTTTCGTTTTTGTGAATAACGAACCGGGAATAAGTAGCTAACTTCACATCCCGTTACTTATTCGATTATTTTCGTTATTCTGAATAACGAACCGGGAATAAGTAGCTAACTTCACATCCCGTTACTTATTCAATTATTTTCATTATTTTGAATAAGGAACCGGGAATAAGTAGCTAACTTCACATCCAGTTACTTATTCGATTATTTTCGTTTTTGTGAATAACGAACCGGGAATAGGTAGCTAACATCACATCCCGTTACTTATTCGACTATTTTCGTTATTCTGAATAACGAACCGGGAATAAGTAGCTAACTTCACATCCCGTTACTTATTCGATTATTTTCGTTGTTCTGAATAACGAACCGGGAATAAGTAGCTAACTTCACTTCCCGTTACTTATTCGATATTTTCGTTTTTGTGAATAAGGAACCGGGAATAAGTAGCTAACTTCACATCCCGTTACTTATTCGATTATTTTCATTATTCTGAATAACGAACCGGGAATAAGTAGCTAACTTCACATCCCGTTACTTATTCAATTATTTTCATTATTTTGAATAAGGAACCGGGAATAAGTAGCTAACTTCACATCCAGTTACTTATTCGATTATTTTCGTTTTTGTGAATAACGAACCGGGAATAGGTAGCTAACTTCACATCCCGTTACTTATTCGACTATTTTCGTTATTCTGAATAACGAACCGGGAATAAGTAGCTAACTTCACATCCCGTTACTTATTCGATTATTTTCATTATTCTGAATAACGAACCGGGAATAAGTAGCTAACTTCACATCCCGTTACTTATTCAATTATTTTCATTATTTTGAATAAGGAACCGGGAATAAGTAGCTAACTTCACATCCAGTTACTTATTCGATTATTTTCGTTTTTGTGAATAACGAACCGGGAATAGGTAGCTAACTTCACATCCCGTTACTTATTCGACTATTTTCGTTATTCTGAATAACGAACCGGGAATAAGTATCTAACTTCACATCCCGTTACTTATTCGATTATTTTCGTTGTTCTGAATAACGAACCGGGAATAAGTAGCTAACTTCACTTCCCGTTACTTATTCGATATTTTCGTTTTTGTGAATAAGGAACCGGGAATAAGTAGCTAACTTCACATCCCGTTACTTATTCGATTATTTTCATTATTCTGAATAACGAACCGGGAATAAGTAGCTAACTTCACATCCCGTTACTTATTCAATTATTTTCATTATTTTGAATAAGGAACCGGGAATAAGTAGCTAACTTCACATCCAATTACTTATTCGATTATTTTCGTTTTTGTGAATAACGAACCGGGAATAGGTAGCTAACTTCACATCCCGTTACTTCTTCGACTATTTTCGTTATTCTGAATAACGAACCGGGAATAAGTAGCTAACTTCACATCCCGTTACTTATTCGATTATTTTCATTATTCTGAATAACGAACCGGGAATAAGTAGCTAACTTCACATCCCGTTACTTATTCAATTAGTTTCATTATTTTGAATAAGGAACCGGGAATAAGTAGCTAACTTCACATCCAGTTACTTATTTGATTATTTTCGTTTTTGTGAATAACGAACCGGGAATAGGTAGCTAACTTCACATCCCGTTACTTATTCGATTATTTTCGTTATTCTGAATAACGAACCGGGAATAAGTAGCTAACTTCACATCCCGTTACTTATTCGATTATTTTCGTTGTTCTGAATAACGAACCGGGAATAAGTAGCTAACTTCACATCCCGTTACTTATTCAATTATTTTCGTTATTTTGAATAACGAACCGGGAATAAGTAGCCAACTTCACGTCCAGTTACTTATTCGATTATTTTCGTTTTTGTGAATAACGAACCGGGAATAAGTAGCTAACTTCACATCCCGTTACTTATTCGATTATTTTCGTTATTCTGAATAACGAACCGGGAATAAGTAGCTAACTTCACATCCCGTTACTTATTCAATTATTTTCGTTATTTTGAATAACGAACCGGGAATAAGTAGCTAACTTCACATCCAGTTACTTATTCGATTATTTTCGTTTTTGTGAATAACGAACCTGGAATAAGTAGCTAACTTCACATCCCGTTACTTATTCGACTATTTTCGTTATTCTGAATAACGAACCGGGAATAAGTAGCTAACTTCACATCCCGTTACTTATTCGATTATTTTCATTATTCTGAATAACGAACCGGGAATAAGTAGCTAACTTCACATCCCGTTACTTATTCAATTATTTTCATTATTTTGAATAAGGAACCGGGAATAAGTAGCTAACTTCACATCCAGTTACTTATTCGATTATTTTCGTTTTTGTGAATAACGAACCGGGAATAGGTAGCTAACTTCACATCCCGTTACTTATTCGACTATTTTCGTTATTCTGAATAACGAACCGGGAATAAGTAGCTAACTTCACATCCCGTTACTTATTCGATTATTTTCGTTGTTCTGAATAACGAACCGGGAATAAGTAGCTAACTTCACTTCCCGTTACTTATTCGATATTTTCGTTTTTGTGAATAAGGAACCGGGAATAAGTAGCTAACTTCACATCCCGTTACTTATTCGATTATTTTCATTATTCTGAATAACGAACCGGGAATAAGTAGCTAACTTCACATCCCGTTACTTATTCAATTATTTTCATTATTTTGAATAAGGAACCGGGAATAAGTAGCTAACTTCACATCCAATTACTTATTCGATTATTTTCGTTTTTGTGAATAACGAACCGGGAATAGGTAGCTAACTTCACATCCCGTTACTTATTCGACTATTTTCGTTATTCTGAATAACGAACCGGGAATAAGTAGCTAACTTCACATCCCGTTACTTATTCGATTATTTTCATTATTCTGAATAACGAACCGGGAATAAGTAGCTAACTTCACATCCCGTTACTTATTCAATTAGTTTCATTATTTTGAATAAGGAACCGGGAATAAGTAGCTAACTTCACATCCAGTTACTTATTTGATTATTTTCGTTTTTGTGAATAACGAACCGGGAATAGGTAGCTAACTTCACATCCCGTTACTTATTCGATTATTTTCGTTATTCTGAATAACGAACCGGGAATAAGTAGCTAACTTCACATCCCGTTACTTATTCGATTATTTTCGTTGTTCTGAATAACGAACCGGGAATAAGTAGCTAACTTCACATCCCGTTACTTATTCAATTATTTTCGTTATTTTGAATAACGAACCGGGAATAAGTAGCCAACTTCACGTCCAGTTACTTATTCGATTATTTTCGTTTTTGTGAATAACGAACCGGGAATAAGTAGCTAACTTCACATCCCTTTACTTATTCGATTATTTTCGTTATTCTGAATAACGAACCGGGAATAAGTAGCTAACTTCACATCCCGTTACTTATTCAATTATTTTTGTTATTTTGAATAACGAACCGGGAATAAGTAGCTAACTTCACATCCAGTTACTTATTCGATTATTTTCGTTTTTGTGAATAACGAACCTGGAATAAGTAGCTAACTTCACATCCCGTTACTTATTCGATTATTTTCGTTTTTGTGAATAACGAACCGGGAATAAGTAGCTAACTTCACATCCCGTTACTTATTCGATTATTTTCGTTATTCTGAATAACGAACCGGGAATAAGTAGCTAACTTCACATCCCGTTACTTATTCAATTATTTTCATTATTTTGAATAAGGAACCGGGAATAAGTAGCTAACTTCACATCCAGTTACTTATTCGATTATTTTCGTTTTTGTGAATAACGAACCGGGAATAGGTAGCTAACTTCACATCCCGTTACTTATTCGACTATTTTCGTTATTCTGAATAACGAACCGGGAATAAGTAGCTAACTTCACATCCCGTTACTTATTCGATTATTTTCGTTGTTCTGAATAACGAACCGGGAATAAGTAGCTAACTTCACTTCCCGTTACTTATTCGATATTTTCGTTTTTTTGAATAAGGAACCGGGAATAAGTAGCTAACTTCACATCCCGTTACTTATTCGATTATTTTCATTATTCTGAATAACGAACCGGGAATAAGTAGCTAACTTCACATCCCGTTACTTATTCAATTATTTTCATTATTTTGAATAAGGAACCGGGAATAAGTAGCTAACTTCACATCCAGTTACTTATTCGATTATTTTCGTTTTTGTGAATAACGAACCGGGAATAGGTAGCTAACTTCACATCCAGTTACTTATTCGACTATTTTCGTTATTCTGAATAACGAACCGGGAATAAGTAGCTAACTTCACATCCCGTTACTTATTCGATTATTTTCATTATTCTGAATAACGAACCGGGAATAAGTAGCTAACTTCACATCCCGTTACTTATTCAATTATTTTCATTATTTTGAATAAGGAACCGGGAATAAGTAGCTAACTTCACATCCAGTTACTTATTCGATTATTTTCGTTTTTGTGAATAACGAACCGGGAATAGGTAGCTAACTTCACATCCCGTTACTTATTCGACTATTTTCGTTATTTTGAATAACGAACCGGGAATAAGTAGCTAACTTCACATCCCGTTACTTATTCGATTATTTTCGTTGTTCTGAATAACGAACCGGGAATAAGTAGCTAACTTCACTTCCCGTTACTTATTCGATATTTTCGTTTTTGTGAATAAGGAACCGGGAATAAGTAGCTAACTTCACATCCCGTTACTTATTCGATTATTTTCATTATTCTGAATAACGAACCGGGAATAAGTAGCTAACTTCACATCCCGTTACTTATTCAATTATTTTCATTATTTTGAATAAGGAACCGGGAATAAGTAGCTAACTTCACATCCAATTACTTATTCGATTATTTTCGTTTTTGTGAATAACGAACCGGGAATAGGTAGCTAACTTCACATCCCGTTACTTATTCGACTATTTTCGTTATTCTGAATAACGAACCGGGAATAAGTAGCTAACTTCACATCCCGTTACTTATTCGATTATTTTCATTATTCTGAATAACGAACCGGGAATAAGTAGCTAACTTCACATCCCGTTACTTATTCAATTAGTTTCATTATTTTGAATAAGGAACCGGGAATAAGTAGCTAACTTCACATCCAGTTACTTATTTGATTATTTTCGTTTTTGTGAATAACGAACCGGGAATAGGTAGCTAACTTCACATCCCGTTACTTATTCGATTATTTTCGTTATTCTGAATAACGAACCGGGAATAAGTAGCTAACTTCACATCCCGTTACTTATTCAATTATTTTCGTTATTTTGAATAACGAACCGGGAATAAGTAGCCAACTTCACGTCCAGTTACTTATTCGATTATTTTCGTTTTTGTGAATAACGAACCGGGAATAAGTAGCTAACTTCACATCCCGTTACTTATTCGATTATTTTCGTTATTCTGAATAACGAACCGGGAATAAGTAGCTAACTTCACATCCCGTTACTTATTCAATTATTTTCGTTATTTTGAATAACGAACCGGGAATAAGTAGCTAACTTCACATCCAGTTACTTATTCGATTATTTTCGTTTTTGTGAATAACGAACCTGGAATAAGTAGCTAACTTCACATCCCGTTACTTATTCCATTATTTTCGTTTTTGTGAATAACGAACCGGGAATAAGTAGCTAACTTCACATCCCGTTACTTATTCGATATTTTCGTTGTTCTGAATAAGGAACCGGGAATAAGTAGCTAACTTCAAATCCCGTTACTTATTCGATTATTTTCGTTATTCTGAATAACGAACCGGGAATAAGTAGCTAACTTCACATCCCGTTACTTATTCAATTATTTTCGTTATTTTGAATAACGAACCGGGAATAAGTAGCTAACTTCACATCCAGTTACTTATTCGATTATTTTCGTTTTTGTGAATAACGAACCTGGAATAAGTAGCTAACTTCACATCCCGTTACTTATTCGATTATTTTCGTTTTTGTGAATAACGAACCGGGAATAAGTAGCTAACTTCACATCCCGTTACTTATTCGATATTTTCGTTGTTCTGAATAAGGAACCGGGAATAAGTAGCTAACTTCAAATCCCGTTACTTATTCGATTATTTTCGTTATTCTGAATAACGAACCGGGAATAAGTAGCTAACTTCACATCCCGTTACTTATTCGATATTTTCGTTTTGTGAATAACGAACCGGGAATAAGTAGCTAACTTCACATCCCGTTACTTATTCGATTATTTTCGTTTTAGTGAATAAGGAACCGGGAATAAGTAGCTAACTTCACTTTCCGTTACTTATTCGACTATTTTCGTTATTCTGAATAACGAACCGGGAATAAGTAGCTAACTTCACATCCCGTTACTTATTCGATTATTTTCATTATTTTGAATAAGGAACCGGGAATAAGTAGCTAACTTCACATCCAGTTACTTATTCGATTATGTTCGTTTTTTGTGAATAACGAACCGGGAATAAGTAGCTAACTTCACATCCCGTTACTTATTCGATTATTTTCGTTTTTGTAAATAACGAACCGTGAATAAGTAGATAACTTCACATCCCGTTACTTATTCGATTATTTTCGTTGTTCTGAATAACGAACCGGGAATAAGTAGCTAACTTCACATCCCGTTACTTATTCAATTATTTTCGTTTTTGTGAATAACGAACCGGGAATAAGTAGCTAACTTCACATCCCGTTACTTATTCGATTATTTTCTTTTTTGTGAATAACGAACCGGGAATAAGTAGCTAACTTCACACCCCGTTACTTATTCAATTATTTTCGTTATTTTGAATAACGAACCGGGAATAAGTAGCTAACGTCACATCCAGTTACTTATTCAATTATTTGCGTTATTCTTTAATAAGGAACCAGGAATAAGTAACTAACTTCACACCCTGCCAAATTACCGTGTAATTAATTTATTACCAGTCAGAGATCCGACTTACCTAATTAAGAAAGGAACAACTCTTATTTTTGCTGACATGAGACGTCATCACAGAGCAAATATGACGTCGTCTCAGAGCAATTTCGAAAAAGGAATTAAATCTTCACTTGTAAACATTTGAGTTTAAACGGTTACACGTTGTACCTAGAAGTTGATAGTGTCAAATTGAGGAACATACGAGGAACAATCTTTTACGTTTATTATCGATTTTTGGTCGTAATCCGTCAAGAATTAATGGACTAAGGACGATATGAAATTTCGAATCGACGTCAAATTTGAATTCTGTATTCTCCGTGGAAGCCCCCGAATACGGTTCTGTACACCCCGGCAGTTTTTAGCAAACTTGCCAATCAAATTCCAAGGATTTACTCTGACTGGTAATAAATACTCATTTGAATAGTCAACCGGCAATTGGCAGCCAGCTGCCAAATCAAATGTAACTTCAGAAATTGTTTACTAGCGAACCGTCAACTGGCAACTGGCAGCCAGCTTCAAATTCGCTCTTAACATATCAAAACAGAGTTGACCACGACTAGTCAACTGGCAACTGGCAGCCAGCTTCCAATTTGACTTCTATAATCCCTAGATACATATTCATGTGAATTAATGAGATAGTGTGAGATGAGATGAAATGAGATAAGAATAGATCAGATATAAAGCTGATCGGAATCTGATCTGTATCTGGTTTGTATCCGATCAGATCAACTCAGATCAAGATCAGCTCAGATCTAGATACGATTATATTAGATCAGAATCTGATCTGGATCTGATCTAGTTCTGATCTAAATCTAATATTGTACTTGTTTTGAGCAAAGCAGATCGGATCAGATCTAGATCCAGATCAGATCAGATAATATTCGATTAGATCATATCATCCCAGATTACATAAAGTCAGACTAGATATGACCAGAGGAGATCCCGATCCAGATCTTGATCCAGATCAGATCGGATCAGATCATATGTTTATCCAGTCTAAGTCAAGATCTATACAGATATGTTGATCCGGCTAATTGGGCGGAGTTTGCAGTTACTGAACAGCATCTAAATTAACTCATTTTGTGCTGAAAATTATTCTGCCACAACTCTGATGTGTTTCATTTTTACTTGCTTTGTTACATTGTTTACTTACTTCTGATTCGTTACAACTGTTTGAGAAACTATTGAACAAGTGTCAAACAGCTTGGATCCTCATCTCGGTGCCTCATCTGGATCCAAGGTGTTTACAAATGCAAGTCATATCGTGCTTAGCATAATAAAGGTCACAAAACACTTAGATAAATAACAGCTTTATTCAGGAGAACGAGTGAAAGGATAATCGGTGATAGAGTTTAATAGATAGAGAACCTCGATCTATGCTGTTTTATATCGCACTAATTACGTAAGATTTCCGACATCACATTTTTAGAGCATACATTTATTATTTTGTAGATTTTCATTATTTCAAGACTTTGTTGATCTTTATCTGGTTACATATTTTAACAGTTTGGATTCAAATCAGACGATGAGATACGTCTTGTTTAATCTAGGCTGGTAATGTTTATTTACTAACAATGTGTACAACCTGCTACAACGTATGTGTGACTTGATAACATGACATAGAGTTGAGTCGCACATCTGTTAATCATGAATTTGTCAATTGCGCACGCTAAAGTTACTCAACTACTCTCATTACATGAACAAACCCGATCTGATCTTATCTGATCTAGATCTAGATCTCGTCTGATCTGGATCTGATTTGGATCTGAATCTGAATCACTTCTGACCTGATATGGTATGATCTAATCTGATCTAATCTGATCTGGATATGAGTTGGATCTTATCTGGATTGAATCATTTCTGATTTGGTCTGATTTGATCTGATTTGATTTGCATCTTGATCTAATCTGATCTGACATAATCTGGATCTGGATCTGGCTGTTCTTATCTGATCTGATCAAGACAAGCGAAAACTCTAATTAAGATCTGGGCCAGATCGGATCAGACCCTGATCAGATCCTGATCATATCCAGATCTATTCTAATCAGATATGGATATTGATCTGAATAAGATATTGAAATATTCTTCATCTAATCTGATTTGATTGAATAGTTGACATGTTAAGAGTGAATTGGCAGCTGGCTGCCAGTTGTCAGTAGACGGTTCGTTAAGCACAATACCTGAAGTAACATTTGAATTGGCTGCTGGCTGCCAGTTGCCAATTGACGGTTCACCTGTAAATACAGTTTCTTATGTTACATTTGAATTGGCAGCTGGCTGTCAGTTGCCAGTTGACTATTCGTGGTCAACCCTGTTTTGATATGTTAAGAGCGATTTGGAAGCTGGCTGCCAGTTGACAATTCACCTGAATACGTATCTATGTATGATACAATTCGAATTGGCAGTTGGCTGCCAGTTGCTAATTGACTTTTGGCTAGTAAATACAATTTCTGAAGTTACATTTCAATTGACAACTGGCTGCCTGTTGCCGGTTCGTTAGTAATCACAATACCTGATGTATAATAAAAGTCGAATTGGCAGCTGGCTGCCAGTTGCCAGGTGACTGTTTGCTAACACAAACAATGTCAGGAGTTACATTTGAATTGGCAGCTGATTGCCAGTTGCCAGTTCGCCTTTAAACACAATTTCTTATGTTATATTTGAATTGGCAGCTGGCTGCCAGATGCCAGTTACCTATTCGTAATCACCTCTGTTTTGATAGTTTAAGAGCGAATTGTCTGCTGGCTGACAGTTGCCAGTTGACAATTCACATGACTATGTTTCTATGTATAATAAAATTCAAATTGGCAGCTGGCTGTCAGTTGACAATTCACGGTTCTCTAGTAATCACAATTCATGAAGTTTCATTTGAATTGGCAACTGGCTGCCAGTTGCTAGTTGACGATTCGCGAGTATCATATTGAATTGGAAGCCGTATAGTGGACTTGGCTGGCAAATGGCAGCTAACTTCACGCACATCTGAGGGTTAGATTTTTGCAAGCGATCTCATTTAGTGCCTTGTTAATGCATTTTAAATTTCAGAAAATACAAGATTAGTACATATTAGCTACGAAAGAAAAACAAATTGCGCAATGTAACATATCCGAACAATTGAAACTGACTTTTCGCGATTTGTTTCACTTTCAGGACATTTTAGGAAAACAGTTGATTTTTTATATCGAAGTCGGGTGCCTCGAAACATCGGATATTTCGAGGTACAATTTCTTTCCCTTCAACAATTTGCAAATTATCTATTTTATGTAAATTTTCTAAAGTTTCCGTCTACAGCTTAATACAGGTCAAAAACAATGCTGCACGCTCATGTACGTGCTCTCTATGTTTTCGAACTACATTAGGCTGTCACCAACGGACCATTATTAGGCTAGAAATTGGATGTCAACTTTTCTCTTCATATGAATTGCCTAGTTCCCTTGAAATTAGATATATTAAAATTCCACTGTACATGTAATTAGTTCTCAATAGCTACACTGTGGAATAGCTTACATACTCTACTGTTTTCCCAATAGATTTTCCAACCGTATTTCTTATTGCATATTTTAATTCCTTTAAACTGGGAATTGAAAAGATGAGTTATGTGGTGGATAATTTTTACAGCCTGACATTGCTGCGCAATAAACATAATTTTAAAATTAACTTTGTGAATACTCATGGCACTAGTTCACGAAAAAATAGAAGAAATCTATATTTTGACTAATTAGATCTATACCTTAGCACAATTGAATCCCGAGGATTTAGATCTTTTTAAATTTAGATAAAGTGAATTCTAGATAGTTTAGCTTGATTTGATCTAGATCTATTCAACAATTATTTTACCAGATTTGCTACGGACCCTACTGTACAGTAGCCGGAAAGACATTTTACACACCATGAATGAAGGCCATGAGACTGTATAAATACATGTTATAATTATATCTTATCTAGATCTTACCAAATTAAAAGGAGGAGTAAAAAATCTAGATCTTATCAAAATAAAAGAAGGAGTAAAATTTTAAACACTGATAAAAAATTTCGATCACCGAAAGAAAAATGCAAGATGTGTTCTTTGCCAATATCTTTAGGTATTGAAATCGATGAAAAATTATGTGTGAGTAAATCTCTTCACGACTATAAACCCTACATGTACACTCCACGTGCCTGTTTATGTCAATGCAAACACAGTAGACCCAGATCAAACGTAATGAAACAAATTTACAAACAGAGTACATCCAGATCAGACAGCTTCTGTTGTAGCTCCTTGATCACTGATCAGGGTCTAACTCTTATCGGTTTGCTTATGAAATAATATACCGGTAGGTCTGGTTGTACAATTACTGTCAAAGCCAAACTTTCATGTACTCATGTATCATTACAAAAACTCGATCTCCATGAAATCATTTTTTTTCTTACACGCCCTTTTTTTACAATGCTAATTTTTCAAAGGGATCTTTGGCTCTGACAGAAACTAAAGGATTAGATCAACAGAATTTCATAAGCAACATAGCAGAACCTGGTCAGACAGCTCCTACAGGAACTGTCCGATCTGGATCTACTCTATTTGCAAACGTGCGTGAAGCCGTTTACATTATACGAGAAGGATTGGGAAATTGATTTTAAAGCAAATTTGGTGTCTGCTGTCAACAGAGCTAACTGGTGTTTATTAATTCTTTTTTCTCTTAAGAATATTTATTAAAGATTTCATGACCTCATGCATATTCATTTACAGGGATTACAGAGACGCTAGACAACCATGATCGAATCTAAAGAAATAAGTCTACGGACTAAGCAATCAGAGCAGATCCTGATCAGACAGTTTCTACGTGATTTAGGTTTACGCTGTTAACAAAAAGTTTGAATAGAATAATTTTCCAATACGAAAAGACCCATTAACCTACAGTGCTAACCTCTAAAGTCACATTCATAATAGAATGTAGCATATCCTTTTTTATAATTGTAGACCCAAGTCATTGGCTTAAACGGCTTTAAAACGCGTTTGAAACGCAATAAGTTGGAAAGAATAACAGTTTCTACACTGTAATTACTTAACGCAGCAAACACATAAAGATCTACGATGGAGTTGCAAAGTTACGATGCAGTAACTCGGTTTAAAAGTATACTGTCGCTACAAAAGATTAACGTTGGAAGGAATGCCGTGGTAACGAGAGTCCATTGTATACATGTATATAGTTTCTTATTCCCGGTTCCTTATTCAAAATGACTAATATAATTGAATCAGTATTTGGATGTAAAGTTAGCTACATATTCCCGGTTCGTTATTCACAAAAACATAAAATAATCGAATAAGTAACTGGATGTGAAGTTAGCTACTTATTCCCGGTTCCTTATTCACAAAAACGAAAATAATCGAATAAGTAACGGGATGTGAAGTTAGCTACTTATTCCCGGTTCGTTATTCAGAACAACGAAAATAATCGAATAAGTAACGGGATGTGAAGTTAGCTACTTATTCCCGGTTCGTTATTCAGAATAACGAAAATAGTCGAATAAGTAACGGGATGTGAAGTTAGCTACCTATTCCCGGTTCGTTATTCACAAAAACGAAAATAATCGAATAAGTAACTGGATGTGAAGTTAGCTACTTATTCCCGGTTCCTTATTCAAAATAATGAAAATAATTGAATAAGTAACGGGATGTGAAGTTAGCTACTTATTCCCGGTTCGTTATTCAGAATAATGAAAATAATCGAATAAGTAACGGGATGTGAAGTTAGCTACTTATTCCCGGTTCGTTATTCAGAATAACGAAAATAGTCGAATAAGTAACGGGATGTGAAGTTAGCTACCTATTCCCGGTTCGTTATTCACAAAAACGAACATAATCGAATAAGTAACGGGGTGTGAAGTTAGCTACTTATTCCCGGTTCGTTATTCAGAATAACGAAAATAATCGAATAAGTAACTGGATGTGAAGTTAGCTACTTATTCCCGGTTCCTTATTCAAAATAATGAAAATAATTGAATAAGTAACGGGATGTGAAGTTAGCTACTTATTCCCGGTTCGTTATTCACAAAAACGAAAATAATCGAATAAGTAACGGGATGTGAAGTTAGCTACTTATTCCCGGTTCGTTATTCACAAAAACGAAAATATCGAATAAGTAACGGGATGTGAAGATAGCTACTTATTCCCGGTTCGTTATTCACAAAAACGAAAATAATCGAATAAGTAACTGGATGTGAAGTTAGCTACTTATTCCCGGTTCCTTATTCAGAATAACGAAAATAGTCGAATAAGTAACGGGATGTGAAGTTAGCTACTTATTCCCGGTTCCTTATTCTAAATAATGAAAATAATTGAATAAGTAACGGGATGTGCAGTTAGCTACTTATTCCCGGTTCGTTATTCAGAATAACGAAAATAATCGAATAAGTAACTGGATGTGAAGTTAGCTACTTATTCCCGGTTCGTTATTCACAAAAACGAAAATAATCGAATAAGTAACGGGATGTGAAGTTAGCTACTTATTCCCGGTTCGTTATTCACAAAAACGAAAATAATCGAATAAGTAACGGGATGTGAAGTTAGCTACTTATTCCCTGTTCGTTATTCACAAAAACGAAAATAATCGAATAAGTAACTGGATGTGAAGTTAGCTACTTATTCCCGGTTCCTTATTCAGAATAACGAAAATAGTCGAATAAGTAACGGGATGTGAAGTTAGCTACCTATTCCCGGTTCGTTATTCACAAAAACGAAAATAATCGAATAAGTAACTGGATGTGAAGTTAGCTACTTATTCCCGGTTCCTTATTCAAAATAATGAAAATAATTGAATAAGTAACGGGATGTGAAGTTAGCTACTTATTCCCGGTTCGTTATTCAGAATAATGAAAGTAATCGAATAAGTAACGGGATGTGAAGTTAGCTACTTATTCCCGGTTCGTTATTCACAAAAACGAAAATATCGAATAAGTAACGGGATGTGAAGTTAGCTACTTATTCCCGGTTCCTTATTCAAAATAATGAAAATAATTGAATAAGTAACGGGATGTGAAGTTAGCTACTTATTCCCGGTTCGTTATTCACAAAAACGAAAATAATCGAATAAGTAACGGGATGTGAAGTTAGCTACTTATTCCCGGTTACTTATTCACAAAAACGAAAATATCGAATAAGTAACGGGATGTGAAGTTAGCTACTTATTCCCGGTTCGTTATTCACAAAAACGAAAATAATCGAATAAGTAACGGGATGTGAAGTTAGCTACTTATTCCCGGTTCCTTATTCTAAATAATGAAAATAATCGAATAAGTAACGGGATGTGAAGTTAGCTACTTATTCCCGGTTCGTTATTCAGAATAACGAAAATAATCGAATAAGTAACTGGATGTGAAGTTAGCTACTTATTCCCGGTTCCTTATTCAGAATAAGGAAAATAGTCGAATAAGTAACGGGATGTGAAGTTAGCTACTTATTCCCGGTTCCTTATTCAGAATAACGAAAATAATCGAATAAGTAACGGGATGTGAAGTTAGCTACTTATTCCCGGTTCGTTATTCACAAAAACGAAAATAATCGAATAAGTAACGGGATGTGAAGTTAGCTACTTATTCCCGGTTCGTTATTCACAAAAACGAAAATAATCGAATAAGTAACGGGATGTGAAGTTAGCTACTTATTCCCTGTTCGTTATTCACAAAAACGAAAATAATCGAATAAGTAACTGGATGTGAAGTTAGCTACTTATTCCCGGTTCCTTATTCAGAATAACGAAAATAGTCGAATAAGTAACGGGATGTGAAGTTAGCTACCTATTCCCGGTTCGTTATTCACAAAAACGAAAATAATCGAATAAGTAACTGGATGTGAAGTTAGCTACTTATTCCCGGTTCCTTATTCAAAATAATGAAAATAATTGAATAAGTAACGGGATGTGAAGTTAGCTACTTATTCCCGGTTCGTTATTCAGAATAATGAAAGTAATCGAATAAGTAACGGGATGTGAAGTTAGCTACTTATTCCCGGTTCGTTATTCACAAAAACGAAAATAATCGAATAAGTAACGGGATGTGAAGTTAGCTACTTATTCCCTGTTCGTTATTCACAAAAACGAAAATAATCGAATAAGTAACTGGATGTGAAGTTAGCTACTTATTCCCGGTTCCTTATTCAGAATAAGGAAAATAGTCGAATAAGTAACGGGATGTGAAGTTAGCTACTTATTCCCGGTTCCTTATTCAGAATAACGAAAATAATCGAATAAGTAACGGGATGTGAAGTTAGCTACTTATTCCCGGTTCGTTATTCACAAAAACGAAAATAATCGAATAAGTAACGGGATGTGAAGTTAGCTACTTATTCCCGGTTCGTTATTCACAAAAACGAAAATAATCGAATAAGTAACGGGATGTGAAGTTAGCTACTTATTCCCGGTTCCTTATTCAGAATAACGAAAATAGTCGAATAAGTAACGGGATGTGAAGTTAGCTACCTATTCCCGGTTCGTTATCCACAAAAACGAAAATAATCGAATAAGTAACTGGATGTGAAGTTAGCTACTTATTCCCGGTTCCTTATTCAAAATAATGAAAATAATTGAATAAGTAACGGGATGTGAAGTTAGCTACTTATTCCCGGTTCGTTATTCAGAATAATGAAAGTAATCGAATAAGTAACGGGATGTGAAGTTATCTACTTATTCCCGGTTCGTTATTCACAAAAACGAAAATATCGAATAAGTAACGGGATGTGAAGTTAGCTACTTATTCCCGGTTCCTTATTCTAAATAATGAAAATAATTGAATAAGTAACGGGATGTGAAGTTAGCTACTTATTCCCGGTTCGTTATTCAGAATAACGAAAATAATCGAATAAGTAACGGGATGTGAAGTTAGCTACTTATTCCCGGTTCGTTATTCACAAAAACGAAAATAATCGAATAAGTAACGGGATGTGAAGTTAGCTACTTATTCCCGGTTCGTTATTCACAAAAACGAAAATAATCGAATAAGTAACGGGATGTGAAGTTAGCTACTTATTCCCTGTTCGTTATTCACAAAAACGAAAATAATCGAATAAGTAACTGGATGTGAAGTTAGCTACTTATTCCCGGTTCCTTATTCAGAATAAGGAAAATAGTCGAATAAGTAACGGGATGTGAAGTTAGCTACTTATTCCCGGTTCCTTATTCAGAATAACGAAAATAATCGAATAAGTAACGGGATGTGAAGTTAGCTACTTATTCCCGGTTCGTTATTCACAAAAACGAAAATAATCGAATAAGTAACGGGATGTGAAGTTAGCTACTTATTCCCGGTTCGTTATTCACAAAAACGAAAATAATCGAATAAGTAACGGGATGTGAAGTTAGCTACTTATTCCCTGTTCGTTATTCACAAAAACGAAAATAATCGAATAAGTAACTGGATGTGAAGTTAGCTACTTATTCCCGGTTCCTTATTCAGAATAACGAAAATAGTCGAATAAGTAACGGGATGTGAAGTTAGCTACCTATTCCCGGTTCGTTATTCACAAAAACGAAAATAATCGAATAAGTAACTGGATGTGAAGTTAGCTACTTATTCCCGGTTCCTTATTCAAAATAATGAAAATAATTGAATAAGTAACGGGATGTGAAGTTAGCTACTTATTCCCGGTTCGTTATTCAGAATAATGAAAGTAATCGAATAAGTAACGGGATGTGAAGTTAGCTACTTATTCCCGGTTCGTTATTCACAAAAACGAAAATAATCGAATAAGTAACGGGATGTGAAGTTAGCTACTTATTCCCTGTTCGTTATTCACAAAAACGAAAATAATCGAATAAGTAACTGGATGTGAAGTTAGCTACTTATTCCCGGTTCCTTATTCAGAATAAGGAAAATAGTCGAATAAGTAACGGGATGTGAAGTTAGCTACTTATTCCCGGTTCCTTATTCAGAATAACGAAAATAATCGAATAAGTAACGGGATGTGAAGTTAGCTACTTATTCCCGGTTCGTTATTCACAAAAACGAAAATAATCGAATAAGTAACGGGATGTGAAGTTAGCTACTTATTCCCGGTTCGTTATTCACAAAAACGAAAATAATCGAATAAGTAACGGGATGTGAAGTTAGCTACTTATTCCCTGTTCGTTATTCACAAAAACGAAAATAATCGAATAAGTAACGGGATGTGAAGTTAGCTACTTATTCCCGGTTCCTTATTCAGAATAACGAAAATAGTCGAATAAGTAACGGGATGTGAAGTTAGCTACCTATTCCCGGTTCGTTATTCACAAAAACGAAAATAATCGAATAAGTAACTGGATGTGAAGTTAGCTACTTATTCCCGGTTCGTTATTCAGAATAACGAAAATAATCGAATAAGTAACGGGATGTGAAGTTAGCTACTTATTCCCGGTTCGTTATTCACAAAAACGAAAATAATCGAATAAGTAACGGGATGTGAAGTTAGCTACTTATTCCCGGTTCGTTATTCACATAAACGAAAATAATCGAATAAGTAACGGGATGTGAAGTTAGCTACTTATTCCCTGTTCGTTATTCACAAAAACGAAAATAATCGAATAAGTAACTGGATGTGAAGTTAGCTACTTATTCCCGGTTCCTTATTCAGAATAACGAAAATAGTCGAATAAGTAACGGGATGTGAAGTTAGCTACCTATTCCCGGTTCGTTATCCACAAAAACGAAAATAATCGAATAAGTAACTGGATGTGAAGTTAGCTACTTATTCCCGGTTCCTTATTCAAAATAATGAAAATAATTGAATAAGTAACGGGATGTGAAGTTAGCTACTTATTCCCGGTTCGTTATTCAGAATAATGAAAGTAATCGAATAAGTAACGGGATGTGAAGTTAGCTACTTATTCCCGGTTCGTTATTCAAAATAACGAAAATAATTGAATAAGTAACGGGATGTGAAGTTAGCTACTTATTCCCGGTTCGTTATTCAGAATAACGAATATAATTGAATAAGTAAATGGGTGTGAAGTTAGCTACTTATTCCCGGTTCGTTATTCACAAAAACGAAAATAATCGAATAAGTAACGGGATGTGAAGTTAGCTACTTATTCCCGGTTCGTTATTCACAAAAACGAAAATAATCGAATAAGTAACGGGATGTGAAGTTAGCTACTTATTCCCTGTTCGTTATTCACAAAAACGAAAATAATCGAATAAGTAACTGGATGTGAAGTTAGCTACTTATTCCCGGTTCCTTATTCAAAATAATGAAAATAGTCGAATAAGTAACGGGATGTGAAGTTAGCTACTTATTCCCGGTTCGTTATTCAAAATAACGAAAATAATTGAATAAGTAACGGGATGTGAAGTTAGCTACTTATTCCCGGTTCGTTATTCAGAATAACGAATATAATTGAATAAGTAAATGGGTGTGAAGTTAGCTACTTATTCCCGGTTCGTTATTCACAAAAACGAAAATAATCGAATAAGTAACGGGATGTGAAGTTAGCTACTTATTCCCGGTTCGTTATTCACAAAAACGAAAATAATCGAATAAGTAACGGGATGTGAAGTTAGCTACTTATTCCCTGTTCGTTATTCACAAAAACGAAAATAATCGAATAAGTAACTGGATGTGAAGTTAGCTACTTATTCCCGGTTCCTTATTCAGAATAACGAAAATAGTCGAATAAGTAACGGGATGTGAAGTTAGCTACCTATTCCCGGTTCGTTATCCACAAAAACGAAAATAATCGAATAAGTAACTGGATGTGAAGTTAGCTACTTATTCCCGGTTCCTTATTCAGAATAACGAAAATAGTCGAATAAGTAACGGGATGTGAAGTTAGCTACCTATTCCCGGTTCGTTATCCACAAAAACGAAAATAATCGAATAAGTAACTGGATGTGAAGTTAGCTACTTATTCCCGGTTCCTTATTCAAAATAATGAAAATAATTGAATAAGTAACGGGATGTGAAGTTAGCTACTTATTCCCGGTTCGTTATTCAGAATAATGAAAGTAATCGAATAAGTAACGGGATGTGAAGTTATCTACTTATTCCCGGTTCGTTATTCACAAAAACGAAAATATCGAATAAGTAACGGGATGTGAAGTTAGCTACTTATTCCCGGTTCCTTATTCTAAATAATGAAAATAATTGAATAAGTAACGGGATGTGAAGTTAGCTACTTATTCCCGGTTCGTTATTCAGAATAACGAAAATAATCGAATAAGTAACGGGATGTGAAGTTAGCTACTTATTCCCGGTTCGTTATTCACAAAAACGAAAATAATCGAATAAGTAACGGGATGTGAAGTTAGCTACTTATTCCCGGTTCGTTATTCACAAAAACGAAAATAATCGAATAAGTAACGGGATGTGAAGTTAGCTACTTATTCCCTGTTCGTTATTCACAAAAACGAAAATAATCGAATAAGTAACTGGATGTGAAGTTAGCTACTTATTCCCGGTTCCTTATTCAGAATAAGGAAAATAGTCGAATAAGTAACGGGATGTGAAGTTAGCTACTTATTCCCGGTTCCTTATTCAGAATAACGAAAATAATCGAATAAGTAACGGGATGTGAAGTTAGCTACTTATTCCCGGTTCGTTATTCACAAAAACGAAAATAATCGAATAAGTAACGGGATGTGAAGTTAGCTACTTATTCCCGGTTCGTTATTCACAAAAACGAAAATAATCGAATAAGTAACGGGATGTGAAGTTAGCTACTTATTCCCTGTTCGTTATTCACAAAAACGAAAATAATCGAATAAGTAACTGGATGTGAAGTTAGCTACTTATTCCCGGTTCCTTATTCAGAATAACGAAAATAGTCGAATAAGTAACGGGATGTGAAGTTAGCTACCTATTCCCGGTTCGTTATTCACAAAAACGAAAATAATCGAATAAGTAACTGGATGTGAAGTTAGCTACTTATTCCCGGTTCCTTATTCAAAATAATGAAAATAATTGAATAAGTAACGGGATGTGAAGTTAGCTACTTATTCCCGGTTCGTTATTCAGAATAATGAAAGTAATCGAATAAGTAACGGGATGTGAAGTTAGCTACTTATTCCCGGTTCGTTATTCACAAAAACGAAAATAATCGAATAAGTAACGGGATGTGAAGTTAGCTACTTATTCCCTGTTCGTTATTCACAAAAACGAAAATAATCGAATAAGTAACTGGATGTGAAGTTAGCTACTTATTCCCGGTTCCTTATTCAGAATAAGGAAAATAGTCGAATAAGTAACGGGATGTGAAGTTAGCTACTTATTCCCGGTTCCTTATTCAGAATAACGAAAATAATCGAATAAGTAACGGGATGTGAAGTTAGCTACTTATTCCCGGTTCCTTATTCAGAATAACGAAAATAGTCGAATAAGTAACGGGATGTGAAGTTAGCTACCTATTCCCGGTTCGTTATTCACAAAAACGAAAATAATCGAATAAGTAACTGGATGTGAAGTTAGCTACTTATTCCCGGTTCCTTATTCAAAATAATGAAAATAATTGAATAAGTAACGGGATGTGAAGTTAGCTACTTATTCCCGGTTCGTTATTCAGAATAATGAAAGTAATCGAATAAGTAACGGGATGTGAAGTTAGCTACTTATTCCCGGTTCGTTATTCACAAAAACGAAAATAATCGAATAAGTAACGGGATGTGAAGTTAGCTACTTATTCCCTGTTCGTTATTCACAAAAACGAAAATAATCGAATAAGTAACTGGATGTGAAGTTAGCTACTTATTCCCGGTTCCTTATTCAGAATAAGGAAAATAGTCGAATAAGTAACGGGATGTGAAGTTAGCTACTTATTCCCGGTTCCTTATTCAGAATAACGAAAATAATCGAATAAGTAACGGGATGTGAAGTTAGCTACTTATTCCCGGTTCGTTATTCACAAAAACGAAAATAATCGAATAAGTAACGGGATGTGAAGTTAGCTACTTATTCCCGGTTCGTTATTCACAAAAACGAAAATAATCGAATAAGTAACGGGATGTGAAGTTAGCTACTTATTCCCTGTTCGTTATTCACAAAAACGAAAATAATCGAATAAGTAACGGGATGTGAAGTTAGCTACTTATTCCCGGTTCCTTATTCAGAATAACGAAAATAGTCGAATAAGTAACGGGATGTGAAGTTAGCTACCTATTCCCGGTTCGTTATTCACAAAAACGAAAATAATCGAATAAGTAACTGGATGTGAAGTTAGCTACTTATTCCCGGTTCGTTATTCAGAATAACGAAAATAATCGAATAAGTAACGGGATGTGAAGTTAGCTACTTATTCCCGGTTCGTTATTCACAAAAACGAAAATAATCGAATAAGTAACGGGATGTGAAGTTAGCTACTTATTCCCGGTTCGTTATTCACATAAACGAAAATAATCGAATAAGTAACGGGATGTGAAGTTAGCTACTTATTCCCTGTTCGTTATTCACAAAAACGAAAATAATCGAATAAGTAACTGGATGTGAAGTTAGCTACTTATTCCCGGTTCCTTATTCAGAATAACGAAAATAGTCGAATAAGTAACGGGATGTGAAGTTAGCTACCTATTCCCGGTTCGTTATCCACAAAAACGAAAATAATCGAATAAGTAACTGGATGTGAAGTTAGCTACTTATTCCCGGTTCCTTATTCAAAATAATGAAAATAATTGAATAAGTAACGGGATGTGAAGTTAGCTACTTATTCCCGGTTCGTTATTCAGAATAATGAAAGTAATCGAATAAGTAACGGGATGTGAAGTTAGCTACTTATTCCCGGTTCGTTATTCAAAATAACGAAAATAATTGAATAAGTAACGGGATGTGAAGTTAGCTACTTATTCCCGGTTCGTTATTCAGAATAACGAATATAATTGAATAAGTAAATGGGTGTGAAGTTAGCTACTTATTCCCGGTTCGTTATTCACAAAAACGAAAATAATCGAATAAGTAACGGGATGTGAAGTTAGCTACTTATTCCCGGTTCGTTATTCACAAAAACGAAAATAATCGAATAAGTAACGGGATGTGAAGTTAGCTACTTATTCCCTGTTCGTTATTCACAAAAACGAAAATAATCGAATAAGTAACTGGATGTGAAGTTAGCTACTTATTCCCGGTTCCTTATTCAAAATAATGAAAATAGTCGAATAAGTAACGGGATGTGAAGTTAGCTACTTATTCCCGGTTCGTTATTCAAAATAACGAAAATAATTGAATAAGTAACGGGATGTGAAGTTAGCTACTTATTCCCGGTTCGTTATTCAGAATAACGAATATAATTGAATAAGTAAATGGGTGTGAAGTTAGCTACTTATTCCCGGTTCGTTATTCACAAAAACGAAAATAATCGAATAAGTAACGGGATGTGAAGTTAGCTACTTATTCCCGGTTCGTTATTCACAAAAACGAAAATAATCGAATAAGTAACGGGATGTGAAGTTAGCTACTTATTCCCTGTTCGTTATTCACAAAAACGAAAATAATCGAATAAGTAACTGGATGTGAAGTTAGCTACTTATTCCCGGTTCCTTATTCAGAATAACGAAAATAGTCGAATAAGTAACGGGATGTGAAGTTAGCTACCTATTCCCGGTTCGTTATCCACAAAAACGAAAATAATCGAATAAGTAACTGGATGTGAAGTTAGCTACTTATTCCCGGTTCCTTATTCAGAATAACGAAAATAGTCGAATAAGTAACGGGATGTGAAGTTAGCTACCTATTCCCGGTTCGTTATCCACAAAAACGAAAATAATCGAATAAGTAACTGGATGTGAAGTTAGCTACTTATTCCCGGTTCCTTATTCAAAATAATGAAAATAATTGAATAAGTAACGGGATGTGAAGTTAGCTACTTATTCCCGGTTCGTTATTCAGAATAATGAAAGTAATCGAATAAGTAACGGGATGTGAAGTTATCTACTTATTCCCGGTTCGTTATTCACAAAAACGAAAATATCGAATAAGTAACGGGATGTGAAGTTAGCTACTTATTCCCGGTTCCTTATTCTAAATAATGAAAATAATTGAATAAGTAACGGGATGTGAAGTTAGCTACTTATTCCCGGTTCGTTATTCAGAATAACGAAAATAATCGAATAAGTAACGGGATGTGAAGTTAGCTACTTATTCCCGGTTCGTTATTCACAAAAACGAAAATAATCGAATAAGTAACGGGATGTGAAGTTAGCTACTTATTCCCGGTTCGTTATTCACAAAAACGAAAATAATCGAATAAGTAACGGGATGTGAAGTTAGCTACTTATTCCCTGTTCGTTATTCACAAAAACGAAAATAATCGAATAAGTAACTGGATGTGAAGTTAGCTACTTATTCCCGGTTCCTTATTCAAAATAATGAAAATAATTGAATAAGTAACGGGATGTGAAGTTAGCTACTTATTCCCGGTTCGTTATTCAGAATAATGAAAGTAATCGAATAAGTAACGGGATGTGAAGTTAGCTACTTATTCCCGGTTCGTTATTCACAAAAACGAAAATAATCGAATAAGTAACGGGATGTGAAGTTAGCTACTTATTCCCTGTTCGTTATTCACAAAAACGAAAATAATCGAATAAGTAACTGGATGTGAAGTTAGCTACTTATTCCCGGTTCCTTATTCAGAATAAGGAAAATAGTCGAATAAGTAACGGGATGTGAAGTTAGCTACTTATTCCCGGTTCCTTATTCAGAATAACGAAAATAATCGAATAAGTAACGGGATGTGAAGTTAGCTACTTATTCCCGGTTCCTTATTCAGAATAACGAAAATAGTCGAATAAGTAACGGGATGTGAAGTTAGCTACCTATTCCCGGTTCGTTATTCACAAAAACGAAAATAATCGAATAAGTAACTGGATGTGAAGTTAGCTACTTATTCCCGGTTCCTTATTCAAAATAATGAAAATAATTGAATAAGTAACGGGATGTGAAGTTAGCTACTTATTCCCGGTTCGTTATTCAGAATAATGAAAGTAATCGAATAAGTAACGGGATGTGAAGTTAGCTACTTATTCCCGGTTCGTTATTCACAAAAACGAAAATAATCGAATAAGTAACGGGATGTGAAGTTAGCTACTTATTCCCTGTTCGTTATTCACAAAAACGAAAATAATCGAATAAGTAACTGGATGTGAAGTTAGCTACTTATTCCCGGTTCCTTATTCAGAATAAGGAAAATAGTCGAATAAGTAACGGGATGTGAAGTTAGCTACTTATTCCCGGTTCCTTATTCAGAATAACGAAAATAATCGAATAAGTAACGGGATGTGAAGTTAGCTACTTATTCCCGGTTCGTTATTCACAAAAACGAAAATAATCGAATAAGTAACGGGATGTGAAGTTAGCTACTTATTCCCGGTTCGTTATTCACAAAAACGAAAATAATCGAATAAGTAACGGGATGTGAAGTTAGCTACTTATTCCCTGTTCGTTATTCACAAAAACGAAAATAATCGAATAAGTAACGGGATGTGAAGTTAGCTACTTATTCCCGGTTCCTTATTCAGAATAACGAAAATAGTCGAATAAGTAACGGGATGTGAAGTTAGCTACCTATTCCCGGTTCGTTATTCACAAAAACGAAAATAATCGAATAAGTAACTGGATGTGAAGTTAGCTACTTATTCCCGGTTCGTTATTCAGAATAACGAAAATAATCGAATAAGTAACGGGATGTGAAGTTAGCTACTTATTCCCGGTTCGTTATTCACAAAAACGAAAATAATCGAATAAGTAACGGGATGTGAAGTTAGCTACTTATTCCCGGTTCGTTATTCACATAAACGAAAATAATCGAATAAGTAACGGGATGTGAAGTTAGCTACTTATTCCCTGTTCGTTATTCACAAAAACGAAAATAATCGAATAAGTAACTGGATGTGAAGTTAGCTACTTATTCCCGGTTCCTTATTCAGAATAACGAAAATAGTCGAATAAGTAACGGGATGTGAAGTTAGCTACCTATTCCCGGTTCGTTATCCACAAAAACGAAAATAATCGAATAAGTAACTGGATGTGAAGTTAGCTACTTATTCCCGGTTCCTTATTCAAAATAATGAAAATAATTGAATAAGTAACGGGATGTGAAGTTAGCTACTTATTCCCGGTTCGTTATTCAGAATAATGAAAGTAATCGAATAAGTAACGGGATGTGAAGTTAGCTACTTATTCCCGGTTCGTTATTCAAAATAACGAAAATAATTGAATAAGTAACGGGATGTGAAGTTAGCTACTTATTCCCGGTTCGTTATTCAGAATAACGAATATAATTGAATAAGTAAATGGGTGTGAAGTTAGCTACTTATTCCCGGTTCGTTATTCACAAAAACGAAAATAATCGAATAAGTAACGGGATGTGAAGTTAGCTACTTATTCCCGGTTCGTTATTCACAAAAACGAAAATAATCGAATAAGTAACGGGATGTGAAGTTAGCTACTTATTCCCTGTTCGTTATTCACAAAAACGAAAATAATCGAATAAGTAACTGGATGTGAAGTTAGCTACTTATTCCCGGTTCCTTATTCAAAATAATGAAAATAGTCGAATAAGTAACGGGATGTGAAGTTAGCTACTTATTCCCGGTTCGTTATTCAAAATAACGAAAATAATTGAATAAGTAACGGGATGTGAAGTTAGCTACTTATTCCCGGTTCGTTATTCAGAATAACGAATATAATTGAATAAGTAAATGGGTGTGAAGTTAGCTACTTATTCCCGGTTCGTTATTCACAAAAACGAAAATAATCGAATAAGTAACGGGATGTGAAGTTAGCTACTTATTCCCGGTTCGTTATTCACAAAAACGAAAATAATCGAATAAGTAACTGGATGTGAAGTTAGCTACTTATTCCCTGTTCGTTATTCACAAAAACGAAAATAATCGAATAAGTAACTGGATGTGAAGTTAGCTACTTATTCCCGGTTCCTTATTCAGAATAACGAAAATAGTCGAATAAGTAACGGGATGTGAAGTTAGCTACCTATTCCCGGTTCGTTATCCACAAAAACGAAAATAATCGAATAAGTAACTGGATGTGAAGTTAGCTACTTATTCCCGGTTCCTTATTCAGAATAACGAAAATAGTCGAATAAGTAACGGGATGTGAAGTTAGCTACCTATTCCCGGTTCGTTATCCACAAAAACGAAAATAATCGAATAAGTAACTGGATGTGAAGTTAGCTACTTATTCCCGGTTCCTTATTCAAAATAATGAAAATAATTGAATAAGTAACGGGATGTGAAGTTAGCTACTTATTCCCGGTTCGTTATTCAGAATAATGAAAGTAATCGAATAAGTAACGGGATGTGAAGTTATCTACTTATTCCCGGTTCGTTATTCACAAAAACGAAAATATCGAATAAGTAACGGGATGTGAAGTTAGCTACTTATTCCCGGTTCCTTATTCTAAATAATGAAAATAATTGAATAAGTAACGGGATGTGAAGTTAGCTACTTATTCCCGGTTCGTTATTCAGAATAACGAAAATAATCGAATAAGTAACGGGATGTGAAGTTAGCTACTTATTCCCGGTTCGTTATTCACAAAAACGAAAATAATCGAATAAGTAACGGGATGTGAAGTTAGCTACTTATTCCCGGTTCGTTATTCACAAAAACGAAAATAATCGAATAAGTAACGGGATGTGAAGTTAGCTACTTATTCCCTGTTCGTTATTCACAAAAACGAAAATAATCGAATAAGTAACTGGATGTGAAGTTAGCTACTTATTCCCGGTTCCTTATTCAGAATAAGGAAAATAGTCGAATAAGTAACGGGATGTGAAGTTAGCTACTTATTCCCGGTTCCTTATTCAGAATAACGAAAATAATCGAATAAGTAACGGGATGTGAAGTTAGCTACTTATTCCCGGTTCGTTATTCACAAAAACGAAAATAATCGAATAAGTAACGGGATGTGAAGTTAGCTACTTATTCCCGGTTCGTTATTCACAAAAACGAAAATAATCGAATAAGTAACGGGATGTGAAGTTAGCTACTTATTCCCTGTTCGTTATTCACAAAAACGAAAATAATCGAATAAGTAACTGGATGTGAAGTTAGCTACTTATTCCCGGTTCCTTATTCAGAATAACGAAAATAGTCGAATAAGTAACGGGATGTGAAGTTAGCTACCTATTCCCGGTTCGTTATTCACAAAAACGAAAATAATCGAATAAGTAACTGGATGTGAAGTTAGCTACTTATTCCCGGTTCCTTATTCAAAATAATGAAAATAATTGAATAAGTAACGGGATGTGAAGTTAGCTACTTATTCCCGGTTCGTTATTCAGAATAATGAAAGTAATCGAATAAGTAACGGGATGTGAAGTTAGCTACTTATTCCCGGTTCGTTATTCACAAAAACGAAAATAATCGAATAAGTAACGGGATGTGAAGTTAGCTACTTATTCCCTGTTCGTTATTCACAAAAACGAAAATAATCGAATAAGTAACTGGATGTGAAGTTAGCTACTTATTCCCGGTTCCTTATTCAGAATAAGGAAAATAGTCGAATAAGTAACGGGATGTGAAGTTAGCTACTTATTCCCGGTTCCTTATTCAGAATAACGAAAATAATCGAATAAGTAACGGGATGTGAAGTTAGCTACTTATTCCCGGTTCCTTATTCAGAATAACGAAAATAGTCGAATAAGTAACGGGATGTGAAGTTAGCTACCTATTCCCGGTTCGTTATTCACAAAAACGAAAATAATCGAATAAGTAACTGGATGTGAAGTTAGCTACTTATTCCCGGTTCCTTATTCAAAATAATGAAAATAATTGAATAAGTAACGGGATGTGAAGTTAGCTACTTATTCCCGGTTCGTTATTCAGAATAATGAAAGTAATCGAATAAGTAACGGGATGTGAAGTTAGCTACTTATTCCCGGTTCGTTATTCACAAAAACGAAAATAATCGAATAAGTAACGGGATGTGAAGTTAGCTACTTATTCCCTGTTCGTTATTCACAAAAACGAAAATAATCGAATAAGTAACTGGATGTGAAGTTAGCTACTTATTCCCGGTTCCTTATTCAGAATAAGGAAAATAGTCGAATAAGTAACGGGATGTGAAGTTAGCTACTTATTCCCGGTTCCTTATTCAGAATAACGAAAATAATCGAATAAGTAACGGGATGTGAAGTTAGCTACTTATTCCCGGTTCGTTATTCACAAAAACGAAAATAATCGAATAAGTAACGGGATGTGAAGTTAGCTACTTATTCCCGGTTCGTTATTCACAAAAACGAAAATAATCGAATAAGTAACGGGATGTGAAGTTAGCTACTTATTCCCTGTTCGTTATTCACAAAAACGAAAATAATCGAATAAGTAACGGGATGTGAAGTTAGCTACTTATTCCCGGTTCCTTATTCAGAATAACGAAAATAGTCGAATAAGTAACGGGATGTGAAGTTAGCTACCTATTCCCGGTTCGTTATTCACAAAAACGAAAATAATCGAATAAGTAACTGGATGTGAAGTTAGCTACTTATTCCCGGTTCGTTATTCAGAATAACGAAAATAATCGAATAAGTAACGGGATGTGAAGTTAGCTACTTATTCCCGGTTCGTTATTCACAAAAACGAAAATAATCGAATAAGTAACGGGATGTGAAGTTAGCTACTTATTCCCGGTTCGTTATTCACATAAACGAAAATAATCGAATAAGTAACGGGATGTGAAGTTAGCTACTTATTCCCGGTTCGTTATTCACAAAAACGAAAATAATCGAATAAGTAACTGGATGTGAAGTTAGCTACTTATTCCCGGTTCCTTATTCAGAATAACGAAAATAGTCGAATAAGTAACGGGATGTGAAGTTAGCTACCTATTCCCGGTTCGTTATCCACAAAAACGAAAATAATCGAATAAGTAACTGGATGTGAAGTTAGCTACTTATTCCCGGTTCCTTATTCAAAATAATGAAAATAATTGAATAAGTAACGGGATGTGAAGTTAGCTACTTATTCCCGGTTCGTTATTCAGAATAATGAAAGTAATCGAATAAGTAACGGGATGTGAAGTTAGCTACTTATTCCCGGTTCGTTATTCAAAATAACGAAAATAATTGAATAAGTAACGGGATGTGAAGTTAGCTACTTATTCCCGGTTCGTTATTCAGAATAACGAATATAATTGAATAAGTAAATGGGTGTGAAGTTAGCTACTTATTCCCGGTTCGTTATTCACAAAAACGAAAACAGTCGAATAAGTAACGGGGTGTGAAGTTAGCTACTTGTTTGCTATTGAACATTCACAATCCATTGAATGTCGAACAGGGAACAAGGAACAAGTAGCCAACTTCACGGACATATATATTCGGGGTAAATGGTTAATTCTAAATGTTGCGTAATACGAATGTAATGGTAACATATAAAAAAATTGTTTGACAGTCGGCCAATAGCATTACGAACATTGAACGACTCTTGAATTACGCCAATTCTGAAACAGTTCCTTTAATATATTTCTGCATTAATCATTTCCCTTATGTAAGCGCATTTTGGCGCATCTACAAACAGAGTAGACCCAGATCAGATGGATCCTATAGGAGCTGTCTGATCAGGGTCTGTTCTGTTTGCTTATGGTATAATATAGATCTGGTTCTACAGCTTCTGTCTGAGGCAAAATGCCCTGCGTTCATATGTCATTATAAAAAATAATCTTATTAATATTCATGACGTCATTATTACCTACATGAATATTCATCAGGGAAAGGTTTAACTCTTATCACGTTATGACAAAACATATTGCTCACATTTGGGTCTGTTTAATTTTGACTACTTCCCATACGACCAGACTTTTGAGAAGATATTGTCCAAGTGCCATGGAACAAACTTTTGAGAAAATATTGATCAAGTGTCTCAACGTTTAGATCCTAGGTAAGATGTCTCGAGTAACTCGGCATCTCCTCCCAATCCAAGCTGTTTGCAAATGTTACTAATGTCGCGGTCAGCAGGGTAAGGGTTAATTTAGCCATGCGTTAACCCTTTCCTACATATAAACTCGTTTTCACTCATTTGCAAACAGAGTAGACCCAGATCAGACGGCTCCTCATTCTCCCCATGACTATTTTTAGACCCAGCCTCTTTGAATAAATCTACCGAAAAGGAGCATTAACTAAAGAAAAGGGAAAATTTGTAATTTTGTAGTTTGAAACCATTGTGATAAATAGGGCATTGGTCCTATAGGACTATTATCACAATGTTTTCACAAAATAAAGTTTACATAGGCGCAATAAGGCGTCAGTATGAGAGAATGAGTTTAAATGTATCGATTTGTTTCTTGACTTTCTAAAACGGCTACACTGTTCATTCTTCCGTGTTTCATTTTATTCATACCCGGTATGCAGTAGGGTTTGAAATTTAGAATAATAATAGAACAGGGGAAGAGTTAAGTTTAACAAAACTCTGTAAAGACACCCGTGTGTATTCATTACATGGTGTCACTGTAACTAAAAAAAGAACGGCACTTTGAATAAATAAGGAATATAGTAAAACCTCTCTATAACGACCACTAAATTGTGTTAATTAGTTGGTATTTAGGGCAGGTGACCGCTTAAAGCAAGGTGAAAGTAAAACAGAACGCTTCTATAGGAGCGTTCTGTTTTTCTTTCACCTTGCTTTAAGCAGCCAACTGCATTTAACACTATGTACTTGATGTAATTTTATGGCCGTTATAGAGAGGCTATACTGTAATTACACAGGAATGTAAATTGAATATTTATTGCAAATTTAATACCATTTCAAATAGTATTTGACCTTTTCAAACTGAATGGATCCCCAGTGTTTAACTATAAAGTTCAATCAGTGTAAGTGAAAGTCCAAAACGTACTCGAGGATTTTCATTGAAAAACATACAGAGCCTGGTCAAAGAACTATTCATCTTGGAATTCTCTGACCTGAGGCGTTATTGGCAAAGGACTGTATACTCGTTTCTTGCATTAAATGTTTTTTTTTCTTCCTATATAGTACGTGTATGTATTGTTTAATTGAATACCGTATTACCCTAAGTAAGCGGAGACACACTTATGCAAAGTGTGGGGACCTAGATCAAACTGCCATGAGGGGGTCTACACGGTTTGCTTCCATGTAAAGGTATCACACTGGTGGTGGAGATGTAAGATTAGCTGATCGAATCATTAACTCTTTATTCCAAACAGAGCAGACCCTGATTAGATACCTCCTACAGGAGCAGTCTGATCTTGACCTACTCTGTTTGCAAAGATGCAGAAAGGTACACTCGTATTTGTGGAGTAAGGGTTTACTATATGGAGAGTATTTTGCATTCTAGCCAGTTGAATACAATGTATCAACTTGATGTGCGTGATCAAAGGCACTGTGATCTGCAGTATATAATGATCCCTAAGAGATTAAACTGTTATATGCACGATATGGAAACTCTTTTGTCGGCAAGATTTATTCAAAATAGGTAATAAGTGTGATATTCAATAATAGATCTCGTCAGAAATGCGTCCATGACACGTGTCTCAGCCATTGTTTATCTTCTTGGTACGCTGCATACTGGTATATTATCCATATCTATAATGTCTCAACCAGTGCGTATCTTCTTGCTACGGGCATACTGATCTACAGTAAAACTTCTCTATAACGACCACTAAATTACATCAAGTAGTTTTGTTACAATGCAGGTGGCTGCTTAAAGTAAGGTGAAAGTAAAACAGAACACTCCTATAGGAGCGTTCTGTTTTACTTTCACCGTGCTTTAAGCAGCCACCTGCCCTAAATACCAACTAATTAATACAATTTAGTGGTCGTTATAGAGAGGTTTTACTGAAGTGTCCATATCTATAATGTTTCAGTCAATATGTATTGTATTGGTAACATGCACATTGATCTAGTTAATATATCTTTCTTGCCTCAACCAATGCTTAATCATTGTCGGTCAAGGTCAAATATCATGTGTTCATATGACATTATAAGATACAAGTTAATACACATTCAAGAAGTCATTATATTAATTCTGAGATGAATATACTTGGAGGGGAACATCTTAAATATTGAGTATAGCTGGTTGAACCTTTCTGTCGGTCAACCAAGTCAATGGGGATACAATACCGTCGGCGGTATAAAATGTGCAACTTCAAATTGCTGAGCGGAATGATGGTTAGACCAAAACCAACATAAACTATAAAGCACACTTTTAAAACCTCATTAAAAGATCACAAAAATCCATAATTAAGGTCCTTGAATTATGGTGGTAGTTTAATTTAGGACGAAAGTTATACAAAACGCCCGGCATGATTTTCTGCACTGACGTTCTGCATTAATTCCGTCCTGCAGTAAGCGGTTACGTGCTTTTTAACCATTTCTTCCATAAATACGTCTTTCTGCGCCTCTGTAAAGTCACTTTTTGAAACCATTGTGATAAATAGAGCATTTGCTCCTTATGAGTAAATGCTTTATTTATCACAATGATTTCATAACTATACACTTTTCCCTAGTAAATGCTCCTTTTCGGTAGATTAATTCAAAGAGGTTGGGTCTAAAATAGCCTATGGAGGAATGGGTTAAGACAGTAATGTGTTTTCATTAAGTGGTCGCTTTAGATGGGTTCTATTGTATCCTAAGCCTTATCAACTTATACTGGTAGATTAAAACACAAATATCAGACTATAGAGTAAACATGCTGCATACATTGTACCATTGCCGCTTGGCTATCTTTAAGATTTTTAGAAATGCATTCTTGGCTATGGGCCGTAATTGTTTGTTTCTGGCAGGTAACATAAACTGAATGAAGACCACATTGATGCAATGATAACACAACTGTCGTTGTAGGGAACGTAAGTCTCTAAATAACACAACACAGTAAAATTCCTTTTACAATTTTATTCACATATTGTTTAAAGGAACCCCTTCAGGTCTTACTTTTGCACCCATCCATTGTTCATGTGTAGGGTGACACAGCATACACACTATTTACCCGCATACATGTAGGCAATGGATACTGATGATTTCAGCAAACATTGCAGACCCTGGTCAGAGGGTTATGTCCCTTTTAAGGGACACTTTGCACTAATAGGTTACATGTAACCCTTTACTTCATTATATTAAGGTAACAGTTGAGTACTACAGTATAAGCCTAATATTAATTATGGCATATGGACACAGGATTTTTGTCTCCTCCAATTTTCTTTCATATATTTCCGATTCGTTCCAGATTTTGAGAAGTACTGATCGAGTTGCAATATCTTAAATGCCGACAATGTCCCGAGCGTCCCAGCTTAATCCAAGTTGTATATAAACGCATGACAGCTCGCGCTTAACCATGTCAACTTAGAGTCCATTCAGTATGAGAGGCTTACACTTGCTAGGTATTTTAAATGACATACAGTGCATACCCTGGTCAGAGGGTTGTTCTAGAGACACTCTGATCTGACTCTACACTGTATGCAAATAACAGATCATGTTTGCCTTGAACTCACGAGGGTTACGTGTATGACATGCCGTGCTCATGATAATGATTAAAACGCAACTCCTCATCTGAATCTACACTGTTTGCAACTATTTACTATAATTATCTTCAATACATGACAATAGTATTTATTGAAAGACTGGATAATTTACATTATACAAAATGCTTTTGAAGGAATTAGTTGATTTGTCCTGTTGTAAAATAAATTTTAAACGAATAAAAAACAAAACAAAAATCAACAGCTATGGTTAATAACATTGTGTAACATGTACACTATAGATACATGTACACCTACTAGATCTACTGCTTTGGTTTTGTGAATGGAATAAGTAACTGTTTACTAAATAGATACAGTAGAACCTGTATCAAGCGAACTGTAAACACAGACTTCTTAAAAAGCAGGTGGTTGCTTAATGTAGCGAAAAGAAAAAGCAATGCATTAATTTTTGCTCAGCATTAACCCTTTCCCTGTTCTATATTTATTTCAAATTTCAATACCCACTGAATATTCATGAAAAAAATAGTTACAATGAAACCTTGTAGGCGGAACATTGTAGCCATTTTAGAAAGCAAAGAAACAGAACTATTCAAATTCCACTAGCAAACAGAGCAGACCCTGATCAGACGGCTCCTCTAGGAGCCGTCTGATCTGGGTCTACTCTGTTTGCAAAGGCGTGAAAACACGTTTATATGAGGGAAAGGGTTAAGCTACCACGTGCCCTACAGACCTATAATTAGACACCTTTTTATGGTTGCTTAACCTTTAGCATGCTATGGGCAGATGAGTGAATACCTATGCAAACAGTTTGGATCCAGATGAGGCGCCGAGTAACTCGGTGTCTCATCAGGATCCAAACTATTTGACACCCTGATTGCATTTTGTTAGACATATTGATTATCGCTTCATTTTTTTAAAATGTGGTAGGTGAAACATTCTGTAAAAATAGTTTGCGCAATAAGCTAAGGTTAATACAGGTTCTACTCAGTAAATCCATTTATAGGAGAGTCTCGCTAAAGCCACTACATCATTTATCAACATAATGATTGCTTAACTCTTTATCATATGGCATTTAAAATACCTATGGCCATATCAGAGACTTCACTGCAGATCGAATGAAAATAGTATTTAGTTTAGGGTAACTGTGTGTCTATAAAGTATATAGGCTCTCTCGAGTTGTCTCCCTTGTGCACAATTGAATGTGCTTACTGCCGTGTATGCCGCATGGCCATTAGTTGGCCTGAACGGTTGCGATTATCACTATTGCAACAGTGATAGTCACTTGTGATATCAGAAAACGACCAGTTCACCTGTGTCTATTTACATGTATCTACGTGTAACTCAACGCAATGCATTGTTGAACAATATCTATAATGTTTATGTTATATTCATTTTTTGCTGCTTGGCATATTTTTTCTATCTTCCAAATTACAATGTCTGCTGAAATTTTGATTTCAAACAGTTTTGACGACTTCAAGATACCATCCAGTTTTTGAGAAACTATTGACCGAATGTCAAACAGCATGGGCCCTTTGAGACGCCGAAATGCTCCAAGTCTCATCTGGTGCCAAGTTCTTTGCCAATTTGAGTTAAATCGCGATCAACTGGAATGAGGTTATTTGTATTTTAGTTCATTCGTTATTATAGCGTATTACAACTTTTCTAAAGGTTAACATGTTTGATTATTAAACCGCTGAAAATGTTAGAAGTCAGTGTACTGACATTCACAAACAGTGTAGAACCAGATCAGAAGGGCGTCTATATTATGATATTGGGTAGTCACTGTTTGACTTGAAACTCCTCTAGTTAAAATTTCAACCTTTCTTACTGAATGGATTCTATCTTTAAACACAGATGGGTCATTCCACTTTGAATAGTCAGCATTGAAAGGGTTACGAATACATTAGTATACCTGTTATTACGTCATTACTTTCATGTCATACTTGCATCATACGGGTTATGCCATAGTCAAACGTCCATTTGTCCAAGTGAAATTATGATAATTAATCTAATTGATATTCCTGATATCATTATTTCTTACATGAATATTCATTGCGTAAAGGGTCAATGCGTTACTTTACTTTATTTGTTTTTAAAAATATTTTGAATAAGAAAAACAATAGAGACGTATATGACGCTTTTGAAAACAGAGTAGACCCAGATCAAGAGGCGCTCGTAGTAGCCGTCTAACCAGGGATAGCTTTAGTTGCATATACATGTACACATGCCCGTCTACCTCTCATGGATAAAAAGCTTTATTTTTTATATTACATACAAAATAAGAAATTTGTTTAATATGAATGTTTATCAAGTAAAGGTTAAGGCTGACGCTATATTTATATCGGTTGAATATAATAGTTAAACAGAAAGATTGGAATGCCTTACTTCTCAACCAAACCGTTTGTTTCTTGTATTCTCCGAGGCGATTCTAACGTGGAGCAAGCATTAAGGATATCGGAGAAATACAATAAAAAGAGGTGTGAGTCTGGGTTTTTAGAGAATTGGTAGCTTAATACAGGTCGAAAGTAACGCAGAAAGCTTATGCTGTAGCTTTCAAGCAAGTGAATGAATGATCGCTTAAAACAGACTCTTCTATAAAGAACATACTTTACCCAGGTTTCTTCAGAATATTTCTCTTAGCTACAGTTATCGAGCTCCAACTATCATTATCTGTATGCTGGTTCAAAACGTCTTAGCATTATCCTCGTTATCCTGCGAGTCAGGTAATTAAATGGCCAGTAGCATTATGCCTGTCTTAAGTAGAACACGTGGCCCAATCGGAAATTGGACACGTGACCTTTAGCTTTACGAGTAAACGTTCTATCGACTGAGGCACATTGTACCTGGCAGAGACTATTTTTGACGCCTTGTAAACAAAGTAGACCCAGATCCTAGGGCTCCTATTTTAGTCTAATCAGAATAGTCTATGTTTGCTTATGGAATTATATAGATGTAATCCTATAGTTTCTGTCATGGTCAAAACTGCATGTGTTCACAATTCTTTTATAGAATTATACAGCATTTTAATATTTACATGATTATAATTTCGGACATGAATATTCATTAGGTAAAGGTTAAACTAGTTTTATATGAATGCTTCCACCCAGGATATCGTCATAATGCTCCACTACAAACAGTAGACCAGATCCCGCGTTTTAACCCCACCCTTTCCATAAATACAGCAAAACCCCACTAATGCGACCACCTAAAAGAGGTATAATTCTAGGTGCTAGATGTAGGTGGTAGCTTAATGCAGGACAAAAGTAATGCGGAAAGCTCCTAGAGGAACTTTCTGCATTACCTTTGCCCTTCATTAAGCAACCATATGCTTATAAATGCACACATTTTTATTCTTTAAGTGGTCGCATTAGAGGGGTTCTACTGTACTCATTTCTACGCCTTGCTGACAGCGTAGATCATGATCAGACCCAGGACGGCACATGGTCTGTGTCTCAACTTCTAGTTCAATGTCTGCGGTTTATTGCTATGAAATCTGCAAATATTTATTTCATTTCTTCATTTTACAGAAATGCTTTAACAAAATTGGGTTGCAGCCGACAGTTAGAAATTTGGCGCCAAATGAGTTAAACAAATTTATCTTGATCCAATCCATTGGACAAATACACGCTATTGTGTACTGAGATCGTAATTTGGTTTGCCATAGAGACACCAGGCTGTGTCAGCGTAGTCAAATTAAATCTAGAGTGGGGAAAATAGATCTCATATGTCAGTGTGTTCGGATCAATAGTGCTATTTTAGTTCTGCGAATTGTCTCCTACTGTTCTGTTTCCGTCCGACGCTTCCAAGCAGGACTGCAGTATTGAGTCTGCTGCAACTTTGGTAACCCTTTCCATCATAAAAGCCTTTTAATGCATGCGCAAACAGAGAAGACCAAGATATGACGGCTCCTATCTGATCAGGGTCTGCATTGTTTGCTTATGGAATTATATAGGTCTGCGTTTACTGTTTCCACCACAGTGAAATGAAATTCTTTTTCCGTGTTCTATTTTATTGATTCTGTCCGTGAATATCAATGGGGTGATACTGTCTTAAATAACTGTTAAAGAGGGAAAGAGTTAACCCTTCGCTTGCTATTCACGTCTATACCTACCTGTAAATAGTGAAGACCCAGATGAGACAGCTCCTGCAGGAGCTGTCTCATCAGGGTCTGCACTATTTACAAGTTGATTGTGCAACCAATGCACTCCACAGCAGTGATTGTACAGCGATATACTTGTACAAAGTGAAGATATATGTAATTATACAACAGAGCATGGGTAAAGAAGGAGAAATGTATTTTAAAATTCAGCAAGAGAAGGGTTACATGTAAGGCTGTATAAATGCATCATGTCTTAACCCATTACCTCATAGACTATTTAGATCCTACCTCTTTGAATTAATCTAACGAAAAGGAGAATTAACTAGAGAAAAGGAAACATTTAGAATTTTGTAAGTTTGAAACATTGTGATAAATAGAACATTTGCTTCTATAGGAGCAAATGTTCTATTTTCTATTTAATGGTTTCATAAAGTGAAGGCGTAGAAAGGCGTAGAAAGGCGTATTTATGGAGGAAAGGGTTAATCATTTACCTGGTATAAAAGCATTTTCATGACTTGGCAAACATAGTAGATCCAGATCAGACGACTCCTGTAGGAGCCGTCTGATCAGAATGTATCGTTTGCTTATGGAATTATACATGTATATACATTTGCTTCTACAGTTTCTGCTTATGTAAAAGACAACATGTTCCCATGAGCCATTATAAAAGTCCAGTTTATACGTATCCATGATGTAAGTATTTCTTCTATTACTATGCATCATATAAAGGGGTTTAAAGCGAGTCTTTTGTGACTGATCATATCCGTCTTAACCCCTTCCCTCATATAAACACGTGGTTTTACGTATTTTCAAACAGAGTAGACCCTGCTCAGACGGCTCCTGAATATGAAACATGGCTGGGTTCGAATGTAAGTTCTATACGTTTTTCCTTAAATTATATCAGAATAAATTAATTAATTCACGTTCAACGTTCAAGGGGAAATATATCACTGCTAGTATCCCGATTGTATCTCAGAGGAAGAACCATGCCTTTACCTGGTCCTGAGTTCACTCTTAATCATTATTTTAACCAATTCTCTCATAGGCTATTTTTTGACACAACCTTTTTGAATAAATCTAATAATAAGGAGCATGTAATAGAGAAATTGTTAGAATTCTGTAGTTTTGAAACCATTGTGTAAATAGAGAATTTGCTCCTATGGAGCAAATGCTCTAATTATCACAATTGTTTCAAAGCCGTCAAAAGGCATCAAAATGAGAGGATGGGTTAAATCTGACTGGCATTTGCAATCAGCTTGGATCCAAATGAGATGCCGAGTAGCTCGGTCAATACATGCAGTCTCTGAAGGAAATTGTTGATAGGAAATTAGGGTATAAAAAGGTTACAACTGATGAAACTTTTCAGCATATTTTTCGCAACGCGATAAGAGCTATCGGTTTATGAGGTATGATAAAAGCCAATTACCCTCCATGTCTGCCTCGATGCATGAAACACTAGTATTATTACTTGTTAATTGAATGGAAATAGCTTGTAACTGCACATAACTTGTTCATTAACAGTAAAACCTGTCTCAAGCTACCATTCGTTTATTGACATATGCGTTTTAAAAAGCAGATGGTTCCTTAATGTTGGCCAAACGTAATTCAGAAGTCTCCAACAAGAGATTACTGCTTTAAATTCGACCTGCATTAAGCTTGATTTAAATACCCAGCCCTAGACATCTTTTTAATGGTTGCTTAAGACAGGTTCTATTGAACCTTAAAATAAATACTATGAAAGTGCCATAAAGTAGCTGTCTAGTTGTAGAGTTTCTGGTGTTCTGACTTCAGAGTTCAGAGTTCTCTCATATTGAATGACAGGTATTAACTCTACTCTGTAACCTAAACTCTGAAGTCTGGGTCCATGCTTATGAAGCTTTTAGTTGAGTCTGAGTTTCGTCCTCAAGCTTTTGATTGGTCAGATTTGAGTTCTCAAGCTTTTGATTGGTCAGATTTTAGCCAAAGGCTCAAATCTGACCAATCAAAAGCTTGAGAACGTACTCAGACTCAACTAAAAGTTTTATAAGCAGGGACCCAGAACTCTGAACTATGACCTTTGAAATTTGCTGCTTAACCTCTTGACTATAAAATACGAATTCTGAAATCAAAAATTGTGAAGTCAGACCTGTGAAGTCAGAACTGTGATGTGAAAACTGTGAAGTCAGAATTTTGAATTTCAGAACTCTGACGTATCAGAACTCTGAAGTTAGAGCTGCTAAGTCGGAACTGTGAACACAGAACTTGGAGTTGAGAACTGCATGTATGAGGTCGGAAATACTTTGTTTTTCATTGGTGCCCACCTTGTATATATCTGAGGCCACATGCTCACTTTCAGCATGTTGCTGTTTTATTGCATACAAATGTGAGCGGCAATATTTTACTTTGCTTTCTGTAAGACCAAGTATCCAATATAGACCCAAAAGGTTAGGGAAAATGGGCACCGAACTCTGGCATATGTGAAGGCAGAGCTGTTATTACGGCCAGAACTCTTTTCTTCAATAAAGGTAAAATCTGACAACTTTAGGAGTTAGTGACATAATTGTTTAGGTCAGGGACTTTTCTCAAAGAGTGTCGTAAAATATTTTATTAGGAAGTAGAATTTCACCGTTGACCAAAGAGATTGCACCATTAGACGCAGATATGTGACGCCCTTGCAAACAGAGTTGACTCATATCAGAAGGTCCATGCTCTGTTTGCTTATGGAATCATATGCAGTAGAACCCCTCTAAACCAGACGTTAAATGTGGTATAAATATTGGTCTGGGAGACAGGTGGCAGTTTAATGCAAGGTGAAAGTCATGCAGGAAGCACCTCTAAGAGCTTTCTGCATGACTTTCACCCAGCATTAAGCAGCCACCTGTCTAAAGGTATCTTAATTATTCTCTACTGGAATTCCGGTTTAGAGGGGTTCTACTGTAGATGGGATCTTGCAGTATGTGTCATGAGCATATTTCCTTCTTCATATTGTCATAATAATAAAACTACATGTATAATTATTATTATTGTTATTATTATACAACATTTATATAGCTCTCTTTTCATACAGGATATATGCGTTCAAAGGCGCTTCACATGATTAAATTGCATTTACAAAACTGATATTTCAGATAGAGATATCGATAAAAATATTAAAAATAGAATTAATTGAAGAATTATAGATAAAACACAATCATCCTGTTTTTATTAATGGTTATACCCTCGTCATTGCGTACATGAATATTCACCAGGTAAATGGTTTTATATATAAATATTAAGTAACATAATTGAAGATTTGTTGATTTTGACAGATAATATTTGTGGTTAGATGCAGTTTGAAATGAACTCGGGCTGTTTTGTCATTTATCGCTATTTTAGATATTCATCTTTGTGTTGTATTTTATATACTTCTGTAGGCAGGCTATGCAGTAAATAGTCTTGATACCTGGAGATAAAATATAAGATGCAAAGTTTCGTGAGTTTATTCAGAGGCGACTCATGTTAGTTTTAGATGTAACCCTTATTTGATCAAGCCTTTCTGTACCTTTGCAAACAGAGTAGACCCAGATGATCTGCTCTGTTTGCCTATAACATTAAGTACATCTCGTCCAACAGGTCTGACATGAGTAAAGACCAATGTATATGTATTCATATACTATTTAAAATTCATCTTTTTATAATGTCATTATTTTTACGTAAATTTTCATGAATTAAAGGGTTAAACTTCACCTATCATTCTAGTAAATGACGTTGAAATAAATGATTTTACAGTAGGTGTTAATTCTTTATTTGTTAAATATTCATGTAAGAATTAATGACATCATGAATATTTATAAGCTGATTTTTTAAATGAGAATGCATTGTATTTTATCTTGGAAGAAACTGTAGAATCACATCTGTATAAAACATAAGCAAATACAACAGATCGAGGGTTCAACGCAATAAGGGCGTAACTACATATTTTGTCAAAAATGTTTTTTTTTTATTTTTCACTTTCTTTTTCTGTTGGGCATAAACTGTGAAAAAGGGAACAAAATGTTTTAGACATTTATGTCATTTTTGTGATATTGCAATAAGGGCTTAACTCAGATAGCTAAAAAATTTACATGCAATATGGTAGTAAGTTGACTTACTACCATATTGCAGGCTAAACAGTGTCTGGTAGCCTTATTATTTTTCATGCAATACAGGCGTAAGTAAATAAATAAATGTTCTGTGAGGTCATCCTGATGACATTATTATAATATTTATAATATTGACACAATTTATGAACTTAAGACAGCATAACTCTGTCACATTTTATGACCTTCAAACTTTCGAAGAAGATTTGAAGAAGACTCAAAGGTACCGGTATGTTGGCTTTTCTCTTTTTTGATTTTTTTAGTACCTTATTAAAGAAGCTTATTCAAACTTTTAATACAGTAAAAAATTATAATATATATATATAATTTTATACAAATACATACTGAATGACTAGTTTTTAACAGAAATTTCATGACTGGTGGCTGCAAACCAAAAAAAAACAAAAACAGAAACCTAGCTTGATCCAATAATAAGATAATAAATATAATGGATGTCTATTTTCTTATTTTGACTGAAAGTCATTTTATAAAATCATTAATCTTAACTAATTTCACCATGTTTAATTGTGGTTTCCATTCTGGTGTTGAAGTGAAAAGGTTCACCAAAAATAATGTGAACAATATTAGTTTGAAAAAAAAAAATCTTAATGTCTTTAGAAATTTCATTGTAAGTTTTTTTGTGGAAGGTGCCATCAAGATGTTGCTTCAAATCAGTTTTACATCAAGGACACTCTTCCTTGAAAGAAAAACAGAAGCAGTGCTTAGCCAATTCTGCATGTGCTGTACATAAAAGTTATATCAGCACCAACAACATGGAACAAATCTTAGACAATATTCTTAGTGAAGGTGACAGACTGTACCTTAATATTTGTGAAGAGTACCTGACAATAGAGGATATACCCTACAATGTTAAGCCCCGTTCCCACTGTCCCGGATTGGCCCCCCGGTACGTCCCGGATGTGTGGTCCGGGGAAAAGTGTGTCAAACCGGGAGTACATCCCTGGCGGCACTGTTAACATCCGGGAATATCCCTGATGAACCCTATTGATCCGGCTTAATCCGGCAGACTGCACCGGATGTTTTAAAATGTTTAAAACAACCAGGAGTCACCGAGATTCACCGGGAAAGATATCCAAAACCGGCTTAATCCTGGCAATTCCGGGACAACCCCGGTATATTCCGGTGCAGGTCCTGGTCTCTACCCTGGCTTTACCGTGATAGTCCCTAGTAATCCGGGATGTTGGCGAGCACCTCATCCACGATAGACTTTTGGTGAACCCCCGGCATTGGGCTGGTATAGCTCCGGTGTACGACGGTATAGTCTCGTTTTGTACCGCTGGAGTTAGGGACTGGCAAGGTATGAGCCGGTTTGTCTGCCGGTCAACCCCCGTTTATACCCGGGTAACGCCCACTTATCACCGGCGCACACTCGGGATATGACGGGGCAACGTCGGGAACATGGGAATGTACATTAATTTTTTAAGAAATAAGGTCCCGTATCATCCCGAACGCCGGCTATTTTTCGCCGGGAAGTACCGTGCGGTACCGGGACCAGCACCGTGACAGTGGGAACGGGGCTTTAGAAAAATGTCTGAATCCAGACCTTATGTACTTCACAACAGCAGGTGTTAAGTGCTTGTGTGGCGACTGTAAAAAGTCACCCATACTTCATTCTCAGTGTTGTTATTTCTTCAAATCTTTCGGGATCCTTAGTTTCTGTGATTAGTTTTAAAAAATGAATACCACTTAAGCCAGTGCTTAAGGGGGCGTGAGTAGTGTTGCACTTTTCATAACTGCTCATGAACAGACTCAATAAAACCGAGTCTGCAATTTTCACTTTTCACATTGCTGATTTTGCTTTTGAAGGATCTCTTACTTTTAGAACTTATATTGTACTTCACAACAGCAGGTGTTAAGTGCTTGTGTGGTGGCCATTAAAAAGTCGCCTCACACTTCATCCTCAGTGTTGTTATATTTTCTGGTCCTTTGGGATCATCAGTTTTAATGTTATTAGTTTTGAAAATTGAATATCGCTTAAGCTGGGGGAAGGGGGCGTGAGTAGTGTTGCAATTTTCATAACTGCTCATATTGAACAGACTCAATAAAACAGAGTCTGCAATTTTCTCTTTTTGCATTGCTGATTTTGCTTTCGAATGATCTCCTACTTTCAGAACATAATATTATGTTCTTCACAACAGCAGGTGTTAAGTGCTTGTGTGGCGGCTGTAAAAAGTCATCCTGTACTTCATTCCCAGTGTTGTTATATTTACTGTTCCTTCAGGATCATTAGTTTTGATGTTAGTTTTGAAAAATGAATACTGCTTAAGTAAGTGCTTAAGGGGCGTAAATAGTGTTGCACTTTTCATAACTGCTCCATGAACAGACTCAATAAGTTTCAATCTTTTGATTTGGGATCAAGGCAGTTTTCCATCACCTTTAGTGATAGTTGTAGTTTTTGTATTCTTTGCGAAGCTTCAACTGTATCATCAACTGGATAGAGTGTTAATGCATTCCCTTATAGATACGTAATTCCATGCCAAAGCGAACTTATTCGATATCAGATTGATACCATGCAAAGAATACTGCAGCGTCTACAACGCTTTGATTGTATCTGTTTGAATTCAGCAGTTAGTGCTGTACTTTCTGATTTTGTCAAAAATAATAATTATTATGTGCGTTATGAAATAATTGAAGCAAAAGAGGCTTTAGGTGACAGCATTTTTTGTGAAATTGTTTCAGATTACACTGTTCGAATATAGAGATGTAACTTATATTGTGTTACAGTGACCAGTAATTTAATGTATAGGTTAAGTTTAATTATGAAAATTTAACAGATAATTTGTAATAAGATTGAACAAATTGTTGTAAAAGCAATGATGGAATATTGAGTACTGCATTTTATTATCTAAATAAATTATGCGGACAAAATCAAAAAAATATCTAGTGCTTTGTTATACATAATACTATTTTGAATAACAAATGACAAAATCCTCAAACTTCTTATCAGAGATCTTACTGTAGAAGAGCTTGTGGAATATTTATGCCCATCATGCATGTAAAAAAATCCAGAATAACATGAAACAAATCTTGCAATAAGGGCGCAAGTCAGATTTTTTTATATAATGTTGCAATATTTTGGTTTATCAGTCCTGATCTTAAAAGTTTCATTGAAGGTTACATATTAAAGTCCAAAAATGTTTTACTTTAATGTACTTACTACCATGTTGCATTGCAAAACTTCACCAAATTCAATAGAAATCTTCCTGCAATAGAGGCGTAAGTGCACTTACGCCCATCTTGCATATAACATTTCTCCAGAATCACTTGCAAAAGAGTGCAATAAAGGCGTAAGTCCAATATTTTAATATATACTGTTTCTTTCTTAAATTTAATTTACAGTGTTGCATATTTCCTGTAACATGTCTAATTTTAAAGCTTTCACAAAGGAACATTTGTATGTTTTTCAAAACAGAATAAAACAGTTTGGTTTTTTGGCTCTCCTGTAAAATTTTCAAAAATGTAGTTACGCCCTTATTGCGTTGAACCCTCGAGATGCTGGTCAGGTGAATCCCCACAGGAGCCGCCTGATCTGTGTTTACTCTGTTTGTAAACTCCTGAAAAAGCGTTTGAATGAAGTAAAGGGTTAAATAATGGCAGAGTGCTGGGAAGTTAGGTTATATAGTTTGCACATATGCTGTGTTAAGCACTTCTATCTTAAATTACTATCAATTAATTGCACCCACTGTGAAGTTATATAGTGAGCACATTACCAGTTTCTTCAGTTCAACCCATTACCCGCTGAATATTTATGTAGACAATAATGACATCATGAATATGTAAAACCATGTAAAGTAACACCTATCTTAAGCGGTCATTCATTTATTGAACGTAATTGTTTTTAAAAGCTGGTGATTGCTTAATGCAGTGTTAAAAGTAATGCTCTTATAGGAGCTTTCTGTATTACGTTTGCATGCATTAAGCTACAAACTGCCTTACAGACCCATACTCAGACCTCTTTGTGATGGCTTAAGAATTATCTACTGTATGTATTTATAATTGTATATGAACGCATATGCGACAGACTATGTACAGTCAGATCTAAACGATTTCAAAAGCAAGGCAGAACAGGCTTTTTTCTAGTAAATGCCCTTTTTCGGTAGATCTATTCAAATAGGTTGGATCTAATACTAGCCTATTAGGTAATACATTACAGGGGGTACACACAACTTCAACGGTGCCTCTGATCTCCATTTTAAATATTTGTTGAAACTTGTATAAAGTAGAACCTGTCTTAAGCGGTCATTTATTTATAGATTATATGAAGATAAAAAGCAGGTGGTTGCTCAATGCAGGACAAACGTAAAATTTGCAGGAAGCTGCTGTTGCATCAAGTTATCACCTGCCTTACAGACTTATAATTAGTCCTCTTTCTGATGACCGCTTAATGCAGGTTCTAGTGTATACCTATTTGTTTGCATTTTCTATACATGCTATCACTTTTGCCATAAAATAATCCCTAAATTACCACCGAACACGGTTCCACTGCAATGTGGTAGTAAACAGAACCCCCCTCCCTAATGTGAACTATTGAGAACGTTAAGGCAGACGGCTGCTAGATGCACGATGGGTGTCACACAGGAAGCTCCAAGAGAACTTTTCTGCAAGATTTTTGCCCTGCATTAAACTGCCATCTGTCTGAAAGACGGATATGATTCCGATACTTATTTGTAAGTTCGGATTTGCGAGTGTTCGAATTAGTGAGTGTTCGCACTAGCGAGAGTTCGGATAAACGAGTGTTTGGAGTATCGAGTGTTAGACTAATCCAAGTGTTGCTATAGATAAACAAACTAGGTCTGGCAGTTACGTCAAAACAATAACAAAACGAAAGTAGACAAGGTTTCCTCAGTATATTATGTGAACGGGATAATTAATAAATAAGATTAACATTGCAGCATGGGATATCCGATAACGTGGTCTAAAGGATACGTATGCGGCTTTGCATGCGCGTTACCCGAGTTCGAAACTCACCGGCGTTAATGCTTGTATTTGTTTGTTGTTTTGTTTCAATACTTTTGTCAGTATATTTTTTCTATAGGATCTATTCTCTTTTTATCTTTTATCCTGCTTGGTATTTCTTTTCTGGTTTTGACATATGTGTTGTTAAGGCAAAACAGAATTAATTTTTTTTACTTATATGGGTTTCGAAACAGGTACATTTTGATTCGGATGAGAGCGCCTTTATCCACTCGGCTACGGACTCCACAAGCATGTCATCATAATCAAATAGTCACAGTCTTCTCCTTTACTCTATTTAACATGTCACATGAATATTCAAGTAAACTAATTATAACGTAACGGTTAGGAATTCCCTGTCGGACTATATTAGCGAGTGTTCGTGTTCGGCTTAGGGAGATGCGACTATATATTTATACCCGTGTGTTCGATTTCTTCAAGAATTTTCTAATGACTGTTCTTACTGGTATGACTTCTCTATTATGGTTTATAATTGACAACGATGTTTTAATGTTCAATATGGACGTTCGGCCATTTAAAGTACATACATGTATACACGTTTACGGTGGCAAACCCACCCGAACATCTCTTATACATCAATTGTTGTGAAACACTGCTAATGTTTAGACCCTTATCAGTAGTCACTACTTAATCTGACACCGGCTGTTATAACTGCAGCGGAACATATAAAAAACATGACACATATGTAACAGAAATTGCCAAATGTAACAAACTTGACTCATGTGTTACAGAAATGCACCAATATAATAAACTGGACACATATGTAACAGAAGTGGCCAAATATAACACACTTGACACACATGTAACAGAAATAGCCCAAATGTACCAGACTGGAAACATATGTAACTCAAATGATCAAATGTAGCAAATGGGACACATATGTAACAAAAATGGCACAACTGTACTATACTGGAAATGGCCAAAATGTAACACATTGGACACCTTTGGTACAGTAATAACCCAAATGCACTAAACATACACAGAGCTCCAGATAAGATGCGTAAATTAAAACATTTTCAAGAATAATTCCTTTATTTCTCCACCAAACCTTATACTGTGACCGCTCTTTAGAATCGTCTCGGAGAGACGATTCTAAAACTTTGTCACAGTATAGGGTTTGATGGAGAAATGACGATTTTAGTATTTGGGTACGCACCTGTATCTGTAGCTCTGCATACATATGTGTCCAGTTTGTTAAATATAGATATGCACTGCCCCTAAAATAATGACAGCAAACTGTCACCTCCCCCCAACAACAAAACAGAAAAATATTGAAATACAAACAAAGCATAAACAACACCTACAAGAAAAAAAAAGAAAACACACGAATAGCATAAAATTTACCAACATGTTAAAAAAGTACAAATAGATCTACATATTATGTTATTAGAACATTAATGAATTTAGCATATTTTAGATGCTTGGAACAAGAATGAGGCTGCATTAAGTCGCTAACGTCAACGTTGTTAAAACAAGCACATGACCGAGCAAAGCAACTTTGTATGGATTACCCGACAGTCAACATGAGTGTACGTGGAGTCCGTCATGGTCGCCTATACTATTTGCTTCAAAACAATTTGTCAGCATTTAGTACTATTCAGAATCTTTCGATTTTGCATATAATAAGGAAAGCGTATGCGTTTGGAGTATGTCGTCTTTCGTAAGGGGTACTTTGTATGTTAACCCATTTGCGCACACGATCCCATATATGAGATATAGGCAAACAGTGTGGACTCTGATCAGACGCCGCATAATGCGGCGTCTGATCAGAGTCTACTCTGTTTGCTGATAAGAATTTCAATATAAAACAAAACGACAATGAAAATTTAGGCCAGGCATCCCTTAGATAAAAAATGGACACACCTAATGTATAAACATGGAAGAATCCAATGGGTGCAAATGGGAATTAATAATAGGTACAATGTAGATATTGCAAGCAAAGAACAACCAGACTAAACGACAAGAGACATGTCGAAACGAAACAAATATCAAGGAGAGAGAGAAATACAAAGAAAGTATTTGATCTAAAGAAAGAACGAAAACGACCAATTATGCAAAAACAACAAACGAAAAAAGAAAACAAAGACTGAAATATAGACACGAAGGAAATATACAGCTTAATACTTAATAGGGAGAAAGAACAAAGCCACACTGTATGAAAGAGGGAAACAATAGACACGGTGAAAATAGGTCAGTGTACAAGCTCAACCGAGTTCGACCTGTCAAACTGGATTATATTTAGAACTTTCTTTCACAACTAGTGTATTGTCATTCTTAGCAAATTCCCAGAGAAAAGAATGTTCAGGCTGTAGAATGATAATTACGTACAAAATGTGATTCAAATCATAATAAAAGTCTCCGACGATTAACGCCGGTGCGTCTGAGTGTTTGTGTATTTCTTTTTTAGTTTGTTATATGTTTGTCTACTTGCTTTTGCTGCCTTGTTATCCCATGCGTGCTCTCAATATATATTGGTTTGGCTACCTGCCTTTCTGGCTATATCTGTAACATGCCTGTTGTCTGTCTGACTTTCTGTTCCTCTCTCTCTCTATCTATCTTTCTCTCTCTCTCTCCCCCCCCCCCATTCAAGCCGTCTGATATGGGTCTGCTCTGTTTGCAAATGCGTTAAAACGCGTTTATATATACGAAAGGGTTAATATCCACAATAAACAGAGCCTTGAATGAATGTTCATGATGTAAATTATTGAATCAGCATGCGGTTGGCGGATAAATGGATAACTATATTGATAGAAAATACATAGACTAGTAGAGATGGGAGAAAACATTATGAGAAAAGAATGTGCCAATACCCGGTACGTATTACTGACAAGCATCTTTGTAATTAGCACGGTTAACCTGTGCCAAGAAAAACAGTGTTTCTGCGAATTATATAATGATACCTCATCAACATCCACCCTCGCCAATCCAACAATCTCCGTAGCTATCCAGCCATGCTTCAACATCTCTATCGGTATTTTTCTCACCTTGTCTTCGGCAAGACAATCGCTCTGCGTGTCTATTCATGCAGGTACTATTAATAAGCTTGTGTTTTTTCCGGGATTTATAGCATTTTGAACGTCGGTCATCATATATAACAGTATTGCAATTGATGATAAATTCGGGAAACTGTTGTTTTAGGATTTTGCTCATTTTTTATTAGTATAATAACAGAGGAAATTGCTTGGAAGTTTATTTTCATGTGGATTTATTGTGCGTGTTATTCGTGGAATTCTGTGCTCGTCTGTTCGAAAGTTGAGCTGTTTTAGAATATACCTGTGCACATTGTGTGACAATAAACACGTGCATTCTCTTGGATTATAAATCATCTTTGAATTATCCACAGTTTCAACTGGTAAGTATTATGAACCTGAAACATTGTTGTTACATTTATACTCACTACATTAGAACCTGTCTTAAGCGACCATCAAAAGAGGCATACTTATGGGTCTGTAAGCAGGCGGTAGCTTAATGCAGGTTCAAAATAATACTGGTCGAAAGTAGTACAGAAAGACCCTACAGCAACCAGCTACTTTTTAAAACTCCTGTGTTCAATAAATGATGGTCGCTTAACCCTTTCACTAATGAATATTCATGTAGGAAATAATGACGTCATGAATATTAATACGATTATTTCTATAATAGCTTATGAACACAGGACATATTGGCTCAGGCAGAAGCTGTAGAATCAGATCTATATTACCATAAACAAACAGAGCAGACCCTGATGGACAAGTTTCTTTTCAATTATCGTATTAGCGAGGCTTCACTGTACTCATATATACGCCTTTGCAAACATTATATCCAAATCCACATCTTAAAGGAGCTGTCTGATCAGGATCTGCTCTGTTTGCTAATGAAATAATATAGAACAGACCCAACAGTTTCTGTCGTGGCCAAACGTACATGTGCCCTTATGCCAGTAACTTTAAGCTTATTGATATTCATGAGAGCATTATCTCCTTCATGAATATGCATCAGGTAAAGAGTTACAAAGTCTTTATGAAAACATTTACTACCAAGATCAGTTACCGAATCAATGAATCTGGTCAGACCTGGGTTGTTTGTCACATGCACTTGGGGCTTCTTTTTATTAAAATAATGAAACAGAAAAATCAAACGACACATTCAAAACAGTCGGTCCATTTCCATTGTAAGGATTGATAAACACTACGATAATGCATTTTTATTGTCCTGCTCTGTACAGTAAAACCTCTCTATAACGACCACTAATTTGTGTTAATTAGTTGGTATTTAGAGCAGGTGGCTGCTTAAAGCAAGATGAAAGTAAAACAGAACTCTCCCATAGGAACGTTCTGTTTTATTTTCACATTGCTTTAAGCAGCCACCTGCCTTTAACACAAAATAATTGATGTAAATTAGTGGCCGTTATAGAGAGGTTTTACTGTAGTTCTTCACTCTTTTGCTTTCAATTAATTGTGATTATGTTTGTTACAGTTGATTTTCCTGGTAGTTTGTGTCTATTTCAATTTAAACTATATGCCCATACATGTATGCATCAATACATGTTGAATCAGCTGGTCTAGAGAAATTGGTTCGCTCTGGGTCCATGCTTATAAAACTTTTAGTTGAGTCTGAGAACGTTCTCAAGCATTTGATTGGTCAGATTTGAGCCTTTGGCTCAAATCTGACCAATCAAAAGCTTGAGAACTCAAATCTGACCAATCAAAAGCCTGAGAACGAAACTCAGACTCAACTAAAAGCTTTATAAGCATGGACACTGATCTGGATCAACACTGATTGCACTCTCCAGTATCCTATAGTTTCCAATCTATAACTTGCTGTATTGTTAAATGCAAGTAGAGTTAGGTTTTGAATGTACAGTAGAAGTGTCCTGTCTGGTCATTCATTTACTCACATGAGTCTTAAAATGACAGGTGGTAGCTCAATACAGGGTAAAGGTAATGCAGAAAGCTTATGCTTTAGCTTTGTGCATTACGTTTGACCTGCAGTAAGCAACCACCTGCATCATATATCAATAAGTTGGCCCATAATGATGGCCGCGTAATCCATTCCCTGATATTGACGACTTTTGACGACTCTGTAAAAGTCACTTTGTGAAACCATTGTGATAAATAGAGCATTTGCTCCTATAGGAGCAAATGCTCTATTTATCACAATGGTTTCAAACTACAAAATTCTAAAATTTTCCTTTCTCTAGTTAATGCTCCTTTTCGGTAGATTTATTCAAAGGTTGTATCTAAAAATAGCCAATGAGGTGATAGGTTAAGACAAATTCTACTCTACTCAATTAACGAACTAGGCTGCATGTTATCCGTTCTCATACTCATCATGAGGATAGCTTCCCTACCTGTCTTTTGGCCACCATCGACTGTGTTGACATACTTGGCACTAACTATTCTGTTCCATTTTGCAACATTGCCTATTCATTTCATTTAAGACATGTACAGTAAAATCTGCATAATTATACGGACCATATCATATGGAGGTCGATAAGAAGAGGGTGTTGCTTAGTACAAGAAAAGACAATTCACCTTGAGGAGCTTTCTGAATAACTCCCGTCCTGCATTAAGCTACAACGTGTCTTAAAATGTATACATTTTTGTACTGAACATTATGCATTAGTATTGTCCGCCTTAGTACACGTTGATCTATAACCCTCTCGTATTGCCACATACAATTTTGTAATTGTAGCACAGTAAAACCTCTCTTAACCTGACATTAAATTTAGTATAAATATCGGTCTTGGAGACAGATGACAGCTTTCTGTATGACTTTCATCCTGCATTAAGCAGTCACCTGCCTAAAAATATCTAAATTATCCTCTACTAGAATTCCGGTTAAGAGAGGTTTTACTGTACTAACGTGTCTTGTTTTGTCGTTTCATGAGATATTTAACTCATTTATTAATACAGAACACTAACCAGCAGATAGAGGACGTAGTTCAATACAGTCATCATTTCTCAAAAAAAACATATACAGTTGAACATCGATATCTCGAATTCGGATAACTCGAACTTCGGCATAGCTCAAAGTAAAAGTTCGGTTCTTCCAAATTTAACAATACAGAATTGTTCTGAAATGTATCACTACGCATAGCTAGAAAAACATGTAACGCTTAATGTCGGTCGAAAATAATACCGAAAGTTCCTACAGGAGCTTTAAGCTTTACTTTAGACCCGCAAAAGCTGTGAACTTATGCAACTGTCCAGATTGGGAATCGGATGATTCGAACTTCGGTTATCTGGATATAATTTGTATGGTCCATTGAGATATCGAGATTTCAATGTAGTGTGACCATTTTGTAGAATCGTTTCTAATAAAACAAATCTAAAGCGTAACAGCATAGGATTTGATTGAGAAATGAACTACTCTTGAAAACATGTTTAACTTGGGTTTATATCTGCCCTGTTTTATGTTACAGTAAAACTCCTCTAAATACGAGTTTCAAACTAGGACCAAAACTGGTCTGTAAGACAACTTAACGCAGGATGAATGTCGTGCAGAAAATCTCAAAAAAGAGCTTGATGCATTTATAAGCCATCTGCCAAATATATCTAAATTGTTCTATACTAAACGTCCGGTTTCGAGGGGTGTTTACTGTGTTTGTGAAGCTGGTGTGTGCAGGATGGAATGCATAAATAAATGGATGATAACGGAAATAATGAGTTGAGAAAACAAACTATATTTGTTAAGTTTTACATTTGTAGGTAATTAAATATTACTGGAAGTAGACATACATTATTTATCTACAGTAGAATCTGGCTATATTGACCACTAATGCATAAGCATGCATTCTTTAAGAGCAGGTGGTTGCTTAACTCAGGCCGAATGTAATGCAAAACGCGCCTATGGAATAGCTTTGCATAACGTTCATCCCTCATTAAGGTACCTCCTGACTGAGCCTGGAAAACTGACAATTAAGACTTATTTTAGTGTCGCTGTAGACGGGTACTCTACATTAATACTATATAATCTAAGAGGCACATACTATTGTGGATTTATGACGATGGATGCACACCACATATATTTCCTTAACCACAAGCATCTAGTACACAGACACATTTATATGGTAAACCAACAACCGTAAATGTACCTGCTCGTATCAAAGCAGTTGTATTGCTCGATTTACAAATGTTTGACCGCTCGCATTTGCGAGGTTTTGCTTCCTGTACGAAGATACATGATCGCTTTCATTAGCGAGATTTACCACTCGTATTACTGAGGTTTTACTTCTTTTATCAGTGAGGTTTTACTGTTTGTATTAGCGGAGATTTACCGCTCGTATTAGCGAGGTTTTACTGCTCGTAATAGCGGATATTTACCAGTCGTATTTATTAACGAGGTGTTACTGTTCGTAGTATTGTGGGTTTACCGTTTGTATTTGCGAGGTGTTACTGCTCGTATTACCATGTAGGGTTTACCGTCTGTATTAGCCAGGTTTTACTGCTCGTGTTTGCTAAGATTTTACTGCCTGTATTAGCGAGTTTTACGACCTGCATTAGCAAGGTTTTAACGCATGGGTAAGCGACGTTTTACTGCTCGTATTAGCGATGTGTTACTGCTCGTATTAGCGAGGTTTTACTGCTCGTATTAGCGAGGTTTTACTGTTCGAATCAGCCAAGTTTTACGTCTCGATTTTTATCTGTCAGATTAGTGAGGTTCTACTGTACGTGTACAGCACGCCTAATTACAAACAAATGATCGGTTAATGAGCCAAGTCTCTGGCTGTCGAATGTAAACTTATGCAGTATAATAATGTTTGCATCTGTATTACATTAGAACGTATCTATAGCGACAACTTAAATAATATACAAATAAACCTGCATATGTAGGTGGTTGCTTAACCCTTTATACCTTCAGGGGGAATGGACCATTATTGTTTGGCGTTAGAATCCATTCGATTTTGATCAGAGGGCTCCTGATTTGGGTCTACACGGTTCGCAAATACCAGTACGCACGTTCTCTTCATTCAAGGAGTTAATACTGAACACACTTATCACAGAAAGCTTCTGTATAACAAACCATTCACATGACAGACATTCATTTTAACTCATATGCAAACAGAGTAGACCCAGATCAGACGGCTCCAACAGGAGCCGTCTGATCGGGTGCCTGCTTTTTTTGCTAAAGAAATAATACATATTTGATTATAGATAGATAGATATCTGACATCTGCCAAGATGACCCATAAATAGACTACAATAAAATCCCATTAATCCGGACGTTAACTTTACTTTAAATATCGGTCTTGGAGACAAGTGGTAGCTTAATGCAGAGTGAATGTCATGCAGAAAGATCATCTAGGAGCTCTCTGTATGACTTTCAGTCTGCATTCAGCAATCTCCTGCCGAAAAGTATCTAAATTAAATTTGTTTCTGCTAGAATTCCGGTTTAAATGAGTTTTACTGTATTTGACTGGTTTTGACAGTAGATCGTGTGTAAGACTGAATAAACAACAATTCTACAGTAATCAACGTCCATATGGATTTATAAAAGCACGTGTTGACAAGAGCATGTGTACCAACAAACGGTGGCATGCATTGCTCGTGACAGATTAATTAGTGCAATATTGAGGAAACGGGTAACATGTATACAGTGTCCATGTAATGCAAAGTAAAAAGGTACATTACATATACAGTAAAACCCCTCTAAACCGGAATCTAGTTGAGAATAATTTAGATACTTTTAGGCAGGTGGCTGCTTAATGCAGGGTAAAAGTCATGCAGAGGAGCTTTCTGTGTGACTTTTACCCGGCATTAAGCTGCCATCTGTTTCCAAGACCGAAGTTTATACTAAATCAAACGTTCGATTGCTGGGTTGATGAAGAGACTTATCTGCAACAATACTGTTTGCAAGGTGATGCCAAATCCCCCGGTACCGTGGTTAAGGCTCATGCATACTCCTGTGATTGAGTTATGTGTAAAGACAGTGTGTATATATCTACATGTATGCCAGCCATATGTGCTACATTACTTGAACCTCTAGCCTGGAATAAGGACCTCATTATTAAGTAGATCAGTTGTTATAATAGGACATGGACATAGACTGATTTGACCATGGCATATCGTATCTATATTGTATCGTAAGCAAACAGAGCAGATCCTGATCAGAGAACTTCTACAGTAGTCGTCTGATCGGAGTCTGCTCTGTTTGCAAATGCGTAGAAAGGCGTATTTATTGACACAGGTTGTTTATAAAAGCGGGTGGCAGAACAAACATAGAACAGCAAGCTTCCGCGCACTACATTGTTAGTCCTGTAATGAGCTACTACATGTACCCTCCTTATACCTATCCTGTTGAATATTCATATAAGATATTCTTACATCATGAATATGTATTAGCCTTTTATAATGGCGTATGTACACCTGAATGGTTGGTATTGGTACGATTTGTAGAGTCATGTCTAGCATGACTTCCTAAACAAACAGAACAGGTCCCGATCAGACGACTCCAACAGAAGCCTATTAATCTGGGTCTACTTTGCAAACAGTGAATACCCAGAATTAGACTTCTTTTGAGTAATCGATGTAGAAACGTTAATTCTTTACCTCGTGGATATTCATGTAAGCAATAATGACATCATGAATATTAATTAGATTAACTGTTATAATAGCACATGGAATGTTTGGCCATGACAGAAACTGTAGAATCATATCTATATTTTATTTTAAGCAAACGGAGTAGACCCTGATCAGACGGCTCCTATAGGAGCCGTCTGATCTGGGTCTGCTCTGTTTGCAAAGGGGTAGACATGCATAGTTATAAATTAAAGGGTTAAACAGAATATTATCAAACACAATATAGTTATGTACAATCGAACCACTCTTAGTATTAACCCACTGTGAAAAGAATAGCTTCCCAAATTTTGCTCTGATCAATTGTGACTGCGTCCGATTCCATTTATATTTTGAGAAATTAATTATCGAATCTCAATCAAGCAGCTAGCATCCTAACGAGACAAGGAGATTCTCGGTGTCTCATCTGTATCCAAGCTGTTTGCGAACGCGAGACAGTTCGCGGGGAGCTGGTAGCGGCACACGCGTTAAACGATCACCTAAAATACGTTTTATTGTCTTTCAGACAAGTGGTAACACCATGTGGGTAGAAAGCAATCCGGCATCTCCTAGCCGCGTTTGCTTGATTACTTTTGTCTTGCATTAACCAACTATCTGCTGTTTAACCCTCTACTTCATAGATAAACGTGTTTACGTTTAGAGTTAACCAAACCCAGACTGTCTGTTCAGGGTGTGCTCTGGTTGCTTATAGAAATCTACTCACTAACGATTGCTTCCATGACCAAACATCCCCTGTGAATGCTGATTTATGATCTGATAAATTGTACATAAATATTTATCAGGGAAAGGGTTAAGGCGCTTGAATTGATTCATAAAGAGATCGCTTAACTCATTACCTCATAGGCTATTTTTAGATACAACCTCTTTGAATAATATCTACCGAAAAGGAGCATTAGCTAGAGAAAAGGAAAAAAATAGATTTTTTAGCTTGAAACCATTATCACAATGGTCAAAGTCGTCAATATGAGGGAATGGGTTAAACATGTATTAATGCAATAATATAATTAATTGATAGTTACAATTGTCGAACAAATAGATAATACAGAATTGTGTATCAGGTATAGCGCTCAGCAACCACTTTCTTGTATAAAATTCCTTAGACAATGAAATCTTTTCTTAACCAACCACTTTCTGAATAGGCAATGCCGTCCATTAACGCAGGTGGTAAGCTAACGTAGGTCAAAAGTAATGTAGAAAGCTCCTGTAATTTCTGCATAACTTTTGCCTTGCATTGAGCTACATGTACCACCTGAATCTACAAGCCAGTATTAGACCTCGATTTGGATCTCGCGCTAGAGAGATTTTGTTTTATATTCTTTATATCGAAGAACACAGACTGTAGATGCTGTTCTATACACGTACATGTATTGTAGAAATCTGTCTTAACCCTTCGCTTGCTCTTTACGTCAATATACCTACCTGTAAATAGTGAAGACCCAGATGAGACAGCTCCTGCAGGAGCTGTCTCATCAGGGTCTGCACTATTTACAAGTTGATTGTGCAACCAATGCACTCCACAACAGTGATTGCACAGCGATAGACTTGTACACAGTGCAGATATATGTAATTATACAGCAGGACATGGGTAAAGAAGGAGAAATGTATTTTAAAATTCAGCAAGCGAAGGGTTAAGCGACTATCAAAGAGATGTCTAGTTGTGGGTCTGTAGAGTAGGGTAGCTTAATACAGGTCAAACGTAATACAGAATGTTCCTGTAAGAGCTTTCTGCATTACTTTTTCCCTGCATCAAGCAACCGCCTGCTTTACAAGACTCAAGTGATCAATAAATGAATGATCGCTTAAGACAGGTTTTGCTGTATATCACATAATAATACAGGCACTTGTGCTCCAATTGTAATGGTTCTCATTACCATAGCATAATATTATTTCTCTTACAAGAATTGTCGTTTGTAAAACGTGTTGCCTGCTTTAATGGATAATGATAATTGTTCTTCCTATGTTGTGTCACCTGCCGAGAGACAGTGTGTCACTAATTAGGGATCACTTTTCCGTCGTCTGTCTGTCCGTCTGTCTGTCTGTCCGTCCGTCTGTCTTTCTGTCTGTCTGTCTGTCTATCTGTCCGTCACACTTTCTTTTTTATTGCTACACTTCTCCTAGCAGGTTACACATGTTTTCCTTCGAACACTCTTGTGTTTCATAAAACAATCGCATCATCAAACGGTTTGAATCCTGATTAGACGCCGAGTTATTCGGCGTCTCGTCTGAATACATGTACTCATGAACATGTACAGTAAAACCTCTCTAAAGTGAACAATGGAATCAATTATCGGCGCCTGTCTTTGACACTAATTGTATAATATGTACATGTGCAATAAAATCTATCTAAAGTGAACAATAAAAACAATTATCGGTGTTTGTCTTTGATACTAATTGTACATGTATATGTACATGTACAATGAAATCTAACTAAACTGAACAATAAAAACAATTATCGGTGTCTGTCTTTGATACTAATTGTATGGGTACATGTGCAGTAAAACATAGATAAAACTGTCATTGAGACAGGCGATATATCTACATGTACATGTAGCCTAATGATGGAAGGGCTGCCAGAGACGTTTTCTGTAATTCTGTCGATCCGCATTAAGCAACTGCCTGCTTTAAAATTCTGTGTTTATTCTAAAATCTTTTTACACGGTTCCGCTTGCATACTATGAATATATTATCAAATGATTTTCAACAGACCATAATTATATCATTGTATGTGGGTACTGTTATTGTTCAGACTCTTAAGCCTATTCCAGCATTGGCAACCAGCTTGTATCCGAGGTTACTCGGCGTCTCGCCAGGACCCAAGCTGCTTGACCTTCGGTCAGTAGATTCTAAAAATCCCCATCGGATTGGAAGTTATCAAAATTGCTCCAGATCCCAATTTGAGCAGACAGTATTTTTTACAGCGGAATAAGTGTTAACCATTTCAAACCTTAATTATCAGAGTGGAGTATCCAATTAGGGTTTAGCAAAAGAGTCCACTTCGTATGAAAGGCTTAAATATACCAGAGGATTTGGAATAACAAACAGTGCAGACCCTGATCAGAGGGCTCATCTAGGAGCCCTCTGATCTGGGTCTACACTGTTTGCAAATGATTGCATTCATGTCTCCCATGTTGAACTGGTTAAACATACTTCCCCGGAGACCTCTTTGCTATCTGTATAGTGTAAACAGTTGTGGGGTAATAGCAAACGTTATGTCTACAGATTATCCCAGTAGATGAAAGATGCCGATAAAATATATCTGTTTAATGTAATAGATGATATAAGTACCGTGCTGTACAGTGTTCAGTATAGGTAAGGGTATCTCATCCAGAGTACAGCATGGTACAGCGAAACCCCTCTAAACCGAACGTTGAAATAAGTAGCAATACAAGTCTTTCAGACAGGTGGTAGCTTAATGCAGGTTGAAAGCCACGCAACAAACTCCATTGGGGACTTTCTGCACTACTTTTACCCTGCATTAAGCAGCCACCTGTCTAAAGCGACATAAATTGTTCTTGGTTGCATATCCGATTTAGAGGGGTTTACTGTAAGTTACGAAAAGTGTTCATTAACGTTATCTTTTAGCCTACCGAGCAAGCGCTTGGCGGTAGAAATGTCGTCTCTACATTTATTTCAAATTGTTTTTATCGCTCAGTTCTTTTCCAGAACACGATCAGGTCCATGCTTATAAATATTTTTAGTTGAGTCTGAGTTCGTTCTCAAGCTTTTGATTAGCCAGATTTGAGTTCTCAATCTTTGGATTGGTCAGATTTGAGCCATAGGCTCAAATCTGACCAATCAAAAACTTGAGAACGAACTCAGACTCAACTAAACGTTTTATAAGCATGGACCCAGAATGTGAAACAGTCTGGATCCTGAAATTATTTGCAAAGATAATCACCTATCCGCTGGAAGCAAAGATAATCACCTATCCGCTGGCAGCAAAAATAATCACCTTTCCGCTGGCAGCAAAGATAATCACCTATCCGCTGGAAGCAAAGATACTCACCTTTCCGCTGGAAGCAAAGATAATTTTTTAACAGAAAGTACTTTCCAGAAACTAGCAAGCTTTGATAAATATTCCATTAGTTATAATGCTATTTTAAAATTAAGCCTTTAAATATATAAACAATGCAAATCATCTAAACTGGACCTTAAATCTAGTACAAATATCGAACTTAGATACAGGTGGCAGTTTAATGCAGGATGAACGTCATACAGAAAGCTCTAGAAACTTTCTGCATGACCTTCACCCTGCATTAGGCAGCCTCCTGTCTGGAAGTATTTAAATTCATCTTCTCTAAGCATCATTGTAATTGTTGTGTAAGTTAGTAGTGTGTCAAGATTTATCGTTACAGCTTAGTCACGTCTATGATGTTCCTACTTTTTAATAGATAAGTCCGCTTTTTTCACCTGTGTTACAAGTATGAGTTTCCTCATATAGTAAATGATTGATTACAACAGAACATGTAAATGCATTTGCATTTCTTGACGTCAGAATAATGTGACACATTACCTCAAGCTAATTAAGCCAGCGTTTGAGAATGTGAAAGTATGCACTATGAAGAATTTAAGAGCCTAAAAATCTTGGAAATCATTAACATCCATTAGCTTTCAGTAAAATGATACAGAATTAAAATATGAAGTGTGCAAGGTAAATGCTTTGAACATGCAGAGATAAAATAATGTCACTCGGTGAAGCACCGAATGATTTCCCATAGGTCATTAGTACCACTTCAACTTTCACCTTTACTCTGCCGTAGAAGTGTACAATATAACCTGTATTAACCCATTGCCTCATACTGACGGCTTTTGACGACTCTGTAAAAGTCACTTTGTGAAACCATTGTGATAAATAGAGCATTTGCTCCTATAGGAGAAAATGCCCTATTTATCACAATGGTTTCGAAATACAAAACTCTAATGTTTTGTTTTCAAGTTTTCAACAGTTCTCCATCTAGTGTATTGTTGCATTTTCTTTTAACATTTTGTTTCACATATATATGCCTTTTAAAATTAGTTTTTAAACAGAGTCGAGCAAGACTAAATGACAGAGTGGTCTGACATCAAATTCTGTTTGGCACCCCGGATATAAATGCTGGAGAACTGCAGATAGTTCCCACTATATTGCATTTATTAATTACCTCATTTACCAGTTGAATATTCACAAGCAAACAAAGCAGACCCTCCTATAGGAGTCGTCTGATATGGGTCTGCTCTGTTCGCTAATGGGATTTGATATATCAGTAAAACCTCTCTTAACCGGCCGTTAAATTTAGTATGAATATCGATCTTGGAAACAGGTGGCAGCTTAATGCAGGGTAAAAGTCATGCAGAAAGCTCCTCTAGGAGCTTTCTGCATGACTTTCACTCTGCATTAAGCAGCCACCTGCCTAAAAGTATCTAAATTCTTATCTACTAGAATTCCGGTTAAGAGAGGTTATATTGTATCAGTTTATTTAGTTTCTAAAATGGCTACAATGTTCCACCTTCTATATTATATGTCATTATAAATATTTTGTCCATTAATATTCAGTAAGTATTGAAATTTGAAATAAACATTGATCAGGAACACTGTTAAGCTACCAGATGGCTTTAAAACTAATGTCTATTTTGTGTTGCTCTTTAAGAGAGATTAAACGGTACCTTTATCAGAGGGCTGCTTCAAACGCCCCGTGTATATGATCACAGGTATGTACGGGTTAAACCCCATACACCTAATAGGAACGTATTTTAACCCAATCGCAAATAGGTAAGACGCAGATGAGATGGATCATACAGAAGCTCTCTTGTCAATGTCTATGTTGTTTGCCTATGAAATGATATGCAGTAAAACGTCTCTATAACGGCCACTAAATTACATCAAGTATTTTGTACTAAAAGCAGGTGGCTACTCAAAGCAAGCTGAAAGTAAAACAGAATGCTCATATAGGAGCGTTCTATTTTACTTTCACCTTGCCTTATGCAACCATCTGCCCTAAATACATGTACAAAATGTACCAACTAATTAACACAATTCAGTGGCTGTTATAGAGAGGTTTTACTGTACAAATGAAAATCTGATTCTGCCTATTCTGCAATGATCAAACATTTCCCTGTTCATAATGCATTTATAAAAGTCAACTGATTAATATTCAATCACTTGTTATTTCCTGCGTGGAAATAAACGGTTATTACATAGTCGCATTCCTCCTGGCTGAATTAGATATTGTATATATATATATATTAGATATTGTACTTATATTATATATAATATACCTGCATTAAGCTACCATCTGCCAGTTTGACCCATAATTAGGTATTTACAGAAGCAGTTTGTTATGGTCGCCTAACCCTTTCCTACATATAAAGGTCTTTTACACGTATTTACAAACAGAGTAGATCCAGATCGGAGGATCCATGGAGGATTCGTCTGATCAGGTTGGTTGCTTATGGAATTTGATAGCTTAGTTTATAAAATGGCTACAATGTGCCACCCTGAATATTTCATCATAACTAGTTTGTCCATGGCATGAATAGTCAGTAGGTATTGGAATGTAGACTAGATATAGAACAGGGAAAGGGTTAAGACAAGTTTTACTGCAGAACAGTTACAAATTTGAGCAAACATTTGTAATATAACAGGATAAGCGTTAAAGACATGTTTGAAATGTCAACTGGTTTTGATTCGTCGTGAAACGCTGGGTTTCTTGGTGTCTCGTTTGAATCTCTAATTGTCCGCTTATCTTGTCACTAATGAATTGAAACATGCTTACTGTTACACTGAAATTTGCGATGCTGGTAAATTTTGAGGCGGGGTATTCTATTTATACAAACGTGCAAGAAATTGTTATAATAAGAACTGACGGCCTTCTACAGCGATGTGGGCAACACGCTTAATTAAGAGAATGCCGGTCTGTGTCGATTGTTCAACCTTCAACACGCTAAAGCGAAGCTGTGGTTGTTCTTGCCAGCAGATTGGATCCAGATGAGGCACAGAATGATTTGGCATCTCATCAGAATTCAAACTCGTTAACACTCATGATAGTTGCTTCATGAGAAGATACGGAAAAGTATATTATTTCAAAATTTAGGTACAAACATGCAAGGCTGTAGTTAAAACCAGTACGATTTAACAAAGTCTCTTATTTCTAAGACAAACCCTAACTTTCTGGCTACTCATTAGACTCGCCTCTCTGAGACGATTCTAATGAGTAGCAGCAAGATAAGGGTCCATGCTTATAAAACTTTTAGTTGAGTCTGAGTTTGTTCTCAAGTTTTTGATTAGCCAGTCATCAAAAGAGGTCAAATTATGTATGTGCCATATAGACGGTGCAGATCACATAGTAGTTTTCTACATTGACCTTCATTAAGCAACCACCTGCTTTTTAAGACTCATGTTCAGTAACTAAATGACCGCTTGGTACAGGTAACATTTGTATCAAATATATCAGAAATTGGGCAAACTTGATGTTTAGAAAAAGCTAACTCATTACGTTTGCCCTGTATACAGCAACCACCTGTAAGATTCATCTGTCCAATCAATATAAGGTCGCTTAACCCATTCCCTCATACTGACGCCTTTTGATGCCTCTGTAACAGTAACTTTTTGAAACCGTTGTGAGCAAATCCTCTTTTTTCACATTGGTTTCAAAACTGCACAATTCTAAAATTTCCCATTTTGATAGTAAGTGCTCCTTTTCGGTAGAATTTTTTTCCCAAGAGATTGGATCTGAAAATAGCCTATGAAGGAATGGGTTAAGATCGTTTCTACTATACACCTCTTATCCATAACCCTGGATACAGACTTCATTTTCTGCCCATGAGATATTGGCTCGGTAAGCTGGTTGTTAATGCGATAATGCATTACAGACAACCTCCCACCAAGTGGTAGTAGCGCATCCTGCCAATATATATTTCCAATGACTTAAAATAGGTTGTTGATGTGTATACTTGACCACTGACAACTTACTCACTGGCACGTTAATCTATTCACGAATGTACAAGTATCAAGACTATGCGCCCTACTCTGGCTTCTACATATTTCTCTTTATATAATTCCCCCTACGTCTGTTTGTCAGTCTGTCCATCTGTCCGTCTTTCCGCTCGACCGTCCGACCCGTTCATCTGTCCGCACTGTCGATTTACTTGTCCACCCGTTCGACTGTCTGTCGGTCTGTACGTTATGTGTGTATTCTGTCTGTTCGCTTTTACAATATCTCTTTTCTGTCTGTCTATCTCTTCCCCGGTATACTTTTTATTCCTCAATTCACCAGTCAGAATGGCAAATCTCAATGATCCCCATCAGCCGCTGCCGTGACTGATCGGCTGATCTTGGTCTGTACCGTTTTTCCAAACACCAAAAAGAAACCTTCTTGTGGCATGACTACTGGTATGCTGCGCCAGTATGGAAAATGAGCACGTTAACAAAGAGAATTATACTTGTTGGAGTTCTTTCCCTTTATTCACGACACCCTTTATTCATATCAGTCGTATACATGTATTTTTGTATATTATTCCTTCAGAGGTTGTATTTGGATCGGATTGTGTATGTCTTTTGAATATTGGATTTTCCGAATGGAATGAGGCGTTACTGTTTAACCATTTTCTCCACAAATATGTATTTATTTCTACGCCTTTTGTAAACAGAGTAGATCCTGTAGAAACAGTCTGATCTGGGTCTACTCATTTTGTTTATGATATAAAATAAATTATGATTCCATAATTAAAAAAAACCTGTGTGCATGTGCTATTTTAACAATTAATATTCATGAAGTCATTTTATGTCTTACATGAATATTCATTGGGTAAATGGATACCAATGGGGTCCATTAAGCTGGAATGGATTACACTTTGTATATACAGTAGAACCCCGCTAATGCGACCACCTAAAAGAGGTATAATTATGGGTGCTAGATGCAGGTGATAGCTTAATGCAGGACAAAAGTAATGCAGAAAGCTCCAAGAGGAGCTTTCTGCATTACTTTTGTCCTGCATTAAGCAGCCACCTGCTTTTAAAGACATCCATATTTATTAATTAAGTGGTCGCATTAGAGGGGTTCTACTGTATACGGTACAATCCCTCTAAACCGGAATTCTATACTTATTGGCAGGTAACTGCTTAATGCAAGGCGAAATACTTTCACTCTGCATTAAGTTGCCACCTGTCTCTAAGACTGATACTTATACTAAATTCAACGTCAGGATTAGGGAGGTTTTTATGTATATATCAAATATGAAATGAGGCAATTTAAATCCCTGATGGAACATAATTGCGAATCAGCACTGGAAGCTTTCTACATGACTTGTATACTGCATTAACACTTAACGTCTTAAATACGCCGTTCTACGCCTTTGCATAGTAGACCCAGATGAGACGGCTCATAGAGGAACTGTCTGATCTGGGTGTGCTCTGTTGCTTATGATATGATACAGATATGATTCTATATTGTCTGCCATTTCCAAAGCTTTCTGTTTCATGCATGTGCTATTTAACACTTAATCTAATACTTTGTAAATAGTCTTGACGTTATTATTTGTTACTATAACATGCATGGAGGGAAGGGTTAAGTGTCCACCTGCCTAAAACCACCTCAATTCTTCTGTACTAAATGTTCCGTTAACGAGTTTGTACGGTACAGTAAAATCTCTCTATAACGGCCACTAAATTATGTTCATAAGTTGGTTTTTAAGGCAGGTGGCTGTTTAAAGCAAGGTGAAAGTAAAACAGAACGCTCCTATAGAAGCGTTCTGCTTTACTTTCACCTTGCTTTAAGCAGCCACCTGCCTTTAACACAAAATACTTGATGTACTTTAGTGGCCGTTATAGAGAGGTTTTACTGTAATTCAAAATGCAGATGGAAGGAGTAAACTTTGATGAGAAGTCTCTAAAACTGGAATTTATCCAATTTACCTTGACAAAATGAACCTAATTAGAAGAAACGTGCAGTGGCCTCCATTGCGCAGCACATCCGCATTACATGTTTCATTGCCATTTCACTGCCAGCGTGGGAATACATGTACCTCTTCAAGCTTTAGAGTAAGCATTTCTTGAATTTCGTTTTTAAGAACAGAGTGTCAGACAGTTTGGACCCCGGTGAGTAACTCGGCGTCTCTCCTGTGTCCAAACGGCCTACATATGATAATACAGATCCGTCTTCACGGGAGTGAATGGGATACACTTTTACCTGACAGAGACGCTTTTTCAAGCCTTTACAATAAGAGTAGACAGTGTGTATGTATGTACTGAACCCCGGCCCTCTAAATCGACAGACAGAGAGATGTCTATTTCTGGGTCGCAAAGACATAGAGGATCTGTTGCGAGTTGTCTTTTAAGATCACATGTTCCTTAAACGAGGCTTAGAAAATGTCATTAAGCGATCCTTGGCGAGCTTTTCTTAGTGAGTTTAGGAACATGTGATCTTAAAAGACAACGAGCATCAGATTCTTTTTCTCACATATCAAAAAGGTGTATTTTTAGCGCCGTTTAAATGACATGTAAACATAGGTTTCCATGATATGACGTCACATATGACGTATGACGTCATACATGTTCTAAGGTGATTTTACACGTGTTACAGATAAGGAAATCTTAACCCATTGTTCTAGCTCGGAGATAAGGGAAGGTAGAAAGAAGTTTCTCACAGGCTCGCTTAATGACATTTTCTAAGGCTCGTTTTGGATCATGTGATCTTAAAAGACAACTCGCAACAGATCCTCTATATCCAATATGACAGTGGGTGGGAAAACTCTTGTAAGGAAGAACAATCACAGTTAATTTTTTATGCTTGTACTATACAAATTTATATATCGGAGCTTTTGTACTTTCTCTCGCTGCCAGTGTCGCATCAATGAAAACCTAGGCACACAGTTTGGATCCAAATGAGTGACTCGGTGTCTCATCAGGATCCAAACTATTTAGTACAATGATTATGTTGTTTTTTCAAAAATAACTTAACCCTTTCCTCCAAAAATACGCCTTTCTACGCCTCTGTAAAACACACTTCTTGAAACCATTGTGATAAATAGAGCATTTGCTCCTATAGGAGCAAATGCTCTATTTATCACAATGGTTTCAAACTACAAAATTCTAAAATTTTACTTTTCTCTAGTAAATGCTCCTTTTGGGTAGATTCATTCAAGAGGTTTGGTCTAAAAATAGTATATGAAGGAAAGGGTTAAGAAACAGCAGACGAGAATTTTTGCAGACGGTAATATTTTGTGGCTAATTAGTTAAAACGAAGGCAACTTATTACATGAACTATTGGTGAACCATTTATTAACCACCTTCACGCGCAACTGTTTGTTTTTATATGCAGATGATTGAATGACGTCACTTCATTTGGACACATAGCCTGTAATCTATTTCACTTTTAGAGTCGTTTCCTTTATTCTGTCCTGGTTTTTAAATTAACCCTTCAAACCGGTTTAAACATGTAATTCCGTTTGCAAACAGTATAGACACAGATCAGAGGGCTCCTAGAAGATCCCTCCGACCAGGATCTGCACGGTTTGCCATTCACACCCCTGTAACAAATTCAAGCTTTTCGTATTGAGTTAACTCTATAATTATACACTTCTAGACTATTCCACACTGACAGTTAAGGGTTGATAGAGTTTAATTTTAACTCTTTCGCTATCAAAGTTTGTCGTCTGCAAACTTAGTCGTCTGCTATAATTTTCCGTTTTTATTTTTCTTCATTTTTATTTCAAAAAACAGTCACAGTAACAAACAGTTTGGATCCTGATGAGACGCCGAGTTACTCGGCGTCTCATCTGGATCCAAACTGTTTGCATAGGTTATCACAGATGCGACATTGACAGCGAAAGAGTTAATACCGCTCTCTCTAACGCAACCAACTTTGTAACGAAACACTTTATGCCGATCAATAACCAGAACGACAGTCCGGATTTCAATGAGGCAATTCAAGACATAATGAAAGTTGGTACAGCGTTCGAAATCGACAAAAGGCATGAGAGATTCGATGCTCAGCCAAGTCGTACCAAATACCTGAATGGTACACTAGAGACCTCTCTGTCTAATGTATATATAGCTTCGCACAGTCATTGAACTTCGCATATACCGTTTTGATCAGTCATGAATATGCGTATACATGTATATCATTTTACTCGGTCATGGAGCTTCGAATACATCGTTTTGTTCAGTCATGGAGTTTCGTATATATCGTATTACCCAGCCATTGAAATTCGTATGTACCGTTTTTGCTCATTCATGGAGTTTCGTATATACCGTTTTGCTCAGTCATGGAGTTTCGTATATACCGTTTTGCTCAGTCACGGTGTTTCGTATATACCGTTTTTGCCCGGTCATGGAGTTTCGTATATATCGTTTTTCTCGGTTTTGGAGTCTAGTATACACCGTTTTGCTCAGTCATTTAGTTTCGTATGTATCGTTTAGCTCAGTCGTGTACTAAGGTATATATCGTTTTGCTCAGTCACTGAGTTACGTATATATCGTTTTGCTCAGTCATACAGTAATATTTACATTCGCCATGCAACGTCCTTATATAACCTTATTCTAAAAAGAAAGTTGCATAACCTCATGAACACCGGAAGCACGTCATTCATTTCTTAAATATAAGAAATACAATTGAATATAAATATAAGAAATGAATGACGTGCCCCCGGTGTTCATGGGTTATGCAACGCATAGCTTTACGAGCAAAGATTCACGTGAAGCCCTTCGGGCTTCACTAACTTTGCTCGTAAAGCTATGCGTTGCATAACCTCATGAACACCGGAAGCACGTCATTCATTTCTTAATTGTACCGAATGTCTCTGATGCGATCTCCATGTTATGCCTTATAGTTGCTTTCAATGATCTTTTGATAACCTTTTGCGGTTTAGTTGTCCGGTCACATAAACAATGAGATATGGACATTAACCCTTCTGTTGCTGAATTTTAAAATACATTTCTCCTTCTTTACCCATGCCCTGCTGTATAATTACATATATCGTCACTGTGTAATAGTATTTCGCTGTGCAATTATTGCTGTGGAGTGCACTGGTTGCACAATCAACTTGTAAATAATGCAGACCCTGATGAGACAGCTCCTGCAGGAGCTGTCTCATCTTGGTCTTCACTATTTACAGGTAGGTATATTGACGTGAATAGCAAGCGAAGGGTTTACTTTGAATTGACGTAGTTCATCTAACCCTTTACTTGAAATCGACGTGTGTTCATGCATGTTCACACATGGACATACACTAAAACCAGGTTCTGCTCCGATTACACATGGAGTAATATATACTTGATTGTACACTTTCTGATACTGCCGACATATCCTGTGTTCATAGCCCTTTCACAAACAAAGCTGATGTATAAATACTCATAATATGAATAATTAAGGTATCCAATGATCTATAATCAAGCACATCCGATTGTAGGTATATAAAATAAGCCCGACTGACTCGGAGTTGGTGATCCACCCAAAACCACGTATATAATGTACAGTAAAACCCTTCTAAACCGGAAATCTAGCAGAGAATAACTTGTATACTTTTAGGTATGTGGCTGCTTAATGCAGGATGAAAGTCATATAGAAAGCCCTTATAGGTGTTTTCTGTATGACTTTCACCCAGCATTAAGCTGCTACATGTCTCTAAGACCAATATTTATACTAAATTAAAGGTCCGGTTTAGAGGGTTTTTTGCTGTACATACTTATCCTTGTCTTAGATCATTGTACGATAGCGGCGAATCTATGATAACCTGTACAAAACAGTTTGGATCCAGATCATACGCCGAGTAATTCTGCGTCTTTTCTGGATCCAAACATTGTCACTCTGACTTAAAAACGAAACGAAAAAATAACTTTGAATATTGTAGTAGACGACAATGTCTTGCAGACGACAATTACTCAGCGTGCAAAGACTTCACTGTTCTTGCAGCTCAGGATATGTGTGGACATAATTGCTTATTATGGTAGTTTTCAGTGTCGCCGACACATGACGTCAACGGAATGCCTGGAAGCTTTCGGATAAATCCAAGACACTTTAGGAGAATATCGATTTACATGTCGAGTGAGACTGGACCTGCTTAATATAGAATGATTGCGAAATTTTGACACAGTTGTTTAAATTAAGAGGCATTGAGTAAAGTTTATGTTAGTTTTATCCGCGTGTTAAGCTTAAAAACGAAAATTTAAAACCACCCTTTATTGACTTTTAAGTTAGGCATGCTCCATTACGATAGTCCACGTGCGCATTTGTATGTACAGTAAAACCTCTCTATATATAACGGCCACTAAATTGTGTTAATTAGTTGGTATTTAGGGCAGGTGACTGCTTAAAGCAAGGTGAAAGTAAAACAGAACGCTCCTATAGGAGCGTTCTGTTTTACTTTCCATTTGCTTTAAGCAGCCACCTGCCTGTAGCACAAAATACTTGATGTAATTTAGTGGCCGTTATAGAGAGGTTTTACTGTACATAAAGTTAGTTCGAGTGCTGGCTTGCGGTAAGTAGGTGGTTATACCCAGCAGTTTTTGTCTGTGCACAAAATGTAAGTTGTTCTGTGCACGAAAAAACAAACTATTGAGTCTTCCTCTACCTGTAATTAGCCGGACGTCGCAATATGACTGTGTACTGCTAAAGCGACGTAAAGCCCCGACAGAAGCAAACATTTCCATTCCGCTACACGTACCTGTGAATATGCTATACTCTGACAGCGATAACTGTGTATTTTGTAAACATTACCTGGATTAGTCGATAATAATGATAAAAAAGAAAACAGGATAAAAATGATTGCTGCTGCACGATGTTTTTGGAGGAATTCAGATCAAGATATGCACTTGTATACAGTAGGTCATGTCTTAAGCGGTAATTCGCTTATTGAACATAGGACTCTTAACCCTTCGCTTGCTGTTCACGTCAATATACATACCTGTAAATAGTGAAGACCCTGATGAGACGGCTCCTACAGGAGCTGTCTCATCAGGGTCTGCACTATTTACAAGTTGATTGTGCAACCAGTGCACCCCACACCAGTGATTGCACAGCGATATGCTTGCACACAGTGAATATATATGTAATTATACAACAGGACATGGGTAAAGAAGGAGAAATGTGTTTTAAAATTCAGCAAGCGAAGGTTTAAAACAGATGGTTGCTTAATGCAGGGCAAAGGTAATGTAGACAGCTCCTGTAGGAGTTTCTGCATTACTTTGGCCTGCATTAAGCTAACGCCTGCCTTACATACCCATGTTGTGATGGCCGCTTAAGACAGGCTCTACTGCAGTCAAATGTTTTATCATATCCTATAGCAGTTCATTCCATTATTGCGCGCGTTCAGAATTATCTCTGTCATTTATAGTAATTTTCTTTATTGATATTTGTTGATTGACCCTTTTGTTGTTTTTGTTGTTCTTCTTCTTTCTTTGTTGTTGGGGTGCTAATGCAGGTGCCATAAGTATGTTTGGTAACTAGTCTTATATTGTATTACCCTGTCCCAGTGGCTGTGTTTAACACATTACTCAATGAACCGTCTGATCTGGGTCTATTCTGTTTGTGAAGGTGTAGAATGTCGTATGTATGGAGTAAAGGATTAAAACTCCCCTGGACGAGTGTCTGAAATATCGTGTTTTAACAACTATAGTAAAACCATTTTAACTCTTTGATTGGTCTTTCAAATTAGTATTGTCGGACTGTAAGACAAGTGACAGCTTTAACCCATTCCCTCATAGGCTAATTTTAGATCCGTCCTCTTTGAGGCGAAAAGGATCATTAACTAGAGAAAACAAATTTTTTTTATAGAATTTTGTAGTTTGAAACCATAGTGATAAAAAGAGCATTTGCTCCCTAGGAGCAAATGCTCTATTTATCACAATGGTTTCAAAAGGTGACTTTTACAGGGGCGTAGAAAGGCGGATTTATGGAGGAAAGTGTTAATGCAGGATAAAAGTCACGCATAAATCAACCGCAGTAAAATCTCGCTAAAACAACTACCCAAAAGAAGGCTGATTCTGGAATTTGAAAACAGGTGTAGCTTAATGGAGGTCAAGTTATACAGAAAGCTCATATATTAGTTTTTTGTATCACTTTTGCCTTGCATTCAACAGTCGCTTGTGTACGGACTCCTGATTTAATGTTGCACGTGGTCGGTTAAGAGGACTGTCAATGTACCCGCCTAAAATATCTAAATTATTATTTACTAAAAGTTAGGTTTACATACAGGATTTACTGTATCTACTTGTCTACATGTTAACACATTCCCTCATATTGACTCATTTTTACGCCTCTGTAACAGCCACCTTTTGAAACGGACCAAATGCTCTGTTTATCACAATTATTTCAGAATTACACAATTCTAAAAATTATCATTTTCTCTAGTAAATGCTCCTTTTCAGTAGATTTATTCAAAGTTGGGTATAAAAATGAGATAATGGTATGATCATTCATAAGCACTTCTAACTACTTGATGCAACTGAACGCGTGATTGTTGAAGAAACGAGAACTGGATTATAGGAGTGGGGTATCATGAATGCTGTGTAAAATTGTGAAATACTTAAAATTTCAATATACTCAAAATTAGGTAAAATATCAGTATAGATAAAACACTAATGTTGGATAAAATATGTAAAATAAAATCTAGGTAAGCGTTTAACTCTTTCGGCGCCAACTTTCTAATTGTCGTCTGCAATCCAAGTTTGTTAAATCATTCAGTAAAAAAAGGAAATGAGATAAATAAATGCAAATTTCAAAAGAATAAAGCACATATATAGAAATAGAGATTGAGACAAATAGTGAAGTCCCTGATCAGACGCCGCCTTGAAAAGGCGGCGTCTGATCTGGGACTGCACTATTTGTCGTGGTGCATGTATGCGACTGCCGCGGTGAAAGGGTTAATATAATTACAGTATACATTGTGTTTCTCCCCCAAACCATCCCCTAGTAGTACTTAGTAGTATAAACACGTATTTAAGCCGAAATATGTACCCGGCATCATATTTCAGATCAAGTTTCAATGATCTTCTTTTCAAATACTGTCAGCTAGCATCTCATTTACGGTCTCCGCCAGATCTGTACTTGTGAAGGTAACAGTTGCATAATTGTGTAAGCTGCATAATTGTGTAAGCTGCATAATTGTGGAAGCAATGATACCATTATGAACATGTATGTCTATTCGCTGATTTCTTATAATGTTATATGAAACATAGCAGAAACTGTAGAATCAGACCTATATTCTCCATAGCAAACGCAGTATACCCTAATTAGATGGCCCCTAGAGGGGTCGTCTGATCTGGGTCTGCTCGGTTTGCAAACGCGTTAAAGTGCGTCTCTGTTAGATAAAGTGTTACAGTAATTTGGGCAGGAGGTTGCTGAAAGCAAGGTGAAAGTAAAACAGAACGCTCCTATAGGAGCGTTCTGTTTTACTTTCACCTTGCTTTAAGCATCCACCTGCCTTAAACACAAATACTTGATGTAAATTAATGGTCGTTACAGAGAGGATTTACTGTAACTACACACACAACTCTACAATAAGAACACGATAAAAACTAACCTCGCACTATATGTAACACGTTAAATAGGTAACATGGAAATGCAACCCACATGTACAATGTATATGTATGTGTACACATGTGTACAGTAGAACACGTCATAAGCGGCCATCAAAATATGTTTAATTATGGGCATGTAAGGCAGCTTGTAGCTTAAAGCAGGTAAAAAGGAATACAAGAAGCTCCTATAGGAACTCTCTGCATTATTTTTGCCCTGCATTAAGCAAACACCTGCTTTTTAAGACATTTATGTTCAATATTTGAAATCCCGCTTAAGACAGGTTCTACTGTGTATTTATATGTGCATTTCGGATAAAAAAATCTAGAAAGAATACATGTATTTCGATGCTTTCTTTGTTCTTGAAAATATCAAATTAAATTTCTGAGAGAATGCGGGTATTGAAGCAACGTTTAACTTTGTCTTGTAATTCAAATGCATTAACCCATTGAATGCAGAGAATGAATAATTAAGCCTACCTTTGCAAACCGTGTACACCCATAGCAGAAGGATAGAAGACCTCTAATCAGGGTCTACACTGTATGTCACTCAAAGTCTCCTCTCAACGTATGCCGTTGGTATCAATGGAGTGTAGTATTCAGAGGTTTAACACACATCTCCCACACTTTTGGGCACACTTTGGTATAGCTGATAATTTAATGATAGACCCTTTAGTTCATGAATATTGATGTAAAAAATAAGACTCCACGAATATTGATTTGTTCATATCTTATAATTGCACAGGAGCAAGGGATTTTTGGCCCTGGCAGAATCTGTAAATAGAAGCATGTCTATATTACTGCATAAGCAAACAGAGCAGACCCTGATCAGACGACTCCTATAGGAGACGTCTGATCTGGGTCTACTATGTTTGCAAATGCATAGAAAAGCGTGTATTGGAGTATAGGGGTATAACATCAACAACATAAGTAGCATAAATACAGTAAAGCCTTTCTATAACGGCCACTTAATTGTGTTACATGTAATTAGTTGGTATTTAGGGCAGGTGGTTGCTTAAAGCAATGTGAAAGTAAAACAGTACGCTCCTGTAGGAGCGTTCTGTTTTACTTTCACCTTGCTTTAAGCAGCCACATACCTTAAACATAAAATACTTGATGTAATTTAGTGGTCGTTATAGAGAGGTTTTACTGTATTTAAAATATAGCGTGAATATAGGAAACTGGTTTATTGCGTTAGTAAATATCAGTATTTTTAGATAGCCATACGACACAGTTTGTTCCGTATTCACCTTTTCCCGTCTATCTTACATTTCGATCGTTTTTTCCTCCACCCAGGTTCCATTTTCTAATTGCTTTTCGCGCTATTTACGGCCCACTGCTGTAAATCTGTATTTCTGAAAGAGTTACTTTTCACACAGTATGTCTAACTCTATGTTTCTGGGTGATTTCCAACCTGATCCCGAAGATAAATATAACGCTGTTATATTGAGTGAACTTTAACAGTGTTGTCTTAACCTCTCATGATGTTGTTACCCTTTCCCTGTTCAATATTCATGTAATAGATAATGATCTCATGAATATTAATTATATTATCTTTTTTATAATGGCATAAGAACACAGGACATTTTGACTCATTCAGAAACTGTAGAATCAGATCTATCATATTTTCATAAACAAACAGAGCAGACCCTGATCAGACGGCTCGTAAAGGAGCCGTCTGATCTTGGTCTACTCTGTTTGCAAATGCATGAAAACGTGTTTATATAAAGGAAATGGTTACCCGCTATCATTGTACTGTAAATATTATGGCTGCTATAACTCTGATATGCTGTGAAGTTTACTTTCTTCTTATGCATTAAACCTTTCGGTACCAGATAAATTTCATCTGTTGAGAATATCTTCTGCTGCAGGTTCTCAGGTGATGTTTTTTTCATTTCTTTACAAAAAAAATAATCAATATCAAACAGTTTGGATCCCGAGGAGACATCGAGTTGCTCGGTTTGTCTGGATCTACACTGTTTGCAAAGGTTATCATGGATTCGCTTGTGGCGGCAAAAGATATAAAGCTCTTGAGAAACAACATGTGTTGCTCAGGGTTCAAACCACAGGTGCTAGGCGTGTGGCCATTTCACAAATACTGCTTATAAATACCTTCAAATACGTTTAGACATCATAACTTGACATTATAAAAAAAAGAAAAAAAAATGAATATTTTTTTTTTCGTATAGTATATTACTATATAAAGGTATGTAACTAAATGGTCCAAAGTGGCAGAAAAAATGCACCAACTACATTCCGCGTCTTGTTACGACGTCAATTTCCGCTCGATTTCAATCAAATATGAGTCAATGCACGTAGAAATGTCCAGTCTTTCAAATACACACCATTGATTGCCGATCATAAGCCGAAAAATTACTGTTTTGAGACGATAAACTCCAGCTTAGATTTAGTCGACCGAGTCACTACCGACACATACATGCACATTTTCACCACTGATGGCATCGAAAGTCACACTAGATCTCATAATATGGTCCGTTTTCCACTCTCATTCAATAAAACTAACATAACCATTAAACTTACTGTCGATGTCAACCTCAAAGTTACATGTACTACCGGTTCTACGAAACTGAAGAGTTTTCGAAACAACCCGCGGCTGTCAACATTCGGCCAGCCATGATTTTCGTGACCCGGAAATGCTTGAAGCGAAGAAGCGACTGGTGCCCGGCAGACCATTTGACTACTATAAAGCAGGTAACAAGTGCCCTGTAAACTGCTGATTATGTTCGCCCAAAATTTAGATTTTCTATTCTAATAAGACTGAAAAAAAAGAAAGAACTAGCTCTATTTCAAATTTAATGACAGCCTTCATTTCATATATATATTAGGAACAATGACTATAGTTACTTTGTAATTATACTGATTATTTTATTATCGTTTGCTTTCTAATATATGTGTTAATTTATTTTTCATATATAGTGTCCAGCACATGACTGAAAAATGTATACGTCGACTGCATTTTATTTTCCAGCTAACCTTTCCCTGTTCAATAATCATGTAAGAAAAAGTAACACCATGAATGTTTATTAGATTAAATTTTATCATTTTCAAGGGCATGTTTGCTTCGACGAATGGTATAGAATTATATCTATATATCATGGCACAAATAGAGTAGATCCTGGTCTTCTATGGGCTATCTGATTTGGGTCTATACTGTTTCAAATGCGTGAAAAGGTGTTTATAGGAGGGAAAGGGTTAACAGGGTGTTTTATACAGAAATCGGGCACCAGTAATCATGTTTACAGGGCACTTGTTACCTGCTTCATAGTAGTCAAATGGTCTGCCGGGCACCAGTCGCTTCTTCGCTTCAAGCATTTCCGGGTCACGAAAATCATGGCTGGCCGAATGTTGACAGCCGCGGGTTGTTTCGAAAACTCTTCAGTTTCGTAGAACCGGTAGTAACTTTGAGGTTGACATCGACAGTAAGTTTAATGGTTATGTTAGTTTTATTGAATGAGAGTGGAAAACGGACCATATTATGAGATCTAGTGTGACTTTCGATGCCATCATTGGTGAAAATGTGCATGTATGTGTCGGTAGTGACTCGGTCGACTAAATCTAAGCTGGAGTTTATCGTCTCAAAACAGTAATTTTTCGGCTTATGATCGGCAATCAATGGTGTGTATTTGAAAGACTGGACATTTCTGCGTGCATTGACTCATATTTGATTGAAATCGAGCGGAAATTGACGTCGTAACAAGACGCGGAATGTAGTTGGTGCATTTTTTCTGCCACTTTGGACCATTTAGTTACATACCTTTATATAGTAATATACTATACGAAAACAAAAAAATCATTTATTTTTTATTTTATTTTATAATGTCAAGTTATGATGTCTAAACGTATTTGAAGGTATTTATAAGCAGTATTTGTGAAATGGCCACACGCCTAGCACCTGTGGTTCAAACGGTGTCGATCTTGGAAAGTCGTCTTCTCATCGTGATCCAAGCTGCTTACGAAAAGGACCATTAACCCTTCTCTTGCTACATTGTATTCACATCAATATACGTACCTGTAAATAGTGAAGACCCAGATGAGAAGCTCCTGCAGGAGTTGTCTCATCAGGGTCTGCACTATTTACAAGTTGATTGTGCAACCAGTGCACTCCACAGTAGTGATTACACAGCGAAATACTTGTACACAGTGAAGATATATGTAATTATACAACAGGGCATGGATAAAGAAGGAGAAATGTATTTCAAAATTCAGCAAGAGAAGGCTTAGCTATAGAAAATGAGACTTTTAGAATTGTGTAGTTTTGAAACCATTATGGTAAATAGAGTATTTTCTCCTATTTATCACAATGGTTTAAAAATAATTTTACAGGGGCGCAAAAAGGCAACTGTACGAGAGAATGGGTTAAAAAGCGAAACCCTAAAGAAACATTGCAACACTTTGACGCCCCAACGATTCATACACCAGGATTAACTTCGGCTGTCGTATTAGAACCTATAGGATCTCGTCGTTTGCACAATAAATTAGAACCTAGATTTTCAGTAAAAAACATATGACATTCAAGGTTTTCATCCGGGACATAGGTTCTCACTTGATAACCTAGGTGCTCAGAATTATTTTGCAAGGAGTATGCATTATCAATATCTAAGCTGTTAACACCCGATTTATAGTTTCACAATAGTTTGATCGAATCGACAGAATTCAAAATTGCAAAATATATAAATTTGATCAGATCTTCCTTTTCACAGCAGGTTAGAGAGATAATGACTTTCACAACTGGAATACTTCTCATACATTGACCTCTGGAAGTCGTTGTTTCGACTGCGAATCAAGTCCGTGTATCGTTAACCCTTTCCTCCATAGGCTATTTTTAGACCTTACCTCTTTGAATGAATCTACCCAAAAGGAGCATTTACTAGAGAAAATGAAAAAACTTAGAATTTTGTAGTTTGAAACCATTGTGATAAATAGAGCATTTGCTCCTATAGGAGCACATGCTGTTTATCACAATGGTTTCAAGAAGTGAATGTTACAATGTACAGAGGCGTAGAAAGGCGTATTTATGGAGGAAAGGGTTAACCCTTTATTCCATATATCTACAGTACCACCTGCCTTAAGCGGCCTTCAGAAAGAGGTCTAAATATGGGTTTGTAAGGCAGATGGTAGCTTTACGCAGGTCAAAGTATTGCAGAAAGCTCTTATTGAAGCTTTCTGCATTACTTTTGTCCTGTATGAAGCAACCGCCTGGTTCCATAAATGAATGGCCACTTAGGACACGTTCTATTGTATGCTGTTTAACCCATTCCTTCACATTGACGCCTTTTGACGCCTCTGTGAAAGTTACTTTATGAAACCGTTGTGATAAATAGAGCATTTGCTCCTATGGAGCAAATGCTCTATTTATCACAATGGTTTCAAAACTACACACATCTAAAAGTTTCCTTTTCTTCAGTAAATGTTCCTTTTTGGTAGATTTCTTCAAAGAGGTTTGGTCTAAAAATAACCATTTAACTAATAATAGGTAAAGGGTTAATAGCTTTCCATCATGATCTGACGACTTCTGTAAGAGCTTTACGATCAGGGTATGTTATGTTTGCTTTATGGGGTAATATAGATCTGATTCTACAGTTTCTGCCATAGCCAAATTTTCCTGTGTTCATAATCATCAAATTAATATTCATTATTTCTTACGTGAATAACCAAGGTTACTGCCAAACTTTACGAATGACCTAATAAAACGCTAAATATCATAAGATGCTAGCATGCTCTCAATTTAACGCAGCCACAACCCGTCTTATAGTATCAGAACCAATATAACATAAACGCGAGTATATCTTTAACCTCTCTCGGCGCCAAATCAATTTCATATATACAGTATAACCTCTCTTAACCGGCCGTTAAATTTAGTATGAATATCGGTCTTGGAGACAGGTGGCAGCTTAATGCAGGGTGAAAGTCATGCAGAAAGCTCCTAGAGGAGCTTTCTGCATGACTTTCACCCTGCATTAAGCAGCCACCTGCCTACATGTAAAAGTGTCTAAATTCTTATCTACTAGAATTCCGGTTAAGAGAGGTTTTACTGTAGATGCTCCTCTGCTTCATGTTTCAGAGTGGATTTGTCATTAATAACTTTGCAAAAATATAATTAATGTCAAACAGTTTGGATTCTGAGGAGACGCCGAGTAACTCGGCGTCTCCTCAGAATCCAAACTGTTTGCAAAGGTAAGTGCGGACTCGCCTATGGCGGCGAATGAGTTAAACCAATATTAGATCACCGGAATTGCGTTTTCATGCTTATAACCCACCAGGTCCTGTTTCGCAAGCAACTCTGATCCAGATAGGACGAGCCGAGTAACTGAGTCTCGGCGACTCACTCATCAGGATCTAAGCTTTTTTAGCATTCGGCCAACATTTTTGTTATTAGGAGGTAGCGAAAAATGCACCAGTTCCAACTTTTAGAAGACACCATTTTTTTACAGCAGGGTAATTAGGATAATACATGTAGTTAATTTGCTTGTTTGTTTCATGTTAACATTTTTAATGCGGGGTATGAGTGGACTGGGATTTGCAAACAGTGTAGACCCAGAACTAAGCAGTCCTAGATGGTCTCTGATTGTTAACCCTTTTTGACCCATCTGCAAACAGAGTAGACCCAGATCAGACGGCTCCTATAGGAGCCGTCTGATCAGGGTCTGCTCTGTTTGCCTATGGTGTAATATAGATCTGATTCTACAGCTTCTGCCTGAGGCGAAATGTCCTGTGTTCATATGCCATTATAAAAAAATAATCTTATTAATATTCATGACGTCATTATTTCTTACATGAATATTCATCAGGGAAAGGGTTAATCAACATCATCTAGCAAAGTTAAAACTTTCGTAGTAAATATTGTCTACAGTTAAACAATGATGGGCTGTTCCACTTTGCATGTTCACGCATTTGCAAACAGGGTAGACCCAGATCAGATTAGCACTGTTTACTTATGGAATTTGAAAGATCTGTTTCTTTACTTTCTAAAATGGCTACCATGTTTCACCTTCCAGATTTCATTATAACTGTTTTGTCCACGAATATGCAGTAGGTATTGAAATTTTAAATAAACATAGAACAGGGAAAGCGTTAACTATGCTATGTATCGTAGACTTTATACAATTGGCACAGCATTCGCTGTCACTGTCTATGCATTGCGAAAAGGTAGCATCTAATCTTGGCTTATCTGACGTGTTGTGTGCATACAATCATTGGAAAGAGTATAGTAGTAGCAAGGTTCGAGTTTTTATGTTGGGTGTTTTGCTTGTCTGTATGTACTCTAGCAGTAATTGACTGCGTTTTACGTTATCAACATTTTGTGTGGAAATTTTGTCAATTAGTGCAGAAAAGACAAATTTTTCTCTTGAACTATTCGTGGTCTTGGGTTTCCTGGAAATTGTGAACATTGATGGATATTTAAAGCTGTCCTATAAAGCATATAAGTGTAGGATATATTGATCAATTACCGTCTAAGAGACGTCGGCGGTCCTAGGCCGACAAAGTAAGCAACAACGAAATTACAAAGCAAAATGGAGTCTTTGGAGATGTTTAAGAAATTGTTTGATATAGGTCGAAGTAAGTATTCGATATTTGGATTAATCTTTTCTCTGAGAAAATAGGGCTTATTGCATTGCAAACAATGTAGATCCCCATAGCAGACAACGTTTATACAATACAGAGAACAAATTAGCGAACATTCTGTTGAGCGACATGCATTCATACCCTAGTATTGGCCGTTCTAAGTCTACATTGTTTACAATGCAATAATACACCCATTCCCCAGAGCTGAAATTGGCTCATTATTTAAAGCATGATATTTTAATGGACCGGTTACATTATAGTGTTCAGTTCTGATTTTTATTCTGTTTCATTAAGACAGTGGTATGCAGTTGAATCTGTCCTAAGTTGCCATTCGTTTATTGAACATACTAGGATTCTTAAAAAGCATGTTGTTGCTAAATGCAGGACAAAAGTAGTGCAGCTTTCTGCATTAATTTCGATCTGCATTAAGCTACCACCTGCCTAACAAACCAATAATTAGACCTCGTTTTGTTAACCCACCTGCTCTATTGCATCCAGCTTTGGAGAATCGTATACATGTATATTGGCTCTTATGCATGTGCGATATAGATTTGTTCTCGTTCACATACGTACAGTTGAACCCATCAAGCGCGACCTCTTAATATACAGTAAAACTTCGATTATCCGAACACTAAAATACGTATTATTATCGATATTTAAGACAGGTGGCAGCTTAATGCATGGTGAAAGTCATGCAGAAAGCTCCTCTAGGAGCTTTCTGCATGACTTTCACCATGCATTAAGCAGCCACCTGCCTAAAAGGGTCTAAATTCTTCTATACCGAAAATTCGAATAATCGAGGTTTTACTGTATATACAATAGAACCCCTCTAATGCGACTATGTATGCTTATGGAATAGTATAGATGTGATTCTATAGTTTCTGTTTGTGCAAAATTTTCATTTGTTAATATGCCATTTTCAAAATTATTCTAATACATGTTCATGACGTCATTATTTCTTACATAAATATTCATGAAGAAAATGGTTAACGGCATGACAAACAGTGTAAATCCCGACCAACCACAGCATCAAGTCATGGTCTACACCGTGCACAACGTACATGTATAACAATATCTACTGATATGTTCTTTACCTTTGAACACAAAGTAAAACTTGCTCAGATGCTTCACCACGCACATGGTGCCTGATCTGGCCTATATTGCATTAACTCCTCCCCTCGTAGTAACGCCTTTTGACGCCTTTGCACACAAGTTACACCCAGATCGGGCAGTTCCTGTAGGAACAGTAGATCAGGGTCTGCTCTTTTGTCTTATACAGTAAACCCCCTCTAGTGCGTCCACCAAACTTGGGCATAATTCTGGGTGGCAGAGGCAGGTGGTTGCTTAATGCTTAATGTAGGAGCTTTCTGCATAATTTTCGTCATGCATTAAGCAACCACCTGTTTATAAAGGCAGCTATGTTTATTCATTAAGTGGTCGCATTAGAGCGGTTCTACTGTATGATCCTACAGTTTTATCTAAAGATCAATGTTCATGAAGTGATCAAATCTTTCATAAATGTTCATTATGGACAGGGTTACGGGGGATCTTTTCAGAGAGTGTCTCAATTATTGTATGTGGCCTGCATAGTCCCTGTTTATGTGTACGTTTAAACCAAAGGATTTGCATAACATAGGTGATTCTTCACTGTCAACTTGAAAGAAGTATTTAGTGATGACATATTTTTTTTTGTAATCCAAACAAGTTTATAATATCAAATAATTACACGGAACGTCCAATCCAGTTGCTCTAAATGCTGACAGATCCGCAGATAAAGGTGCATTTCAAATAATAAAATCGTAGTTTCTCTATTAAACTTTTCCCTGTTCTACATTTAGTAGCTGCTAAATATGCATGGACAAAATAGTTATAATGAAATATAGAAGGTGTAACATTGTAGCCATTTTAGAAAGTAGAGAAACAGATCTATAAAATTCAATTAGCCAAGAGAGCAGACCCAGACCAGACCGCTCCTATAGGAGCCGTCTGATCTGGGTCTTCTCTGTTTGCAAATGCGTGAAAATGCGTTTATATGAAGGAAAAGGCTAATGCTACGTTGTTGCCTCTTTTGGACTCGTCTGGAAGAGACGATTCTAACGAGTGTTCCAAACACGACATTTGGTGGAGAGACGAGACTGATGAAAGATCACGACATAGCGCTTGATGAAGACATTTAACCCTTCGCTTGCTAAATTTTAAAATACATTTCTCCTTCTTTTCCCATGCTCTGTTGTATAATTACATATATCTACACTGTGTATATGTATTTCGCCGTGCAATCACTGCTGTGGAGTGCACTGGTTGCACAATCAACTTGTAAATAGTGCAGACCCAGATGAGACAGCTCCTGCAGGAGCTGTCTCATCTGGGTTTTCACTATTTACAGGTAGGTATATTGACGTGAATAGCAAGCGAAGGGTTAAAAAGCCATTCTTTGCGAATTCGTTTAATCTAGGAAACTTATTTACGATATTGTAGCAATGTATAGCGGTACAGGCACGTGTGCAACTGCGAATGTAATTTACAAATACTAGACTAGCGAACATTTCCTATGAAAGCGTAGTCATTGCTTTGTAATGAACGTGTCATCAGGGCAAGGTATAAATTGTTTGGCATTGATCTGCATATGCAATATACATGTAGTACATGTATCTTCGATTTCAGGAACAAATCTGTATATCCTGGTGCGACATTGTGTGTAAACTTAATTTGTGATCATAGGGTTGCTCTGGACATTCGTGTGTCGTCTCTTGTCTGCTCCCTGGGGAATCCGGCAAATAAACTGTTTATGCAGTTTCATTTAACTTATTTGAATTTACGTGCGAACATTTCACCTTTGCATCAAATATAACTAAATCATGATAGAAACTGATGCTTTCTTTAAACTAGATGAGAACAAAACTGAATGGAATGTCGTTAACCCTTCACTCCATGAATACAGTAAAACCTCTCTATAACGACCACTTAATTGTGGTAATTAGTTGGTATTTTAGGCAGGTGGTTGCTTAAAGCAAGGTGGAAGTAAAACAGAACGCTCCTACAGGAGCGTTCTGTTTTACTTTCACCTTGCTTTAAGCATCTATCTGCCTTTAACACAAAATACTTGATGTAATTTAGTGGTCGTTATAGAGGGGTTTTACTGTACGCCTTTTTACGTCTTTGCAAACAGAGCAAACCCAAATCAAACAGCCGTCTGATCAGGGTCTGCTATGTTTGCTTATGAAGTTATGATACAATATAGATATTATTTTTTCTACAGTTTCTGCCACGACCGAACATCCCTGTGTCTATGTACTATTATAGCAATGCGTCTTATTAATATTCACGATGTCGGTATTTCTTACATGAATATTCACGGAGTAAAGGGTTAAACCAGAATATGTATACTTATGGTTATGTAAGACAGATGGTAGCTTAATGCAGGCAAAGGGTAATGCAAAACTCATATATGAGCTTTTTCATTATTTTTGCCCTGTATTAAACCGTCACCTGCTTTGTAAGGTTTTTACGGTAGCCAATCAATATAGGGTCGCTTAAGACAGGTTCTGCTGTACTATCATCACCCAAACGTTGTTGTGATTCTGTTCTTGAGTAGCAGAAATAGAGGGATTGGCTGAGAAATAATAGAGTTTGATATACCATAACTCGTCTTATGCATCGCTCTGTCTTTTCTATTTATTATGCGTCTTCACCCTCAGGAACGTCTGCCTTTCGATTGCTTTTGTCTCAAACGAATTCCCTTTATGATAGCAAACTAACTTCTCTAGCCTGGAAAAATGTGTTCACACAACATCTGTCATTATATATATAATCTTTCGATATAAAGCCTTCCACAGCCCTAGAATTTATGTATGCATAGTTCCGAAATGTGTATTATTAGGAGAATAAATTTCGAATAAGCTCAACGTTGATCACAGCAGATAGGACCACACTTCAACACAAACTGTTTTCTGTCTCCCCAAAATATTGGAACCAATAGTACGAGACGACAGTCGTGTGTTTAGAACACATCGGCTGTGATATGAGTTACACTAGTCTGTATACTGACGGAGATTAATGACGCCGTACTCGTTTTAACCCTTACAACGCTGAATTTTTAAATCGACTGTTCAAAAATTTGAACAGGACAAGTTTATGGTGATTTTAAAGGATTATTTCTAAAGAAAAGTATAACATGATCAACAGTGCAGATACTGATGAGAGGGCTCCTATAGGAACCCTCTCATCTGTGTCTACACTGGTTCCAAAGGACAATAGTGACTCGTATCCTGCACTGTAAGGGTTAAATGGACTATTAAATGTGCTTGGTAACTAACACCTTAGACATCTAACGGAGTGATTTAATGATATTGCCCGTGCAAGCTGGAACATATTATAAAGCCATCATTTGGACTACACGCTGCGAGTACTGTGCGTTCTTTATTGTTTGTGTTGATTAATTCCTGGACCCAGTTTTAGAACATTTAAGGAAGGTACAGTAAAACCCATATTAACCCTTTCCCTGTTGAATATTCATGTAGGAAATAAAAATATTATGAATATTTATTGGCTGAATTTTTATAATTGTATATGTACACATGCCGATTTCGCCGTCATTCCATAAGCGAACAGAGCAGACCCTGATCTGATCTGGGTCTTCTGTGTTTGCAAAGGCACGAAAAGTCGTTTATATGAAGGAAAGGGTTTAAAAGGACGGTCATATTAAAATACAGACTGTAAGACAGATGGCAGCTTAATACAGGGTGATCTTCTCTAGGTACTTTATGCATGACTTTCGTCCTGTATTAAGCAGCCACCCACCTTAACACTATACAGTATGTTTTACTAAAAGTCCGACATAGAGTGGTTTTACTGTATTGCCAGTTTTATTCTGAGGAAGAGCTGTGTGGCAGTTGACTTTCTTGTAGATATTTAGAGCTATTGTATAACACTTAAAGGTGTGCCCCGTATTGATATGCTTCTTTCCAAGGAATAACCTCGTAACTGACTGACTACGTGAAAAACACCAGGATTAAACATGGAGTCTCTGGAGATGTTTAAGAAATTATTTGATATGGGACGAAGTAAGTTTCAATTGCAGTTGGTTTCTAAAAACAGGTGTATTGATTTGGAATGTAACTTAAATGGTATTATCATAGTTTTTTGTAAACTGCGTGTTGAGACATTGAGACTTTATAGAAGCTTGCAATACAATGCAATATTTCAATGAATTTAGCGGTGTAAACATTCTTTTAACTCTTATGAACTTACCTAATGAATATTCATGTAAGAAATACTCAAATCATGAATATTAATTAAATGCTTATAAAAGTTTTAATTTCATTGACAAAGACGGTATAATCAGGTCTGTATGATTTCAATAGCAAACATACGAACCCCTGAGCAGACAGTTCCTACAGAAGTCATCTGATCAGGGTCTACTCGGTTTGCAAAGCTTTAAAAATCGCATCTATGAGGTAAATGGTTAACCATTCTCTTACTGAACTTAAATATATAGTTCTCATTGTCTACCCATGTGCTGTTGTATAATTACATATACAGTAAAACCCCTCTAATGCGACCACCGAAAATGGGCTTAATTCTGGGTGGCAGAGGCAGGTGGTAGCTTAATGCAGTACGAAAGTTATGCAGAAAGCTCCTATAGGAGCTTTCTGCATAACTTTCGTTCTACATTAAGCAACCACCTGCTTTAAACGACGCCAGTGGCTGTTTATTAAGTGGTCGCATTAGCGGGGTTTTACTGTATCTTCATTGTCTACAAATATGTCTCTGTGCAATCACTGCTGTGGAGTCCCACTGGTTGCACAATCAACTTGTAAATAGTGCAGACCCTGATGAGACAGCTCCTTTAGGAGCTTCTCATCTGGGTCTTCACTCTTTACGGGTAGGAATATTGACGTGAACATCAAGAGAATTATTAAAAACAATTCCTATATTGCCCCATCTTAAAACCTGCATTATGACAGTTTTATTCCTTTCTCGAATGAAAATTTGTTCATGCATTTATCACATCAGGAATATTTAATTAATTCAATTTTTTTATATGGTAACATTTTCGATGGAATAATTGGCTTGGACTAACACTTTCAAAGCTGACCTATTATAATTATCTAAGCAAATAGGACATACATGTACTATGGTCAGGCGGCTCCTATAGGATCTATACTTTTTGCAAATGCGCGAAAAGACGTTTATAGCCTATGCGGAAAACAATTTAAACTTTTCACTTCGATACCAAATGCATGTAATATGTTGTAGTCACAGTTTAGAATCCATATGCTCTATATCTCATTGGAACTGATCTAAAGAGTGGTTACAACATAACGTTTGGTGCAGGAATTACGAGTATAGTATGTTTTGAATACACACTTTAAATGTGACTGTGACTTAGCCTTCAAAATTCGAACAAACATTTTAATGTTAATAGATGACAATACTGTGTTTTCTTCATATTAATGTATTTTGGTGTACATGTACATTGGTGTATCTCAATCTAAAATTTAGCCGTCGTTCGTTGTGTTTTGTAGCAGTTCTGTATTGTATGTGTCGTATACATGTATCAATGTTGGTTTTTTGTGCACGTTCTGACCACGTGGATGGTGTTATTTACATGCAATTGTCATAGCAATGCCATTCTAACGTTTATTCTTGTTTTACCTCTTGGGTAATGTTTTACAATACATTTTATTAGCTTTATTACATAATCACCTAATCATTCAGGTCGACGTGATTGTATTAACCCTTTACCACATAGCACACATTTGTACGCATTTGTATACAGTGTATACTCAGATAAGGCGGTTCCTATACATTTGTAGGAATATTCATAGATATATGAATATTCACGGAGTAGAGGATAATGGTAAAACATCGCTTGTCCGAACATTCAAATAATTATCTTAACCCTTTCGCTGCCAATGCCGGATCTGTGATAACCTATGCAAACAGTTTGGATCCAGATGAGACGCCGAGTAACTCGGCGTCTCATCAGGATCCAAACTGTTTGTTACTGTTACTATGTTTTTGAAACAAAAATGAAGAAAATAAAAAAAATGAAATTTTGTAGCAGACGACAAAGTTAGCAGACGACATACTTTGGCAGTGAAAGGGTTAAACAGTTACCTTTAGCCTACGAGAGCTATAGATAAAGCTGTGTACTCAAATATGAAATGGTCATTTCTCCATCAAACTCTATGTTGTGAACATCGTCTCTTCGTTTTGTGGAGCAAAAGAGAAGTTATTCTTGAACATGTTTTAATTTACGCATCTTATTTACGCATCTTATTTACGCATCTTATCTGGACCTCTGTCCTACATGGCAAATTACGCTTACAGAAAAGTTCACCATCTCATTTGTCAAAATTTAAATTGTAATCAATTTCAATATGACTACTAACATGCAGCCAATGTTTCAACAGATCGGATCCCAGTGAGACACGGAGTTGCTCGACTACTCATCTGGATCCAAACTGTAGGATAATCACTCATCCGCACGCAACAGACTAAAGTTTGATACAAGATGAACGTCATGCGGATAGCTTCTCAGTGAGCTGTCTGTATAACCTTCACCCTACATTAACCCATTCTCTCCTAGACTATTTTTAGACCCAACCTCTTTGAATAAATCTACCGAAAAGGAGCATTTGCTAGAGAAAAGGAAAATCTTTAGAATTGTGTAGTATTGAAACCCTTCTGATAAATAAAGCATTTGCTCCCATGGAGCCGTCTGATTTGAGACTACTGTATACGATGGTCTGGGAGGGGTCTGTATCGAGTAAAGGGTTAAGCGTGTTTTTGATTGATCGTTTAAATGAGGGTTCACTGTTTTAAAATAATACCATAAACGTATCATGAATCTAGGTTATAAAACGTTTTTGTATTACTTTGGGCTGATTCTCAAAAGTTTTATTCATTAGATTTTGAGCAACGCCCACCTCGGATCAATTAGGTAAACACTGGTGTTGGTAGCAGCGAGGACCAAGCAAATCTATTAGAAACCATTCATGTTGAATATGCGTCCGTGTTAGGTTTAAAATACTAGAAAATGTTTTCTCTTAGCTTATTAAAACTATAATTGATCTTTAGCTTGTTCTAAACACCATGTCCGCGCAATGTCTGATATGTCTCTGATTCAAATGCTACTTACTTTCTATTGGTAAATGCAGTAAAACCTCGACATTGCCAACACTAATATACGTATAATTATTGATCTTTAACACGGGTGGCAGCTTAATGCAGGGTAAAAGTCATGCACAGAGCTCCTAGAGGAGCTCCAAATGTAGCAGTACAAAAAGAGAACATTGCAGTATCTGTGATGTTGAATCTGTTCATAGGCCGTTATTAATCATGACCTTAGCACAGACTTAAGTGGTACTAATAATCATGAAGGACAAGAAAATATAACAACACATACTTAAGCGGTACTAATAATCCTGAAGGACAAGGAAATATAACAACATAGATAATGAAGTACGGGGCGACTTTGTACTGCCGCCACACACACACACTTAACACCTGTTGTTGTGAGTATATGAATTCTGAAAGAAGGAGATTCTTCAAAAGCAAAAGTAGCAAAATTAACTTTTGAAACCATTGTGATACATAGAGCGCTTGCTCCCATGGAGGCAAATGCTCTATGTATCACAATGGTATTCGAAGAGGTTGTATCTACAAATAGCCTATCGGGGATTCCGTTAACACGATCAGTGTAAACTTGTTTGTTGGACTAAAGGGCATAAGAAAGCAATAAGGCAAAGCAAACAATAAGAGGTTGAAAATGATAACAAAATCAAATCATACTTTTAGAGAAAATTACATAGAAACCAAACCAAAACAAATACAGGCGTAAAAACAGTAATATAGAAATCAAAGACTGATTCTGTTGTCGCTGATGGTGTTTGCAAGCACAGTAAATGAACAGCAACTGAATTGAATTATAATCGGTCTTTAAATTGAAAGTTCCTACGATAACATCATAAAACTTGATATTGGTTTTATTCAATCAGTATTATGAAGATTATTTCGACAAAATGTCCCTGTGATACAAAATAAACCATTTTCGTCTATATTTATAGTTTTGTTCTATAGCAAAATATATTGTATTGTCGGCTTATGTCGAACAGTTAATGAATGAAACCAAAACGCCAACCTAATAAATACTAAGACATTGCTGAATAACATCTGGTCGTCGATATCGAACACCTGAAAGTTGTGTCTTCGTCGGCGTTTGTTCGATTGGTTCTCTTGCGATATACATGTACTTCTTTTTAGCATATAAACAAATTATTTTGTAGTTTCTAGGCGTTTTAAAATCCCGTTTCAAGTAGAGACTATCACTTTAAGGAGACTGCAGCTTAATGCAGGGCTACCTTCATCATGTATTAAGTAGTCTTCTGTCTTAAAATGTTCCCAATTCTTCTTAACTCTTTCCCAGATGAATATACATGTAGGAAATAATGACGTCATCAATATTAATAAGATTATTTTTTATAATGGCGTATGAACACAGGCAATGTTGGCTCAGGCAGAACCTGTAGAATCAGATCTATATTACACCATAAGCAAACAGAACAGACCCTGATCAGACGGCTCCTTAAATGCGCTTACATAAGGGAAAGGGATAACTCATTCTCTAATACTGACGCCTTTTGACGCCTGTGTAAAAGTCAGTTTTAAACCATTTTGATAAATAGAGTATTTGCTCCATAGAAGCAAATGCTCTATTTATCACGATGGTTTCAAAAGTACACAATTCTAAAATTTTCTTTTCGATAGAAAATACTTCACTTATAGTTAGATTTGGTTGGATCTAAAAATCGTCTAGGATGGAAAGGGGTTTAACTCGTCCTCTGTCATGGTTGAATCTTTGAAAACTGTCTGGATTATAGACAAGACGCCGACTAACCCGGCGTCTGATAAGTATCCAATCTGTTTAACACATTGACCATTGCTCTAAACCGTTGAAGCACATGTGACTTTGAGACTTTGCAGCAAAGGCTATACAGTAAAATATTTCTTAAGCGGTCATTTATTTATTGAAGAAATGATTCCTAAAAAGCAGGTTGGTGCTTAATGCAGGGTAAAGGTGATACTGAAAGCTCCAAGGGGACCTTTCTGTATCACTTTTGTCCAATATAAAGCTACCACCTGTTTTAGAAATCCAGATTTAGACTTTTTTTTAATTGCCGTTTGAGACAGATTCTACTGTAACCAGGAAATGGCTATAGTTACAGACAGAAGAGGACGAGCGTCGTAGCTAAACCAGTCCCGCTGTTCTAATTGCTAGGTTTGATTACTGGAAGTGTCCAAGAGCGTCGGAGTAATTGTCGCCATAATTATGTGAACTAACACCTGCTTTTAGCAGCTTTATCCAGGGACAAATGATTCCAAGATGTCTGCCCTGGAGACAATCCAGCACCCAGCAGTAGCATTTTCATTAAACATTTACCTCATAGAGGTTCTTTTAACGCCTTTGCAAAGAGAGTAGTCTCATACCGGAAGGCTCTTATACATATACGAAGACAGCCGTCTGATCAGGGTATGATGTTTACACATAACGACATAGATCTGATTCTACAGTTTCTGTCATGGCCACAAGTTCCTGTTTTCGTATGTCATTATAAAAACAAATGTAATTAATAAGCATGCTGTAGTAATGTCTTATATTAATATTCCTCAGGTAAATTGTTCAATAATCCCACATTCCTCTAACAATTTTACAATGGCTATGGGCTAGTCATTTTCCGTTTCCGTATCTAATGTTTTATATTACAGATCTATGTATGGCTTCCCGGTATTCCTACGCTCCTGCAATATTATTTTATTATACCTAGCTATTATTACTTGTCAAATGTACATAGTTGAATACATGCATTAAAATGTAAATCTTCCCGTTACATATGTTTTGATTTCCTTGACCCATTCCCTCATATTGACGACTTTTGACGACTCTGTAAAAGTTACTTTGTGAAACCATTGTGATAAATAGAGCATTTGCTCCTATAGGAGCAAACTTAGTTTCAAACTACAAAACTCTAAAGTTGTCCTCTATTTAATGCTCCTTTTCGGTAGATTTATTCAAAGAGGTTGTATCTAAAATAGTCTATGAGGTAATGGGTGAAGGCTGCACACGCTTGATTACTTCCAATACGCGAAAAGCGTTTGTAAACCGTAGAGAATACTCAAATAAATGACACGATCGGGTTACCCTTTTACTTCATGAATACGCGTTTTTCTACGTCCTTGCAAACAGAGTACACCCAGATCAGACGGCTCATGCAGGACCATGTTTGCATACGACATAATTCAGATGTAATTCTACACATTCTGTCTTGTTTAACCCTTTCGCTGCCAATGCCGGATCTGTGATTACCTATGCAAACAGTTTGGATCCAGATGACACGCCGAGTAACTCGGCGTCTCATCAGGATCCAAACTGTTTGTTACTGTTACTATGTTTTTGAAACCAAAATGAAGAAAATCGAAAATATAATTTTTTTAGCAGACGACAAAGTTAGCAGACGACAGAGTTTGGCAGCGAAAGGGTTAATATCCATGTGTACATATGTTACTTACATGAATATTCATGGAGTACAAGATTAAGATATGTGGCAGCTTAATTTTTTAAATAATTAATATGGATATAACAATAGTGACGTCATGAATATCATTAGCTGACATTTGATGATGTCATACGAGCACAGAAAAATTTGGTCTTGTCAGATATTGTAGAACCAGATCTATATCATAGTCCAGGGGCGTAGCTAGCGATACATGTCTTGTCATGTAAGCTTTAATATATTTTCCTCATATTGAAGCCTCTTGACGTCTCTGTAAAAGTCATCTTTTGAAATTATTGTGATAAATGTAGCATTTGCTCCGATAGGAACAAATGCTATATTATTATTTATCACAATGGTTTCAAAAGTACACAATTCTAAATTTCCCCGGGAGAGCATGTCCCAGGGCCCTTATAGCCACGGTGCCTACCTTACATTTGGATTCAGCTTCTCTCCTGTAATCAGATCAAACATATGTGTCACTCGGACAGTAGTTTGTCAAAGACTTGAAACATAAGCAAAAGGTAAGGTGTTAATGCAGATGGAAGTCATGCTCCTCGAGAAGCTCTCTGCATGACTTTCACAATGCATTAAGCAGCCACCTGCCCTAAAAGTGTACATTCGTATTTACTAAAGGTTTTGATTAGCGAGGTTCTGGTAAAATGGTACACGTTCCGATATAACGTGTCACTGACCGTTCCAAGGCGGTACTTCTATCTTCTCTTTATTGTTTGTTTGCCTTGTCTTTGTTTGTCTCTTTGTGTTCTGATATATGTACATTTGCTGTATTTTCTTGTTGTGGTACTGTTCGGGCGGCTGTGATTTTGTATGTGGTGTTTCCTGCATGACTCCTGCTTGTACCTTTATATATGTTTGTGTGTCTGTCATTCCGATAAACTGTCATGTCAAGGTTTTGCTATATTTCGTGAAAATGGCATCATTGCGTTTTTGTAACGAATGATATAATGGAAGAATATTCTTGTTTAGTATTTATTTAACAAATGGTGTAATGGAACTAGGAAGTTCAGGAAGACATTCGTGTTTTGTGTTTATGTACAGTAAAACCTCTCTTAACCGGAAGTTAAATGTAGTATAAATATCGGTCTTGGGGACAGGTGACAGCTCAATGCAGGGTGGAAGTCATGCAGAAACCTCCTAGAGGAGCTTTCTGCATGACTTTCACCCTGCATTGAGCAGTCACCTGCCTAAACTGTATAAATTCTTCTCTACTAGAATTCCGGTTAAGAGAGGTTTTACTGTATTAATTGATATAAAGGAAGATGTGCATGTTTTGTGTTTGTATTGATTGGTATAATGGAATATATTCGTGTTTTGTGTTTATGTATTAATTGGTATAATGGAAGATCTTTATGTTTTGTGTTTATGTATTAACTGGTATAATGCAAGATGTGCCTGTTTTGTGTTTATGTCTTAATTGGTATAATAGGATATATTCCTGCTTTGTGTTTATGTAGTAATTGGAATATTTGAAGATATTCGCGTTTTGTTATTATGTAACAGTTACAACCGCTGAATAAATACAAATATGCACAATGCCAATAAGACATGTGATCGCTTAATGCAGAACACAAGGAGCTTTTTGCACTTCTGCATTAAGCGTTTACCTGTTGATACCAGTTTAAAAGTGGCCACATCGTTCCTTTCATATTTAAACTCGTTATAACGGCAACCTCGTTATACCAGCAATATGTCTGGAAACAAACACTTCCGTTGTAACGAGGGTTCAATGTACCAACTAATTAACACAATTTAGTGGCCATTATAGAGAGGTTTTACTGTACAACATTCAAATGGAACCGTCTTTACCCTTATTTTACCCTTACCCAGCTCTAGTCTAGTGTCTACCCAAATCTGGACATTGTGTTAGTTTGACTCCTCCCGATTTGAGCAAGCTTTTTCAGAAACCATTGACCATTGACAGATAGGATCAGACAGGTAGGATCCTGTGGACGCATAGAGTTACCCGGTGTCTCATCTGAATTCATGTTTTCGCAAATGCGAGTGCAGGAGCGGTTAACCGGATAAGGTTTAACCCTTCGCTTGCTATTCACGTCAATATACCTACCTGTAAATAGTGAAGACCCAGAAGAGACAGCTCCTGCAGGAACTGTCTCATCAGGGTCTGCACTATTTACAAGTTGATTGTGCAACCAGTGCACTCCACAGCAGTGATTGCACAGCGAAATACGTGTACACAGTGAAGATATATGTAATTATACAACAGGGCATGGGTAAAAAAGGAGAAATGTATTTTAAAATTCAGCAAGCGAAGGATTAAGAGTTTAGTTACATGTATAACATATTAATTAAAATTTTGTTAAATTTCTGTAACCAAAAAATACAGAATTCTATGTTGTGTTCGTCGCCAACCAGAGTATGTTATACATACATGTATAGAAAATACTTTTATTAACTACTTTCATCAAGCTAATTTTGTTTTATATTGTATTCTTACTTCTGACTTCATACTTCTGCCATCTTACCGTTTACTTCTTACTTCCCAAGTTCTTACTTCTTTGTCTAACTTTATCACTTATTGTCGCAGGCCGACCGAGGGTCTATTTCACCACAAGCCACAAGTCCAGTTCAATACTTTATTTCTCTAACGCCATTACTCCATACTGCCACGCCCAAACACAGAACCTGTTAAACAACATACCCTTTACTATAATTAAATCTAACTGGACATTTTCCTGTCCTATCAAATTACTCAGGACATTTTGCTGTCCTAAATGTACACCACAACAGACATTTTGCTGTCCCAATACCAACATGTATATATTAATTACAATATATGCAACAAACCCTTACGTAACCTCAGTCAGTCACAACTAAATTTATCCAACGTTTTCCCGTTGATAAATTATTTAATGTATACATTTTGCTGCATTGAATACACCAATTCTTTATTCTGAATATAGCATTAGACTAAATTAATTGAACAAACACACTTATATTATAACATCACCTAGAATGAGAACACATTAAAGGTTCATTACTAATACAATTACTTATCACAGTCCCAAATGCCAAATAGATGAATGACAGAGCCATGCAACTAATGCATGAAATAGGATAAAACTCAATTGAGAATAAAGCTGTACTTACCCAGAAACCTGCCTCAATCTAGTGGCTACCATTCACCTGTCGAAATGCCAGACTTTAACCATCCGACCACACCTCTCAACTCGTGCATCTCAGAAAAGTGGACTGCCAGGTAAACTGCCCAACCCTTACCACTCTATTTATACACTCACCAAGCCAGTCCATTTACACTTCAGCGATCACTAAATGGACTGGTTGGTCAGTTAGCCACTACCCAAACTTACAGTGGACACATAATCTACAGACTGGACACCACTGACCCTTAGCCTACACTGTCCCACTATAGGATATAACTATACAAGGGTAAGCACGTGCAAAATTTACAATTAAAAGCAATAAAAGTATTCACACCCTGCGACATATCTTCCCCCCTTCAAAAAAAGTACGCAACATAGTGAAGTACTTTTAAACTTACACAAACATTTTTAATTCACAAAAATGAATAAACATTACATTCTGTATATCTATCTGTGAGTAACCCAACTCTACACAGTTCCACACTCACAAAAATATCCTGCCTCAATACCATACAACCATCAGTTGCACACTCACAATCGTGATAAGTAATCTGCACCTACATTCTCAGAACCCCTGATTGCACAGATCCTGAATTTGTATGGCTGCAACAACAAAGACCATCCCAAAAGCCTTGAATTTGTTACTTTTGCTTTGTTCAAATGTACCAGTGGTTTGTGGTCAGTCTCTAACAGAAACTCTCTTCCGTACAAATACCTTGCAAACCTCTGTACCGCCCAAACAATTGCAAGACACTCTTTTTCCACTACTGCATAATTCCTCTCAGCACACTTAAGCTTCCTGCTTGCATACGAGATAGGAAATTTCATTTTCCCTTCAAACTGAAGTAGAACCCCACCTATCCCAACCTCAGACGCATCAGTCTGCAAAACGAATGGTTCTTTGATGTTTGGTAACTTTAGAATAGGTTCTGTAACCAGAGCTTTCTTTAACATGTTGAATGCAACCTCCTGTGGGTCTGACCATACAACCTTATTAGGGCGACCTTTTTTAGTCAAATCTGTTAAAGGGACTGCAACGTGTGCAAAATTTGGAACAAACTTTTGGTAAAACCCAACCAAACCCAGAAAAGACTTCACCTGTCGCTTTGTCTGAGGCCTTTGGGCACTCGCAATTGCACGGACCTTCTCAGGATTAGGAAACACTCTATTCCCACCTACAATGTGACCCAAACACTCAATTTTGTTGAACCCAATCGCACATTTAGATGGTCTTGCCGCTAACTTTGCATCTTTCAAACGCCCTAGCAGTGCCCGAATCACCAGCAAGTGCTGTTTCCAGGTCTGAGTAAAGATAATTATGTCATCCACAAAGTTCTCTGTATTAGTCATACCCTTCAACAACCTACGCATCAGCCTGCTGAAAGTTGCTTGAGAATTCACTAAACCAAATGGCATCATTTTAAACTGAAACAGCCCCTGTGCTGTCTGGAATGCCGTTATTTGTTTAGCCTCTGAACTTAACGGAACCTGCCAATACCCCTTTGCAAGATCAAACTTTGAGAAAAAACAATGATCAGCAAATTTTGTAAACATCTCATCAATATTTGGCACCGGTTCAGCATCAAATATTGTGATCTTATTGATACCCCTCATATCTATGCAAAACCTCATGGTATTGTCTTTCTTCCGAACCAAAACTATTGGTGAAGCATAAGGACTTGTTGAAGGTTCAATAACATCCATTAGCAACATTGACCTGATCTCATTTTCAACTGTTTGCAAACTTGCAAATGGAATCGGATACGGCTTCTGCCGTAAAGGTGTACTAGTAGTCAACTTAATGTCATGCTCAATAAGATTTGTATGACCTGGAACATCTGTCAATACTTCCTCGAATTCTTGCAAAATACTACGAACCTCCTCCTTCTGATCCAATGTCAGTGTTTCGGCAATACTTACACTCTCTGGAAACTCCTTCCTCACTGACTGAGGGTTCGACAAAAGTTTCTCACCCTCATCCTGTTCTATACCAGACTCTTCCTCATTTTCTTCATTGCCAAACATACTAACCTCGTCTTCAATTACAGCTATACTTACTTGACCCGAACCAGTCATAGGTTTGCTGCTAAGATCCTCAGCATCTCTGTCTATATACTTTTTCAATAAGTTTGCATGGTAAGTCTTCACTTTCCCATGAACTTTTACCCTATAATCATAGTGTCCCATTTTCTCAACTACTGGGAAAGGACCTCTCCACTGTAAGAGAAGCTTGTTTGCTTTCTTAGGAAGCAACACAAGAACCTTATCACCTACCTCAATATCCCGGTGTTTCGCCTTCTTGTCAAAATGTATCTTGTGCCGCTTTGAGGCTTGTTGCAGATTCTCTTGAGCAATTTCACACACAGTCTCCAGCTTATCCTTCAAATCCAAAACATACTGATACGTACTACGTACCTGGGGCTCTTCAACATGATTAGACCACAGTTCTTTAAGTATCGTCATAGGTCCTCTGACTGATCTACCATATATCAACTCAAAGGGGGAGAATCCAAGAGATTCTTGAGGAACTTCACGGTATGCAAACAGTAATGCACTAAGATAACGATCCCAATCCCTTGGTCTATCAGCGCACACTTTTTTCAACATTTGCTTTAAAGTGCCGTTAAATCGCTCAACTAAGCCATTGCACATAGGGTGATATGGCGTAGTAGTCAACTGCTTCAAGGAAATCAACCTGCTTACCTCAGCTAACAACTTGCTAGTAAACTGGGCCCCCATGTCAGTCAGCATCTCTTGAGGAAAACCAATTCTAGAGAACATATCAATAAGTGCTTCTGCAACCCTTTCAGTTTCTATACTTGGCAATGCTACTGCCTCCGGATACCTACTAGCGTAATCAACCAGTGTCAAAATATACCTGTTACCTTTGTCAGTCACAGGCTGCAGTGGTCCAATTATATCCACCGCTACCCTTTTGAACGGAATATCAATAACCGGCAACTTACCTAGTGGTACTTTACCTACTCTGCCATGCGGCACTGTTCTCTGACAGATGTCACAAGAACGACAGAACTTCTTTGTGTCTGATCGGATACTTGGCCAGTAAAACTCTGACAACACCCTCTGGATTGTCTTGCCTGTGCCTAAATGACCACCCATGATAGATTCGTGTGCCAACTTTAATACCCTTGCCCTACAGCTCTCGGGGACCACCAACTGATTAAACTGCCTATTATTTTCAACCTTTTGCGACTGAAACTCTCTGAAAATTACACCATTTTTCTTCACATACAATATTTTGGCACAATTTTTGCTAAACGACTCACCCGAAGCCACCAGATCTCTTATCTTTCTCAACGAACTGTCTGTTTCCTGTTGTCCACCTATCTCTTCAGGTGTGACATCAGATATTGATTCTGGCACACTCATCGGCAAACAGGCCTCCTGTGCTTTCTTCCTCTGCTGTCTAGTCTGCACAGTACCAACGAAAACCTGTGGATCTGGATCACCAGGTTGCCTTGCTCCAGGAATATTTCCTATAATCACATCATAAACTGGCTTCTCCATACACCAAGCCCTAACTTGACCATTGTAATATGGTGACTGTACATAAATGTCCGCTATAGGTACACTTATTTTCGACCCATCTGCTAAAGTACAAAACTCCTTCTCTCCAGACAACTGACTTGGCAATACCAACGCTCGCTTAACTACAACTCCACTACAACCTGTATCTCGTAACACCGTGACATCCAAATCACCAACCTTACCTTGACAAACTGGCATAGTAACCTGAGCACATTTGTTAGCCGAACTGACCAAAGTATCAAAACTTGATCCCAATGCCTGAGTACTAGTACATGATGGCAAAGTACACGCATTACAGACATTACTCTGCGCATTTGTATCAGTCCTACCCCCATTTGCCGGGGATCCCTCCCTGAATGTCACACGCTTATATGGAGAATAAGATCTATTTCTTACATAAGCTTGCCCTGGGCTTGGGCGTCTATATTCTCTCCCCTGACGGTTATACCCAGCGTCCCTATTCCTACAGTCAATTGCAAAATGACCTATCCGGTTACAAATAAAACATCTCTTATCTTTAGTATCTCTCTGAAATTTCTGAAAAGTGTTTGGTTTCTTACCTTGACCGCTCTGTGATACAACACCCGCTGCACTCTTGAAAGTTTGCCCAGAACTCACCGAACACAAACTTGACGCACTTGTTGCTCTTGCCTCTTTATACTGGTCTGCTAACGCAGCCATTCCAGCAACAGAAGTAGGTGTACGTTCCTTCAAGAACAATCTCAGATCCTTATTGCACACATGCATTAATTGGTCTCTAACCATGAGATCAAAGAGGTCATTATATGTATTATCCAATCCCGACATTTCAACCCACCTTGTCAAATACGATGCCTGCCTAACTGAAAATTGAGCAAATGTTTCACCCACTTCCGGTCTACACGTTCTAAACCTCTGTTTAAAACCATCTTCTGTGAGCTCATAGCGTTTTAACAAAGCCATTTTTAACTCATCATAATCTAACGCCTTTCCAGGTGGCAACATTGCATAAATATCTAGTGCTCTCCCTTTCAACAGCGCACTTAAGTGGGTCGCCCACAAACCTTTGTTCCACCTCTGTGCAACAGCATACACCTCAAACCTCTTTAAATAACTATCTACCTCATCATTCTCCTCTTCAAAGGGAGGTAACTTTGGACCCTTAGGGACAGATGCTTCCCCAGAAAACCCTGACTTAGTTTTTGCCTCTAAGGTCTGTAACTCTAACTCCTTACTCTTAAGCTCTGCTGCCAACCTCTCCCTTTCTCTCTGTATCTCTAAACTAGCCCTCTCCTTCTCCAACTCCAATCTCTCCTTCTCCAACTTAAATTCTTGATCCTCTTTCTCCTTTTGCCTCTGGGCAACTCTTTCATCCCTTAACAACACCTGCTGATCTTTTATAAACTCTCTAAGAGCCTCGCCCTCATACCCTATTGAGGCACCTAATGCCCTCAACTCAGTTAAGCTTTCCATTATAACGTTTGTAATGCACTAAAGCTTTTGAAAAAAAAACCCAAAAAAAACCCAACAACAAGAGAACCTACAAGAGTCAACAGTGGCAAATCTGTATCATGAGAATAAAATACGGCACTTTACAAAGGGCTCTGCAATACCAAGACTGGCAGTGTAACAGAAGTACAGCTTATCTGGCAGTCTACATATAGGCTATTCAATGCTACATGAACGATTACCTTCCTAACTGAAAACCACCACTAGACGAGAGCAGCCTTCTGGGTTCCCCTCCAGCCAAACTGAACACATTGACTCCAACATCTACTTAACTCCTGAGACACTCTGTAAAATAAATGAATCCAACAGAAAGTGGGCGTGGCATAAGTACATATGCATACATAACAGTATAAGTATTTACAAAACAACAATGTACGACTAAACATCAACCCTTGTTATGAAAAGTAAACATTGTCTCTGTTCTGCCAACGGCTACTCATACTCAAATATACCAGCATTCAAACATATCTGAATTTGATCCCAACTAAATATACATCACACCTCTGAAACACTGATTAATGTCACTTTAAACTTTGCCTGTCATCAGCACTATTTACATCTGCTACCATTAAACGTCTGAATTTTAAATGTCTGAATATATAAAATATTGTACAGCCGAAGCCGTTTCCAGTTTCTGATAGTAACACCTTTCACCTCTCCATATTACTGTCACAAACGCAACCTGACCAGCACAATCTCATGGCCCAACACGTCACTACCACATGCCCCACCGTCCCATCCTTGAATATAATCTGCCTCATATGCTGTGCGCAGTTCGCCAATTTCTGACACCAAATGTCGCAGGCCGACCGAGGGTCTATTTCACCACAAGCCACAAGTCCAGTTCAATACTTTATTTCTCTAACGCCATTACTCCATACTGCCACGCCCAAACACAGAACCTGTTAAACAACATACCCTTTACTATAATTAAATCTAACTGGACATTTTCCTGTCCTATCAAATTACTCAGGACATTTTGCTGTCCTAAATGTACACCACAACAGACATTTTGCTGTCCCAATACCAACATGTATATATTAATTACAATATATGCAACAAACCCTTACGTAACCTCAGTCAGTCACAACTAAATTTATCCAACGTTTTCCCGTTGATAAATTATTTAATGTATACATTTTGCTGCATTGAATACACCAATTCTTTATTCTGAATATAGCATTAGACTAAATTAATTGAACAAACACACTTATATTATAACATCACCTAGAATGAGAACACATTAAAGGTTCATTACTAATACAATTACTTATCACAGTCCCAAATGCCAAATAGATGAATGACAGAGCCATGCAACTAATGCATGAAATAGGATAAAACTCAATTGAGAATAAAGCTGTACTTACCCAGAAACCTGCCTCAATCTAGTGGCTACCATTCACCTGTCGAAATGCCAGACTTTAACCATCCGACCACACCTCTCAACTCGTGCATCTCAGAAAAGTGGACTGCCAGGTAAACTGCCCAACCCTTACCACTCTATTTATACACTCACCAAGCCAGTCCATTTACACTTCAGCGATCACTAAATGGACTGGTTGGTCAGTTAGCCACTACCCAAACTTACAGTGGACACATAATCTACAGACTGGACACCACTGACCCTTAGCCTACACTGTCCCACTATAGGATATAACTATACAAGGGTAAGCACGTGCAAAATTTACAATTAAAAGCAATAAAAGTATTCACACCCTGCGACACTTATTACTACCGAATATTAATATCAACACCTCCGACTGTTTAAGACTTACAGTAAGACCTTGCGACAGAAGTAGTCGGCTTTGAAATATTTGACGTTGGAAGTCAAAAGTCCCTACAGGGCTTCCATCGTAAAGCTCGATTTTGTATTTAGTCATCCTATATAAGGAAATATTCGCAGTATCCTGTGGCACCAGTATCTGAGAGTAGATCTACTTTTATTGAAATGATAGAAGACACCGACACAAATATAGCAATTGGTTTAATTAGACAAATAATGCAGTCCGTAGTCAGTTGTGTCGTTATGTTCAGTAAACATTATAAAAATTGTCAATTTGAATGCCCATTTGATACAAATTTAACCGTTTCATCGATACTTATATTTTCTTGTTCAACAAAATATTATCCGCGTATGGCAAACAGTTACAAAAACTACAACGCAACCATTGGCGAATAGCACCGGGTCTTCGATATCAAACAGTTGAAAAGTATGTTTTCTTCAGCGTTTACGCGATTGATGTTCAAGATTGCTATAGGCCTATACTTTTATTTAGTTTATAGACAAATGGTTTGTGTAATTTTAGGCGTTGAAAGACTTTAAAGTAACGTCAATATATCATACCTACATGTACATAACAAGTACATAATTATCCCGTGCCACATATTGTGTTTGTGGGGTTTTGTTTGGCCTTTACAGCGTTGTGTTTTAGTAAATGTAAGATCGTAACTAATAAGGACATATACTAGCTCGTTTTGGCCATTTCCCTCTGGAAATCGTAGTTGTTTTCACGCGAACCGATTTGTATCCATACCTTGAAATCGCGATGGTAATAAGTTGATAACCACCGTATATGACATGTTATCGTTTTGTAATATCAAGTATCCATAGAAAAGTGTTCTTATGTTAATTTTATGCTCAATAATGAAAATGATGACATAATTTATGTTTTTAATCAAATGTTGCAACTTTAGATAAATTTGAACCTTCACTATAGCATACGCTTGAACGCCTTTCCGAACAGCGCTGACTGAGGTCAGGGTCTTTTAGGAGCTGTCTGATTAGAATCTACTGTTTGCTTATGAAATAATATATAATATAGATCTGATTATACAGTTTCTATCAAGATAAAACCATTTCCTGTGTCCATCTGCCATTTTGACAAATATTGTCATTAACATGCACGTCCTTGCTAACAAAGGCGTAAAAATACATCTATTAGATACATGTATAGGGTTAAAAGATGAGGTCTATTCCAAGACTACTTCCTATAATATGTGGGCTAATTGCTTCTGCGATGTTTAAGTATAAGGTTTGGGGCTATCGATACGCGTCTGATTTGAGTCTCAAATATTTTAATAAACCTTCAATCTGCTACGACTGAATCCGTTAGTACCTCTTACAAATTGGTCAGATAAAGATATTGGGTAATTCGATGGTCTCATACGGATCTAAATTGACCCACACTGCAACCATGCCTATCATACGGTTAAATACAAGGACATTTTAGGAATACATCATTTTAACGCATCGATTATCCTCCTAGACTGCATTTAGACCCAACCTCTTTGAATAAATGTACTGAAAAGGAGCATTTACTAGAAAATTGGAAAAAAATAAGACAATTATATTCTTTGAAACCGATGTGATAAATAGAGCATGTGCTCATACGGAGCAAATGCTCTATTTATCACAATGGTTTAAAAACTATATTTTAAAGAGGCGTCAAAATGCGCCAGTAGGACGGAATAGGTTAATGGCGTAACCATTTTCTTAGCAAGTTAAAGATTGTCGGTATCGTCGTGAAAGAAACTTGAAGGGTAAATGGACTGTGTGTGCAAGGCAGTGTGTCGAATTTGGCAGCGCTTTAATCAATACTCTAGTGAGCCTGCAGTCATACAGGATATTCACTCCACAAGCAGCTTACAGCGAGCTTGATTAACTCTTTACCTGATGGAGAAGCACTGTCACGCATTTGCAAACAGAATATACCAAATCAGACGGCTCCTGTAGGAGCTGTCTGGCCAGAGTCTGCACAGTTTTGCTAATGAAGTAATATAGCTCTGATTCTAGGTCCTACCATGACCAAAACGTCCTGTGTGAATATGACATAAAAATAATCTATTTAATATACATGATGTCATTATTTCTCACACGAATATTAATGCTGTACAGAGTTAACCCCTTCACTAATAAATGCATTGTATATGTACATGTACTAGTATATAAAGTCCGTTACATCATAAATATATATTAGATGATTTTTCAATAGGGTTTATGAACAAAAGACGTTTTGGCTTTAGCAGAAACTAGAATTATATATCTTTATACCTTTATAAGCAAACAGAGCAGAACCTGATCAGGATCTACTCCATTTGCAAAGGTTCCGAAATGTGTCTGTATTAGGGAAGGCGTTAAGCACTATGGCACTTCATTTAAGAACGTGCATTCTTGTATATGGCTATTTCAGCTTACATTCTGTAATATGGCTAAATCAGCTTGCATTCTTTTATATGGCTAATTCAGCTTGCATTCTTTTATATGGCTAAATTAGCTTTCATTCTTTTATATGGCTAATTCAGCTTGTATTATTTTATATGGCTAATCAGATTGCATACTTTTATATGGCAAAATCAACTTGAATTATTTTATATGGCTCAATTAGCTTGCATTACTTCATATGGCTAATTCAGCTTGCATTCTTTTATATAACTAAATCAGCTTGCATTCTTTCTCTCATATGGCTAAATCAGCTTGCATTCTTTCATTTTGCCAAGTCCAAAGTCAATTAAAACATCAGGAATGGCACCTGTATTTCTTCATTTCTAGCCCTATGTTGTGACCACTCTTATGAATAGCCTCTCCAAAGTCATTTTAAAGAGTGGCTCATGGTGTGCCATACGCATTAACACACGTGAGTTATTTTGGCGTTCTCTTACACATATTTACTGCATTATACAGTCAAGAAGCGATACCTTTGAAAAAAGTCAACAGTATTTTGATATAAACACGCTAGAAAGAGATATGCTAACTCTAGTGGAGAGAGCAATGTTGCAAGTGACACATGGAATGTTTCATTGCCCACATTATACCGTCATTTGTGAACCACCTACATGTTAGCGAGCAATTTACTTCTCAGACTGCTGGCAAACTCGTAAATTTTACTTCGAAAAAGGAATTGCATTTATCGGTTGAAGAGTGTCGTGGTGTTTCTTTGAATATCGATGGGTATTATTCTTACTACTAGGCGTTCTGTTAACCCTTGTCCTGATCCACAGTAAAATGTCTGCGTTAACTCCGTTCTGTTTTAATGTTTAACTCTTTCCGGTTTATTCAATCTTCTGAGAAACTATTAACCGAGTGTCAAACAGCTTTGATCCAGATGAGACGTCGAATAACTCGGTCTCTCATCTGGATCTAATCTCTTTGCATGCGACAGTCACATCAAAATCGGCACAGTAAGAGCTAATTTGATTTGCTTTTCTTTGGACCCCATGAGTACTATAAATTTTAAGCAAACGTGAAGGAAAGAAAGCCCATTTAGACCTTATCTTACTGCGGGAAACTGCAGTCTACCCAAATCCCATATCTATTGCAATTAAAAATGTGCGATTTACGTTTGCAACACCGTGTTGATCTGGTGTGAAACAACTTAAATGTTTTTCCGACTCAGTCTATCAGTATCCAAACGGTATATAACAACATTTATATCGCGATTACATGAGTAAGAATAAGGTATAACTCTTACTATGCGGGACACGAGTCTCTAATGTCCTTTGCAAACAGTGTAGACCCAGATGAGAGGGCTACTAAAGGAGCCGTCTCATCAGGGTCTACACTGTTTGTGATGTTACACTTTTCTTTACAAAAATTCCTTTATATTCACCATAAGCTTGGCCTGTTTGGATTTTGGAATTGTCCGTTTGATAACTCAGCGCATTAAGGTTTTAATGCTTAGAGGCGTTGCTCTGTTTTCTTGAATAGTTAATCTAATTATTTTGCTGCAAAATATCTGGTGACAAATAAGTTAACTGTTATGAAGCTGGTTTATTTACTTCACTAGATCTCAGTGTGGCCATTCATTTCAAGAAAGGCATAAAACAAATCAACGTATAGTAAAACAGCTCTAAAATGATCGTTCAAAAATCTAATTTAAGAGATGAAAAGAGGAAGATTTATTCTAGTATTTTAAATATATACCCCATAGACACATCTTTTAATGCCGTTGCAAACAGAGTAAACCAAGATCACAAGTCCTACATACCGATAATGGTTCGAATGGGCGAGATTTTGCTTATCAATCCTTTCCATGTTCCCCTTTATAGTATTCTGTAAGATCATATTCAGTATCATATATGTATTGCGCCCACTGCAATGAGGTGTACTTCCGTGTTATAGAGGTGTGGAGTAACTTTATGCAGGACGAAAGTTAGCCAGAAAACTCTTGTAGGAGATTTCCGCATTACGTCTATACTGCATCCAGCAGCCACCTGCTTTTAAAGATACCAATGTTTCATTATTGAGTGATCGCTACAGAGATGATCTGCTGCATATATCATTTTTCTCTTGTGCTCGTTTTGACACAGTACTTACCAAAATACTAAAATCGTAATTTCTCTACCAAAACCTTCACGATGACCACTCTTTAGAATCGCCTCGAAGAGACGATTCTAAAGAGTGCCCACGGTATAGCGTTAGGTGG